>OZ038498.1:31442838-31500338 GCA_964036315.1 Acanthosepion esculentum
CCACAGGGATCTCATTCAATAAATACCCCTTCCTTTTTTTTTCTAATCATACACTTAACTTAAATTGGTGATTTTTAACCAGTGTGAATAAATAAATTCTGCAGTGAATTCAATTGCCTGAATAATTTTGCTCCCATGGAAGAAACATTGTAATATTGTAATACAAGATATTGGTCAATAAAAATTATTATTACTATAATTATTATTATTGCTATTATTATTATTATTATTATTATTATTATTATTATTATTGTAGAATAATTTATTTGCATTAAATTAGTTTTCATTTAAAAATAAAGCTTAATTATATAATATATCTTTGATTATTGAAACCTCAAAATTTTTATGAGTGAAAAATAGAATATTGTTGTATTATATCAAATTGCTATTACGGGGGCCACCAAGAAAAAAAGAAGGAAAAAGGGGTCCATGGGTAAAAAAGGTTGAGAACCACTGATCTAGATAGATAGATAGATAGATATAGATAGATAGATAGATATAGACTAACTGAAATAGCTCTGAATACGCTTACACATGAACAGACTGAGATAACTAGTTAACTCGACAGACAGACAGACAGACAGACAGACAGACAGATAGATAGATAGATAAATAGATAGATATAGACTAACTGAAATAGCTCTGAATACGCTTACACATGAACAGACTGAGATAACTAGTTAACTCGACAGACAGACAGACAGACAGACAGATAGATAGATAGATAGATAGATAGATATAGACTAACTGAAATAGCTCTGAATACGCTTACACATGAACAGACTGAGATAACTAGTTAACTCGACAGACAGACAGACAGACAGACAGACAGATAGATAGATAGATAGATAGATATAGACTAACTGAAATAGCTCTGAATACGCTTACACATGAACAGACTGAGATAACTAGCTAACTCGACAGACAGACAGACAGACAGACAGACAGATAGATAGATAGATAGATAGATAGATAGATAGATAGATAGATATGAACATACTGAGATAGATAGATAGATAGATAGATAGATAGATAGATAGATATGAACAAACTGAGATAGATAGATAGATAGATAGATAGATAGATAGATAGATAGATATAGACTAACTGAAATAGCTCTGAATACACTTACACATGAACAGACTGAGATAACTAGTTAACTCGACAGACAGACAGATAGATAGATAGATAGATAGATAGATAGATAGATAGATAGATAGATAGATAGATAGATAGATAGATAGGGAATGAAACATATAGAGAAATATTAACTGTTTGGATAGATAGCTAAATAATTAGCAAGATGGCAGCCCACGGATAGATTCTCTCTGAACAAAGAAGAGATTCTTTTTTAAATCAGATATTTGGTCATTCGGTCAGATTTAGGGAAGTAGGTTGTGTTGATAACTTTTCAGCATTCCTTCTTAAATAGATATGGACTGATTAGATGGATATAGACAGACTAGAACTGAATAGAATGAGACAGGTCGAAATATAAATAAACCGACCGAAATTGGTTGGAAGATATTAACAAATTGAGATAGGGAGATATGGATAAACTGAACTAGAGAAATAGATATGAACACATTGATAGATGAAACAAGGAAAATATATGATGAATACATTGATAGCAGAAATATCTACGTGGCACGAAATGGTCGCTCGGATAAAACATACAAGTCAATGTTTATTTGTATTTGAATAAGATGAAAAGTAAAAGGAAAATCTCCCGGAAAAGTCATGAGGATATTTCTTTGCCTCTGCCTCATATTTGGCACCTACTGTTATGCCTGTTGGTTCTCATGCGGTGCTGTTGGTCGTGCTTATTTACAAAACAATTTCTGGCACTATTCTGCAACAAATCGTTCTTGGTTGGAGGAATAGTGGACATATTGTTTTTACAAACGCAAGTTTTCATATTGTTGTAATAATAATAATAATATCCTTTGAAGTATTTTTCTTTAATCTTGTCAGTTTTGAATCTTTCGATGTTGTTATTTATATATATATATATATATATATATATATATATATATATATATATGTGTGTGTGTGTGTGTGTGTGTGTGTGTGTGTGTATGTGCGCGCGCATGTGTCTGTACGTGTCTGCGTTTGTATCATTATAATATATACTAATATCGTTATTTCAGATTATATGTTTATATATATATAAATATATATATGTATGTATATATATATATATATATATATATATATATATATATATATATATATATATATATATATAACATAAAACGTGTGTTAGCATGTTGTATGTTAAAAATATTATATATATATATAATATATAATTGTGTGTATATATATATATATATATATATATATATGATATATATATATATATATCATATTGCACTAACGATTGGACTAGCATGAAACAGACTGTCACCTCTAAGTGCTGACTTTCATGCCCACTTTTATATTTACACACGCTCTATCTCTTATATAGAACACTTTATCCCATAAATATAGCACACTTTAAGACTATATTTCTTCATATATATATATATATATATATATATATATATATATATATATATATATATAATGTATTATTTCTAGTGAATATATGGATTTATTAACCCTCATCAAGGTTGACACTCGCGTTAAAAACTTTTGTTGCTTCCTTACTGGCCGTATTGGGTAACTATGGGAGAATGGTTTTCGCAAGTGCTATCTTGGTCACGTTATTCTATATTAACTCTGCAATGCTAGTGACGAGACGGCTATCAAACAATGTGGCAATATGGCAGGATGCAGGGTGAAGTAGATTTTGCTTTCTTCAGAGGTAATAATACAAAAATAAACAGGAATTATTTTAACATTACCTGGTTCCTATAACTCCATACACACACACACACACAGAGAGAGAGAGAGAGAGAGAGAGAGAGAGAGGACGAAATGCGTCGGTTAAGATAAGTTTTCCTTTTATCTTTTTCATATATATATACACACACATACATATATATATATATATATTTGAAGTGTGTGTATATATATATATATATATATATATATATGAAGTATACATATATATATATATATATATATATATACTTCATAAAGAAAAGTTAAAATGAATTTCTTTCGATGTGACGTTTTGAAATAAGATAAATGTTTTGAATTCATTATCAGATATTGCATTTATTCCCATATATATATATATATATATATATATATATATATATATATATATATATATATATATATATATATATATATATATATATATATGAATAAAGATAAAAGGAAAACTATTCTTTTCCAACGCGTTTCGTCCTCTGAGTTGTCTTGATAAATTACTACAGAGGGCAAAACGCGTTGATAAAGAATAGCTTTCCGTTTGTCTTTATTGATATTGTGATTTTAAGGTTATATTTTTATTTGTATAAATTTTTTTTAATCAGTGTCACCCTTAGCAAGTCAGTACTGCCACTAACACACAATAAGTTACAGGGTTTGGCGGAATTAGGAACAGAAACATTAGCAGTGATTAAAAAGATAAAAGAGAATTGAGGAGGACAGTAGATGGCGATTGACATTGCATTTAAATTCTTGCAGATTAAAGTTGTCTGGAAAGCATGGAGCCAGAAGGAAATTCCACAAGCGAGAGAAAAAAAAGCTGTTAGCGTAGAAGTAAGGCTACATCTAGGTAGCTTGACTGTAAATTGATGCGATCTCGCCGCCAGTCTAGTATTGCGCTGAAATCCATAGAGGTTAGGTACCACAGCAAAGAGCTCATCCGAACTATTACCATGAATGTATTTATAAAAAAGACACAGAGATGCAGCCTTATGGCGGTGGGCAAGTGACCGGATCCGAGCTGCCAGATCAGGACCACAAATATAGCTGGTCCTTCTTTGGATCTTATCATGGAGCTCCAGATAAATCGCAGGGGCACCGGACCATATATGGCAGCAATACTCCAAGCACAGACGAATGGTAGACTTATAGATATGCAAAATAGATTTAGGAGAGAAGAATTGCCTCATCCGACACAGTGAACCAACTTTCTTAGCAGCTGACCTAGCAATGGATTCGATATACACTTTCCATTTCATGTCAGCTGAGAACGCTAGCCTGAGAAGGCGCAATGAGTCACTTTCCTGGAGGTAAGCATCAGCCTTGCTGATGGAAAGCAGAGAGTTGTTTCTCATATGGGTAACAGAGAGAAGTTTAGTTTTGGAGGCGTTAAAATTGACAAGCTTATCTTTTGCTCCAGTTAACGACGAACTTGAGATCGTTTTAGACATCGGCTGCCATTTTGTTACTATCAAGGCAGGAGTAACCAGCGTATACACCAAGTTGAGAGCTGATGTCATCAGGAAGGTCATTAATGAAAATTAAAGAAACACAGAGTAGGACTAGGGATGGAGCCCTGGGAGAAAGAATCTAGACAAGTGGCCGTTCAGCATAACTTTCATTTCACGATTTTATAAGAACGACTGGATCAGTTCAAAAAATGTCCGGAGACACTGTAACTTTTCAGCTTGTGGAGAAAACCTGAATGCCAGACCCCTTCAAAGGCTTTCGAGATGTCCAATGCTACACAACGGGCTTCACCGATTTTATCTAGAGCATGACAGTCTCATTCCCCAATTATCATCAGTACATCAGAAGTTGACCTGGAGAAACGAAAGCCATATTTTCTGTCTGATCTTAGGCCCTGCGAAAAGAAATTATGAACCAATTCAGCATTGATTAGGGCCTCTAGTAGTTTTCCAAAAATAGGCAGAAGACTAATAGGCCAATAGTTGGATGGGTCAGACGGTTCACCAGAGTTCTTAAAAGCTGGAACAGCAAGCGATGACTTCCACCAGGCAGGAACACAGGGGGCAGCGAGGCATTTATTATACAGTTTAGAGAGGACAGGATCAAGTTTAGGAGTGAGTTCACTTCTTAATGACTATTACAGGAATATCATCGGGTCCACATGCTTTGTGGGTATCAAGGTTAGAGATGATAGCAGAGACCATGAAATGTTTATATGCATATTACTCAGCAGAGAATCAGTTCTAAGTGGGAAGTTAGGCAGGGATACTCCAGATGAGTCAAGAGTAGAGTTTGAGGAGAATTTACGGGCAAAGCATTCAGCTTTATCAGTAGAGGATGATAACACCTCAAATCGATTGAATAGGGGAAAGAATAGAGACCTTGCACTTATTTAATACCCTATTACAGAAACGCCAGTAATCACGAAAGCCAAAGTTTTTAGAGACTATGCTCAGCGACTTAACTCCTTCGACGACTTGCTTACATTTGTTACGAGCAGCAGCAAATAGGCACCTTTTATGACGAGAGCTGTCACGCTGGTATAGCCGGGAAAAGTGGCCCCTGTGTGTTATGGCGACCGAGCATGCTGGTGTAAACCATGAAGAGGGTTGCGGTTTCATCTGGTATTTCCGAGAAGGGATGAAAGCGTCCATGCCAGCTTTGATCCACGAAGAAACCTGTGTCGCAACTTTCAATTGGAGGGTAGAAGATGTCAGTCCAAGGCGCGCCAAGAAAGAAAATCCCGGAATGAGTCCCAATCAGCGTGCTGGTAACGAAAAGTAGTCTTATGGATAGTGGGGTTTCTGATTAACGGATACTTGGAAGGAGATATCAATAGCTACCACAGAGTGGTCCTAGTTACAAAGAGGGCATTATTGCGAAGCTCGGCAAAAGCGAGAAGAGGTTAAGAAATAGATCTAGTAGAGAAGCCTTTTCTCGGTTTGGTTTGGGAAATGTGTAAGCAAGTCCGCGATTTGAGTGAGAGATTGGGCAATGAAAAATTTTAATGTCTGTATACCGGCAACATCAGTCCTTTTTGAATGTTTCATCCACCTGTCGTGGTAAGCAACAAAGTTACCGAAGACAAAGATGTCCGCAGATGGATGGAGAGAAAGCGTCTTTTCTATACTGTCAGCTATTGCGTCTAATATACTGCATTCTTGGGAAGAGAGGGAGCGATAAAGGAAAAAGAGATAGCTGACAGAGTTTAGTACTTAAAGACGGAAGCACATGAAAGAGTAGCCGGCGTCCTCGGGAGACAGTTCTCTGGCCATCGGAAGACCTGGATTTTTAAACGCGCGCACACACACACATACACCCATATGTATGGGTGTATGTATATATATATATATATATATATATATATATATATATATATATATATATATATATATATATGTGTGTGTGTGTGTGTGTGGGCGCGCACGCAAAAGATTTGGGGCAGTTAAATAAAACTAATATATTCCTATATTATATTAAGAAAATAAGATTGTTTAGAAGTATTTCTAAATAGAATCTGATCAATCTTAATAAGTTTTCTTGGAGTTGAAAATTAAATTTCCTTTTGATAGTAAAATCATGACTAAAATTTCAGCTGAAAAATACTAAAAGTTGTGACTTTGAAGGGAACGATGATTCAACGAGAGGCTGGGAATTTCCAGGAACAATGTCCAATTCGTCCAAAAGAAGAATTTTAATTGCAACGACAACCAGATCACAAAAGACACGTGAGATGAAAGAAAGATTGTGAGAGCGTCAGTAGGCAATTCACAGTCAGCCAAGTGAGAAATCTTATGCAGTCTTAAGAGGGAGTTTTCAGTTGATAGAGGACACAGAGTGTTACAGGTAAAATAATTTAACGGGCGTGTAGCAACAAAAATATTATTAAACCCCAAAATTCGAATAGAATATTGAAGTGGTCAAAAGAACATTTAACATGAAAATTCTAATGATGAGCGCATTATTTCGAGTTAAGGTAGATCTTTACCTCTTATCACCTCTTATATATATATATATATATATATATATATATATATATATATAGATATATAGATATATAGATATATAGATAATATTATTCGTCCCCCACTCTTATACATACACTCTCGCTAAATTTTAATTTTTATTCCAGGAGTTATTTTTTCTGATTTCTTTTTGAATCTGTAGGTCTGATGAATTGGATCGTAATTACGATTCCAATGTAATAAATTATGACCATGGAATATTAGTGTAATGTATGACTTATACATGTGAAATTGTTAACTATAATTGAGGAAGCTGCAAAGATGACAAAAAAATTACAATCAAACGACACAAAGAAAAGGGAGTTAACTCTAGTAAGTAAACGCTAGAACTGACGGGAAAAAAAAGTAGAAATATGATCTTAAATACGATGAAAGATAAAATAGAAAATTCTGAAGTAAACAAACATATAAAAAATATGAGACGGAGAATGAAGATGAATTTGATGAGAGTAGAAAAGGGAAGGGTTTAAAACGCATTCAATCCAAAGCTCACATAGATAAAGAAGAAATGTTTGCACTGAGAGACACAATCGGAGGAAGTTACCAAAAGTCGAAACAAGATGTTATGCATAATCAAGGAGAAATGTACAAATCTGTATGCTTTGAAAATGAAAATATCACCTGCAGTCACTTCAGCAGATAGAGTTGTTTCTGAGCTAATAAGAAAATAAATAAGGTTCCCAATTTAAAATATGAAACGTGGAAAAGCAACAATCGAAGAGATTAAAAGGCTTTGAAAAGTACAGAAACAAATCTACAAGGATTAACATATTCATTTCTCATAGTACATAAAGAAACACAAACTCTGTCTTGGAATAATAATTCTATTTTAAGATTTTCGAAAGAATTTGTCAACTATATTATTTATATAACATTATTATCAAACATATGCAATTTATTATCAACAGCACGTACAAACAGACTAAAAAATAGTCCAGATGAAAATTAACCACTTGAACGAGGCAGGTCAAAAGAGATCAACTGACAAGAAAAAAATCATAATGTAGCAAAAAAATTTCGTTGAATTTTTGCTGAATATGAAAAGGCATTAGACTCAGTAGAATATGAAACTGTCATTAAGTTACTACGAGAGCAGGATATTAAGAAAAATTATATAAATTTTATTGAGGATATAAGCGATAACAGTACTGTAATAATTGGACTACATAAAGAGACACAAATGGATAAGATTTCGCCTATACTATTTTGCTGATGTAAAAATTTGTCACTTAGCTGATAGATGTTACCTTCAGCATCCTGATTCTGGTTATGATCGTTCGAGAAAGAGCATCGAAGATTTGTTGTTTATAAACAGTAATTCGAACTTTGCCAACGAGACGATTCTTTATGGTTGATTGGTTAACACCACATCAGATCAAATGATGGTTCTCATTGGAGTTACAGGTTCGATTCTTGTCGGAGAAACACATATTTTCTACGAAATTTCTCGAACATTCAGGCCGGTAAATGAAATTAATACTGCTTATTTAAAAAAAAACATATGTATATATATATATATATATGCGTATATATATATATATGTACACATCTGTGTGTGCGCTGTAATAAAATTAAGCAAGAAAAGCATGCAATGTTTTTACTTAGGCAATATTTCGAATGTTTAAAATATTAAGAAAAAATGTTACATGAAAATTGGAAGAAAAATGTTAACTCTAACTAACAAAGTCTTAACAGACGAGATTCTACACGCCATCTTAATCTGAAACGAACACTACAAATTATTTATTTATTTAATATTCGCACAATATCACGTCTGTGAAATACGAATAAATATTTTTATACAGCCCGAACACACACAACCAATATGCACGCAAATACATGCAAACAAAAATCTGTACAGAAATATACACGCTTTGTTCATAGCAGTAATTGCTCTTACCTGAAAACATTCTCTTAATAGATAGTAAATGTTATAATAAAGGGTAGAAAACAAAAATTACCAAGTTCATGAATAAATGAAACTTTATTTGAGCTGTATCAAATGTTAAAAAGAAAAGCGCATTCTGATTGGATAAAAGAGAGAAACGTTTATATTTCTATATTTTTAAGTGAAGCGAATGTCATGTCATTTAAAGAGTTACTTTCGTTGATACTTATTATTTTTGATCACAGGGCCACTAAAGAGTATATATATTTTTTGTGGACACACGCTATAATTAAATATGTAATCCGTGACGTAAGAGGAAAATAATCTCCTTGTAATTTTTTTTCAGACAAAAATGAAAAATGGTAGACCTAAATCTAAAAGAATTTTCGAATAAATAATTAAAAAGAAGAAGGGACAAAGTATTAACTAGAAGAAGACAGAATGCATGGTTATCATCAAAAAGATGAGGCCAAAATGCAATTTACAGGTCGGGGACATTAAAATCAAGCAAGTACAAAAATTTAAATATCTGGGAAAGGTTCTAAAAGAGGACAGTAAATGCAATACTGAAATCGGTGTTGGGATGACCAAAGACGCATTCCAAAAGCTAAGCAGAGTATTCCGAGATAGGAAAGTTTCGTTGGAAACAAAGAAAAGAGTACTGAACTGTTACGTGATATCTGTCCTCCAGTATGGCAGTGAATGCTGGACAATCTCCTCAAAGATGAAGAAGAGACTTGAAGCAACAAAAAGGTGGTTCTACAGAAGGATGCTGAGTATACCATGGGCCGAACATGTGAACAACGTTGAGATTTTGGAAAGAAAAAAGAGAAAACTTATACAGAAGAGGCAGTTGAAATTTCTGGGGCACGTAATGAGGAAGGAATGCTTGGAATATCTGATCCACACAGGACAGTCAGGGGGAAAGAGGGACAGGGGAAAGCAACGCGGGACATACTTGATGGGTTTGAGCAAGTGAATGGTAGAACAGGGTTTGGGAGAGATAAGAAAAAGGCAAAACTTATTAAGAGCTACAAGGGACAGGAGCGGGTGGAGGGCCATGATCACCAACGTCCTGAAGGAATACGGTAAATAAAAGAAAAATTATTTTTTCATGTCAAAGAACGTTTTGAAAGGGATTTATCCATCACCTTTTGATGATTTTCTATCTCTCTCTCTCTCTCTCTCTCTCTCTCTCTCTCTCTCTCTCTCTCTATATATATATATATATATATATATATATATATATATATATATATATATATATATATATATCTGTCAGGTTAGCTAGTTCTATCAGTATTTTTATATGCAAGTGTATTCAGTTCCATTTCAGTTAAACAAATCTAATTCAGTTGATCTATCTATCTATCTATCTATCTATCTATCTATCTATCTATCTATCTATCTATCTATTGAGTTAGTTACCTCAGTTTATTTATATATATGTGTATTCAGATCTATTTAAGTTAGTTCATAGATATCTCATTCTTTCGATTATCTATCTATCTATCTATCTATCTCATTTTATTTATATCTATGAACATTTTTGGTGTTTGAAATTGACCGCCCGACAAACAGACAGAGAGACATATACTTATCTAATTTTCTTTATATTTCGTTAGTTTATTTTCTCTTCTCTTTCTCCTCTTCTTCTGGCTTTTTTTGTTTTATTCTTTCTTTCTTTCTTTTATTCTTTCTCTCTCTTTTTTTTTCAAATTATTATTCGTACATTTTGTTTTGATTCATATATGCTGTTTTGGTGAATAAGTCTAAGTTAGCGTGTTCTGAAGCTCTACACACGTTCTCAAAAGAATACGTATTGTGATTATTTACGTAATTATTTGGACTATTATTCTACATTTAGTTGATTTGATTAAGAGATCAGTTCGCCTACATTCACTGACTCATTTCGTGGTGCATAGAGTTTCTTTTTAGCTTAGGAAGGTACGAATGTAGAAAAGGACAATTAGTTTGGCGACACGGATTTGAATTTGACTTTTTTCCCTGCAATTCGCGATTATTATGTGTGAATAGAGATGTCCATAATATTTTGTTTCACAAAACTGGAGCACATAGCACTGAAATGGCAATGCAGAAATACAATATACAAGCAAATAACTAACTTGCATAACATAACACAAATAAACATTAATTATTCTTATTTTGTAGTGTTAATATTTTAAGGAGTACATAAAACACATAAGTTCTGCTATAATAATATAATAATATAATAATATAATAATATAATAACCTTTCGACTCGTGATTTTAATTTAGCTTCAGAAAATTTGTTTAATGCATTTTTATTATTGTTCGATTGAAATTCCGATTTTCATTTAGGATGACATGTTTTCAAGCATTTAGATTGACTATCTTTTTACAAGGTAAATCGAGGATTGCTTTTCTTTAAGAATGATTATTTCTTAGATGAGATATTGTAGAAAGACTTACTGGCAGAGGATCGGCATTTAAAACCTAGTAAACATGAAAAAAGAAGCAATAATGAAAAATAAAAGGTAGTAAATGAGAGACAGATCAAAACTTATTAAAAAAAAAGAACTTCATAGATAAATTATAAAAATGAAAACATTAAAAAGAAAAAAAGAAGCGAGTCGGTAAATAAAATGGAGCAGGTAAAGAGAATAGATTTATAGGCGAAGTAAAAAAGAAGTATATATATATATATATATATATATATATATATATATATATAGCTTTGAAAAAAGAAGTAAGGTATCCTAGACAAAGAACAAAACTTATATGGAAATAAAAAAACTATACATATATTTAAAAAAGATATTACATAATAGATGAAAAAAATACAAACTTCAAAAAAAGAAAGAAAAAATTAACTTAATAACACTTCACCTGAAAAAGTAAAAAAAAATTAAAACAAAAATGCGTTTTTTTTCTGGAAACTCTTTAAGACTGTGCAACCTGTTACGTAAACAGACTAATGTGATGTGTTTCTTTAGCAAGAGAAAATTACTTAATAATTCACGCAGAACACAGCACAAACAATTTCCGCCTCACTCCCACCAACAAACAATGTATTTTTTACAGACACACACACACACACACACACACACACACACACACACACACACACACACACACACGCATGACATCACACCGACAATTACATTCTGTTTGCTGTCGCTCTGATGAGAAATAACTCAAAAATGTTTACACTTGTCAACACACCTCGGAGAACATATACACGGCATTTGCAATTTTCTCTCGTTTTCATTAAGTCCACACATCTGAAGCCACCTGTTAGATGGTCACGCGAACGTAAATCAGTGCGCGCATGCGTACCTGCTGCTGCTCACATCTACCACTTCCTGTGTTTGTTACATTCTCTTTTTAATTAAGCATTCGTATTTTTAGCAGCATATTTTTATTGATACATCGACATCTATTAATCTCTCTCTCTCTCTCTCTCATAAAAATTATATCGTGAGTACCAAAACTTCCTTTAAAACTAGGTGTTATCAACACATATTATCTTTCACCAACAACGGGTACAGAAATAGGACTTCCCTTTCTAAATATTTTTGAAACTTAAAAGAAGTTAAAACCACCATGGTAAAATGGAAAATATTAAAAAAAACTAGAACTTGTACATATTTAAATGAACCGTGTTTACTATGTTTACAAGAAAAATTACAAGTAATCAAATTTACTGACAAAAAGATCTGTTAAATCAAAGGAGTGAATTAACTGTAAACTGCCGACACAGTTTGTTTTACCTTAAAATATAGTTAAAATTTTTTAAAAATAATAATTACGTATTACCATTTTTATAGACATAATTTATTAGTATATAATGGTCCACCCTCTACCTTATTTTGTTTATTCGCTTAAATATTGATATGTATTGCCGTCTATTTAGTATTATTAACATCGTATATAGATGTTCATATTTTTAACTACATTAGCATCCACGATCATTTCTACTCAATAACCTCTAGAATCATTTGAAACATAACCGTTACCGCCCACTCAGTAACCGTTAGGATAATAAACTAGACCTTCTACCCATAATGCATCATTGATATTGTGGTAGGATACCTATGATAATGGGTATGTCCCCATTCACATATAATGGTCCACCCTCTACGAGTAATTACCTTATTTTGTTTAGTCAGCTTAAATATCGATATGTATTGCCGTCTAATTAGTATTATTAATATCGTATATAGATATTCTATATTTTTAATTTTATTTACAGACCCCTTTAAGAATTTTCCTGAATATAAAAAATATTAAAATAATTTTGTCTGTTAACTTTACGTCTGATTCCCCCCCCCCAACTTAAACAAATGGAACATATCATATCTGTCTATAAGCACGATCCATTTGTCGCTGCCATATTCTCCTCAGTCGTCAGTGATGCCATGTCTATATGCTGGTTTATCGAGACATGAAAAAAATAACTCACCTACCTCCAGCCTCTAACCTTACTTTTCTATTTAGCGTAGATCTGACATTTAATTGGTTAATCGAGACATACCCACTAGTCTATTTTTAATTTCTGACCTTATGCCCCTCTTTAAATTTATGAAAAGAGATAACGATTTGTTTTTAAATTTCCCTAAAATATCATTTTATAACCAGTTAGCTACCATCGCCTGAGGAAGTACAATCATAGTATTGAAACATGAAAGATTTTGTGTAGCGATTTTAAAATGTTTTTATTATAATCCCTTATAATAAAAGTATAATGATAATATTTTGCTCTACTTTGTATTGAGCACTTTTTTAAAAAGTAAATGCTACGAACTATGGATTTTTACTCAATTTGTTCTTTCTCTCATTTGTGTATATATATATATATATATATATATATATATATATATATATATATATATATATATATATGTATATTGGGAAATTGAAATATAGGAACTATATATGATATTTTCCCATATATATATATATATATATATATGTGTGTGTGTGTGTGTGTGTGTGTGTGTCTCGCTGTGTGTGTGTGTGTGTGTGTGTGTGTGTGTGTGTGTGTGTGTGTGTGTGTGTGTTAATATTTCTCTATTCAAGTTGGTTCAAATCCCTGTCTATTCCGTTCCGAATAATCGTTTTTTGTGGGGTCCGAATGTCGATGATAGAGGAACCCTGCAAATATTAAAATGAAAGAAGTGACGCAGTCCAAGGCAAGGATAACCAGAACAAGAAGTTTAAATAAATTATGCCAAAATTTAATCTTGTCAGAAAAAAAAATAATTGAAGAATCGAGATATTTTAAATACCCTGGATAGCCGTGCTGGTTGTTAGCTGTTCTCTTAGATGCGTTGACAGTTGATGATGACCGGTGCATCTTGAGTGGTGCCGAACGTTGATAAACAGATGGTGTATTGGTTTGGTACTAGCTGGCAGTCATAGCGCAGGACAGACGATTGTTGATAACCAGAATATGTCGACGAAGCCGCTTGGGAAGTATCAAAGGACGATAAGCAGTCAGCTAAGGTCGATAGACACTCGGCGAGTTGAGCTGGTACTATCTGACAGAATTAGCCGAGAGGAGGCGTTTGAAACCACGGTGATGGGCAGTGGAACCTGAATCGCCGAGTGGATTGGTAGAAGACGTGGTCGGCGGGAGTCAGTTGGTCGCTGGTGATCGTTGCTGGTCGTTGGTGGTCGCTGGTGGCTGGTTGGTCCGGATAGTACCCAGTCATCTTTTTAATAAACTCGAACAAACTGTTCAAGGTAAGATTAAAAGAGTCCGTTTGCTGAAACAAAAATAACAGAGTAGCCTATGGCTACGATAGGTTCAAGTATAGCTGTTTGCTGTACTCTCATCATATCTATTTATTTGGGTTTACGGCCATATCACGTTGAAACACCAGTTCTTGTATGATCTCTAACGTTAAGCAAAGTCGAACATGGTCAGTACTTTGATGAGTGACCGCTCAGGAATACCATGTGCTTTAAGCTTCGATGTGCGGATACAGCAATGGGTAATGGCTCGGGAGCCGAATTCCAATTCCAGTTGGGTTCGTTGTATTCACTTACATACAAATATCATTGGGAAAAGCATGAATCCACCTCTTCTATGGGTTAAATATTAAGACTTATATCACTAAATCATTATTATCTTAAAATATTCTTACAATCTAAAAATATTTTCTGGGTTTAAATAACCTGTAAAGGTTTATCAAACCTTAGAAAACGAATAAATCTATTTATTTGTTTTACTGCTTCTATATATCATTTCTGTCCAAGTTCTGTCTACCTATTTATTTCTCTCTGTATCACTTTTGGATTTCTTTCTTTCTTTCTTTCTTTCATTTTTGAGATTTTCTTTCTTTTTTCTTATCAGTTTCCTAAACATAAACAATTTTCTGATAGTTTTCCTAAAGTTTTAAAATGTTTTCTGAGATATATTTATTTTAATGCCATATTCCTGCAAGAAACAGAGGATTATAGCTCTCCACAAGCTCCTTTTTCTTCATTGTCTGTTAATCACCATAAGTTATTTGGATACATAGTTGAGTGATTTCCTGCTGCCTTCTCCTCATAACTGAGATACTAATCTCTAAAATATTTTAAAACAATTAGTATTACATATAAATGATCACATATATATATATATATATATATATATATATATATATATATATATATATATATGTGTGTGTGTGTGTGTGTGTGTGTGTGTGTGTGTGTGTGGTCATTTAGGAGAACATTTGCCGTTAGAAAACTGTTCCAGTGATGTCATGTAATAATAATTATATATATATATATATATATGGGAACATTGAGGTCAACACCCACTGGCGACAGTCTGTTTCACGCTTAAGCGCAATTGTCAGGCTACGTGTTTTCTTTTTGGGGCTTGACTATTTATATATCTGTTGTAACCTAGGGAAGTTTAATGAATAGAATAATCACACGATGGTTCGTAATGAACGATAATACTTAGGACAAGAACAACACATATAAGATTCGCCAGCGGCGCGTAGAAGAAGTAGTCAACTGCTAGAAGTGAGTCAAGCGAATTTCACAATGAATCTCCAACTGCAGGATATCTACCAACCGCCCCACGAGGTCAGATGTGGCACAAGGCATAATTTAATGTGAGGTATCCGAGCCCATAGGCTCGGCCAAATATTCCCCGTAGACCCCGTATAAAATGGGGTCGAGTAGTTCTTTCCCGAGACGAGACTTTGCCCTTCAGCATAGCCTTGTCTGGGGATCCTCTCTGCCTCCAGGTAGAGAGTTTGACCAGCACAGCTTAGGACGAATGTCCAACTGCAGGATATCTATCAACCAGTCCACGCGGCCAGATGTAGCACAAGGCCCAATTTAATGTAGGGTATCCGAGTCCGTAGGCTCGACCAAAAATTCCCCGTAGACCCCGTATAAAACGGGGTAGGGTGGATGTTTTCAGAGACGAGACTCTGCTCTTCAAGCCTCTTCTGGGTATCCTTTCTGCCCGGGGGCAGAGAGTTTGACCAGCACAGCTGGAGACATGTCCAACTGCAGACCAACATACAGTATGTACTATTGTATTTATGTGAATGGGGATATACCCATTATCGTCCATATGTATGCTACAGCAATATCAATGGTGCATTATGGGTAGAATGTCTATTTTATTATCCTAACGGTTACTGCGTGGGCGGTAACGGTTATGTTTGAAATGATTCTAGAGGTTATTGAGTAGATATAATTGTGGATGTTAATGTATTTATTCGTAGCTATTTATATTTACATACAATCTATCCCTGATATTGAGCATTTTAACCTATAAATATAACATACATTTAATGAATATTTTTACCATTTGCATGAAGAAACAAATATAGGTAAATGTCAAGGCTGTCAACACGTGTAACATGTGTTTGTAAATTTATGGACAGTGGTTTGCTCAAGTGATAATTCATTTATTCTTTTCGCTGTCAACTATCGTTATGTACCGGTGACGAATGTTCTTGCCAATATTGCAGTTAAACATACCACAGAAATCGGATCAAATACTTTTTCACGGTACGACCCTAACAACAACTCGCTACAATGCGCCATTTTTTATGTGTTAAGGTAACAAACACATAAAGGGTGGAAATCGGATCATTATTATATAGATTTAACCTGGTTTCAAAGTATTTTATAAATATTACACTTATAAACAAATAAACAATTCGGGATAATATTTTGAGTTTATTAGGGAAATGGCGACTTGATAAGGCGAAATATGAAAATAATTAGAAATTAAATTTTAAACTCTTCTGTTCTTAGAATAAGCTTTTTCTGTTCTTTTACAATTCTTTTCCGAATTATTAGTAGTCAGAATATTAGCCAATTACAAAAGCCAACATTTTATCCTTTTTTAGGAACGCTCATGCTAAAATGGTATGTTGCTAAATGGAACGCCTCTTTTGAAACGTCAAGAATTATTCTGTTCATTAATGACCTTATCGATGATCTTTTGATTTCCATTTGTTACAGACCTTGAAGACAAATCTATCTACGTACCTACCACATTGACCCAAATCGGGGTCATAGAATCTACAACCGTAATAAAATTGTCACTTTATAATCTTTCCCGTCGCTGTATAGTATGTACTTCATCAGAACTACACACGATTTTAAATTCAGAATTCTCCTACACTGGTTACCAAAGATGACTAGATAGTCCGGCTTGCTTTACTATTTAACCCATAGCTGGAGGGAGAATAGATGTATTCATACCTTCCCCAAAATTATTTGCGCGAAAATGAACTCACCTTGGATTCAAACTTGGCTAACCGACCTCTTGTTTCTGAAAAGAAACAACTCACTCTCAGAAATATTTGCAATTTTGATGACGTAATAATTTCTTTTGTTAATGATCATTTTACTGACACCTGAATTAGTTGAAGGAAAATATATTCAAATCTTTAACTAAGTGAATGAAAAGAATCAAGAAAACGAATATAAACAATACAATTAGGAAAAACAAACAGGGACAAGAAAAGGAAAACGATCATTTGAAGAAAGATTTTTTTTTAATTAAGGAAATAAATAAACATAGAAATAAAGAAGGAATGAAGGAAGGTAAAAGAACATTAAAAACAAAAGGATTGAAAATGGATGAAGTGAAAAAAATAAAAATGCACTGAGTCACCAAATGATTGAATCTCTTCTTTTTTCACGCCTCGGCCGGCAAATCTGTCGCCGGCTTGTATCCAAAATGAATAACTTTCCTGGGGTTGGAATCCGGATTTCATTGAAGCGTGTGTCGAGAAAGAAACGACAGTAAAAAAATTCTTTGCTCAATTTGACATATTCTTTCAACTCTTGTCATTTATGGTTTATGGTCGAAAGACTTGCGTTGAAAACAGACCCAACCAATCAGCTATAAACATTATTTTATTTATTCATCCGGTCTTTTTTGTTTGGTTTTAGTAACAAAAAAACTTTTAAATAAAGAATGCGTGTAGAAAAGTAATAATAACAAGAAAAAGAAAAACAGAGAAAAAAAAAACAGCGAAATTAAAAGAAAGCATGAATAGACTGAGATAGATCGCTCTCTAGGTAGCTAGCAAGTTAGATAACTAGATATTAACAAACATAACAAAGAACAAACATTACTTCCACTAATTATGTATACGTAAGGTTTTAAATGATTTTTTTTAATGAAAAAGCTTTCCTAAAGATTTAAATGAAAGCTGAAGGATTAAATTTACTCTATCCGGTAAGCAAAATTCTTCGGTTTATTGCAACCAATTTTTAGACATTTGTAAACAAAACTTTTTTTTCCGTTTTAAAAATCTTGCAAAAAATAAAATATTGTATTGAATACAAGCATTTCTTAACCTCTGGGTCTTGTTTTTCTAATGTGCTAATCGAATTATTAACGACGGATTGACCAACGAACGTGATCATGATTATCTATGGTGTAGTAGACGACAATCTTAGGGTTTGTTTTGGGAGACAACTCTTAAAACACGTGAGCTTTTATTAATAGATTTGTCGGTTTGTACATCCATATTTCAGAAATTCTGCATCGATATACATGTATAAAAATACATTGAAATTCTTTTAAAAATAATCGGGGTCTTCAGATTGTAAAAAGCTTTAGAAGATATGATTAGCAAATATATTTTTACATAATAATATATATGATTAGTAAATATAGTTTTACTTAATATCAATATTCTCTAAAAATTCTCTAAAATTTATCTCATCGAAATTTAACTTTAAAAGATTCGCAAACTTTATAATGTATTCAATTTTAAATTGTAAAAAATGAAATAAAAATTCATTTTTCATCGATTTTTCTTCTTCAGACAATATTGTCTTTAATATATATTATTTATAAAGCAATTAAAACGATTAGTTTTATTGCGATTTTTCTTTTTCGATTCAGAACAGATTATCGGTAAGACGGGGTTCTATTTAGCAAAATAAAATTGGTGATTTAAATTCTTTAAAAAATCCTGCTTTTAACTAATATGGTCACTAAAAATTGTCTCGATTAATTTCTAAAGCTTTCATAAATTTAAGTATGGGGGAGAAACACACGTAAAAGCAAAATATTTTTACCAAAATTTTCTAATAAAAGATTTTCAAAAATAATTTCATTTATTTATATATAAGTCCTGAAAATTTTGTTAAACTCCGAGAATTATTTGATTTTTGCAAGAATTTCCAAATTAATAGCCGTCACCGCAATGAAAGAGGCGAAAATTTGCTGTTTGTTGGAGATGTGCGGTATGAACTAGGATTTTGCTTGAGTGTTAGAATTTATCAGAAGGATTTTTTTATCAGGTTGCGTGATCTGTTTACAATATAAAATAAGACAAAAACATGTATGCAATTCAAACAAACAAATGCATTTATGTACAATTTAAAAAATGTTGCTTCAAGGTATTTTATGTCTTGTATTGGTTAGTGGACGAAGGATTGCTTTTCTGGTGTGTTGGTATGTTTGCATTACAGTCCACAAGAAATTATAATTAATGTTTAAACAATGTTATTTTATGTTCGTATCGGTTTGTACTGTTTAGAATGAAGTTAGCAAAAGTAGTCTGTCTTTAACTGTAGATATGTGTTATGTTCGATAACAGTTTTTTACTTAAGTTATAGTGAGTGTTGAATAATCACTTTGGATAAGTAAAGTTTCGTAAGTTGAAATTCGTTGTAACCAGAGAGTAATCTTCGAGTCGAGTTTGTGAGTCAGTTGTTTTCTTTTCGCGCGGGAAAATTACAATCGTAAGTTGCATAGATTCGATCAGCGCTTCTCTGTGTTTGCTGGACTGACTAACTTAGTCAGTTGAAAATCTTCCTTATATAAGGATTTAGGTGTGAAAATCGGCTCAAGTTGGTTTTGGCGCAATTTAACTTCTCTACGTGAAGTTTCTGAATTATCACGCTGCGAGCCAATAGAATTTGCTGTTTAACACTATAGGGTTTTGATTGGTTATGTTAGTTCGCGTAGGCATGCAAAATGGAATGTTCTTGTTGTTAGGGGAATAAGGTAAATGGACGAGTCCACATGTTAAAAGTTAGTACAACCGCCGACGCAAGAAAAACAAGTTTTTTTAATCAAAATTTCGAATGTTCTAAAAAGAAGTAAAAAATTTAATAAAATAATAAAAAATACTTTGATCTTTCCTCTTAATAATAATATAAAGATTTTGATGATAAAACTTTGGTTTTCATTACGTTTGGGGAGTTTTTTTTTATCACGGTATGCTGATTTCTTGGAAGTACCTTATTTAGTAGAAGCAGAAAATGCGAAGGTCGTAATGAGCAAGAATGAAATATAACATATAAGTATAAACAAATTGTGACCGAATGTCGTGCAAATGTTTTTATTCTTTTCAAACGGAAGAAGAACAATGAACAAAAGAAAGAATGAAACAAAATATGAAAAAGAAGAGGAACGAAAAAACGCAGAATGAAAGTAAAAGCAAAGACGAAAAAGGATAAAACTGAAACGGAGAGTGAGACAAATCAAAGAGAGAGGGCAAACAGAAAAGAAAGGGAGAAAAAGATTAAAAAAATGTCAAACACTTAAAAAAAGAAAAGAAATAAACAATCAACAAAAGGAATGAAGTGACGTCTAAATGAAATATAATTTATAAATTAAAAAATATAAAATGGATGCAATGAAAAAATATTGATCTCTGTTGATGCCTTCATTCAGTTTCTTCATATATATATATATATATATATATATATATATATATATATCGATCTGTCTATAAGAAAAAATAAAATATGAAAAGTAAAAATAGTAAAAAGAAACGAGGAAGAAAGGAAAGAAAAAAGAAAGAAAGGAAAGAAAAAAGAGACAGTAAAAAAAAGGTGAAAAGAACTCATCGATAAGAAAAAAACTTAATAAGTACGGAAGGGGCAATAAGAAAACTTAATGGTTTGACTGAAGTGTGGACGGAAAATGTTTCTCCACCCGCTTTAGTTTTATGAGTATATTTAAAGTTATTTTCCTTATTTTTTCAAGGTTGAAATCATATAAGCGTATAGATGACCAATGCGTATAGATGGACAATGCACAGAACATGGAACGCGCACACATACACTCCCTCACACACAACACACTCACACAGCCGTATTTTTACGCATGTAAAGCAAGTTTACAAGCATACACTGAAGGATATAGTAGTTTATACTAGTTGTGTATAGCAGATTTTAAAAGTACTCAAATGTACTCTTTCTGAGTGGTACGCGCGTTTCCAGGTAGGTCGAGTATCCAGTTCAAGCTGGCTAGTGTTCAGAGTGACCAATCAAAAGCAAAACGTTAGAAACTGTGGAAACAGTTTGTGAATCCATCTTTGAGGACCGACGGAATCGTTATCGATATTGGACGGACTTTAAGAGGAGGGCTTCCGCTGTACTTTTGAGGCATAAAAGAGGCGTTCAGATTGCTATGTACATTCCCAAGCGGAATATTTCAAAAGGGTTGGTGATAAAATTTAAACACTATAAAAATATATATTATTTACTTAAATTAATGGTATATATATATGACGTAACACATTATGAAATGGAGGACAAAGTCCGACAATTATTTTTTAAGACATTTTTTTATGTTTATACGTTCTTTTTATAGATACAAATATTTAAGTAAATGCTCTGTTTATAATAAACAGTATTAACAACAATTGTGTTTAAAAGTAGTAAAATCGACCTTGCTAACCGAACCGAACACTCCTCTGTGGCCCAATCGGTTAAGGCACGTCAAGCTATATGACATTTCCGTATAGAATACAGGTTCGATTCCTGTCGGAGGACGCATATTTTCTAGGAAATTTTCTCGAAATGACATTCAGGCCGGTAAATGTTAATACTGTTTATTATAAACAGAGCATTTACTTAGATATTTGTATCTATAAAAAGAACGTATAAACATAAAAAATGTCTTATATATATATATATATATATATATATATATATATATATATATATATATATATATATATGTATGTATATATATATATACGAATGTGTTGTTGCATATATATAAATTAAATTTATGTATGTATGTATGTGTGTACGTGTGCGTATATGTGTGTAGATTTATGCATTTCGGTGGGAACCTCGAGGCGGTATAATGGTTAGCGAACTTGTCTCCCTAGAACAATTAGTACTGAATTGTGAGTTCGAACCTCATGGGGTGCCCCTACTTTCTGCCTTGTGCCACATCTAAGCTAAGCTTGGAAAATCACTATATGCAGTTCGGTATTTCTGTCACTACATTCGTATGGTGTACTAAAAAGTTATGGACTGAACCAAGCGGACTTTCCTGCAGAAAATTTGACGCTTTTTTATTTGGTCAGATTTCAGGAAGTGGATCGAGCTGAGAAAGTTTTTACAATTCCTTATATAAGACGTAGTGGTATATTTATATACAGTTATATAGTACATATATAAGAATTTTTTTCAAAATGATTATTAAAGCTAGATTATTAAAGCATCCGAAGATATCCTTAGAAATATAAAAGAGTGCTGGACTGGTATGGCAGTGAATGCTGGACAATCTCCTCATAGATGAAGAGATTTACAGCGAGAGAGATGTGATTCTACTAAGGAATACTGAAATTACCATGAACAGGACATGTGAGCAACGAGAAAGTTTGAAAAAAAATAGAAACAAAAAAACTACTGTTTATAACCAGAAAGAGACATCAAAAATAGGAAAAGAGGAAAGAAAGTTTGGAGAATATAACACTCATTGAGGATATTGAAAGCCAAAGTAAAGGAAATAGCAAATAAACTATTTAACGAGTTTGGATAGCAAAAGAAGGAGAACAGGGACAAAGAGTGGTGGTAAAGGACCTCAAACCAACAAAAAAGGAAGTTGTGGAGTGCCATAACTACCCACATCCTGACATTGCATATGAAATATTTAATATTAAGAGTAATAGTGGCATAGTTCTTTTCGTAGTACTCCCATTGTGATCACACATACACGCTTACCCCAGCGATCCTTCACTTTTCCAAGACAGTATAAAATGTCCTCTTTACGGATTGCCGACAGCCACCTTGTTGCCTGCTTCATAATTTCGTTCACGGTCTGTAATATTCTCTCTGCATACGACTTACGGCCATATCACGTTGAAACACCGGTGCTCGTACGATCATCAAAGTTAAGAAACAACGAGCCTGGTTAGTACCTAGATGGGTGACCGCTTGGGAATACCAGGTACTATGACCTAGGGTGTATCGGTGATGAAATGGATAACGACTCAGAATTGGAAATCTGCTCTCAGATTTCCAATTCCAGCCAGGTTCGTTATATTCACTTACGCGCTAATACCATTGGGAATGGTATGGATACTACCTTCCCCACCAGTTATGGCGCGGAAGGTAGTTTCCATATGACTTCTAGCAATAAATCATTATTATCGCCAAAAAAAACTAAATCTCTTATATAGGAATAAAGTGTCGCTGCCGACACTTGAGTTTGAACATAGATCGATAGTGAGTAAACACAGGCGATCCCATTATTGAATTTAGTAGACCACCTAACCATAGAGGAAACGCATATATAGGAAGTTGTGTGACGTCTAAATGATCTTTGTTTCTAGTCTACCCTCTATTACTATACGGATTATTATTCTCTACTCTATTCACTGTAATATTCCTTTATTCGGACCACTATACGGATTACTATTCGAGCGAGTATTATCGAGCAAGTACTATTAGTGCGAGTGATATTCGAAGGCGTCTGACACCAGTATTGTTCAACGGCGTTACTATAGTTGTATCTGCGATTACAAAGTCTCTTCTACAACGAGCATCACAAAAGTGACAACGAGAATTCGGTGGCATCACAAAAGTGGCAACGAGTGTTTGTTGACATCACAAAACAATGCGATCCGCGACACATTCGGTCTAGAAAGTTGATGCGAAGCATATATTGACGAATCTCAATGTTAGGCATACCCAGACCGCCCTCAGAGGGATGAAAGCAACAGATCTTGCGAGATACCATAGCGGCCTTGTCTCTCCACAAAAAAGAGAACAGGAGCCTTACTAATAATATTAATCTGGCAGACGGAAGTGGAAGTACAGAGAGTCGTTAAAGGAGAATCGGGTAGAAACACATGCTTCCACCCTCCTCTTCAAGGATGCCTCCTCCGCGATCTCGGCCTTCCCTTGTACCTCCGACCAATTCATTTCCAACTGGAGATCAGGACCGAACCAGACGCCGAGTATCTTGATCGGCCCATCCGTCCAGAGGAAAGGTCCGGGAAGAGAAACTCCCTTCCACGGAGCCAACCGCAAGCCAACAGACTTATCGCGTTTGATCTTGGCCCCTGTCACCATCTCATACCCACTGAGCTCTTTACTGACTTCATCAATCTCGACTCTGCTCGACACAAGAACCGAAACGTCGTCAGCATAGGCAGAATATCTGGCTGAGGTAGTAGTCCCAGACAGGGAAATTCCGCGCAGGACCGGATTCGCCTTTAACTTGCGAAGGAATGGTTCCAACGCAAGAACGTAAAGCAAAGGCGAAAGCGGACAACCTTGACGAATGGAGCGAGACAATACGAAAGGCTTCGATCTTACCCCATTCACCTCCACCAGCGCACCGAAAGGACAGCCTCCAGAAAGCGATGGTCAACCCTATCGAAGGCCTTGGACTGATCTAAATTGATCAGCGCGGCTTCACCGTTGACTTGTTCTAAGATCAAGCGTACCATATGAAGGTTATCCTGAATAGTCCTGCCCTTCACAGCACAAGTCTGTTCGGAGCCAATCAGACTAGACAGGACAAGCTGTCGGTTGGCTAAGATCTTCGCCAAAATCTTTAACTCTGTGTTTAACATAGTCAAAGGGTGAAAGTTATTTAACCCATCTCCAACGTTCTTGCCCTTACGCAGCAACTTGATCACACCCCTGGTGAAGCGTTGGGGTATAGACCCTTGCTTCATCCAGTTGTTGAAGATCAGCTCACTCCACACTTCCAGCATACCGGTTTACGTTCGGTCACAATGACCGGCAATTTCAATCTCCCTTCAACCAGACAGTTGGGGATGGAGTGGAAGGCCTGTTCATCTAGTCGTATCTCAAAACTCCACCCCCCGTTCAAGCTATCGCAGGAAGCGCCCAGTAATTCGCCGTACTGGGACAGGAAGGCCGCGAGATGTTCCCCGGGAACCTGAGGAGGGACCTCATATATTTTAGTCTAGTCCTTCTTCAGTGCGTAGTATCAGATCGTTCGTGATCAGGTCTTGGCTCGGAGCCGTTACGCAATCTTCCGCTGTGGGTAACAATACGTCCCACATGAAAACCCTGCTCCTTTAACAACTCTGAGGGATTTGAACCCCAAGTACTCCAGTGATAAAATAACTGTGTTTTTCGTCGAGCGACAAATTTTGCGCGTACGCTTGTCGACGACGAAAACTGACAATATTCGTTTCTCAATTTTTCTGAGTTCCTGGAGTCTACTAAGAGTCCACCTTCTACCACAAGGTGTGCGTAACTCTTAGCTCGCTCCAAGAATTCCGCCACATTGATTATATAACTAGGGGGACTTCCAACAAGAGGGCGATTCCCCAGCCTCTGAATTTTTCCCATTCTTGTCATTATGGGAGACACTATTGGCCTCCATTCTACTTTCATTTTGGCTATTATTGGCCTCCATAATTTTAGAACTTTGGCCATTATTGGCCTCCGTAGTTTTAGAACTTTGGTCATTATTGGCCACCATAATATTAGAAACTTGGCCATTATTGGCCTTAGTAGATTTTGGGGGTGTATTTTCCACGTCTGTACTTGGAGAAGTGGCTGGTAGCACATGATACTCATCCATATCGTCTTTGTCGGGTGTTTCTTTCTTAATTGCAAATAAATGCTTTTTAACTGACCTTTTTACGTCAGGGATAACAGTTTTCTTCTTTTTAATAAGGAATGACGAAGGACTTTTTTTCTTCTCCATTTTTTTTAAAAACAGAAACAAAGGGAAGGTAAGGGGAGGGGTGGTAAAAAACCCCAAAGACCGTCTATAGGCGGTGTGTGTGAGGAGGAAACTAAACAATTAAAGTTCGCTTAGTAGCGAAAAATAAAAATAGCTAAAGAAAAAGAGAAAAACTCGCCCGAAAGCGAGGCAGCAAATAATTTCACAAACAAAAATAAAAAGTCTTTACAATTAAATACAAACGACAACATTTAAAACAAGGTACACCTAAAGGCAAGACAAAAATTACAGACTAATAAATAAAAGCACAAATTTCGCCTAGAGGCGAAAACAAATGTATTTAAAACACTAAAAACGAAATAGACAATAAAACGCTATACAAAGAAAAAAGGTGAACCAAAAAATACGAAACTTTCAAAAATAGCGGGAGCTATTTACAAAACCAAAATGGCTGACGCCAAGAATTTAACGAGTCACACAAATAAACAAAGGAAATTAAATGCACAAATAAGACAATACAAGGGATAATACAAAGATTAGAACAATATTTGGCACGGAAAGAATTTTTTAAAACAGTACACAAGAAAAACTAACGGATATTAACAGGAAGAAATTAAAGAAATAACGAGAAATTAATCGTTAGTCACAAACGAAAAACACAAACAGTATTTACAATAATAAAGAGAACGAAGATGAATTAAAATAGAAAATTTAAAAGAGAAAATAAAGAGAAAGAAAAATCAAAAAGGGAAACTAGAATAAAAGAGAAATAGCAAAAAAAAATTAAGGAGGCAAAAACAAAATTGAAAAAGGGGAGGGTAAAAAAGGAAAAGAAAAATCAAAACTTTTTTTTTCTTTTTTTCAAAACAGTCGTAAAAAGGCAGTAAATAAAAACGAACTCAAACAAAATGATGTTCAAAACAGTTCCAAAAAACAGTCAGGCAGCAAAGCAGCAATCTGAAAAATTAAACAATAATGTCAGACGGGTCGAGTCGATTCTTCCCTCTGTCTTGAGAGGCACTACACCTCTCAAGACAGAGGGATGAATCGACTCATAGTGTTAGGAAGAGCTCATTCTGTAGTTATAGGTATAACAGTATATATATATATATATATATATATATATATATATATATATATATATATATATATATATATATATATATATATATATATGAATATGCATATATATATATATATATATATATATATATATATATATATTTAAAAGTGAACATTGAAGTCAACACTGAGAGGCGACAGGCTGTTTCATGCTAGACGCAATCGATTGAGCGTTGACTTCAATGTTCACTTTTATATTTATATTTACATATGCTCTATCTCTGATATTGAGCACTTTATCCCATAAATATAGCACACCTTAAAACTATATTACTTGATATATACACACATATATATATATATATATATATATATATATATATATATATATATATATATATATATATATATATAAATGATTAAATAAAATAAAGAAAAAGTAGAAAACGTATCTCAATCTAAAATGTTTCACTTTTGTTAAGGCTTCGTCAGAGATCAAGATATGAATGAAAAAAGCAAAAAGACAGAAAGTACAGGTATGTTATTATTTTTTGTTCGTTCTTATGTTACGTATATTAACGTAATAGATAATCCGGTCCGGAATGAGAAATCAGAGAGCCGAGTTCGAAGTCATGTTCGTTGCATTTACTTACGTGCAAATACCATTGGGAAAGGTATGAATCCATCTGTTCACCATTCCAACTACGAGGTAAAGCAAAGAACTTGTTATCTGAAGAATCGTTATCATAAAAAAATGTTCTTGTATTATTCACAAAAGAGATGAATTATTCTTTACAATCCAAAATATGTTTCGCTTTTAAATAACCCATAAAGAGCTGATAAGCTGAAAAGAACAAAGCAATCGATCAGTCTTATTCAAAATGTATTTTCTAAATAAAATCAAATTATTATAGAAAAATGAGAAAAAAATCTTCATAGTTTGACAAAGATTCATTTTTTATCAAATCTATCGCAACACAGAACGGCGAGCTAAAGTATTCAATCAACCTCTTCACAGTTCGATGGTACCTGACGATAATTCTTCGCAATTTTCAGCGTTGTTTGACCTGACATTTTGTTAGTTATAAAGTTATTTAAAAAATTATACATATCCATCAAATCAGCTTCACCATACATTGTTTTAAACTCGTAACGTGGCTGTTAATTTGAAACTTCGATATTCAAGATATTTAACATCAAGTCTGCAATAGCTTTACCTCTGCGCAGAACGACAGTTTTTATTCTAACTGCGCAGACATTGTTCCCTCAGTCAGCAAATAAAGCTTTCGATTTCATTAAATATTTATTTTATAAATCGACAGAACAAGAGTTAATAATGGGAGTTGCAGAAGCATATAGATATATATACGGGACTCTCCCGTTGTTTTCGACGTATGAAGGTCAAGCGGTTCAGTTCTTAAAACCAACAGCCAGACTATCCACACATATTTGATCAGAATGGTAAAATTTTGTGCAAAACCAACCACATTTTTGGAAAGAGAATTAAGAAGGTTTTGAATTCAGATCTGTCCTTCTCCTAGACTGTTCGCCACCCACGGTTATAGGGCCCAGTTTGTCCTGCTGGACAGGGTGGGCCCTATAGCTGGAGGTGTGGGAGAGAAGAAATGGATTCACACCTTTTTCAAGGGTATTAGCTTGCAAGTGAATGTAATGAACACGACTGGAGTTCAAACTCGGCTCTCCAATTCTGGAATCCAAGACGCTATTCATTACTTAACCGTGCTCCCCCCTCTCTCTCTCTATGTATATATATATATATATATATATATATATATATATATATATATATATATATATATATATATATATATATATATATGCTATATTTATAAGAGAAAAGTGATCAATATCGGAGATAGGGCGTACTGACATAGGAATCACCACTACATGGTAATTGTCAGTTTTACGTTTCAATACGATTTTCGAACGAATATTTGTCTGAAAATCGCAATTTGATTCCTATGCCTACACTTTCTTTACTTCCCTCTCTCTCTCTACACACACACATACACACACACAGATATATATATATATATATATATATATATATATATATATATATATATATATATATATATATATATATATTAGAACAGCTCTATACACAGGGGCAAAAACCGCGGTTTTGCAATTTGCGGTTGAGCCAATCAGCAAAACTTTCGTAAACTGCTATGCAAGCTATATTGCAAAGGAGAATAATATAAATAAAGAAAAGAGGGTTCGGCATGCTGGCCTTCTACGTAAACTTCAGGGTTACAGTATTACAGTATAATTATTTGATTTAATCCAATCATTCCTGTCTAACGGTGAAATGAAGGTTGTCCTGAACGGATTCTCTTCCAGTTCCTTCCATACGAAAGCTTATGTTTCTCAAGGCTCTATCCTGGGTCCTAACCTGTTTCTGATCTTCATCAATGATCTTTCTGATGTCATCAGTTAAGTCATCTACGCAGACGACACGACCATTTGCTCCTGTCTCAATAGTAAATCCGCCATTGCTGACAAAGTTAACCTGGCCGTTGGTCTCGAAAACGACATACAGTTTGTGGTTGATTGGGGTAGGAAATGGTTTGTGAATTTTAATGAACCAAAACGAAAGTACTGTCATTTACTCACTATAGAGAAATGTCCCTGTCGCTTACCAGCATGGTTGATGGTCAACTCCACTAGATCACCTCACTGCAACCTCTTGGTCTCACGTTTTCCACTGACATGAGGTGGAACAACTACACTGAATCAATAGTTACATCTACCGCAAGGAAAGTTGGTTCTCTGTTTCACGCCAGAAGGGTTTTTCTCATCTGAGCCCATCTACAAATCTACCATTCGTCCATGCATAGATTACTGTTGCCATATATGATCTGGTGCCCCACTCTGTTTATATCAAAATTCTCGGCAAAATCCAAAGACAGATATGCAGTTTGATCGGTCCTGACTTGGGGTCTCGACTCCAGTCGCTTTCTCACCAACATAATGTGGCTTCCCACTGTCTTTTCTATAAATATTTTCAGGGCATCTGCTCTGACGAGATATTTTCACTGGTGCCCCAACTGCATTAATTTAAACGTGCTACAAGGTTGACATCTCGGTCCAACCCATTTAATGTCGAAACAATTAAATATAACCACCTCTTCTACTTCAACAGCTTCTTCTCTCGCGATTCCCGTTAGTGGAACTCCCTTCCTCTTACTTGCTTCCCTGATAACTATAATCTTAAAAAATTTAAGTGTAATGTCAATCGACATCTTCTGTTGCCTTGATTCCCGTTCTTCTTTTTATCCTCCTCCGTTCTTCATTTTATCCTTTCTTCATTCATCTCCCTATACCCAGTCTTTTCCCTTACTTACACTCTCTATAGCTCCTGGCGTATTAGTGGAACTCCCACCTTGCTTGGAGTGAAATGCTTAAAAAAAGTAAAAAAGACACGATTTCAAATGCTGTCTTTTTAAAAGTATAAAAAGCTTCCATATTTTGAAAATTGGTGCAACACAATCTTCTTGGCACTTATTTTGCTCTATTTAGACATTAACCTAAATTAAAAATCTGAATTTTGGATACTGATTTTCTGAAGCGCAAACACTGTTTACCTGTGCTAAACTTGCTAACTACGCAACATTTCATCAGCGGTTTCCAAGAACAGCGAGAGATTTACACATGAAACATATTCTATCTTGTCTCCTTTTCACCTTATTTTCCATACCATTTTTCTTATTTTTTTAAAAAATTCTACCAATTTTTATTTTGTTTCCACTCATTGTGTTATTTTCTGCGCCATTCTTTCTTTATTTTGCTTTTCTTCACAATTCTTCACTGTCACTCAAAATTCTAAGAATCTTTCATTTTCTTTTCGCTGTTTTTATTACTCTTTATCTCTCATTTATTCTGTTATCCTTTCCCTCTTTCTTTTTTTCTCTCTCTGACTTTTCAGTCGTTTGTTTTCATTCTCTCACGCTAGCTGGCATTCATTCCCTTTCCCTCTCTTCCTCACGGGTTCAGGCTGTTTCTCTCTCTCTCTCTCTCTCTCTCTCTCTCTCTCTCTCTCTCTCTCTCTCTCTCTTTCAATCATTCATTCTCTTTTTGTCTCTCACTCTTTCAATCTCTCATTTATTTTGCTATATGTTCCCTCTTTCTTTCTGACTTACTAAGTCATTTTTCGTTTCTTTCACTCTGTCATTTAGTCTCTTTTTTCTATCCCTCCCAATGTTTCAGACTTTTTCTTTCTCTGTCAATCACTCTCTTTTTTCTTTCTTTCACTGATTCAATTTCTTATTTATTATGTTCTCCTTTCTCTCTTTCCTTCTATTTCTTTCTCTCTCACTCTTTCAGTCTATTTTTGTTTCTTTCTTTTCCTTTTCTGTTATTCATTCTCTTTCTTCTCTATCTCACTCGTTCAGTCTATTTCTGTTTCTCTCTCTTTTTTCCTATCCCTCTCACTTTCAATCTGTTTTCTCTCCTTCCATCTCTCTCTCTCTCTCTCTCTCTCTCTCTCTCACTGTTGATCATTCTCTTTTTCTCTCATTTCCAATCAGTTTTTCTTTCTTCCGTTCTTTCTCTCTATATCTTTTAGTCAATAATTCTCTTTTCTTCTGACTCTTTCAGTCTCGTTTTCTTTCTCTCTATCTCTCTCTGTCAATCCGTTTTTTTTCTCTCTCACTATTTTATTCTCTTTTTTTCCATAGGTATGTCCGAAACAAAACCGCTAATTCCCACGAATAAACAATTTTAAAATGACTGAGCAAAAGTTGCGGCGCAAAAGGTTTTTGTACTCTTTAACTTTGCCGACAAGTAGACCCAGTGTATATACAAAAAAAAAAAAAATTCTTCGTATCCCCTATCCAAAAGCGAATACAGGTCGCCCCTGTTGCTAATTCTCCATTGTTATATCCCCTGGGTGCAAACGTAGTCGTCACAAACAACAATGTTTATCGTTCTTCTGAGTCGATAACTCGTCACTGTTGTTTATCATATTTTGATATGTGGTGGTTTTGTATCTGGTAAAAATTGAGGAAAAAAAAAAGAAAAATAGATATAGTCAGTTCAATCGGTCTTTGAAAGAAATACTGCTGTGTAAACCGAAATCGTACAAATAATAATAATAATAATAATTCGCTATACACGTGGAAATTGAAAAATGTATAACGAACTTCATTACGTATGAAAAGACGATTTCGGTTCTACAGAAGGATGCTGAGAATAACATTGATGGAACACGTTAACAACGAAAAAGTTTTAAGGAAACATGTGAACAAAAAGGAGATTTATATTTGGAATCAAAAAGAGACAACTGAAATTTCCGCGACACATAATGAAGAAAATGAGCATGGAGAATTTAACACTCACAAGACAAATCTGAATGGAATTGGGGCAAATGGAAACACCGTTTAACCTATCCAGCGAGCTTGCGTAAATGGATGACAGAACAGCGACTTGGGGGGATAGCAAGAGGACAAACATTGATTAGAGCTAAAAATGATAAGAAATTATGGAAAGCCGTGATCGACCATGACCTGAAGGAAGACGATTGACCACTAGACCATTTATTATCTCATGACGATGTTCTACTCTTACTATATTTGTATCTTCTCGTTCTCTTCCTTGTCCTTTCTTGTCTTCATTGGCCGACCATGTTTTTATTGAAGAATTATGTCGGGTAATTGGATAACAAAACGGATAAAATCTACGTAACACGGATCTTCCTTCAAAACAGAAATATGAACATAAACGCCGGTTATAATTGTACATCGAGAAGAACGCTGAAGATGTAGGGACGCTAAACTTTAAATTTCAATTTTTACATTTCTGGCGTCTGATGTATCTCGACGTACACCTTAATCGACATCATTCTCATTTCCAATGTGCTTGTTTAAATAAGATAATATAGATAAACTTCATACGAGGAAGAATAATGAAGAATTTCAAATATTTTCTTTTCCATCCTCTTTGTCATATAGGAATAAAGTGTCGCTGTCGGCACTTGGGTTTGAACACGGACCGCCAGAGAGCAAGCACAGTCGACCTCATCTTGAAATTATTAGTATGGGTGTACCAGCTAGCCACAATTTAAGGGCTATTTCGTGTTAGGAAGAATAATACGCTTTAGTCTTCCAATAACCGGACACCGATACTAATATTGGCATTAGTGTAGCCACTGATACACCAACACCGAATGAGGATACAGAAAGACGAAATACGGGACCGTACCCAACAAGACATTTAATAATGCAAACAAATTATATACACATATTAAAAAGGTTTACATGTCTCAAACACAAGATTGTTCATATAGTCCAAAGGACCGAGGGTGTTTAACGAGAACAGAGAAATGCCATACCAACTTTAGGGCCGTTGACTGTCCATAGATGAGTTAACAGGACTTACTTCTTTCTTCACGCTAGGCTGGGTACCAGCAGACCAATTTACAAGTGTGGACTCCGGTGGTCGCAAGTAAAAAAGGGTAGAGCTTCCTAAAAACGGAAGTGACGAAAAGGAAGAAGGGACAGGAGAGTTCTCGTCTCTAAGGGGCTGAACTTCCGTTAGCCCGACCCAAGGGAAACAACTGTATTCTCCCTACAAAATAATGAGATCACGTGACGGGTAAAGGAAAAATATATATATCGGAATTAGCGGTGCCTGACCGAGTATCGTTCGAAGGTGTTACTATTATTATATCTGTGACTTACAAAGTCTCTCCTGCAAAATGTCTTTGATATTTTAGTGGGGGTGGAGGTGTTATCTTGTCATAAAAAATAATATATTTTAATTTTTACTATTTAATCTTCTGTACATTATCTCATGATATCCAAAAAAAAAGATTTTGTCTCCCAATTTTTTTTACTTCCTTCTAAATGAACAAAACGCTTCTCTGTAAATCATGTAGACTGAACATTATACAGTAAAAATACCAATTTAGCTAATAACTGTGCCAGTCTGCAGACTTACTGACTCCCCATCATATTTGCAGATGTATAGATTCGTAAAAAGAAAATAGATTTGCTAAAAAGAAATGTCGCGGATAACATTTCTAACATTATAATCCCTGACATATTTACAATTTAGCCAAGTCATTTGAATTTCGCTTTCGTTTTATGGTCATTTATTGCAGATTATATACTAAGCGTCTAATTACCTTTTTATGAAGACGAATCCTCATTCGCATAAGACTATAAATGAGTTTAAGTCAAATATACAGTTTAATGATACCTAATATCGGTAATGGATAGCGGCTCGGATTGAGGAATCGGAGTACCGTGTTCGAATTCCAGTCAAATCCATTACATTCACTTACGTGCTAATACCCTTGGGAAAGGTATGAACCCGCTTCTTCTCCCCCAGCTATGGCTAAATAGCAGGACAGACCGGGTTCTTTGGGTGGCAACTGGTCTACTGCAGAAAGAAATAGCAACCTACTGCGGGGAAAAAAATCTACCTCGTCAGTCATGTATCGAAAGATACATGATCGCCTAAGCGTGTATCACGTATGGCACATAACTAACTGAATGTCGGTATTCCTGATATTAGTACTACAGATAAAATCATTTCATTTAAGAAGAAGGAATAAGAAGGGGCAATAAACATAGTTGTTTTCATTATAATGTTGCACTGATAATGGCTTTAAGCGAACAATTATAACGCTTGTTGTACTTGTGAAATTATACATGTGGAACGGTCAAATTATCATAAAGATTACTGCTGTGACTGCAGTTCCTGCTGATACATACAAATTGTGTAAACACAAACTAGAAGCCGATATTCAGAAGAGAAAAATTAAAATATTTTCTTTATATTTGCTGATATTTAAACGGCTTATCCAATCCAGGTAGATATAGTGCAAGATTATATTGAAACCGGCTAATAAAAGCACGTAACTTAATCTCTGTTATTCAATGCCTAACTGCGTCAATTATTGTCGGCCAGTTTAATCGGACCTGAGTCCCTTATCTAAAATGTGGACCTTACATTCTTGTCTGTGATATCTGATAGCGAGACTATCCCTGCTGATTCTCGACTTGGTGTTTATATATTTATATGTTAAACCAGGAGATAAAAATCAAGTCTAACTTGCACCTGGCTTCTTTGAAGAACATTTAGTCTATTCTAGTATAATCTGGATTGAGACACATACTACAATAGATGTCGTTGACAAAGAAAAGAAAATCTGCCAGATAGTGACAGATTTATGGTATCTCAATTAATGTGAAAGACAGAAAGAAATAGATCGCAGCGTAAAAGCTACAAAACTTGTAGAATATGATTTTTTTATAGCTGAAAAATTATGATTATTAAATAAGAATTTACTCGAAAGGTTCCCGGAAAGTTACAATAAACACCGAAAGAAGGATCAAACGTTGTGACAATAACAACCAAAATGAGGACACTCGTTCGATTACATCACTTAGTAAAAATGATGGTAACGGTTGTTACTATGACCATTGGAACATTAAAAAATGATGCGAAAGGCTCTTGAAAATAATCTGAAACATTAGATATTCCAGAAAGAATCGAAAGTGTTCCAACCACAGTGCGACAGTTGCCGCTGTTTATAATCTGAAGTTTATTGGAGAATTTAGAAGATTTGCTACAACTGGATCTCTAATAAATATTTACAAAATGACTTCTGCGAATAATAATAACTCTAGTGTGGATACGCAGCGGAAACCTAAGTGAGAAACAGACATAATTTATTATTATTATTATAGCAGCTTAAGAATCATTTATATCAAGACAATTGCAGATATCACATTTCTAGAAAAAGAGACGAGACTTTAAAGTCGACAGATAGGGGACAGTAATACACTAGGAACTATTCAAGTTGCTAGTATTTATTCATGGAAGGAAAAGTTGGAAGCTGTCATAGACAATAAGAATATTATATTCTGTGGCTTAGGCGTCGAGATCATTGCTTATCCTAACAATAAGACTTATCTATTTGTCATGAACAAGGAGAATAAGATGTGCCAAATCGTAGATATGGCTGTAGTAGCGGGCGATGAAGGAAGAAAACAAAAAAAAAAACCCAAACTCTGGAAGTGAAAAAGCTGTTGAACATAAACCGAGTCAAAAACTCGTGATTCGTTATTATATAAAAATAGAGATAGAGATTTGAAGAGGAATTAAGACTGTCCGCTGTATCATTGTTGGGTTAGATTCCTGTCATGTTAGTGAGGAAAGTGCTAGAGATTTGGGATTTGTTGTCGCTCTATCTCCTGCAGCAACCACCACACATCTGGTGTGAACATGCAAACGCATGAAATATATGTTAAACATAGTGTGACTTATATTAGGGTAACACTAGCTTTGTTGGTCGATTTAGATATTTTATTAAAAAACATTTTGATGGAATCAGTTCGCTGTTTTTTTTTCTTTGTTTTTTTTTTTTTTTGTCAATTCCCGTCGTTATTTCTTGGACATTTCATACGATGTGCTGAAAAATAAAATCTAAGACGAAATAAAAGAAGTCTTTCTTTTCACCACCGAAACTATTCAAAGTTGATAAAACAAGAATATATAAAGAGAAAAGCAAATAACTGGCGAGACGAAAAATGTCTTTGGGCAAACTGCGTAACACGGGTCTGAGATTTTGAGATAAATACGCACAACACACACACACACACACACACACACACACATATATATATACAAAAACATATTTAGTGTTTATATATATATATAAGAATATACATATATATATATATATATATATATATATATATATATATATATATATATATATATATGGATGTGTGTGTCTATGTGCGTGTGTGTTTGTGTCTGTATGTGTGCCTGTGCGAGAAAATTCATACACATTAAAAGGTATTTACATAAAACCAGGACTCAATATATTTTTATTTAATGACGCTAATGTAAATATAAGCCACTCCATTTCTCTCACTCTCTCTCTCTCTCTCTCTCTCTCTCTTTATTATATATATATATATATATATATATATATATATATATATATATATATATATATATATATATATATATATAACGTTTTACAATATCACATTTGCATATAAATACATACTCATATATACGTATATATGCATATAAATCTTTGTGCATATTTATATAAAACTATAAATCTCTCTCTCTCTCTCTCTCTCTCTCTATATATATATATATATATATATATATATATATATATACTCCCTCTTCTGATCTTTCTCTCTCACTCCTGACTATCTCTCTCTTTCTCTCTCTCTCCCTCTCTCTCTACATTTATATATATATATATTGTGCATATTTATATAAAACGATAAATCTCTCTCTCTCTCTCTCTCTATATATATATATATATATATATATATACTCCCTCTTCTGCTCTTTCTCTCTCACTCCTGACTATCTCTCTCTTTCTCTCTCTCTCTCTCTCTCTCTCTATATATATATATATATATATATGTATATATATATATAGTTTAGGAAAAACTAGGTAATCCGTATGGGTAGACCCAAGGAGGATAAAATCCAGAGAGCTCAATGTAAATCAGAGCTAATAGTTTAAATAAAAACAGACCACTTTAAGGTTCCATATAATAAATTATTTCACCACAGCCCTTCCAAAGGACAGTGGATCATCAGATTTATTTCCAAATGTTGAAATGAAAAAATGAAAATAAATTTACACATTTATGACGGGCAATAATAAGGAAACTCACGAGGTGGGGCAGTGTAGGGAGGTAGAGAGACAGCGTTGAGTTAGATGTAACATTTCTATTGTTTCAAATTTAAATATTCGCTGAAATCTAGACATTGACACTTTAAATCTGTTAACGGAACTTATATCTTGATTAGGAAGTGGGATAGAGAGAAATCTATATTGAAAAAAGAGAAAAAGAAAAAGAGAGAAAAAAAAGAGAAAGAGGTTGTAAACAAGTGTCATTAACTTCTATTGGAATATGCGTTTTTTTTTTCAGTTTAAACAGTCTAAGCCATTTAATTATATGTTAAAGTTTTTTTAAAAACCTTATTACGGACATTTTGGTGATTTAATGTGAAATAGTCGATTAAGAGGTATGTAGAGTTTACATTAAAACACTAGAAATTTTTTCTCAAATATAAGTTTACATCTAGTAGTAGTATATATATATATATATATATATATATATATATATATAGAGAGAGAGAGAGAGAGAGAGAGAGTGTGTGTGTGAGAGAGAGATAGAGCAGAAGAGGGAGTGAGAGAAAGAGAGACAATGTGAGAGAGAGAGATGAAGACCTTTTCGGGGGAAAAAACAAATCAATAAAAAAAGCAATCCATCGGCATATTTTTGGATGATAACGTTAGCCAGGAATCTTTGTAGTCGTACTGCTTGATATCAAAAGTTAAAGCATTAACAGTAATAAATAAAATCAATACATAGAATTATATTCAAATAATGTTTTAATAAATTTTAAAAATAAAATTCATAATTAAATTTGATGAAGTCTCCTGATAAGTGGATCTAATCTCTGCGAAATTCAAAGTGACAACAGAAGTGAATATCCTCTTTTATTTTAATAGTATATTGTTACACAAACACGCATCCACACCCCTATATATATATATATATATATATATATATATATATATATATATATATATATATATATATATATATTGTTTCAAACGTTACTTCGGTGGATACTCGTTTTTGTGTAGACGCCCCGTTTATTTTAAACAGTAGTTTTTATACTGATTTGCGTACCCGAGCAAAATTAAGAAATAATTTTTTGCATCGTATCGTGACCGGCGATGAAAAGTGGATACACCACGCTACCACTAAGCATAGACGATCGTGGGGTAAGCCTTGCCATGCATCAGCTTGGCAGCAAAGCCGAATATCCATGGTTCGATCTTCTGCTCTGCATTTGGTGGGATCAGCTGGGAGTAGTTTATTATGAGCTGCTCAAACCGACCGAAACCATCACGGTCGATCGCTATTGACTACAATTGATGCGTTTGACCTGAACATTGAAGAAAAAACGGCCGCTATACGAGCAGAGACTTGAGAAAGTGATTTTGCAACATGACAACGTTGCAAAACAGGTGAAAACCTACTTGGAAACGCTTAAATGGGAAGTCCTACCCGACCTGCTGCATTCACCAGACATTGTCCGATCATCACTTGCTCCGATCGATAGCTCATTCTTATGAAGATGCCAAAAAATGGGTCGACTCGTGGTTAGCCTCAAAAGACGTGACGCTTTTCCGACGTGGAATTCAAATGCTGCCAGAAATATGTGAAAAAGGAGTGGCTAGCGATGGACAATACTTTCAGTGACATGTTCCTTACTTAATTCTGTAAATAAAACATTACTGTTCACGAAAAAGCATCGAGAATTTATTCAAGGCCTTAATATATATATATGTGTGTGATAGAAATTAGGAGGATTTGAGATAATAATAATTATTACGTGGGGGACACAGTCCTATGGTTAAAAGAGAAACTCGGATGAGTTCCACCACGGATATGTGATCGAGCGGCGCTATATCGAGTCTGATTCGCTACACCCTTCGTTACCGAGGCCCGTTTGTACAGTTGGTATGATGTTTGCCTTATAACGTAACTGTCCGGGTTTCAATTCTCGGTAGTGGATGAGTCCCAAATATAGGACGGAACGGCCGTCCAGTGTTTTCCACATTCTGTTGAGGTTTCTTCTAGACTCGATGAATTACTTAATTATATATATGTATACACTTGTGTATTCGTGCTGTAAGAAATGATGGTTATTTTTTTTATCTTGCGCAGTTATGTTGTTGATAAATGGCTTCAGGTAACAGAAGATTATATAATCTATGAATTTTGTTTTGTACATTTCTTGCATTTCTCATGTTGTCAGTGTTCTCAGTCCTCGTTCTATTGTGTTGCTCTTTTGTTTCTTCGCGAAGACTTTCTCCCATTCGCATTCTCATATTTTCTCTATTTGCGTTAGATTCTTCCTGTTTCATTTCATATTTAATCCTTTCAGCTACATCGCATAGCGGCTCTTCTTGAATTACCTTATTCCTGTCTTTCATTTTTTTCTTATTTCCGCTGCTCTCTCTCTCTCACACGCTGTTAGGTATGTTCTCCTCCTATTAACTTCTTCTTCTGTCTCGTTAGTTCGCCTATGAGCCTCGCATCTCCTGGATTGTGCTCTTATTTTTCCACGTCGCTCCTGCGATGCCGGTGAACATCTTTACGTACCACCCCACAGCCACGTCTGTATTTGATTCTGATATAGGCGTAATCGCTGCCTTCGTTTTATCTCTCGTTCTAATCTCCTTTCTTCAAGATTAAGACGGCGACAACAAAGCTTATTTCAAGACCAAAACAATCACTTAAGATGATTCTGAGTTTTCTGAGTGCCTCACATGAAAGGCCGGAACAAATAGGGCTGCAATCTAAGAAACGTAGGAGTAAAGGAACCGATTAATTAAACGGCTCATTTTGCTCGAGATGCAATTTTCTCAATGCAGATATTTTATTATTTTATTAAAACGACCAAGGGAAGTAATTACTAATAAATTTACTAAAGTTAATTTATTTCTCTTCCCACTACAGATAGACAGGAAATATATAACTACACACTGATAATTATCGTTTTATATTAGAGCCGTTGGTGTCTGTTGTAGTTTAAATCAACCCACTGAAACCGAAAGTGTTTTTATAACAAAAAAGGGGGGTTTGCGGAAATATCGTTCGGCTCATTAAATTAAATGTATTGAATTCAATAGATTTGTCTTGTCCTGACAACAGGAGCAGTATTTCTGTGAATAAAGTAACTAATAATAACAAAACAAAAGTCATTGAAACAAAGCAAGTTCAGTCGACCATTGATGACAATTCCAGAACAACGTAACTATAAACAATTTTTTCTATCCTCTGCCAGCCGCAGTGATGGAGAAAGCATTACCTGTGAAACAGCATGTCGGAAGATATGTCGTTTGAACTATTATTTATATATTAAATATTGTTGGCTTTTTAAAAAAATATTGAACACCTTATTTGCAAAAGTCTACTTGCCCTTGAACGTGTTATCTTCCAATAATTTACTGGTGGACGTGTTTTGTTAAGCGTTAACGATTTTTGTCATTATACATACATACATACATACATACATACATATATATATATATATATATATATATATATATATATATATATATATATATATATATATATATATATACAATACTTATTTTCATATGTCACACTCAGAAGCTCCTGTAGAATATATATGTGTGTGTGTGTGTGTGTGTGTGTGTGTGTGTGTGTGTGTGTGTGATGTTAAGTTCATTTTACGAGAGTAAATTTGACAGCGAATAAGGGACACATCATTCAATAATAAAGAAATCAGGAAAGATCCAAAATGAAAGAAAAAATGGCAGAGAAAATGACTGATTGCATTTCCTTTTTTTATTGGGCTTTTGGAAACACAGCACACTGTTTAGTAACGATGCTAGCCTAAGTCCAGACACAATCCTAAGCGTAAAATTGCGAAACTCTTGTCCATCTTACTGGCTATTTTGATACAAATATCGCGCATAGTCGGTTTGCTAATTCAAGAGAAAATAAATGTCAAATTCCAAGTACAAGCTCAAACCAAAATGGCGGCTGTTATGAGAAGAAAATACACCCATTAAAAAACTGTTATATAGTTTTCGGTCCAGAATACACGGGTATATTTCTTTGTTAAAATATGTGAGCTCCTGAGGCAGGGTGATGTGGGGATAGTTATGCTAGTAGTTAAGTATTATATATTAGAGCGTATAGTTAATTTACTTAAGTATTTATTAAGTATATTTATTTATTTATATTTCTACTTTTTCAATTGAAAGTTTTGGGGTGCTTTAATCTCGATGCGAAAAAAGTTTAGTTATTTTTTCTTTATTTTTTTTTACTAATTTTCACCCTATACAAAGTCCACTTGCCACTCAAGGCAGAGGGTTAGTGAAAGCAGGTGTTGTGTGAGCGATAAGATTAAGGGGCGCAGTTTATGAAGATATATGGGAAAGATAACGGTTAACCAAAGACTTGAAGCGGTTAAGATTGTAGTGGTCGGGGAAACACCGTCCTGGGATTCTTTTCCACAAAGCAACAGTTCTTGGAAAGAATATGAGCCGAACCTAGAGTAAGATCGGAAATTCATCACCCACGTAGACGCTCTTGAATTATCAAGAGTGGAAAGGGAAGCATGGTCATCTCCAGGTAAGATGCGCCACCAGTACTCTATTTTCGGTCTGATCTGGCTCTTATAAAGGTAAAGAACAGCAGGAGGAATCAGGTGCTTACGAGAGTGGCACAGGGAACGGACCATTTTCCCAGCATCATTGACGAATGATCGTATATACAAATTCCACTATTTCTGGGGTGAGTCACTTTTCCAGTGACTCACACTACTGCTTCCTCTTGAGGCGCAATATTTATGGTGTACGGGATAGTCCATTACTATTATGTTATGAAAATTAACAGTTTCGAAATTAAATATTTTCATTATTCCTCAAATTTTACTTCAATTTTACTGCTTGATTTCTTGTATTGGAAATTTTACTTCTTGGATTTGTCTAATGTTCCGTCATAATTCCATTATATTTAATCGTTTTGATACTGTCATAACCGATATAGTCTTCGGCTTTCAAATTAAGTTATAGAAATTCGTGAACAGTTGCTGAGATTAAGACTTGAACTAGCTTCTCCTCCCGAAAACTCATTTATAGTATTTTTTCTCAGTAATCAAGTGGGGCTTGATGAGTTGTAAATGAAACAATAGTTTTTTTTCTACTGACAGAAGTACTTTAGACACTAATTTCATTGATTACAATTAATATAGGTACCTCCAAAATTTTCTAAAAAAGGCCATTCCATGATAAAAAAAGGCGCCAAATTTGATAAAAACAAAGTTTTAACGCCAAAATATTTGGGCTATGATTAAGCAAAAGCGTTTTTTTTTATTATTATTAAACCAATTTTATTATTATTATTTTATTAATGTTTTTAATCCTTTCTAACACTTGCAAATTTTTAGTTAAAAATCGTGTTTCTTGCGTCAGCGGGTGGGACAAAGTTTAGTATAGGGAGTTTTAGCATCTTTCTAGCCGTTAAAAATACACTATTTTCTTGCAAAAATGAAATAATTGTCGGATTTTAATTGAATTTTCAGCACTTTTCACAAATGAAGTAAATGTTTTAGAAAATCATGGTAAAAATAATTTTGTTTTTTCATCTGTTACCACCACTTACTGAATTTTGTGAAATTTCAGCCTCTTCATATTTATATAACTTAAAGTCAGAACTCATCGGAAAATTTAAATCATCAATTTGTTTTTGTCAAACAGAAACATCATTTACCGAAAATCTGCTCTCAATCGTAAAATAAGAAAATGCAGTGAAACTATGACATTATTTAATTAGAAAAGTTTTTAATTGATTTTATAAATATATATTATGGACATTTCGATGAATAATGGATTTTTACAAGAACAGTTTTAATTTTTTTTAAATTTAATTATAAAAATTTATTAAGTTTTAAATCTTTTAAAATTCTGTGTTAATTTCAAGCTTTTAGATTATATTAATATTAAGTGAAAACTATATATACTAATCATAAATGGAAAAGCTTAATACAAATCATCACACACCAATATGTTTAAAAGAATTTTCCATTTTTTGTATTTGTATAGACGTGCTTATTTTTGTAAGTACGGTCGACTATAACGACATTATCAGAAAATAAGAAGGATAAATATAGTAAATTTAAAGCCAACATTTCTAAAATTCAATAAACATTAGATAACGGAGAATATTTTCCTAAATTTTCATGATTACTGAGTACTTAAAAATTATATAAAAAAGGCGATTACGAAGAACAACATTAGATTTGTGAGCAGGCTGTCAACACGTCAAAACTGCTACTGTGCTGTTAAAAACACAGATACTTTTGGGTTAAAAATACATTTTAGCGATACTTTAAAGTAAATAATATTTACTTCAAATCAGATTAATTATACTTTAAATCAGCTAATATTCCCCAAATAAAGTTTCAGAAAAGTACATTTTATTTTTGGAAGATTTTTTAATAAAGAGAATTACATTGCGATGTAAGACGACTAAAAATCGCTAATCAGCTATTTTAGAAAAAAAATCCTCCTCGTCAATTTAAATTAGTCTTTGATAAACAGCAAAGTATTTTGCTTATTGAAATTTTTTAATTTAATCTATTAGGTTGTAATTAAAACTAAAAAAAAAAGCTTCAAGTGTGATTTTTCATTTTTTTAAAATAATTTTAAACCTTAGGTATTGCGTTTTTTTGTGGAGGTCCCTAAATTAATATCTCCTTAATAGAATTTCATTGTAACAAGACTTATTTCAATTGATATATAGAATTACAAGTACTCATTTTTTTCTACAGTGACTAAAAATGTGAGGGTAACATAATGGATATCGGTGTCGAAAGCGGACCCGGCAAACCGAGTTGAAGTTCTGTCCAAATCTATTAAGTTCACTTCAAACTAATACCTTTGAGGAATGCAAGAATTATTCTCGTAGCAACCCAAGCTGTGGGTTAAATAGTAGGATAGACTTTGGTTTTCTAACTGTTGTGGCATACATACGGACGATAATGGTTATGTCCCCATTCACATAAATACAGTAATAAATACTGTATGTTGGCCTGCAGTTAGAGATCCGTCTCTAGCTGTGCTGGTCGGGCAGAGAGAATCCCCAAAGGAGGCTGTGTCGAGGGGCAAGGTTTCGGGATGCAGCTGCCCGGCCACGTTTTATACGAGCTCGGATGCCCCACATTAAATTCGGCCTTGTGCCACATCTGACGGGGCAGTTGGTAGATATCCTGGAGATTCATTGTGGAATTCAGTTGACTCACTTCCAGCACTTCCAGCTGTCAGTCAGTTATGTGTTATGCGTGATACACGTTTTCCATTTCTTACTGCCATAGAGCAGTTGCCATCCAAGGCTTAGACGAGAAGAAGGGAATGTAATGGATTCGACTGGAACTCGGCTCTCCGATTCCTCAATCCGAGCCGCTATCCATTACTCCACCGTGCAGCTGGCGAATCTTATATGTGTTGTTCTTGTCCTAAGCATTATCGTGCATTACCAACATTCGTGTCATTGTTCTATTCAGTAACCTTCACTTTATCTTGGATGGCAACCAGTTTATAAAGAATATGTTGAATTACAAAAGACGTTGAGAAGGGAACAAGAAACCATTCCACTATCATTCCCAATAAGCTATTATATTTCACAAATAAATAAATGCGGGACATGTCATTAAAATTATTAATAACTATGCTTTTATCCATGACAGTTTACAGAATGAAGTAACTTTTTAAAATACAAGCCATACAGAAGCACTTCTGTGCACACTGAAGAAGTACTCAGCTTTACTGGTAGATGGAACCACTATAAACTCGTATATTATTTATTAGGCAAGTAACTTATTTATTAGGCAAGTAACTTATTTATCAGGCAAGTAACTTATCCATTACGCCAACGTTCTTCTACTAGAACATAGTAAAATTAATTTAGAAATACTAAGTTACGAGGAATGCACCGATAGTACACTGATACGAGTAAGAAGACCGGGAAACAATATTTTCACCCAAGGCAGTGAGCACAAATACAGGACTGTTTCTAGGCAGAAGTGCCGAATAACGTTTAAATGATTCCGAAGTTTTTGGCGAGTACGACAGTTTATTAAAAAACAACTCACTGTTAGGTGTAGGAAAGAACATCACAATGAAAATAAAATAAAATAGCCATGTTCCTCTATTTTTTATGAAGTTGATAGTAACTGCGCTATAATTTCTAATGCCAAAAATTACTCTCCAGAAATTCAGAGATTCATTGTTTGATCTGAAAACACGACCAAAGAGTAAAACGAAGAGGGAAGTAGACTTTTCAGAAGTACTGATATCCTCAGCCATTCACTTTATGAAAGGTAATCAAGTATCCAACATGGCGTCAAACTCAGAACTGAAGCAAAGCAAAACACCTCGAAGAAAAACTGCATATGCATACATGACTCCCATCTAAAGCACACACACACACACACACACACACACACACACACACACACACAAAAAAACAAAAAAAACAAAAAAAAAACGGGCTTTATCTCATGTGAATACCCTCCTCCAGCAGAGGGTATTTTAAGTACTCGACCTATGTGTAAAGACGCGCATGCTCTGTAGGACAAACTGAGGCAAGCCAGCCATAACTTGAAAAGGGCACACTCGGTACATAGCAATAGTGCATTGTAACCCAGAACAAGTTTTCAGTTTGTGTGTGTGTGTGTGTGTGTGTGTGTGTGTGTGTGTGTGTGTGTGTGTGTGTGTGTGTGTGTGTGTGTGTGTGTGTGTGTGTGTGTGTGTCGAACATTTATACCCATAATTTATGTTTGAATCCTTTTTTACTTGATGTGCGGCGGACATCCGTCAAAACTGTCACGGTCCCATAAGTGAAAAAAAAGGGAGATCATTCTTTTTCTAAAAATTCACATGTATATACAATAGAATCTGTGTTTAGATGATAGAAAGCGATTTCTTCTGTGTGCTTTTGGGCGTATATACGCAACGATTTCGAGTGATGATTTTTCAGGCACAGTGGTCCTCGCTATCAAGATGAGCGATGCAAAGTAATCTTCCTATCTATGCTTTTATTCCTGTATTTTGTCTTCTAACATGCGAAGATATATTTATATATTAATTTTTATACATGTCTATATCTATCTATCTATCTATCTATCTATCTATCTATCTATCTATCTATATATATATATATATATATATATATATTGTTAAGAAAACTAATGACAGAATGACACAAAACCAGCCTCCCATGTATATATATATATATATATATATATATATATATATATATGACATATATTATGAAATGGACTAATGATGTCACATTGTTTACGTTATGATACGCTTCGAGCAGATCTAATCGTTCGAAAAAAATTATGGGAAATTCCTCTGTAGCTAAATGATATAGCACGTCAGGCCATATGATGGTTCAGTGTAGGATACAGGTTCGATTCCTGTCGAACACATATTTTCTATGAATTTTCTCGGACATTCAGACTGGTATATACAGTCTATTATAAACTGGCTATTTACTTAAATAATTGTATCTATAAAAATAACGTATACTATATATATATATATATATATATATATATATATATATATATATATATATATATATATATATATATATATATATATATATATATATATATATATATATAAAAGTAAATGTGAAAATTCATAATTATATATATATATATGCTAAGCGTTAAAAATTGATAGAAGTCCTTATAAAAACAAACAACAGAAACCAGAACCGTAATAAGATTAATTATAACCACGGGCACAATGTACTTGCCGTAATTTGAAATTAAGAATATACCTACCATTATCAAATTTTATAGCATGTACAGATACATGTACATAATATTTACTATAGTAGTATAAACAAATATTTTCCTGAAAATTGGTAATCGTTTAGGTGAAAGCGTTCGGACCTAACAAAATTTTTAACAAGTTTTACATTCGTTAAGTCCAGAAAAAGAAACTTTATGCATACTAGTGGACATTGAGGTCAACACCAAACGTTTCATGCTAAACGCAATCGTGACGACTACGTTTAGCATGAAACAGACTGTCAATTTGGGCGTTGACTTCAATGTCCATTTTTGTATTTACATAGCTCTATGCCTAATATTGAGCACTTTAATCCATAAATATAGAATATTTTAAAACTATATTTTATCATATTCATATATATATATAAAATAATAATAAAAAATAATGGAAGCCTTACTTATAAAAATAAACAAACCAACACTTAATAATATTAACTTTGAACATGGACATAATATCTTGACCGTGTTTTGAAACAAAAAAATGAATCACTTTATAAAACATACACATAACAAACTATTTCTAATTCTAACAGTTGAAATATAATCCTTGATAATGGCTAAATGTATAGCCGAAAGCTCTCGGAAAAAAAGAACATTCGGACAATTTTTATATAATTTATCCTCTGAAAAGAAAAACTTTATTAGATCGCACGAGAAATTATATAAAAAACTAAATAAAAGCACCTTGTCAGTCGTTTTTAATGAAATGTGCTTGAAAGAAGGATTGCTGCCTAAATACACAAATATATATATATATATATATATATATATATATATATATATATATATATATGAAAAAGAAAGAGAGAGGCAGAGAGAAAGAGAACATGTAGATGACTTGAGAACTGATGACATCAGAAAGATCATTGATGAAGATCGGAAACAGGTTAGGACCAAGGATAGAGCCTTGAGAAACATAAGCGTTCTTATGGAAGGAACTGGAAGAGAAATCCGTTCAGGACAACCTTCTTTTCACTGTTAGACAGGAATGATTGGATTAAATCAAATAATTATACTGTAATACTGTAACCCTGAAGCTTACGTAGAAGGCCAGCAATACGAACCCTCTTTTCTTTATTTATATTTTTCTCCTTTGCAATATAGCTTGCATAGCAGTTTAAGTTTTCAATACGAAAGTTTTGCTGATTGGCTCAACCGCAAATTTGCAAAACCGCGTTTTTTGCCCCAGTGTATAGAGCTGTTCTAATGTATATATATATATATATATATATATATATATATATATATATACATATATATATATATATATATATATATATATATATGTAGGTATGTATGTATGTATATATGAGAGGGTATATTGAAAACATCTCTAACCCAGGAAAACGTCCTCGCAAAAAGTCCCGCAGAAACGTTATAAGAGCCCCTCATGCATATATACAGGATGATTGAAAAGTAACTCCTTATTTTATGTTTGATGGACTCTCCCGTTTAACGATAATTTTTATAAGATGGTGGAGCCCATCATATATAAAATATAAAGGAATTACTTCTCAGTCAACTTATATATATATATATATATATGTGTGTGTGTGTGTGTGTGTGTGTGTGTGTGTGTGTGTGTGTAAAATTTCAGATAGAGTTTATCTGTAAAAAGACAATATGAATCTTAACCGACGCGTGTTTCGTTCTCGAAGGGATTTTATATAGGCAAATAAATTTCCTCAGAGGACAAAACGCATCGGCTAAGATGCGTTTCCCTTTTGCCTTTATTCATATACATACATACATACATACATACATACATATATATATACATATATATATATATATATATATATATATATATATATATATATGTAATATGTGACTATTGCACCTATTTAGTTAGTTGTCAATGAAAGGCGATCTAAGACAACGTTAACCGAATACACAAAGTTTATTTTAACATTCTCATTTATCATTATAGTGTATCGAGTGCATTATCATTTCTGCTTCCACTCTGATGCAGTAAATGAAAATGCATGCTTGTCGTAGGAGCCGCCAACCATAACGCCTCGGAGAAGGAAGGAGAGCTTGTTTTGAGCAGACCCAACAAAGGTATCAGCAGTAACGCGCACCAAGTTCACTTGCTGTAATTTTTCTCTATGATGGCTCAAGGGTGCTAAGTGTCGATCAATACCTAAAATGAGTTGGACGTATAATTCTTAGCTACATTCAGTTTTCTTTTTTAACATAACACAAAGTGTTTCTTTGCCAATATTCAAGATCCTATAATCCTTGATATGTGACTTCCTCGCTCTTCTGACTTGAATCTGTAGCGTTGTGGAGAAGGAGACCAACCAGCAGCCCCACAAAACCAAGGACTCATTGAAGGCCATCTTTGTGAAATAGATAGTAAGCATGAACAAGAACTGAACCGAAGTTGCTGTCATATAGGAATAAAGTGTCACTGCCGACACTGGAGTTTGAACATAGATCGCCAGTGAGCAAACACAGGCGATCTCATTTGAAATAAGTAGATCACACGACGGCAAAGGAAATGTATATATGGGAATTAGCATGGAGTCTAAACGATCACTATTTCTATTCTATCCTCTATCTACGGATCGCGATTCTCTTCTCTACACTGATCACTATACTGATTGCTATTCGGTGGTTACTGTTCGAGCGGGTATTATCGAGCAAGTACTATGAGTGCGAGTGATATTCGAAGGCGTCTGATACCAGCATTGTTCAACGGTGTTACAATAATTGTATCTGCGATTACAAAGTCTCTACTACAACGAACATTACAAAAGTGGCAACGAGTTTTCGTTGACATGACAAACTTCCGATTTTGTTTCGAGGCTGTCCTCGAAACTGAGGGAGGTTTATGGTTTACTGAATAACCTATTACTATTTTTTTTCTAAGTTGAATATGTGCAAATATATTTTTTTAAATATATCGATATTTTAAATTAAATATCTTTATTTTCGTTTATAATTTGTCCTTACTTAATTGTCGTAACATATACATACATACATACATACATACATATATATATATATATATATATATATATATATATATATATATATATATATATTACACTATTCGGACTATTGTCCTCATCTTTGTCGCCATATTTATTGCAAAGTTTCGGTCGTTGTACGCTCCGACCTTCTTCAGGTGGTTGGAATGTCGAACTGAACCCTTTATTTCGTTCACTGGGGTAGATCTGTTCTAGTTCCACGTGCCATGTTTAATGGATGTCAGTTGTCAATTATCTCCTGTTAATTCCCCTCTCCAAGTTCTCCACTGCCTTAACTGGGTATTGAACGTACTCTTTGGGTCCTGTCACTGGATCTAACTAACGCCTTTATCCACTGTGCCATATGTCCGTGAGTATAGTTGTATAGTTTTTTTTGTTTTTTTTTTGCTTTTGTTTTTGTGAATGTTCATATTTCTGCATCAGCTTCCTTAGTGGCTAAGATAGTTTCATGTTCCGCTCGAGTACGTATGGCACGTATTTTCTTCGCTTCGGTGCACATGGTTAATATTTTCAAACATGTTCAGCCATTTCCATTCATCAGATTCACTCAATACAATATTCTCACTTCGGTATAGTCATTATCTGAACAATCTACGTCTAATTATACAGTCTGTGCATACTTGTAAAGTCTACGATTTCTGTTCTACAAATATTTTCATGTCAACTGCTGTGACATGCTTTTTTCCTAGAGCTACGAATACATGAATTTAAGCGTGCTACTAGATTGGCATCGAGGATCCACCCTTTTACTGTTGAAGCAGTTAAATACAACCGACACTTCTACTCCAACAGTTTCTTTTCTCCCACTTCCCACCTGTTGAACTCCCTTCTGTTTAATTGCTTTTCTGATAACCACAATCTTCAAAAATGTAAATGCAACGTCAATCACCATCTTCTGTCTTCGTGAATTCCATTCTTTTGTTTTTCTTCCATCTTCCCTATTCTTAGTTTTTTCTTTCACTTTCACTCCCTGTACCCCACCCCCGCGTACTAGGGGCCTTACCGCCTTTCTTGGTGTGAAATGAATAAAACATATAATCTCATAATACTATCTATATCATAACAATTACTTTTATGAATCTGTATATTTACACCTAAGTTCAATCAGTATGTTAGTAGCCTATTATGAATTGAATTTTGAATGATTTTATGAGATGAATATTGATGTGAAATTTACACTGTTTGGTCGATGGGATTTGCGGAAAAGCATTGGAATTAATCAGTTAAGAAGAAAGGAGATTCCGTTAGAAAATAAACCGTGTAAAATATGTTTCTTTATCATTAAGTTATGCATATTTTAACAAACCTACCAATTTACTCAGTGGGGATGATCTGATTGTCTTGAAGTGATTGTCGTTCAAAATTTACCTGAGTTTCAACAATGAGCAACGGCGCCAACTGCCTCTCGTGATTTCCGTTTAGATCTTAACTAAGTTGAGTTCATTTTATCTCAATGACACAACGCGGCACAACACCGGTGAGAATCAAACTAATTACACAAGGTAAAAATATTTTGCCAACTATTGCACTAGGCCAGATTCCACAATGGATTGAGATAAAGAAATAGAATGAATATAATTAAGTACTTATTAAATGAAATAGATAAAAATGCATGCTAATAGGTTGCCGAACAGTCAGATAGATAGATAGATAGATAGATAGATAGATAGATAGATAGATAGATAGATAGATAGATAGATAGATAGAAAGGAAGAAAGGCGACGGCTGATAGGTAGATAGATACATTTGAAAGAAAGAAAGAAAGAAAGAAAAGGAACGGCTGATAGATAGATAGATAGATAGAGGGACGGAGATAGATAGATAGATAGATAGATAGATAGATAGATAGATAGATAGATTATTTCAAGGCATGATACCCCTGTGAACCAAGATAGAAATCAACAAAATGAGAAGTATTATTTATGATAGATAGAATAATCTCTGTAGTATGTTTATGCCGACTGCCATTGTGATCTGAGATACATCAATAGCAACAAACATTATATCACCTAAGATAGATAGATAGATAGATAAATAGATAGATAGATAGATATCAACATCTATCTATATTTCTGAGATTAGGTATTGTAACTATTTACTATATTTACATTGTTCGGACTGTTGTCCTCATCTTTATTGTCATATTCACGACGTTTTGGCCGTTCTATGCTACGGTCTTCTTCAGGTGATATTTGTTGGAATTTCGAATCGAACCCTTTATTTAGTCCAACGACATGGCATATGGAATTAGAACAATCTACCTCCGTGGAATAAATGAAGGGTTCGGTTTGAAGTTCAATAAATATCACTTAAAGAAAGCCGGAGCATACAACGGCCAAAACACCGTGAATATGGCAATGAAGATGAGGACAACAGTTCGGACAATGTAAATAGTGTAAATAGACTACTGTCACGAACGAAGGTAGACAATAAATGTAGTAGGTTATTAATATTACTACTACCTGGGTTTTCGAGAAGCTATGGGAGAGTTGTTTGCCTCTTAACCTTCTTGAAGGAAATTCTAATGTAACACCTACGAATGTTGACTGGTTCTAATTTCTTTTGGGTATTTACTGGTCTGGTTTAGAGACTGGGATTGACACAGTGCAACGTTTTTCTCAACTTCAAAAATGTAATGTACAGGTAACAATAGATAACGTAAGTCACAACTGAGTCTTGCAATATCTATACGATGATCATAGTCAATAACGAGGTGAAAACCATCAGATGAAAAACGTTTTAACTAAATTGCATTGATTTATATTAATTTATAAGCTTTGTTAATTCTGACCCACATCCACACCAATAAGTGTTGGCACAGTTACATGAGCTAATGGTTTATCAGAATAGATTATTAACAATTATTCTCCGCTAAGTTTCCTAGTGTTTAGCTTACATTTTGAATATTTTTATTATTATTCTTTTATCAGCCGTATCCCTTCAGGACGTGGGCAATAATGGCTCACCATAGATCCCTGTCCATTGTAGATCTTAATAAATTGTGTCTTTCCGCTATCTATCCTAATCCCTGTTCTGCCAACCATTTACACAAGGTAGTTCGGCAGATTATGCGCTGCTTTTCCTCTGTAATCTTTTGCCTTCAGTATGTCCTGTGCGTGTCAAGTTTTCTAAGCCCTCTTTCCTCACTATGTATCCTACAATTTAAAACTGTCTCTTTCTGATGTTGAGTATAAGTGTCCTTTTTGATTCCATTTACTCTAAAACATGATCACATGTTCAGTCCATGTTAATCTCAGCATCCTTCTGTAGAACCAAATTTCTGTTGTCAGAAGTCACTTCTTCATCTATGATGAGATTTCACAGCAATCACTGCCATATCGTGGTACCAGTATTACATAAGAATTCAGTACTATTTTCTTTGTTGCTAGCGAAATTTTCCTGCTTTTTAATAGTTTTTCGAAGCCATCTTTCGCTATCCGAAATACACTTTCGAATTTGCTTTACTTTTGACTTTTCGCACCATATATATATATATATATATATATATATATATATATACATTATATATATATATATATATATATATATATATATATATATATATATACCGCACTATATATATATATATTATAAATTACTTTTCGAGTTAGACATTTGGAGTAAGCAATAACAACATTAGAACATTGATAGACGTCGAAATTGTTGAAAAAGGTAAATTCAAATAAACATAGTTTTCTTCTTCTTCTTCTTCTTCTTCTTCTTCTTCTTCTTCTTCTTCTTCTTCTTCTTCTTCTTCTTCTTCTTCTATGTGCCGTGTCCCTTCAGGACGTGGGCAATAATGGCTCACCACAGATCCCTGTCCATTGTAGATCTTAATAAATTGTATCTTTCCGCTATCTCTCCTAATCCCTGTTCTGCCAACCATTTACACAAGGTAGTTCGGCAGGTTTATGCGCTGCTTTTCCTCTGTCCATCTCTCTTACCTTCCTGTCCGTGTCAAGTTTTTGAAGTCCTCCTTCCTCACTATGTACCCTAAAATTGTGAACTGTCTCTCTCTGATGTTGAGTATAAGTGTCCTTTTTGTTTCCATTGTCTCTAAAATTTCGTCGTTGCTCACATGTTCGATTCATGATATTCTTAGTATCCTTTTGTAGAACCACATTTCTGTTGCTTCGAGCCTCTTTTTCATCTCTGAAATAATTGTCCACTATTAACTGTCATATAGGACGACTGATATTACATAACAGTTCAGTAATCTTTTCTTTGTTTCTAACGAAATTGTCCAGTTTCTGAAGACGTTACTTAACTTTTTGGAAAGTTTTTTTCGCTTTCCTAATCCACCTTCGGATTTCGGTCTTACTTTTTTATGTCCTCTGTAAAAACATTTTCTAGATATTTAACTTTTTGTACTTGCTTGGTTTTAGTGTATCCAATTAGTAATTCACATGTTGGGCTGTTCCAGTTGTTGACAACTATATATCATGTCTTTTTACGAGAAGTAATCATTTTTCTCGTTTCCCCTTCTGAAGGAGTTCCCGTAGTTTCCTTTCTGTGTCTGCTATCAACACTGTGTCATCTGCATATCTTATGCCATTAAGATTGTGGTCATCAATAATGAATCCTAGTAGGACTTCAGAATTGTTTCACTGTAAAGGTTGAATTATTCTGATGAGAAGACACTTTCTATTTCTATTTTTGTGCACTTATTGAATTCAAACGAGGCTACCACTAATAGAGATTGAAGGATCATGGTCGTTTAAGGTTTCTTGCATGATTCTCTCTGGAAATAAGTTGAACAATCTGGGTGAAAGTACGCATCCCTGACTCATGCCGACAGTTGTCCGGAAGAATCCTCTCCATTTGTTTTCCCAGAAAAATTGCACTGGTGGCATCATTATATAGGACCTGGATGACGGGCATAATTCCAATATCTACATTGAATTCCTTAAGTATTTGCCAAAGACCGTCATGCTATACACGTTCAAACGCTTCCTTGAAATCGTCAAAGTTGTGGAACACGTCCTTCTGATGTTGCAGGCGCTTCTCTACGAGGTTCCTACAATTGAAGACCTGTTCCATTGTACTTTGTCCGGCTCTAAAACCTGCTTGTTCCTCTGATATAAATTCTTCAGCCTTGGATTTCAAACGATTCAAAATGATACGAAGCAGGACTTTACTAGGATGGCTGCTCAGGCTTATTCTCCTATAATTTCGACATTGCCTGAGGCTTCCTTTCTTTAGTAGAGCCAATAACTGAATCCACTCGTTGAACCACTTTTTTTCGGTCCTAAATCTTTTGGCACCGTGCTGTTATAGCTTTGATGGTTCCTTCACCTCCATGTTTCATCAGCTCAGAGGGAATATTATCCCCTCGGTGTGACTTGCCAGGTTTCAAGCTCATTACTGCCAACTCAACCTCCTCTTTCAGTATTGACGGACTGGTATTGTCTACTTCTGTGGGGTGCTGCTCAATTTAAAATATGGAGCCATAGCTATGGCAACGATAGTCAAATTGTCAAGAATACAGAGAAGAAAAATCAGCTTTCAAACGAAGTACAGACTGTACAAATCGCTGGTAGCCTCCATTCCCCCCTATGGCTGCGAAACATTGACACTGAGAGACGAATCCAAGCGTTTGAGGACAAATGTATGAGAAAACTGCTTGGCATCTTTTGGGAACATAAAACCAATGAGTTTGTGCGGAAAAGAGTTGAAAGTTTTGTGGGCCACAAGGAAACTCTTGCCACTGTCAAACGGAGGGAAATGGCGTAGTTTGGACACGTTACAAGACACGACAACCTGTGCAAGACCATCAAGCAAAAGTTAAGGGGATGATGATGATGAGATTGAATTCATTTTCTGTTTGCAAGTGGGAGAAATTTGTAGGAAAATGGCATTTATTAATTTTTTGTTTTCTCTTTTCTTTACGCAATATTCTTTCTCTGTTTATATTTCTGAAATGAGACATTGTAACTATTTACACTATTTACATCGTTCGGGATTTTGACCTAATCTTTATTGTTATCGAATTAACTGATACTGAGATATTCAAAAAGGTAATGAACTAAGAATGATATATATATATAAAGGTATGACACGTGGAATAAAAGAAAATAGTGCTATATAAATTATGACGTATATCACCTGAAGATGGTCGGATCGTACAACGGTCGAAACGTCGTGAATATGGCAATAATGATAGAACAGTCCGAACGATGTAAATAGTCAATATTCTTTGTTTCGTATTTTCTGTTGTCTGATTTATCTAATTGTGTTATTCTAATCAATAACTAAAAATCAATAATCGAACCTAGGTAAAATCCACGGTAGGAAAATTTTAAGACAGCCGAGAAGGCTTTCCCCTCATGGAATTCCGATACAACTCAGCCTTCAGTCGAATCCAGTTTTGATGTTTTGTAATTATATAGGCTTAGATTCTTTGAAAGGAAATCGACCTTTAGGAAATTCAGTATTTATCGATTTATACCGTGGTTAGCAATTCCGTATCATCATATTACCACTCTGCTTGTTCCTTAATTCCTTAGTTAGCACGTACGTTACGTCTTGTCATTAGATAAACCAATGGACCATTTCTCTTTGATTACGAGGATAGACCTGTAACAGCTTGCTTGCCCCTTGCCCACAAAACGTACTAAAAAATATATCAAAGGCGCTGTTTGGTTTTAGGGAAAGGAAGCGAAAAGAAAGAAAAAAAGAAAAGAGAAAGAAAGTCAATGTTCCATGTGTTTAACCTTCGCTTTTTGAGAAATGGAAAAACTTCTCGATTATAAATCTTTTAAATTTATACCCTCTTATTTTAATTATGACCTGCATCCATACTTACTAGCTGTACCCGTGGAAATTCCACAGAGTTTTTGTAACACTGATTTTTAGATTAAATTATAAACGTAAGTAGCATTTACTCGCCGTCAAGATTGACGTCAG
>OZ038498.1:31505338-31560338 GCA_964036315.1 Acanthosepion esculentum
GACCAGGAAGTAGTGTCGCCAACAATTTGGACTCAAAACCAGCACTGAAGAATTATCTATGAAACAAAAAAAATTCATCGAAATCGGATGAAAACTGTGGAAATGCATAAACAATATCCGATCACACACGCACACATACATACACCAACACATTTTGAGAATTATAGATATAGATAGCAAAATATACTGAACCTTACGAAGCCACCAGTCTAAGAGAATTCCAAACTGTGAAGACAGCAATAAGCCACACTCAAGAAAGCATGGCATTTCATCGATAGTACAGACAAGGTTTTTCTGGATCGTTCAAAGAAAATATATCTCCCGACAGAAATCGGAACTGAATTTGGGAGGCACATGTTTTTATTAAGACTTTAGATGAGTAAGCCAGTAGACATTAATTTTACCGTTTAAAAAAAAACAAGTATGTCTACTCAAACCCGCGTACTTACAAAATGTAGCATTTATAGTAATAAGAGATAATGATGTATTAGAATTACAATGTAGCTTCCCTCTGTCTTTCTACAAATATTTTCATAGAAACTGCTCTGACAAGCTATTTTCCCTGGTACCTCAACGGCATGAATTTAATCGTGCTACTAGGTTGGCATCTCGGTCCCGCGCTTTTACTGTCGAAATAGTTAAATATAACCGTCTACTCTACTCCAACAGCTTCTTCTCACGAACTTCCCGGCAGTGGAACTCCCTTCATCTTACGTGCTTCCCTGATAACTATAATTCAAAAATTTAAATGGAATGCCAATCGACATCTTCTGAGGCCTTGATCTTGATCCCCGTCCTTCTATATATCCTTTCCTCAAATACCCCTCTTTACTTTTACTTTCACTCTCTGTAACCCCTTGCGTGCTAGTGGCACTTCCGCCTTGCTTGGGGTGAAATGCTAAAAAAAAATTCTCATATATATATATATATATATATATATATATATATATATATATATATATATATGTTAATAAATATAATTTTGTCCTCACCGGTAGCACCACTCGAAGTTTCATGCACAACGCAATATTTAGGTGGTGAATTCAGGGTGACATAATTTAAATTTTGTTAAATATATCGGGTTATCGCAATGATGAGGCACTCCATATTTTATACAGGGATTCTTGATATTTTTTTCAAATTTTGTATTTAAAATAATCGTAACTAAAATATATTAAAAATAATTAAATAATTTTTATAATAAATATTTAAATGTGAATATGTATCTTTATATTTTAATTTTACCTTTATAACATGTAGTAAATAATCTGTATGGATCTGTGTGTGTATGTTTTTTTGTTTATTTTACATATAAAATTCCTAAGTTTTTTATAATATTTATTATATTGTTTTTATATATTTATTTATATACACACACACACACACACCTTGGCTTGTTAATTTTAACGCTTCAAAAACGAAACTGTCCTTTTTTACTCATCTGAAACTGTTCTCTTTTACACACCTTTTTACATTCCATCAGCATGGCTAATGCTAACCTCCAAGAGACCGGCTCATTGCACTTTCTTTGACTAACGTTTTCAGCTGACATGAAGTAGAAAGAGTATATTGAATTCATTACTAAACCAACAGCTAAGAAAGTTGGTTCAATTTTTCTCGCCAGAATCTATCTTAATTATTTATAAATATATCATTGGCCCTTCATTTGAATATTGTTGCCACATCTGGTCTGGTACTCCTGCTATATATTAAAAGATTCTTGATAAAATCCAAAAAAGAATCTGCAATATTATTCTTCCTTATGGCATCTCGTATTCAGTCTCTTACCCACCGTCGTAATGTCGCTTCCCTGTGACTTTTTGATAAATACTTTCATGGTAATGGTTCTGATAAACTTTACTCTGTGATATCTAGACTTTTTGAATTTAAGCGCGTTACTAGATTGCCGGTTGGGTCTCATCATTTTACAGTTGAAATATTTAGTTATAACCGTAAGTTCTATGCTAACATTTTCTTCTATCACACTTCTCGCTTGTGAAACTTCCTTCCGGCTTCTTTCTTCGCAGACAATTTTGATCCTCAAAAATTTAAATGCAATGTACATCGTTATCTTGTCTTCATAATTCTTGTTCTTTTATTGTCCTCTCTCCTTAATAGTAGTCTCTCACATATTCTCTAATACTCAGTAACCCCTTTGCGTCCTAGTGGCTTTATTGCCTTGCTTGGGATGAAATGATTAAAAAAAAAGAAACACACACACACACACACACACACACACACACGCACACACACACACATACACACACATATGTGCGTGTGTTTCTTTTTTTTCCAAAAAGTCTAGATATCACAGAGTGTGTGTGTGTGTGTTAATATGTGTGTGTGTGTGTGTGTGTTAATATGAGTGCGAGCTTAGATAAATATCTATTTTTACTTGACCATTTCAATGTTGGTGCTTTTATACACTGTTTGCAATCAGCATTTTCCTATACGAAGATATGATATCTGTAAATGTAATTCGTACTCTCTTATCTTTTCTACGGATTTATATTATACTTACATACATACATTCATACATACAAATTCAAGTATAAAAAAAAAATTAATAGGCATATTTTGTATATTAGTTCCACAATGTTCCGGTACGCGGGAGATTATTGCTACCGCGAGACCAATTGACAAATATCCGGCCATCGCTTCCGGTTGAAATAGCAGAAGTCAAGCATTAAAAAATACTTTTTTTTTCTCTCTTTGGCAATGAACGCCTTCCCTAGACTGTCAAATAGTCACCAAGTAATCAGAACAAATTCGTTTATGTCTCCTGGAGTCACGATACAAGTAGGAAAATCAGGGTCTTGCATGAACAAGTCCTAATGAACGGGATATTTATTGTTGCAGTCTATTTCACATATACAATCGTCCCGTGTTCGAGTCCAGCTAAAATGTAGGATTTAGAATGCTGATTGTCTTGGTAGATAAAAAGGTCTTAAAAGAATGATTTTCATTCTCTTATTTCTATCTACTTGGCCGTGATTATGCCTGGTATCATCAAAGTATTAAATGAACAAGCTTTATTTACAGGGAATAGATTTTGTAGCAATATTTCCAAACTATGTCAGAAGTCTATGATCGAGCCAAAATGTTTAAATTTTCAATGCTGATTTTCAAAGCAGGCAGGCACTTCCTAAGATTACCGTAACATAATCTTCCTCGCTTCGTTTCCTCCTTATTTAGCCATTTGAAGTTTTAAGCTTAGGCGTTATAAAACAGATGCAGAATATAATAAGAGTTGCAACGGCAAATCTTATTCGTGGATGGAATAGTTTTACTAGTCTTTTATGAGCCATGTCCTTTCAGGTCGTGGATGTTTATAGCTGCTCTGTTGAATCGACTCCCAAGAGGGTGTTTTCCTAATCACTACAATCTTAACCTGTTCAAGTATAGGATTAACAGTTATCTTCCCTACATATCTCCATAAATTGTACATCTTACGCTTTGTATAGGGTGAAAATCACTAAAAAAATAAGAAAAACATATACTGCAGGGTTTTATTTCAGTAGCTTGAATATACAACGAATAGAAATTAAATTCCTTAATAAACAGGATCTCATATGTAACATTGTCTGCAATTTAAAAAAATTATATATATATATATATATATATATATATATATATATATATATATATATATATATATATATATATATACACACAAACAAACAAACAAAACATTAGCTGAATTGGAACCCTCGGACTGATTGGCGTTTGTTTACATTCGTTAAAAACAATACGCTAGAATTAGCAGTTTCTCTGCACTTCAAATAGAAGGTTAGTAAAGAAAACCTCCATCAATACTGAAAAAAGTTATGACAACTACTGGACTTAAGAAACTTGTTTTCCTGTAAAATTGTTTAAAGAGAAAGATTTTATAAAATTCAACCAAAAGCAGTAGTGGCTGTTCGGTCAATGAATGCCAAACGTTTCCTTGTAAGGAAAAGGCTAATATCACCACTAATTTTGCATTACCATATATATATGGTACAAGAACGCAAGCGCGGAACACCCAGTGAGAATCAATCTCACTACACAACAGTAATGGATGATGTGAACAAGGATGCTAAGCATTGCCTCACAGCGAGGCGACTTATTCATCCTTTCCTCTACGCTAATATGTATCTGTTTGTTTTTCTCTCTCTCTCCATTAGCTTTATAATTGTGTGTGTGTGTGTGTGTGTGTGTGTGAGAGAGAGAGTGTGAGTGAGTGAGTGAGTGAGTGAGTGAGTGAGTGAGAGAGAGAGAGAGAGAGAGAGAGAGAGTAGACTCATAAATTTACAGGTTCATGTCCATGTTGCCTTTCACACCCGCACTAATGCACCGAAGAATCTGTTAGGGTTAAGTCATGTTTATATCCGCTTTATTCCTTTAGGCTTTGTGCTGGTGATGTTTGAAGTCATTCGTGTCAGCGTTAAGATTAGTAATAAGAATCAAGTGATATTCTTACCCTTTTTAACATCTTCTTCTTCTTCTTCTTCTTCTTCTTCTTCTTCTTCTTCTTCTTCTTCTTCTTCTTCTTCTTCTTCTTCTTCTTCTTTATTATTATTATTATTATTATTATTTTGGAATAAGATTACCAACACTATTCTCTTTCTACTCACCCGTTTTCTTTTACCCATTCACACCTCACTTTCTCTCTCTCTCTCTCTCTCTCTGTCTCTCTGTCTCTCTCTCTCTCTCTCTCTCTCTCTCTCTCTCTGTGTTTCATCCCCTCTTAACTTTCTCCGTCTCCATCACTTTGTATATCTAGGCTTTCATTCTTTATCTCTCTTCTCTTTTTTCGTTTTCTTTCTTTTCTCTTTTACCCTCTTTGCATCACGCTCCCTTTTTTCCCTCTCTCTTTCACTCTCCATCATCTGTTTTCCTTCTGTCTGAATACCGATTATCTTTACAATTTGGCATTCCACAACAATCTTCCATTGTCGATCCCGTCTCTCTTTTCTCGTTCCGTTTCGTCTCTGCTTCCTCTCTCATTATATCATTGGCTCTTTTCTTCTTTCCCACTTCCAATTTTCCACACCTATCACTCCTTTCATTTTCACTTTTGCTTTCACTGTCTACTATTCTTTCTTCCTACTTTTTCCCCCCTCTAATCTGATCGTTGTTTTCTCTTTCACTCACGTCTATTTTTCTCTTTCTTATCACTTGTCTCTCTTTCTTTTCTATTGTTTTATAATCTCTTACTCTTTCTTGTATGTTTTTTAAACGTTTCTTTTCTTATATTTTATTCCCTTATTTTCTCTCTCTCTCTCTCTCTCTCTCTCTCTCTCTCTCTGTATGTCTCTCTTTCACTAATGAGCTATTTTAATAGCTTCACTTAAGTGAAGATAATTTTAATCAAATTGCGTCTTGTCCGCTCAATTTCTCAGATCCTTGTGGAGTCACCTACGCAAGCAATTGAAGTGGTTTTTGCAATGGAAAGTATGTGTGTGCGTGTGTGATTGAGAGAGGGAGAGAGAGAGAGAGAAAGTTTGGAGAAAGACAGAGAAGACACCCAGAAACTTTCTGCGTGTGTGTCTCTGGTTTGCTGAGCTAGAAGGAAACAGAACCACCTTGGATATATGTACATGTATGAAAAATGCGTTTTCCGACAGATATGACTGAGAAAACAGTAATTCCGACTTTGCTAACCTGATACATCTCTGTAGCTGAAAGTTACACCACGTCAGGTCAAATAACGATTTTTGTATAGGAATACAGGTTCGATTCCTGTCGAAGAATGCATATTTTCTAGGAAATTTCTCGAACATTCAGGCAGGTAAATGTAATCAATAGTGTTTACTTAAAAACAGAGATTTTACTTAAAAAAATTATATCTATAAAAATAACGTATAAATATAAAATATATTAATTTCATTATACACACACACACACACACGAGTGGCCAGCTATTATATATATATATATATATATATATATATATATATATATATATATATATATATATATATATATATATATATATATATATATATATATAATAATAGCTAGCCACTCGTATTCGATTAAGGCGGTTAGCCAATCCCTATTGCAGACTCTCGCTCAGGCACATTTTATTTTATTTTATTCAACATTTCCAGAGCCAACCTGTAGTTTATACTTCAACTATGCTGAGCAGACCATAGTTACAGTTTCTGGGAGAAAGCGTGTGTTCTGGAATGATCAAAAATGTGAACAACACAAGCACGCTCAAACACTCGGCCACGATGACTTGTGACTTCGTGCTAGTACGGCTATCAGTCTACCCAATTTAACTCAGAAGGCTTGGGTCAACCCGTGGTTTTCAGGCACTTTCCAAAGGTGCCGCTAGCTGAGATCGTCCCTATTCCAGACCGATCACATCAGGAAGTCTTCTTCCTTCCCAATCGACCCTGGTGAGATTCGAACCCTGGTTGCATGCTCAGAAAGCGAACGTTCCAATCAGACGGCTATATATATATATATATATATATATATATATATATATATATATATATATATATATATATATATATATATATATATATATATATATATATATATATATATATATATATAATAAATTATTTGGTAATCCGTACGGATAATTCCAAAGAGGATATAGATCCAGAGAGAGCCCAATGTAAGAACAGAATAAAAGAGTAAATAATAATTAAGAAAGCGGAGAGACTTTAGAAATTCATAGTAATATTTTATTTCGCGAAACCGATATTTTGGATTCGCTTCATCAGACCGAACTGTTTAAAAAATAAATGGATTTAAAATTTTACCAGGCGCAAAACGAAATATTTAAACAGAAATTCAAAATGGGGAAGAAAGAAAGAAAGAAAGAAAGAAAGAAAGAAAAAGAGAAAAAAGCAAGAGAAAGGGGGAGAAACGGAGATATATCTGCCCGGTAACATAGACGATGAAACAATAGTGCTTGAGATGAGATTAGACAGGTTGACCTCTTTTTCACTGGATGTGGAAAGTGAAGTAGAGAGAGTATCTTCAAAGGGGAACAGAGGAAATAGACAAAGGAAGTCGAGCAAAGGAAAAAGAAAGGAAAGAGGAAAAAAACAAGAGCAAGAAAATGAAAACTTGAGAGATGCATCGGAATTAGTAATTGAATATATTTGAAAATTTTCTTTTCAAGTAGTTATTTATACCCGCGTAATTTAAAAAAAAAATCAGTTATGTGCTATGCGTGATACACGCTTAGGCGATCATGTATCTTTCTTTCGAAACATGACTGACGAGGCAAATTTTTTTCCCGAGGTAGGTTGCAATTTCTTTCTGCAGTAGACCAGTTGCCATCGAAGGCTATAGAACCCGAGCTGTCATGCTATTTACCCATATAAATGAATATAAATATAAATGAATCCTCTTCTGGGGGAGAAGAAGAGGTTTCATATCTTTCCCAAGGATATTAGCACGTAAGTGAATGTAATGGATTCGACTGGAATTCGATTCCTCAGTCCGAGCCGCTATACATTTCTCTCCACCGTACAGGTGATAAATAAAAAGTAAATTAACGAATAATTTTCCAAAAAAAATAAAAAAATAAAAAAAATATATCTATGTATATTCAGTTGTATGGATATGAGTTTGTAAACCTGGGTTTCACGCTTTTGCGATCATCAGACAAACAGGTTTATCTTTTAAAATTGGAACTATTTATGCTTGTTTGACTATGTTTGGTGGTCGGAGGTGGAATCTACTTGTGGAGGTGACACTTTCATACGCATAGACGCACATACATACAGGTGTACGCATTTTAGTTCACACAAACACATCCACATAAACAATCTGAGGCTAGGCGCAGATACATATCCACGCGTTCGGGCATACATACATCTATTTTGGTGTCAAGACCGTAGCTTTTATTATATGCAGCGATGTTTCTTTGAACGAGGAGCCGGTAGGGGGTGTTCTTGACGCTTTTCAGATTCATGGCCTTACACTTCCTCACACACGCATACACATACACACATGTAGACGCGCAAATGCATTCCTATTGATCTGGCTTTTTAACACCACTTTGGTTAAAAGCTGTTCTCCGTTTGTGGGCATGGTGATGATGATGTTTATATTTTCAACGCTAACTGCTTGTGTGTTATTGACGATTGTGTTTATGCTGATAGTGATAATAACGACGATATTAATTACTATTAATAGGTTAATAATAGTTATTGATTTGTTAACGGTAAATTTAGCTTTAATGATGATGGAAACGAAAGTCAAAAAAGGGGGTGCAAAAATGACAATCGTAATTTGACCATGATAATGATGATAATAATACTGATAATATAACAATAATAAAAATAATGGCAGTGTTAAAAATCAGTACAAAGGCAATACTATATATATATATATATATATATATATATATATATATATATATATATATATATATATATATACTATTGCTTTAGTACTGCTTTATATATATATATATATATATATATATATATATATGTGTGTGTGTGTGTGTGTGCGCGCGTGCATGTTTCGTTGAAAACGACCGATAAAGTGTCTTGTGGCGGTTGAATTTTTTATATAATTATATTATTTTTGTAGAATATTTTAATGTTATTGTTTTTTTGTGTGTGTGTTTTGTGTTGCTATTGGTTACGTTAGAAAGAAAAAGTCTAATATAGTAATCTATAAGATGGTTTGGAAAACCGTTATTAACAAGCGTTTGTTTTACGTTATTAAGTTCTTTATGGTCATCAGTAAAAGGATGAGCCCGAAATGCGATTTGCAGGTCGGGAACACTAGAATTAAGGAGACGCGGAAATTTAAATATCTGGAAAGCGTTTTGACAGAGGACGGTAAGTGCGACACTGAGGTCCGTAGACGTATTGGGATGGCCAAGGACACGGTCCAAAAACTGGGCAGAGTATTGCGAGACAGGAGGATTTCTTTGGTAACAAAGAAAAGAATACTGATCTGTCACGTGACATTTGTCCTTCCTTACGGTAGAGAATGTTGAACGATTTCCTGAAAGATGAGGAAGAGTCTCGATGCGACGGAGATATAGTTTTACAGAAGGATGCTAAGGATATCATGGACCGAACGTGTGAGCAACGAGGAGGTCTTAGAGAGCTTGAAAATAAGGAGGAGGCAGGTGAAGTTTCTGGAATACATAATGGGAAAGGAGGGCCTGTAGAATCTGATACCCACGGGTCGAATTGAGGGAAAGAGAGACAAGGGAAAACAACACGTGACATACCTGGTAAGCTTAAACAAGTGGATGATAGAACGCGGTCTGGGGGAGGAAACAGAGGGAGGGAACTTGTTGATAGTTGCAAGGGATAGAGGGAGGTGGAGAGCCACGATCGCCTACGTCCTAAAAGGACATGGCTCACAAAAGAAAGAAGAAAGAAAAGCAGACGAGAGGATGAATTCTCGTGCGCTCGCACAAGGGAAATTTTTAATAACACCTATTTTATATCTGAGAGGACATTGGCTAGAAAAATTAAGATGTCAAGAGTTTTTACTTGTGGGTTTCTAGGTAAAGAAGTAGTGAATGTATTTTCGAATGAAATTTTTTTTATATACAAATATAAAGGCATCATCCACATGTACAAAAAGGTTAAAAATAATGAAAGCATTATTAATGAAAAAAACCCAAACACTCAATAATATCAACTATGAACACAGTCACAGCATGCTGACTGTGTTTGGAAAATAAAACATTCCTATAATTCTAGATACCTATATAAAACAATTCATATATTCAGGTAAAAGTAAAATAAAATTCATCCTTGGTAATGGCTAAAAGTATAGCCGAAATCGCTTGGAAAACATTCGAACAATTTTTATATAATTTTTGTCCTGAAAAAAAAAACAGATCATACGAACACAATAGAAATTATACAAAAAAAAAAAAAAATAAAACACCAGACTTTTCCAGCTGTATTCAAAGAAACTTGCCTGTCCAAATACACAATATATATCGAAATATTGAGGTAGCTCCATTTTCTCGCTGAAAAAACTTCTACGAATGCAAGAAACATTTACTAAAAAAGCTTAATCGCAGTTCCTTCTCAGTCGTCATCAATGAAACTTGTATAAAGAATAGTTTGCTGCCCAAATAAACACACACACACTGACATATAAATATATATATTAGTTATATATATATGTGTGGAGATGTGTGAGCGTGCCTGTGTACGTATGTGTGTGTTTACCAAAAAAGAAGAGAAAACCTTCTTTGACGTTGTTCTGATATATATATATATATATATATATATATATATATATATATATATATATATATATATATATATATATATATATATACTAGGAAATAAAACACAATGAAATGGGAAGAGAAAGAGATAGAGTGAATTATGAGATTCGATGGCGGTAAAGTAAGTTAGAGAGACAAGTATACAAATGAATATGTGTCTTCTCAAACTTGAGAATTGGATGGCGGTTGTTTGTTATGAGAAAAGAAAATCCCGAAACATCAGTGCGAATCTGATAGAATGTCATATATATATATATATACAAAGAGAAAGAGAGAGAGAGAGATAAGAAAATTTCATGATCTTTTGACTTTAAGAAATAAATTGTTTTCTCTTACCTGAGCAACGGAACCCTCTTACCGTTTGGCTAGAGAATATTTGGAATGGCACCAATGTCAAATGTCTGGCCACCATCCAGAACCAGTTGCCATTGGCCGGTATTATGACACTTAAACTGGCTAAATTGACAAAAGATGACGATTCCGGAAGTCGTTTGCTCGTGTAAGTTTTCGCTTTCTTTCCAAGAACAAGAAAAATTGTAACTTGAATGTGTTCGGTTAAGATTTTCCAAAAGCGTTCAGCTTATGAATGGCGACACTTTCAAATATATTCCCGAGTTAATTTTATTCGATGTGTACAATAGTCGTAGAAGTAATGGACTCTGTAAGTTAAAGTTGACAATATACTAACCATTCAACTGATATGCCATTGGAATGTGGCCACTTATTAAGTTAGTTTAGCACAAGAGAAGGCCGCCAATAAGGATCGAACTGGCTCACTGGACGAGTGATTATTTTTCGAAGCTAGCGTGATAGAAAATACTATAGGACAGTCGCTTAATAGACATCAATTAAGATTTTCATAATCTGACATGTGATCGGATTTATAGCTTTGGTAAGAGAGTGAATAGTCCCTTTTTCACATACTATCTTACACCGTGCTGTTACGTTTGTTCCTAGATCAATAGTAAGGTTTTAATTATTACAATTAATGACAATCCAGAAATGAATAAACTCGTAGATTCATTAACATCTTACATAGATGTTAATAATATCAGTAAGTATATTAAGCCGTATAAACATCCAACTAAGACGTTAATTATCACTGCAGATATCTCAACACGTATAAACACCCCACCAAGACGTTAATTATCACTACAGATATCGCAACACGTATAAATATCTAACCAAGATGTTAATCATCACTATAGATATCTCACGACGTATAAACATCTAAACAAGTCGTTACTCATTACTATAGATATCTCAAAAGGTATAACTATCCAACCAAGACGTTAATCATTACTATAGATATTTCAATACGCATAAACATCCAACCAAGATGTTAATCATTACTGTAGATATCTCAACATTTACAAACTTACAAACAAGACGTTAATCATTACTGTAGATATCTCAACACTTACAAACATCCCACCAAGATGTTAATCATTACTATAGATATCTCAACACTTACAAGCATCCAAACAAGACGTTAATCATTATTATAGATATTTAAACACTTACAAACATCCAAACAAGACGTTAATCATTATTATAGATATGTCAACACGTATAAACATCCCACCAAGACGTTAAGCATCAGTTTGTTTGAATTAACATTCAGTTAATTTCGAGAATTTAGTTAAATTTTTGCAGAGAGACTTTCAATTTAGTTACTTGTATGACCATTCAATTCATATTCCTTCTGTGTTTCTATGGTTTACTATATTTATTATAATTTATCTTCTGTTAACGCGGAATATATCACGACTCAAACAAGTTTTATTTACTGATTAGTTCTTTTTCACGGCTTACCAACTCTTTAGCTGAGACATATTTTGGATTGTAAGAATAATCTTTTTGCCAGTGAATATTGCATTAACAATTTTCAGTGAATATCACTAATTTTTTTCCAGATAAAATGACTACTATTTAACCCATAACAAAGGGAAGAGAAAGTGTGTATTTGATCTCTTGTTTGACAACAGTTTCAGTAATATATTTAAATCCGAAGGATCATATATAGATATGCGATACGTATTCACTACATTGAATGATATCTTGACGTCTCTTTTTCTCCTGATTTTCCTTTTAGATGAAACTAAATTTAGATGTCCACCTGATTCCTTAATTTGCCGTGACCAGTCTTACTTTGAAAGCAAGAAGGAAGTATCACATCGTCTTATGTTGTTACGAAGTTTATATCTGTTGGGATTTTAATTTAATTCTTATGATGATATTAGAATGTTTGGAATTGAAAGAATTAACATAAATGGCCTTAAAATTGATTTGTAGAAGTAATATTATCATTTTAAATATGGAATAGTTAAGTTTATACGCCTTTCATATCATTTACTGCCTTACAATCAATTTTATTGGTAGATAAAAAAAAACTTTGTAAGTATTTTTGTAGCTTCTTGGTTATTGAATTTTTTATTGAAAAAATTGTTTAAATGTTTGAAAGAAAGAAAATTAATCAATTGTTCATCGGTGTGGGGAATCTAAATGATGAGGCAAGAATTGTGATTTACGTGATACATGGACAGCCATTGTCATGGAACAAACGTAGTCCTTATCGATTTATTAATGTTAACCTTAATTTACACAATTTCCTTATCACCTCTTCTAGTTCCTGACATTAACTGTGGTATTTTCTCCTTCTACAGAAACTTTTAATGATCTGCACCTGTCACAGACCACTATTTAGTAACCATAACCATTTATTGGTGAAACGTTGGTTTTGGAGCCTTATTGTGGTCATGTCAATGGACAGATCGTTTCAGTTGTTGTACATGATCCACTTTTTATTGTAGTCTATTTTTCCATCGAGAAATGGTTATTTTTCCCCATAAGAACAGCATCAAACAAACAGCGAAACGCCATTTTTTCTAATCTGATTGTGTGTGTGTGTGCGTGCGTGCGCGTGCGTGTGTGTTCACGTGATACCAAATTATCAAGGTTCTTTACTTTTGAATGTATTGTAAATATTTTGAAATTACTGAAATTGAACATTTTGATTTTGGAACAATTTCTTTAAAATCTTTTTGGGTATTCGGGTATGATTCTATCGATAAAATATTATTTAGTGTGAAGCAATCCTTTCGAATGACGTAATGTGTAAACATTGTTTTTTTTTCCATTTTTCATTCAGTTAGCATATACATACGCTATATGCCAAAAGTTTGGAGTCACCCTCTGGATTTAATGATTAGTAAATCTCCTGCCTTGTTTGGTTTAATTAACTTCTACTAAATTACGAGGCTGAAACTATTTAACCCACTAATGCATAGTGTCAACATTTTAGTTAATGGATTATCTAAAATTTACAAACTACCAGCACTAAGATTCTTATCAGTAAGATAGATAAGGTAAAAAGAGCTAACATTTAAAAGGGAACTTTGTGCAGTCGTTGGTTAATGTCGCTGTTGTTATCATTATTATTATTATTATTATTATTATTATTATTATTATTATTATTATTATTATTGAATATATGAAGAAACGCCTCAGCAAGAGAAAATCTCTCTGGATCGAAGTAAGGTAGTAAATTAGTTTTGAAAAAGGTACCCAACCTTCAATTTTAGGCAATATTTCGAAATCCAGAAGGTGGCCACAAACTTTTGGCCTAAGACCCCACCCCACACACACACTTAAATTCTAAACGATACTTCGAAATCCATAAGGTGGCCACAATTCTTTAGCCTAAGGTACACACACAAACGCACACACGCGCACGCACACACACACATATACACACACACACTCCAGTTTTAAACGATACTTCGAAGTCCATAAGGTGGCTACAAACTTTTGGCCTAAGGTACAAACACACACACACACACACACACACACACACACACACACACGCACACACGCACACACGCACACACGCACACAAACACATACACACACAAACACACACACTTCTTGTGTATGTGTTTACTGTAGGTCAAAAGTTTGTAACCACCTTATGGATTTCGAAGTATCGCTTAAAATTGCAGTGTATATTTATATGATATGGACACCCAGAGGCGCAATTACACGAACACATATGACATATGTCTGTCTGTAAAGTGTAAATATATTTGTATATTTAATTTCTGACTGTATATAGGTTGAAAAAATTCGCTAATACTTCTGTGGAATTCACTATATCTGAGCGTACATGCAAGTACCATTTTGTCCAGCTACAGACTTACGGCATTATTGATCCATGCATTTTTACCTGGCAGTTCATTTTTTTTTTACCTATAGCAAACGTCAAGATAGATAACGCAAACTCAGGGCATCCAAATTCTCAAGAAGCTGCTACCTGATTTTTTTTTTTGCTTTGTTCCTTTTTTCATCGATCTTAGATTCAATGATTAAGAATCAAGAGTTTCACTTTCAGTTCGTTCACTGGCACATTTCTCATTCGTCAATCGAGCATTTGCCTCGGCAAATGACTGTCCCACCAGGGTTGGTCGGTATTTCTTACTGAGGAATCAATTACTTTTGGTCATTGCCTAAACGTATTTTGATCATCAGGTTTACGTGATCCGTGATCGGTTTGCGGTGACAGGAATTCGATCAGCGGTGAGGGCTAACAGCTCGTCTCGACAACGATTGGCGTCGGGCTAAATGGACAAATAGATTCAGGCGTAACCCTGTGGCCTTGCGCGAATTTGGCCCATAGCCGACCTGTGGTTTGAAGCATACAAGAAAGATTGGTCTGAGATGAGTTCGGCTATGAGACATCGTTGTTCGTAGAAGCAAACAAAAGAAGAAAAACAAATTAAAGCCACAAAATGAAAAAGACATACCTCTGCTGAGGCTGTTTGTGTGTAACTATAGGTACGGGAAAAAAAAGGTGAAAGAAAAGTATGAGAATAAAGTAAAAAAACAACAAAAAAAAACAAACAGAAGAGACAGAAAGATGATCGGAACGCGAGGATAAAAAAAGATAGGGTAGGATGAAAGTGAATAGGAGAAGATGAACAGAGAACAAATTTAAAAGGCTTTGATACGAACAGGTAGAGACAAAATGAAAGAAATAGATATAGAAATTTGTCAATATATGACAGAGATATTCTTTTTAATTCTCGATGTGGAGGCACATTTACAGTTAGTACGCTAATCTTCTTCTTCTTCTTCTCCTCCTCCTCCTCTTCTTCTTCTTCGTCATCTTCTACTTCTCCTCCTCCTCTTCTTCTTCTTCCTCTTCTTCTTCTTCTTCTTCTCCTCCTCCTCCTCCTCTTCTTCTTCTTCTCCTCCTCTTCTTCTTCTTCACCTCTTCTTCTTCTTCATGTTCTTCTTCACCTCCTCCTCTTCTCCTCCTCCTCCTCTTCTTCGTCGTCTTCTTCTTCTTCTTCTCCTCCTCCTCTTCTTCTTCTTCTTCTTCTTCTTCTTCTTCTCCTCCTCCTTCTCCTCTTCTTCTTCACCTCTTCTTCTTCTTCTTCCTCCTCCTCCTCCTCTTCTTCTTCTTCTTCTTCTTCTTCTTCTTCAATGTCCTGTGTTCCTTCAGGACGTTGGCGATCATCGCTGCACAATTTCCTAGTCCGTTGTAGTTCTTTAAAAAGTTCATCTTTACTAAACCTTGCTCCGCCATTCATTTACTCACACTTACTAGGTAGACTGTACGTCGTCACTACTCTGTTCCTCTTGCTGTCAATCTATCTTGTGAGTATCAAATTTTCCAAGCCATCTTTCCTCATTATGTGCCCTATAAATTTCAACTGTCACTTCCTGATATAAGCGTCTGTTTTGTTGCCATTTTCTATACGAGTGTTATTTCATGTTTATTATTATTATTATTATTAATAATAATTACTTGGATTTCTTTTGTATACACATTTTCTTCCGTGTCCCATGACATTTTCCACATATCATTTTTATAAAAAAAGACAAACCCTACGATCATACACATTTTGCATAGGTAAATCTCTTCGTAATGTGTGAGCTGTACTTGTGAGTAATTTTTTTTTCTATTTCTTTAAGGCATGGGATATCAGGAATCCCTTCGATGAGTCTATCGGAACCTTAACCACTCAATCTGAGGGCTCCAACTACAACTGGAATTAGTAATCTCCTCATGTATCACATTTTTGAGGTTTCCACGTCAAGAACCTTGTATTTTGAAAACTGTGAAGATAACGATACATTAGAATCTGCAGAGACTGCTATGTTAATAAGAAAAAAACATTCTGTTTTCGGGTCTTTGGCCACGATGTCTGGTCGATTAGCTTTCATTGCTCTGTCAGTGGGAATTGTAAAGTCCCATGAAATAGTTACAGGTCCTATGTCTGTAACCGGGCCTGAGTGATGTTTCTTGCAATTTCCTTCCGGTAAAAGTTGCATAATTTCCAGTGCATATACTGACACACTCTATCATGCTGAGTTTTATATTCAGTTGGGTGCTAACGCCGTGCACCTGATACAAGATGGTCAATTGTTTCTGGATATTTATCACATAATCTGCATTTCGGATTAACACAATTTTTCAGTATGTGTGCTTGATAATTTCTAGTTAGCAAGCATTGGTTCTGTGCAGCAAAAATAAAACCTTGGGTTTCAGCTTTTAACCCTGCACTACGTCACCACTGATGGGTACGGGGTTTGTCTACATCATCTTGTTTGGTATGGGTAGCGTATGAAGCGGCTTATCTTCCCATCGTTTCTGCGTTTGGTATATTACATTTGGTTTGGCTTTCTTTTTTAGGTTCTTTGTCGTTTTAGTAGGTGTATCATGTTTTATATGCACTTCTTTACCCACTTGAAATTACCTTTTGTATTTGTTTATATTCTTCTATTACTGAATAAAGTTTTCTTATTTTTTTCATTTCTTTTTTTTTTTTTTTGACACAGATCATCATCCAGTCTTTTGTAGTTTCTAGGTATCTTTGAAGACCGATAGTTGTGGTTTTGTAACACACTTCTAGTTGAACTAATCCTCTTCCGCTTTCAGATCAGGACAGATGATCAACATCAACCTTAGGATGAGGCATGCTGTGGCAAGTGAGAAGCTTTCTCGTTTTGACATCCATTCGCTTAAGGTCAGCTATGGTCCAATTAAGGATGTTGAAAATGTATTACATCACAGGGAAAGCTTAATTCTTTATAGCTGATATTCTGTTTTATTTTTTTTTTAATTCAATTCGGTATTTAACACCAGACGCACATCCCTGTGGCATTCTCTTCTTACTTCCTCCTTCATCTGGATATGCTGTGTTCCATTTCCTTCGCTTACTCCTAGGTATTCATCCGCTTCTTCTTGTTCTCGTTCCATAGACTTTGTGACGAAATCGAAATCTATTGAGTCTGTTACTCTAATACTCCTTTTTTAATGCTACATTTGCACATATATCTAATCCGAAATCGGTACCGATATCGTCATTGAAACATTTTAAATATTTAAAGTAATTTACTATCACTGAAGAGACCTTGTACATTTCCAAAGCCTTAAAGATCCAAGTGTGTGGCACACTATCAAAGGCTTTGCGGTGATCTATCCAAACTGTGCTGAGATTTCAACCATTTTACTTATAATTTTCCAGGATCATTTTATTTATTTGTAGTTGATCTTTGCAACCATATGAACCTCTTTCAAATCCTTACAGTTCCAGGGAAAGAATGTTGTTTTCCTCGAGAAAAGAGAAAGTACATTTCGTCAGGACAGACATGATCAAATTATATGTGGTGGACAGACATGTTATTGGCCTATATTTTTTGGTTCATCTGTTTCATCCGTTTTTGGTAGAAGGTATGTAATTCATTCAGTGATCCATTCTGAAATTTCATTGCGGTTATTAATTAGCATAAATAAAGTTTGCGCAAGAGTTTTATGGATTGATAACAGTTGGGTAGGTTGTCATTTACTGGGGATTTTCATTTTGGGGATTCTGTTAGCACTTGCCTAACATTATTCTTACTCATATTTTTCTATTCTTGCACAGTTTTATCCTTCATTCTTTCTTGTTCTTGTTTAATCCATTATGCATTGGGATTATACTCCTTGGGGTTGTTCCAAATATTCTCCCTAATTTCTGCACTTCTTCAATCGAGGGTGGCTTTTTTGACTTCTATAACTGCTTTTCCAATTTCCCTGTAAAACCTCTTGACGTCCATTTGGAATCTTTTATTTTGTCGATAGAACTTACGTTTTTGATATCGTCTTGTTCTCTGGAGTTTCTGTTTAAATCTTTCCTTGATTGTTGGAATTTAATTTACTGCTTTAATTTTATATTTCCGCTTGATCTTCTTGCTTTTCCGTGTAAAATTTTTTAATTTCTTGAAATCTCATATAGTATAGATAATTCACATCTGATTTCCTCAATTTCTCGCTTTAATTTTGCCTTCTACGTTGGCTCTTTTTGTCTGTTGTTTAATCTTTTATTTTGTCTTGACATTAAGTTATTATCATTATTATTGTTATTATTATTATTATTGTTGTTATTATTATTATTGTTGTTGTTGTTATTATTATTATTGTTATTATTATTATTGTTGTTGTTGTTGTTATTATTATTATTGTTATTATTATTGTTGTTGTTGTTGTTATTATTATTATTATTGTTATTATTATTATTGTTGTTGTTGTTATTATTATTGTTATTATTATTATTATTGTTGTTGTTATTATTATTATTGTTATTATTATTATTGTTGTTGTTGTTATTATTATTATTTCTTTTTCTTACAATATTCTCGGTTTGTGCACTTTTCATTGTTACTATTTATTTTTTTACAATGATGCTCACACCCTACAAGGCCGAAGACCCATTCAGGGTTTACAAAATAAGATGTACTATTTATGGGTATCTGTGGGTAAGATAAGAGTTAACCCTAGACTTGAACAGGTTAAGATTGAAATGGAAACATCCTCTTGGGAGCCGGTTCGACAAAGCTGCAGTTCGTGGGAAGAAGCTGCGCGAGTGGAACTTACACCTCACCAGTGGAATACGAATGGCTGGTTCGCTACAATGTGGGTGGTATGGAGGTTCTTCACTCTGAAGGTTAGAACTGGTGGGATAAAGGAATGTAGTTCATCTGAACACTTTGCAAATATTTTTGGATTTTAAGAAGTTTTTGGAGATAACAATGATTTGCTGATACAAGTCCTACTGATTAAACTATAGCTGGGGGAGAAAACGTGGATTCTTACATTTCCCAAGGGTATTTGCGCGCGTAGGTGACTATAACGAATACGACTGGAATTCAAACTCGGCCCTCCAATTCCCAATTTCGAGCAGTTTTCACCACTCTCACATGTAAGATTGCAGCATCTGGTAATCCAAGGCGGTAACCCAAATAAATACTGACCAGAGTCGATGTTGCTTAACTTCAGTGATCGTACGGGAACCAGTATTTCAACGTAATGTGACCATAAGCCTACATGTGTGTGTGTGTGTGTGCGTGCGTGTGTGTGCGTGCGTGTGTGTGATCATATGTATATTCTGTAAGATTTAAAGTAAGCAGTGTTTGTAATAATGATATCCTGAGACAGAGGCACAATAATAACATTATGTACTCACCCACCCCCCAAAACATGTATTACGTATGCTACTTGACTGACTGGCATAATAGTACAAGTCTTATTAGTCTAATTGTATTGTTGAATATGAGTCTATGTGAAACAGGACAACGGTACAGCTGATTAAAGCATTCGTGGGCCAAGTAGTAGAGATGTAAACTCATTGGAAAAAGAGTGAGCGATAACTGAGTAATATTGAAAAGAGACCAAGATATCCCTCACACAGACATGGATACAAGAACAATCTACTATCGTAGGTTATTTAAAAGGTTCAGTTTGAATTTCCCATATCAACAGACACATAAAGAAGGTTAAAGGGCACAACGACCGGAACATTGTGATATTAACAACAAAGATGAGGACATTAGTTCGAATGTAAATAATATAAACAATTACTCCTCATCATAGAAATTAGTTTTACTCGATTAGGTTGTTATTGCCTTTTATTAAAACCTTCTGAGTCGATCTTTTTTTTTCCATTATTAGTTATATAAATGTTTTTCTCCATCTTATTATTGTCGCTTGACAACACACAGATTCTATCCACACCGCACAATTACTCTTATTTTAATTCGAGTTTTACCTCATTCATATTATAGTTAAATGATAGGTTAAGGAACAAATAGGAAACGTTTAATGATTTAACAGGTTTCGCTTTGTAGAATACAAAGTAGAATATTTCAAACTTTGGCTCCAGACGTGAAAGCAATGTGCCACTTTAAGTGAAGATCATAATTTCGCTTTTACACAAGCTTCATCAGATATCAAATATGGAGAACAAAAGCACATTCTGGTATTTTTTTTTATTTTTGTGTTGTTTTTTTTTTATTGGTTAATCACTAAAAAAAACCCAGACAACACAAAAATAAAATATAAAAAAATGTTACTTTAAGATTGCCACGTGTCAAAAAAAGATTTAACCTCCCAAAAGAAATAAGATATTGCAAATTTATTGAGTCATGGGAACAAAAACGATGCAAATTGCAAACAAATTGAACAAAATTCATCTTTTTTTATGTACAGTGTGCCCTCAAGACGTGTGCCATATGGCGCATTATAATTTCTTGGCCTTTGTCGATCTTAATAAATTTTATCTTTTCTATATTTTCCCTCATCTCTGGTTTGTCAACAATTTACACAAGTAAGGCAGGTTATGCGCTGTTTTCCTCTGTCTATCCCTTTTGCCATCAATATGTGTTGTGAGTTTTCTAAGCTCACTTTCCTTATTATAGGCTCGAGAAATTTCAGCAGTGTCTTTCTGATGCTAAGTAAGTGTCCTTTTTGTTTCTCTAATATTTCGCAGTTGCTCACATTTTCAGAAGCATAAAAAATAAATTGAAAATAAGCGGCAAGATAAGCACAAGAAAACTGTCTTTAAGAACTTTACGAAAAGAGATTTTAAAAATCCAAATATTAACAAACAAGAACAGTGGAATGACCAGGAATAACATATTTGAAAGAAAAAACAAACAAACAAACAGAAAACAAAACTAGTATTGCAATTGTAAATAGAAGAAAAAATGTAGAATATTTCAAACTTTGGCTCCAGACGTGAAAGCAATGTGCCACTTTAAGTGAAGATCATAATGAGAAACATCAAATATGGGGGAATAAGTACATGAAAACTGATTTCACAACAGGGAATTTTAGTAATGAACATAGAATTAGTAGACGGATAGACCCGATGGCTGAGCTAGAAGTTGGGTCCTTTATGGAAAAAGTGAACTAACACGACATAGAGGACAACAGTGAAGTGGTGGAGTAATGTTTTGGGACTTCATTAATATATATATATATATATATATATATATATATATATATATATATATATATATATAGAGAGAGAGAGAGAGAGAGAGAGATAGATAGATAGATAGATAGATAGATAGATAGATAGATAGATAGATAGATAATAAAATCCAAAATGCTTGTGGAATCAACAGCCTATTAGCCAAAAGACCTAAAGATCAAACCTTAGACAAGAAAACAAGTTTAAACTAAGAAAGATGAAAAGTCAAACACCTTCCTAAGCATTAAACACCTAGGCTACCCAGACAGAGCAAAAACCGATTAAATTTCGCGCCTTTCATTTATATATATATTGAGCACTGTTATTTAATGCTTAGGAACGTGTTTGACTTTTCATCTTTCTTATTTATATCTATAAATGAAGGGCGCGAAATTTAAGTAGCGACTCGTTGAGGGTTGACGCTGTGAAGCAGTCTTTGCTCTGTCTGGGTAGCCTAGTTGTTGAGCACTGTTATGAATTACTTAATTATAATTATCAAATCCTCCTAACAATTTCTATCATGTGTATATCATTGCTTGATCGGGCTTCTAATGCTTCAGTTTGAGCGGCTTGGTGATAGTAGTCATGACTCCTGGGGGCACAGTCCTATGGTTACAGAGAATTTCAGTTGTGTTCCACCACGGATTATGTGAGCGAGCGGCGCTATATTGAGTCTGATTTGCTACCTACGTCACCGAGGCTCGTTGGAACAGTTGGTATGACGTTTGCTTGATAACCTAACTGTCAGGGTTTCAATTCTCGGTAGTGGATGCTGAGTCCCAAATATAGTGCAGTGCTTTCTGCATTCTGTTGAGGTTTCTTTCAGACTCAATGCATTACTTAATTATAATTATCAAATCCTCCTAACAATTTCTATCATGTGTGTATATATATATATATATATATATGTATGTATGTGTGTGTGTGTGTGTGTGTGTGTAAGGATGGAAAACAATTTTCAAGCAAAGACTTCTGGGAAGTTATAAAAACTACTGTATGTCTGTTGTGACCAAGTAAATGGTTAAGTAATAACAAAAAACAGGTTTTCAGATATATCGTATATTAAACAGTAAGTACACCAGAAAAGAATTACATGACTAGTAAGATTGTATCGAATGAACTAGTGCTCAATCTATTCACAGCTCACTGTTCACTATTCCTCGAACCTTCTCTCCTACTAAACTTATAGTAGGCGGAAGAGCCTAATATAGACACTTAAGAGGGAGGACACCACAACAATGTCAAAGTTGAAAGACTAGAAAAATTAGCAAGATCAGTGGTTGAAATACAGATGCTTGTAGAATATCACGTAGCCCATATTATAATGAAAAATAATAAAGCAATAATTTATTTAGAGATATAGAATATTTTATTAATTAAATATACTCTAGTGTATCTCATGCCGATTTATATATAAAATCTTATGTTACCCTTTGTTGATATAATAAAATCTGCCATTCACCAAACAAGTTATTATCAGTTGTTTTAATAAGGCCAGAGTCGAAACTCAAGCTATATATTGTTTATATATTTTTTGACAAAGGTTCCGTCACTGACATGCGATTGATTACAATTAAATTATTTCCTACTCTTCTATCTGCATAACATAGTAGAGTCGTCCCTCCGTATGCATAGAGGAATGGTTCCAGGACATTCCTGCAGAACCCAAAATATATAGATGCTATAGTACCTTATATAAAATAGCATAGTATTGGCATATAACCTACACACATTATCCCATATATTTTAGATTACTTTATACCGCACTATGACCATCTGTTGAAATCTATCTACTGACTGTATTACTGTTTCTGCAGCCCAGGTCTTTGTACTATTTCCGGTGTTTGGGTTTCGAATTTAGAGTTGTCTTTTTCCTAAACTAGTTGCCAACCACGGCTAGAGATCCCTGTCTGTCCTGCTATTTAACCCATAACTAGCGAGAGAAAAGACGAATCTATACTAATGGTATTCTGCAAAAGTGTGTGTGTGTTTTATTTTTTTCTTTGATCTGTTAACCGTTATACTACCTGCACATGCACTTATATACAAAATAAATATTATACTAAAACTTGTTATACTTCAGGTATGAACGATAATGTTCGGTGGGAAATCGACATAAACATGGATGAAACTTAATTTTAATTGAGTCTTTATTTGCATGAAGAAAGTCTGGAAAAATGCTGATGGAATAATCATTTAGGTTCAGTCTACAGAACCAAAAATATTGTTGAGAATTGCTACTGGGAAAAGTTTATTTGTAAACATATAAATTATAATATTATTAAAATCAAGACGTTTTTGCGACTTATAGGGGGAAAATGTCTTGATTTTAATAATGTACTAAAAATCGATAAATTATTGAATTTGAATAATTAACAACAGTTTTAAAATATTATTTGCTTAATAAATAATGGAATTTCTTTAAATAAGTTTATTTTCCGAATTTTGGAGAAAAAGAAACCAAATGGTGCACACAACAAAAGAACCGAACAATCGAGATACAAAGTGAATAATGCTCAAAGAACGCGCTTGCTGGAGAGAGCATGGGATCGGTGAAACGGCGGCAAACTACATCATGCTATACCAACAACATTCGCAGAAGCTATCAATAACCTATTTATGATGATTGATAGAGAAGAGAGAGAGAGAGAGAAAAAAAAATAACGTTTCTCCTGATACTATATAACAAAATTAATATCTTGTCACATGAGACATTCAGAACTGTGTGCTGGAAAGTAACTTTCCTTTACCCTGTGAAATAGAATTCCAGCATGTAACTCCGACAAAATACGAAATTGGAAACCAACCAATTTATTTTTTTAATCATTTCCCCCAAGAATTGCAAAAAAGCCACTAAGACGCAAAGAGTTACTGAGTGTTAGAGAATATGAGGAAAACTACTATTAAGAAGAGAGGACAATAAAAGAACAAGATTTAAGAAGACAGAAGATAATGATTGGCATTACATTTAAATTTATCAATCTGTTTCATTATAAAGTTACTATCGCCGTAGTTTCAGAGGGGCTTAGTAAGCACAAGGTATGCACAGTTTGGAAGACTATAGTATAATAATCTTTCATGGTAAGAGTAGATTCACCTTAAAGATTCTAGATATTATATGACCTCTGGCACCGTTGGTAAATGAGTAACTATCTGATTTACAGATATAGTATTATATTAGAACAACCTAAGTAGTTTCGGTAACGGGAGTCGAAAGGTGCCGTGTGTTTTTTTATCTTTAGCGATGATGCGGTGTGGTGTGGATTTTCTTTCTATGTTTTGGTATCAATAGTATTGCTATATTCCGTTTTTATTGACACAAGTGCAGAAATAATAGTAATATAGCAAGAAGAGAAAGTGATATTACTTTCATTTAATTATTTTTCTTTCATCAATCTCGATGTCCCTTATATGTAGTACTTCTACTGTTAAATAATAGTTTTAGACTATTACTTTTTAGTGGCAGTGTGTTTGACTCAGACCTTCTGAGGCTGATATTGAGGTCAGCTGATAGACAAAACAAAAGAAGTCCTTTTTGATTGATTAAAACTAACGTAGGGAGGTTAGAAAGATAGAAAGTGTTTTTGAGGAGTTAAGTTTTACACGTAGCAGAGATCAGATGTGGTTGTTTAGTGTCTCGGGAAACTTGCTCCCCAGTGGGGCTGAAGGAACGACCCATGACTAGTTAAAAATGTACACGTCGACGTGTTTAATAAAATAGATAAGTTTCAAATTCCCTTTTGTTGAAGTTCTCATTTTACCTTCGAACAAACCAACGAGCGATCACCCGACCGGAAGATGACAAAAAGAAGAAAGTAACATATGAGTGAATCAAGACAGTCACCCCAGGACATTCTCAGAAGAGAAGGGGCTATGCAACAAATTGTAACCTTCCGAAAAAGATCATTAAAATGAAAGATGAAGAACAGGAAAGAAACAGACTTATGACTATTGATAACATCAAAGGAAGGTCACGAAAATGACAAAATGGTTGAATGAAATTCATTTAACAAAAATAGAGATAGAATGAAAATAGCATTGAAAATATGATTTAAACCTAAATATATAATGAATATGTCCGACTAGATATGGCATGCGGGTGTCGAATATGAAAATTAAGAAAACGCTAGAAAACAAGCGTAAAAATATGCACATAAATGGAAATAAAAAGGATAAAAATTCTAACAAAAAAGAAAGAAAAGAAAACATGGATCCGACAACAGACAAAGATAAGGGAAATCTTAGTAATGAAGTAATAAAAATGAAGTTGGGGGTGGATATTTTGTAAGATGAGAGGATAACAGATGGAGTAAAAGGTTGCTTTATTGTTGGCCAATGTGTAGCAAACCTAGTAGGAAAAATGAAATTGTAGATGGAACGACGAAAATAGAGGGGCTTGAGAATAGCAGGGCCACGACAGTCATAAAAGGATTTAGGGTTTTAAACCGTTGTTCTACACGTCGAATAGATCAGACGTGGTTATTTCGTCGACATGTTAACAAAATAGATAAGTTTCAAATTCCTTCTTTTTTTTTAAAGTTCTCATTTTACCTTCGAACAAACCAACTAGCGATCAGCCGGCTGGAAGATGAGAGAAAGAAGAAAGTAACATATGAGTGAATCGAAACCGTTACCCCAAGTCAGCCTGCAGCGCGAAGGGAACACTACTATAACAACTAAGACATTAATTTTGGTTTTTAAAACATATTTTTCTCTTTCATTTTCTTTTGAACGAGTTGTTTGTTGGTCTCGTGAAAAAGAGATTTTGAGTCCTAAACTTTTCGAGCAAGAGGAAATTCACAAAGGCTGTTTTCTTTTTAAGAATAGTACTAAGTTAAACAGTGTCAGTGACCAAAAACGACTCAAAGACCTGACTGCTCCCTTTTTCGTCAGTCGTCGTGACATGACACTAACGAGACCTATGTTTGCACATTTAGGAATTAGACAGTGAGAAAATATTGGATTTATACATTTCCTAAGGCTATTCTTGTAAAGTGAACACACAGAGCATCAACAGGAATTCGAACTCTGCAGATTCATTTTCTGTCCCGATAATCGTAAAACAATAATACACCTGTCTATTTGAAGTCTCAGAATTTGAGCTCGGAAGATAATTCATTCTATATCACCACTAGCGCTATATTCTACCAGAGCCGATATCAGAGTTAATTACCTACGAAAAGAAAAAGAAAGATTAAATGCTTTTGTTTGATATGATGTTTTCTTGGGAAGGAAAGAGGAAGCTAGTCATCTGTAAAGTTGGGTATTTGAAATCGAATTAGGAATTGGAATATGCGATTCTTTCGATAAGAGACTCGATGGCAGATTTGTTGCTTAACAGCCCAGTTTTTAGATTGTTATTTCCAATTTTCCCCAAGCGATTTAAAAAATCTTAGTCATCCTTCATTTTGACAATCTTTGCCGTCGACTTTTCTTAAAAACAATAGTAATATCGTCTTTCTTGGTTGGTCATTATCGTTATATCTTCAACATTATATGACGCTTTTAAAAACTAAATACTTTAGTTTGTTCATTTCTCTCATACTTTCATTCATTTTTCCTACTTCTCTTCTTTCTTTCTATATTTCTTTATTTCTTTCTGTCTTTCTTTTTTATATCACCTTTCTTTTTTCTTTCTTTCTATCTCCCCTTCTTTCTTTCTTTTTTCTTTCTTTCTTTTTATCTACCCTTTTTCTTTCTTTCTTTCTTTTTATCCCCTTCATTCTTTCTTTCTTTCTTTTTATCCCCGTCTTTCTTTCTTTCTTTCTTTCTTTCTCCAAAGGATGCTGAAATGTTTTCCGAGGACAAAAGCACCAAAACAAATTATTGATACTTGGTGTGAGAATGTGTCGTTTCGGGAACCTTCTCTCTCTCTCTCTCTCCGTATATATATATATATATATATATATATATATATATATATATATATATATATATATATATATATATATATATATATATTAACCATTTTTCACATATTTACGTGTGACTGAATCTTTTTAAATGTGTGTGAGTGAGGTGCAACGGAATTACCAAAAATATACTCAAATGAGTATATGGGTAAGGTTTTGTCGGTAAGGTCAAAAGGTATGGTCTGGATGAGAGATTTTTGCATCCTCTCTCTCTCTCTCTATCTCACTCACTCTCTTTCACCTCTCGCTCTCTTCACACACATGCGCGCATATATATACTGAAATAGATATATGAGATGATATATGTAATCATATATGTGAGTATATATATATATATATATATATATATATATATATATATATATATATATATATATATATATATATATGCATGTGTAAATGTTTGTATAACAGAAAGAGAATATGTATATTTACGTGAAGGTGTGAAAAACAGATTTAGAATAAACGCAATCCCGTATCAATTCCATATAACCCTGCAATCAGATTTGACCATTAACACAGACACACAGAAACCCAGTCGCATCTTTTGTGCCGACATTGCTTTGGGTCACGCATGTTCTTCTTCTCTCTCATCTTCATTTTGAAACATCCAAGACCCACACTACCCACACAAAAAACTTAAAAGATATCACACTCTGATGTTGATACAATTACAAGGAAAAAATACCTTCTCGCCTATCTGTCTTTTACTTATCCAATCCTCATATACAACAGATTCTTCCTGTAGCCCTTCCTCCTTAGAGCACTAAAAATAAATTCGTATTTTGATTATAGGAAATGATAGGCATTGAAACGAACACATATTTCATGCATACTCACATGCCTACATATATACATAGATACATGCATACATACATGTGTACACTGTAAGATATGAGCATATTCTTGTGCATCGACGCGCGAACACACATATACACACAGGCATGTGTAGTTTTATTACATCAAACGTTATTTAGTGGGGCGTCTACACAAATACGGATATCCACTAAAAATAACGTTTGGTGTAATAAGAATATTTCGGATTAAAAATTAATCCATAGAAATTTAGAAATAAAGTTAAACATAATTCTATCAACCAAATAATCATTCAGTATTTTCCTCCCTGTTTTTCTTTGTGTATATAAAAAAAATGAAATTAAAAAAATATATTTCACGCTTTTTAATCATTTTACACCAAGCAAGGCAAGTCAATGACGTCACCAAGACGCAAGCGGTTACTGAGTGTTAGAGAATATGAGAAAATACTTTTAAAGCTGGAAAGCGCGGGGCCGGAAGAGAGTTCCACAAGCGAGAAATGTAATAGAAGAAAGTGTTAGCATAGAACTTACGGTTAGCTTCAGCTGTAAAATCTAGTACTGCTATCATAAAGTGTAGGTACCACAGACGAAAGTTCACTAGAACAATGACCATGAAAATATTTATAGAAAAGACACAGGGAAAGCACGTTACAGAGGTGAGAAAGTGACTGAAGCCGAGATCCCAGGTCAGATTGCAGATTCTTCTTTTTATTTTTATCAAGAATCTCTAAATATATAGCAGGAGCACCAAACAAGTTGTAGCAACAATGTTCAAAGTATAGTATGGTAGACTTAAATATGTGAGATTCTGGAGTGAAACTTTGTCTGTCACGACACAATTTCACTAGTTGCAGACTTAGCTGTTATTTCAATATACTCTTTCCAACTCCATGTCAGCGAAAAACTTTAGTCCGAGAAAACAATAAGCCATTCTCCTGGTGGTTATTTATCAGCCATGCTGATGGAAAGTAAAATGGGTTCTCTCGGAGATGATAAAAAGAGAGCAGTTTTGTTTTGGAGCCATTCATTGCCCCATTTAACAACAGAATGTTGGTCATTTTTTAGATCAGCTGCCAATTGACCTTATCGAACCGATCAGACTTACTCTAAAGACCGGAATAAATGCTTGTGCCATCAGCGTAAATACCGAACTGAGAATTGTTGACATCACTTAACCTGATTGCGTAATATAGCATCACTTAAGCTGATTGCGTAATATAACACTATTAAATATAGGAAATATTTCTCATATACAAAAATAAACAGATATATGTTAAAATTCACATTCACATATGTTCTCAAATATACACTGAAAACTTTTACCAATATCGTTTGTTTAATAACAATGTTTTTGTGAAATCATTTATTGCAATAGCAGAGGTACTGCCCCAGAATCGAAATCACTAGGATCTGACTTCACCCATTGCGAGGCGATGAACTTTCCAGAAACAAGAACACATGTGAGTCTTACAATATATTTATCCAATTATTACTACTGTAAATGCTCTTTCACGGAGTCGGTCTTTACCATTTTTTTTTCGTAAACATTTTGAAAGAGTTCAGCATTATCAATAGAAATACTTGCCACTGCAAGCGGATAACTTTAGTAATACATCAGAAAAGTTAATAACAAAAACATACAAATACATATGTCATATTATACACAACAAAGATTGTATTTTGCCCCCAAACTGTCAAACCAGGGTATTTCTGGAAGATAACGTGTTTAATGCAAACATTTTTGTAATTATAGTTCTCAATATCAATAGATAGGGAATTGATAATATTAATATTATCAAAATTGATAAAATTAATAATAATTTTACCACCAACTGAAAAGTGGAGGTAGAGACAAGTGAACAGATTTAATTTATTATATATTATTGCAGTAAATCATTTTGTTAGCTGTTGATATATTTTTATAACGACTAATAGTATTGCAAAAAGGTACTATGCATGACCTAGTCTGACACAAGGTCGTTGTAGTGACGTACCTCGTAAATATTGAACTTATTCGACTTGCATGTATTTGCGAGATGAGCTGAAGAACTTCTCAGACATGAGTAGAAATGCGGACACTGTGCAGCCTCGAAAAATTTATTCTATTTCGCTTATATATATATATATATATATATATATGTATATATATATATATATACATGTATATATATATATATATATATATATATATATATATATATATATATATATATATAGAGAGAGAGAGAGAGAGAGAGAGATAGATACATACATACATACATACATACATACATTCATACATACATATAGATATATATGCTGGCCTATTGTCTGGATCAGAGTCCTACCCTGTCTTTTGAACAGGAGTAGATGTTTATCCCTTGTTTCTTGTTTAGGATTGGGTTTCCGGTTCATTCTAATGTTTTCTTATTCTTTTTCACTTAATTGATTAAGATTTATCTATCTATCTATCTATCTATCTATCTATCTATCTATCTATCTATCTATCTATCTATCTATATATATATATATATATATATGTGTGTGTGTGTGTGTGTGTGTGTGTGTGTGTGTGTGTGTGTGTGTGTGTGTGTGTGTATATTATTGTTTGTAAATATAAATGAAATGCACGCATGTGTGCAATTTATATGTGTATATACTTTCTCGACCCGATCCATTTCCCCCAGAACTAAGCAAATGAATAATCATCAAAATTCTATTTGTAGGGGGAGGGTTTCTTAGTCTGTCTGAGAACATTTCATGACTGCTTCGTAAGTTAGTTATTAACTTGACCTTAATAAAGACAGACATATCTACAGAGCAAATAACTTTAAAAAGTTTAGAGTTTAGATTTTGGGAAATAATTGCTGCTGAAACAACCCGAAATATTTATTTTCGTAATGGAGTACATTTTGGACTGGAAAAAATTGTGGAAGTTAGTCTGAAAGTTGTGAAAAATGTCAGCTTTAGAGATGCGTCACGAGGACTTTGTCATCGTAAGACTAACGAGAAGCTAATTTAAACTGAACTAGAGTTGGAGAGAAAGAGAGAGAATAAAGAGAGAGAGAGAGAGAAAGAGAGAGAGAATAAAGAGAGAGAGAGAGAGAGGGGGGCGGGGTCTTGAGTTTTAATTCAAAAACAGAATTCAAGCCATTTAGTGGTTCACCGACATCTGCAACAACTTGCAAAATGGGTTTCCCATTATTTGACAGAAACTAACCTTAAAGCAAGAGTGGACATCTGTGTTTGTCAGCACTCTCGTGAATACATCTGAACAATAGTGGTCAGAATAGTGATTATTTGTAAAAAAAAATCGACATTATACATGAATATAAAGAAACAGAAATAATGATTGCAAGGAATATTTTAATAAGTGGTTAATGTTAGATTAGATCAGTTATTTATTGTCAATGTTAGATTAGAGTAGTCTGCTATTGTCAGTGTTATATTAGAGCAGCTATCTGTTGTCAATGTTATGATAAAAGCACATATCTATTTTCAGTTTTAGAATGTTTGAACACTACTGTGAAGGAAAATAGTAACAAAAGTTTATTGTTCCACTTTGTTAATATACGGCTCCATACAGCAAAGATTGAATCGTAAAAGTTCGAAAACCTCGACTGGGAAAGATTCCACACGTTCGTTATTTCCTGTATCTCCATCTAATAATTGTCATCTAAATTAATATTTACAGAAACTGAACCGAACTCAAGCCCAAAACAACACATTTAGTGGGATAATGAATTATTGCAATGAGGTTATTGATAAGTTTAATGGATTGATTTTTTTATATTTAATATTGTTACTTTTAAACAGTACATGGTATGACCTGATAATAACCACACATGTCGGTCCTAAATTGACAATTATGTTGACCCACAACATTAGAGACAGTTGTTGGTGGTATATCAATAGTGATTGAACCTTCACGTCAATATCCCATGATTTTAATTTTGCCTTATGTAATCTTAAGCGGCGTACATACAGAATTAACTTTTTATTCGCGTAATTACAAAAGCACACAAAAATAGAAGATATATGAAGAGAGGGTACTGAAAATTTCGCAATCGGAACAAGAAGCCCTTTTGAAAAAGAATCTGATGTTTAGATAATTTGTCAGATTTCGGGAAGTGGATCAGGATGAGAATTTTTCAGTCAAACCTCATGTATACACACATACACATGCATTGTGTGTGCGCGTGCGTGTGTGTATTTACACTCTGTAATAGAATTTTTTCTCAGCCTCTTGTAGAACCATTCCAACGGGCACAAATTGAAATCCTCCTTGTTGTTCTGAATTCTGTTTACTAGTGACTATTTGCGGCCCTTTTCAGATTTCTATATGCGGAAAGTTGGTATTTTTGGCTTTTGTGTTTTTTCTATTATCTCCGTATGTCGCCAGAGGGCAGCACCCTCAAGTCAGAAGTCGAATATTTGCAACTGCGTCAGTTTTTATCACCTTTTTATTTAGCTTAGAGTTGCGGTGAGACAAGAAAGAAAAGCGGAAATTGTAGACTCTTAGTAACCTTAAATATTCAAATTATATAAAACATATATTTTACCTATTTTTTTTCTTTCCTTTTTCCTGGTATTTTCCGTTATTTCTTTCCCAATTTCTTTCTTATATTTTTCTTTCTTACATGTGTACTTTCCCAGATTTATATTTTCACACGTTTGTTCTTCCTTATTTCGCACGTCGATTCTTCTTTATTTCCCAATTTTCATCCTTATTTCTTTTCCACGTTCGTTCTTCCATAATTCTTTCTCACGTTTATCCTCCTTTATTTCTTTCCTACGTTCGTTTCGTTATTATTTCTTTCCTACGTTTATCCTTCCTTATATCTATCATATACGCGTCGTTCCTTATTTCCTTTCACGTTCGTCCTTCCTTATTTCTTTCACGTTCGTTCTTCCTTATTTCTTTCCAACGTTCGTCCTTCCATATTTCATTCCTACGTTCGTTCTTCCTTATTTCTTTCCTACGTTCGTTCTTCATTATTTCTTTCCTACGTTCGTCCTTCATTATTTCTTTCATACATTCGTCCTTCCATATTTCTTTCCTAAGTTCGCCCTTATTTCTTTCCTACGTTCGCCCTTCCTTATTTCTTTCCTACGTTCGTGCTTCCTTATTTCTTTCATACATTCGTCCTTTCTTATTTTTTACCAACATTCGTCTTTCCTGATTTAATTCCTACGTTTGTCCGTCCTTATTTCTTTCCTACGTTCGTTCTTTCCTTATTTCTTTCCTACGTTCGTTCTTCCTTATTTCTTTCCGACGTTCGTCCCTCCTTATTTCTTTCCTAAATTCGTCCTTCCTTACTTCTTTCCTACGTTCGTGCTTCCTTATTTCTTTCATACATTCGTCCTTTCTTATTTTTTACCAACATTCGTCTTTCCTGATTTAATTCCTACGTTTGTCCGTCCTTATTTCTTTCCTACGTTCGTTCTTTCCTTATTTCTTTCCTACGTTCGTTCTTCCTTATTTCTTTCCGACGTTCGTCCCTCCTTATTTCTTTCCTAAATTCGTCCTTCCTTACTTCTTTCCTACGTTCGTGCTTCCTTATTTCTTTCATACATTCGTCCTTCCATATTTCTTTCCTAAGTTCGCCCTTATTTCTTTCCTACGTTCGCCCTTCCTTATTTCTTTCCTACGTTCGTCCTTCCTTATTTCTTTCCTACGTTCGTCCTTCCTTATTTCTTTCCGACGTTCGTCCCTCCTTATTTCTTTCCTAAATTCGTCCTTCCTTACTTCTTTCCTACGTTCGTCCTTCCTTATTTCTTTCCTACATTCGTCCTTCCTTATTTTTTACCAACATTCGTCTTTCCTGATTTCATTCCTACGTTTGTCCGTCCTTATTTCTTTCCTACGTTCGTTCTTCCTTATTTCTTTCATACATTCGTACTTCCATATTTCTTTCCTAAGTTCGCCCTTATTTCTTTCCTACGTTCGCCCTTCCTTATTTCTTTCCTACGTTCGCCCTTCCTTATTTCTTTCCTACATTCGTCCTTCCTTATTTCTTTCCTACATTCGTCCTTCCTTATTTTTTACCAACATTCGTCTTTCCTGATTTCATTCCTACGTTTGTCCGTCCTTATTTCTTTCCTACGTTCGTTCTTCCTTATTTCTTTCATACATTCGTACTTCCATATTTCTTTCCTAAGTTCGCCCTTATTTCTTTCCTACGTTCGCCCTTCCTTATTTCTTTCCTACGTTCGCCCTTCCTTATTTTTTACCAACATTCGTCTTTCCTGATTTCATTCCTACGTTTGTCCGTCCTTATTTCTTTCCTACGTTCGTTCTTTCCTTATTTCTTTCCTACGTTCGTTCTTCCTTATTTCTTTCCGACGTTCGTCCCTCCTTATTTCTTTCCTAAATTCGTCCTTCCTTACTTCTTTCCTACGTTCGTGCTTCCTTATTTCTTTCATACATTCGTCCTTCCATATTTCTTTCCTAAGTTCGCCCTTCCTTATTTCTTTCCTACGTTCGTCCTTCCTTATTTCTTTCCTACGTTCGTCCTTCCTTATTTCTTTCCGACGTTCGTCCCTCCATATTTCTTTCCTAAATTCGTCCTTCCTTACTTCTTTCCTACGTTCGTCCGTCCTTATTTCTTTCCTACGTTCGCCCTTCCTTATTTCTTTCCTACGTTCGTGCTTCCTTATTTCTTTCATACATTCGTCCTTCCATATTTCTTTCCTAAGTTCGCCCTTATTTCTTTCCTACGTTCGCCCTTCCTTATTTCTTTCCTACGTTCGTCCTTCCTTATTTCTTTCCTACATTCGTCCTTCCTTATTTTTTACCAACATTCGTCTTTCCTGATTTCATTCCTACGTTTGTCCGTCCTTATTTCTTTCCTACGTTCGTTCTTTCCTTATTTCTTTCCTACGTTCGTTCTTCCTTATTTCTTTCCTACGTTCGTTCTTTCCTTATTTCTTTCCTATGTTCGTCCTTCCTTACTTCTTTCCTACGTTCGTCCTTCCTTATTTCTTTCATACATTCGTCCTTCCTTATTTTTTACCAACATTCATCTTTCCTTATTTCATTCCTACGTTTGTCCGTCCTTATTTCTTTCCTACGTTCGTTCTTTCCTTATTTCTTTCCTACTTTCGTTCTTCCTTATTTCTTTCCTACGTTCGCCCTTCCTTATTTCTTTCCTGCATTCGTCTTATTTCTTTCATACGTTTGTTTTCATCCTTCTTTCTTTCCTACGTTCTTCCTTCCTTATTTCTTTCCAACGTTCGGTCTTGCTTCCTTATTTCTTTCCTACATTCCTCGTTCATTATTTCTTTCCTACGTTCGTCCTTCCTTTAGTTCTTTCCTATGTTCGTCCTTCCTTTAGTTCTTTCCTATGTTCGTCCATCCTTATATCTTTTCTGCGTTCGTCCATCCTTATTTCTATCCTACATTCGTCCTTCCTTATTTCTTTCCTGCGTTCGTCCTTACTTATTTCTTTCCTACATTCGTCCTTCTTTATTTCTTACTACGTTTGTCCTTTCTTTATTTCTTACCTACGTTCGTCCTTCCTTATTTCACTCCTACGTTCGTCCTTCCTTATTTCTTTGCAACGTTACGTTCTTCCTTGTTTCTTTCCTGCGTTCGTTCTTTAATTATTTCTTTCCTGCGTTCGTCCTTACTTATTTCTTTCCTGCGTTCGTCCTTCCTTTAGTTCTTTCCTACGTTCGTTCTTTCTTCCTTATTTCTTTCCTATGTTCGTCCATCCTTATTTTTTTTCTGCGTTCGTCCATCCTTATTTCTATCCTACATTCGTCCTTCCTTATTTCTTTGCAACGTTCGTCCTTCCTTAATTCTTTCCTGCGTTCGTCCTTCCTTATTTCTTTCCTGCGTTCGTCCTTCCTTATTCCTAACCTACGATCTTTCTTCCTTATTTCTTTCCTACGCTCGCCCTTCCTTATTTCTTTTGTACGTTCGTCCTTCCTTGTTTCTTTCCTACGTTCGTCCTTCCTTGTTTCTTTCCTACGTTCGTCCTTCCTTATTTCTCTCCTACGTTCGTCCTTCCTTATTTCTTTCCTACGTTCGCCCTTCCTTATTTCTATCCTATGTTCTTTCTTCCTTATTTCTTTCCTACGTTCGTTTTTTCCTTATTACTTTCTTACGTTTGTCATTCCATATTTCTTTTCTACGTTCGACCTTCCTTATTTCTTTCCTAACTTCCTCCCTCCTTATTTCTTTCCTACGTTTGTTCATCATTATTTCTTTCCTATGTTCGCCCTTCCTTATTTTTTCCTACGTTCGTCCTTCCTTATTTCTTTCGTACGTTCGTTCTTCCTTATTTCTTTCCTACGTTCGTCTTTCGTTTAGTTCTTTCCTATGTTCGTCCGTCCTTATTTCTTTCCTACTTTCGTTCGTTGTTCTTTATTTCTTTCCTATGTTCGCCCTTCCTTATTTTTTCCTACGTTCGTCCTTCCTTATATCTTTCCTACCTTCGCCCTTCCATATTTGTTACCTACGTTCGCCATTCCTTATTTCTTTCCTACGTCCGCCCTTCCTTATTTCTTGCCTACCTTCGTCCGTCCTTATTTCATTCCTACGTTAGTTCTTCCTTATATCTTTCCTACTTTCGTCTTTCCTTATTTCTTTCCTACTTTCGTCCGTTGTTCCTTATTTCTTTCCTACATTTGTCCTTCCTTTAGTTCTTTCCTACGTTCTCTCTTTCTTCCTTATTTCTTTCCTATGTTCGTCCTTCCTTATTTCTTTCCGACGTTCGCCCTTCCTTATTTCTTTCCAACATTCGCCCTTCCTTATTTCTTTCGTACTTCCTTATTTCTTTCATACGTTCGTTCTCTCTTCCTTATTTCATTCCTACGTTCGTCCTTCCTTATTTCTTTCCTACATTCGTCCTTCCTTATTTCTTTCGTACGTTCGTCCTTCCTTATTTCTTTCCTACGTTCGTCCTTCCTTATTTCTTTCCTACATTTGCCCTTCCTTATTTCTTTCCTACGTTCGTCCTTTTCTTATTTCTTTCCTATGTTCGTCATTCCTTAATTCTTTCCTACGTTCGCCCTTCCTTATTTCTTTCCTGCGTTCGTTCTTTCTTCCTTATTTCATTCCTACGTTTGTCCTTCTTTATTTCTTTCCTACGTTTGTCCTTCCTTATTTCTTTCCTACGATCGTTCTTCCTCATATCTTCGCCACCAATATACACATTATTTTCTTTCTCACGTTCATTCTTCTTGATTCTTTCAATTGCATTGTTTGTACTTCTTTTTTTCGTTCATATATCATTTCTTTCCGTTTGTCTGCGCTGGATTTTTCCTTTATTTTTTAATTTTGTTCAACAATTTTATTTTTTACCTACTATGATATTTCTTTTTACCTGTGTTTATTCTTCTGTTTATCTATTTTTCCTACGTTCTTTTGTTTTCCAATACAGTCTTCATTATATCTTTCCCACATTAGTTTTTCCCTGATTTCATTCTACAAGCACGTTGTGTCTTTGCTTTTTTTAAATTTCTTACGTTCGTCCTTCCTTATTCATTTCTTTTCCACAGTCGTTCTTTTTACTTTATTCTTATTTTATTGTATTAGTCATGTTTATTTTTCTTAAGTCCTTCTTTTATTTATAATTTTTCTTCTTTTTTTTGCTTTCATTTTATCATTTTTCTTTTTTGTTCGGCATTCGTAACTCTTAATTCATAACTTTATTAAATCTTCAAATATTCAGCACCTCGACTCTACATTTTCCCAGATTAACATTTTTTTTATAATTCTTCAAGGGGGTGTCAGAAATTAATTGCTGCCTTCTCATTTTGCGTTTTCTTTATATATAATGTATTCGTGACCGTTTGACGACGCAGTAAATAAATTTGTAAAGACTGACTGGATTTTTACGGTTTATCAACCCTTTGTTTGTTATTTAAACTTGAAATATATTTCGGATTGTAGTAGGTTGCTTACATTACCCGGTCTTTCCAAGCGGGCGCCTCATTAACCATTGACCAGGCTCGATACTGCTTAACTTCGATGATCAAAATAGAACCGGTTTTTTTTTTTCAGTGTAAGCTTCCTAATTTGAATTAAATGGATACAGTATCAAGGCTATGATTTACTGTTTCTAGACAATTATTAGTGCTGATCTGATGCGAAGTAAAAATCTAAAAAAAAAAAATGCATTTGAACATGACTTGGCTTGTTACTAATGTTAGCCTAGTCTGACACAAGTTCATTGTAGAGAGTTCTCCCAAATTCTTGATATGTTGATAATTTTTTCGGTAAAAAAAAGATTGTTAACCTCATTACAAATCGAGTTTATCTGAAAAGAGAATGCCCACTCGTGAGGCATTCAGTGATGATTGATTTCGCTACACAAGACAACTGTGGTTCATTACGCTAATATACGCGCACCTTGATAATGGCTTCAGTTGAGATATGGGGGAATATAATTATATTAAAATACTTAACAATGCATGGCTATCAAATTGAGCAAGAATTTGAAATTATGGATTTCTTAAAGATCTGTTTAATAGTACTGTCGATTTATCCAATGCAGACAAGAAAACTTATCAGACTGTGAATTTAGTTGTTCTAACGGGGCACAGGGTAAAGATTAAAGTTAAAAAGTGGGTAAGGGTGGAACTCCCTTCCTTGTTCCTGTTTCCCTGACAAATACAATCTCCAAATATTTAAGTGTAACGTCAATCGACATCTCCAGTTGCCTTGATCTATCCACTTCCCTTCTCCACATCCTTTCACCTTTCATTCCTATCCGCTCTCGCTCCAAATCTTCTGTAACCCCCTTGCCTTGATCGATCCACTATCTTTCTCCACATCCTCTCCTTTACCACTCCTATCTGCTCTTCCTCCAAACCTTCTGTAACCCCTTGCGTGCTAGTGGCCTCCAGCCTTGCTTGGGGTGATAAGTTAAAAAAAAAAGGGAGGACAAAGCTTGCACTTCACCAGATACATCAAAATACAATAAATAAATAATAAAAGTTGACAAGATGTAACCATAACTTTGTTTCCAAGAACTCTTGGAGAAAAACAAGAAGAAATGAAGTAGAAGCATTACTTAAATTGGCAAAAATATAGAATGTGCCGGAACGATTAGTTTGTGCATTGTCCTGAACTGTAAGAAAGATGGAAGCAAACTGGACGCTTATACTTAGAATCAGAACGAAACAGAAGACATTTTGGGATACAGAAGGAGGAAAGAGGACTTGGATAAATTGGCGCTAAGATGACATAATAAATGCAAGGGGAACTGAGAGAAACAAGCGAGTAGCTTACCTAATTAGCGTGTGTAAATGGATGGCAGATCAAAGGGAGGAAAGGCTAGTGAAAAGAAAAGTATTATAAAGTACAGGAAATTGTGAAGAGCCATGATCACCTACATCCGGAAGTGACACAACATATAAAAGCTACTTGATCTACATAGACATCTCATCGTGAAGATACATAATAATTTTAAATGAGAGGTTTGGGAGAGCCACGTTTGTTTTTGGGGCATTAGTGTCTGGTTAACAAGATCGTCTAGTTGACCATTATTACAAAGTGATGAGTTCTGTCCTTATTGGGTGCCCTGTATTTGTGGCTTTTGCCAAAACTGAAGTAAGCTTAGTAAATATTGGCGATTTGTCACAGCTTAATAATTTGCTTGGATCTTTTCTATTTTCTTATTGTATACGAAATGCAATCCAAGAGTTCGGAGAATGAGCATAAAAAATTATTTATCTTGACACCTAGTTTTCACCAATTACTTTGAAGTCGTCACTTTGCTTACTGTTAACACAGTATTATTTTATTTTGCAGCAGGTATTTATACAGAGACGTAAAAATGTAGTTAGTATCTAGAATTTTATTTTATACCTGGACTTTTAGAGACACGCATACACACACACGCACGCACAAGTACGCATATATATTATATAAACATATATATATATATATATATATATATATATATATATATATATATATATATATATATATGGCGCTATCTCTCTGATACATACACATATATTTATATATACGTTATATATGTGTACACGCACACGCAAATATATATATAAATATAATATAGATACATACATACATATATATATATATATATATATATATATATATATATATATATATATATATATATATTTAAATAAAATTAAAAACAGACCACTTTAAGGTTCCATATAATAAATTATTTCACCACAGCCATTTTAAAGGACCACGGATCATCAGACTTTACTTCCAAAGGTTGAAAGGAAAAATGAAAAGAAATTTACACATTTCGACGGGCAGTACTAAGCATATGTAAATTAACGAAGTGAGGAAGTGAGTGGGGGAGACATGATTGAGTTAGATGTAAAATTTCTATTCTGTCAAATTTAAATAGTTTGAGGAAATCCAGACATTGACATATTAAATCGGTTAACTTAACGGAAGTTATATATTGATATAGTGGGGGGGAGAAAAAGTTGTCTGTTTTTATTTTTATATAAATTATTAGCTCTGATTTACATTGGACTCTCTGGATTTTATCCTCCTTGGGTCTACCCATACGGATTACCTAGTTTTTCGTAAACTATGCCTAAACAGATAACCTATCTCTCATACATACGCATACATATATTTATGCCTATTTATATTTACATATCTGTTTTTGTGTGAACACTCGGAAAATATTAATGGATTATTTTTTTGTTTTCTTTTAAATACAATAACATTGATAGTTAGTGATTTTTTTTGTTTGTATTTTTTTTATTATCTATGTTATTCTCAAAAAGTCAACCTGGATTAAATTCGTCTCAACCCGTCCATTCAATTTTAAAATAAAAGTGAAATGAGAAATAATCTAATGATGCGCACAAATCCTTATTTCGTGACTACTGCGCAACTTTTGATTATGTCGCGTAAAACAAAAGAACAATGCGAAAAATTTACAAAATATGAACGCACTTACTAAAGTATATAAAACAAAATTAACTTCTAAAGTGTCTCGTACAAGAAACACAAAAAAACACGCAATACATTATGGAGGGTAAATGTAAGTAGAATCAAATGATTTACTTATATTTATTTTGCTCTTACTTCCCTCCAAAAATGCACTAAATTTTTAAACATATAAAGTTATGTTGAAAGGAAAAATTATTTTTTTAGAAAAATGTGAAAAATTTACAAAAGATTGACATAAAAAAATAACAGAAAAAAAGAGGTTTTTTTTTTTTTATTATTATTTTTAAAAACTAGCAATCGTTTAAACGAAAACAATTGAATTGCTTTTTCGTTCTCACTTAATCGACACAATTTATCCCATGGAGCATGCGTTAAGTTCTGCTCGAGACAGCGTGAGAAACAATAAATTTTACTTATGTTTACTGAACTTCACTGTACAAAGCTGGTTCAGCTCTTTTAGCACGATCATAATAAAAAAAAATGTCACTTATTGACCTCGGAAGATTTAATGCCTTAACTTTTTTTCTTTTTCATGCAAACGTGCATCGTATACGTTTCTGAACGAGTCCAACGTTTTGTCTACACGACAGAAATCGCTCCTTAAAGTCATCAGTATCATTTCTGACTTGAAATAGCTTCTTTTTCTTACTCTCAAGTCTCACTCTTTCTTTTCTTTCTCTCTCTCTCTCATTATTTTTCTAGATATGATGCAAACATATAGCCAACTGCAGCTTTCTTAAAGCAGAATGTACGACCATTTACTGATTTCGAAACAATTCAAAACTGTTAGTTTTTCAGCAGTCTAAGTTGCATTTATGCACTTTTGTTGGAAATAAAATAAACAATGACAAGGATTTAAGACTAACCACTTAAGGCAATGTTTCTCAACCTTTTTAAGCAAGGGCACACCTCGAAGCAAATGAAAATATCACAGCACACTTTAGCAACATTTTTAAAGTGTATACATTTAAATGTTATGAAATAAAACTATAAATTTTTTTTAAAATTCACATACAAATATGAACTTTCTTTCAATATTTCTATTAAACTATTTGTGAAAAAATATTCGAAAAACGTTTAATACTTATTCATTTGTTCAAATACTAACGCTGTACCATTAATACTTCCACACACACATATATATGTATACCGTGACAATATTTCGTGGTACACTAAAGCGGATCACGTGGCATACTAATGCAGGTGGTTGAGAATCACTGACTCAAGGTAACATTCATCTCGAAAAAGCAAGAAAACAGCATAATAAAAAGACATGAAATAAAATCACCGGAAAAAAGTTTAAAATTACTGAATGTTATTTGTATCAAGTTTATCTCGTCCGAGTCCATCCTTCAAATCTATAAATCAAACATCCGTCCCTGCATGGAATATTGCTGTAATATATATAGTCTGGTGGTCCCGCTGTACGTCTCGGGGTCCTCGATAAAATCCAGAGAGGAATATGCAATGTGATAGGTCCTGATCTGGCATTTCATCTACAGTCGCTTTCTCACAGACATGCATTGGGCTTCCCTCTGTCTCTTCAACAAGTATTTTCACGGCAACTGTTCCGATGAGCTACTTTCGCTGGTTCCCAGAATGCATGAATTTAAGCGAGCTACTAGGCTGTCATCTCAGTCCCACACTTTCACTGTCGAAACGGTTACATGTAACCGTCTCTTCTACTCAAACACCTCCTTCTCTCGCACTTCACGCGTGTGGAACTTTCTCCCTCTTGCTTGCACCCTGATAACAATAATCTTCAAATATTCAAGTGTAATGCCAATCGACATCTTCTGATACCTTGATCTTGTTCTCCGTCCTTCTCTGTATCCTTTCCTCAAACACGCCTCTTTACTCTTCTTCTCAATCCTCTGTAACCCCTTGCGGGCTAGTGCCACTCCCGCCTTGGTGTGTAATGCTTAAAAAATGTCTTTTAATAGCCGTGTCCATTCAGGATGAGGACGATCATGGATCTTCCTAACTTCCTTTAGTTTGTTACTAAATTTTGGTTCTTTACCATCCCTATGTATTCTTGTTCGGCAATCCATTCACCCAAACACGTGAAGTAGTTTACTTGCTGTCTCCTGTTTTCATCAATATACCCTGTGAGTGTTAGTTTCTCCAGGCCTTTTTCCTCCATTTCTTTTTTCCTATTTTCCTTAGAACCTGCTCACATGTTTAATCCGTGATATCCTCTGCACCCGTCGGTTCAAGATTTATCTTCAAATTTAAGGATACTCTCCAGCATTCACTGCTATATAGGCGATTAGATATCAAACAGCAGTATCTCCTAAAACTTTGTTTAGTTTCTGAAAGGCATCTTTCGCTATCCCTATGCGTCTTTTAATTTTTCTATCAGTTTTTCTGAGTAAAGAACATTTAAAGTTTTACCATTAAGTTCGATCGTCAGATAGAAAAAGTTAATAGACTAAGATAGAGATCTATTAATAGAAAAATTAAATCGCAAGCGCTAATTTGTTGAATGTGCTTCAATTTACTCAAGATTGAACGTACAGTAAATGATCACATATACAAATCAATACATGTACGGGGTTCCAAATAAGGGCTGTATCATTAGTGTTCCTATCCCGTACTAATACACCATACTATCGGATACCCATGATCGTACAGATGGTGATTACCGTCCAGCGATAACTTATTCCACACTATTTACAGTTGCCGTTGGCGTCATACAGTAAAAGGTGTAGATAGGCGAACAGAAAGAGTCGGGTATATACCGGAGTTGGTCCTGTAGGTCGTGTGCAAATACATTCTGAAAGATTACGCTTCACAAATCATAGACGACCATCACTTGCACGAAGGCCAAACCTGATCTAATCTCTGACCAATAAAGACCGATATTCAATCCCCCAGATGAAATTCTGATGACACCAAAAAGTAAAGTGCAAGGCAAAATTTGTCCAGAAGTACATTAATTTTTTCAGTTGTTTTCTACAGCTTAGCGACGTTTTTCAGGTTATTTAAAGCCAGAAATTATTTTTAGATTGTAAGAATTTTTTTTAGATGATAATGGTATAGTAATACAATTCTTACTAATTAACCCATAGCTGGGGGAAAATAGGTGGATTCATATATTTCTCAAGGTTATTTGCGTATAAGTGAATATAATGATCCCAACGGGAATTGAAACTCGTCTTTCCGATTAAAAATTGCGAGCCATTATACCACCGACACATCCAGGCTTCCAGCACCCAATATTCCGAAACAGTCACCCATAACGGTACTGACCAGGTTCAACGTAGCTTAACTTCGGTGATCTGTACAGGAAACAGGTGTTTCAGCGTGATGTGGACGTAAGCAGTGCTGCCGTTGTCTTGCTGGAGTTAAACGATTCCCAACGGTATGTAGTGACACACCAGGAAACCAATATTTACACGGATTTGTCATGTGGATGCAGAATCGATCTACTGCTGCTTTTCTTATAAATAATTGATTTTGGTAAGCATTTGGACTTTACAGTTGTCTAAAACCTGATTTAAGACAACAGAAATATTTATTTAACGACTGTTACAAACAATGAATCCCATCAATGCATCACGTTAAACATACGCAACAATGTTTTTCTAAATGAATATTGCTACCATATCTGGTTTGGTGCTTCTGCTTCTTTATAGAGATTCTTGACAAAATCCAAAGAAGAATCTTCAATCTTATCGGTCATGACCAGGCATCTCGGCTTCAATCAGCTTTCCATCCCTATAACGTGGCTCTCCTGTGCCTTTTCTATAAACAATTCCAAGATAATTGTTCTAATGAGCTTTCCACTTTGATACTTTAACATACAGTCCTAGATTGGCAGTTTCTTTCACTCTCGGTAACCTCTTGCGTCTTAGTAGCTTTACCACATTGTTTAGACTGATATGATTAAAAGTCAAAAAGAAAAAGCGACCCTTCAGATTCTTGAAGGCCACAATCTGACTCCTCGTGGACAAAAGAAGCGTGCGTGCATCTCCGTGGAATGGCACCTGCTTGCATTGATTTCACTATAAGGAACCTTATCGCAGTATCTACAAATATACACTGTGGACTGGATGCAAGCGTTGGCAATAAAATATGTTGAGTTGATAATTACGCTTATATTAAATCCGACTAAGATATTTATAACTCGGAAGAGGAATTGATAGCTATAATCCCGTAGAAACGATTAAAGTAAAAACAGACTGAAAATGTTATGTCATTCTATGAAAATAGATGCATGTTCCGTAGCAATGGCGGTGCGATCTAAGCACACAGACATCTCAAAATAAGGACAAGACTGAGATAGATAGATAGATAGATAGATAGATAGATAGATAGATAGATAGATAGATAGATAGATATGAACAGAGAAAGAAATAGATAAAGACAAATATATGTTTGTGTGCCTGCGTGTGTGTGTGTATATATAGAGTGAGACTGATACATAACATGTATACACACTTTTGGTTAAACACAAATGTAAGTTCTTTGTTGATGATTTGTTTCTGCTTTTTTCCATATTTCAGGCCATTTACTTTGTATTTTCTTCTTCTTCTTCTTCTTCTTCTTCTTCTTCTTCTTCTTCTTCTTCTATGCACCGTGTCCCTTCAGGGCGTAGACGATCATGGCTCTCTACAATATCCGGTCCTTTGTAGCTCTTAATATTTGTTGTCTTTCTTTATCTCTCCAAAACCCTGTGTTCTGCTATTCATTTACTCAGGTTTGCTAGGTTGGTCATGCGTTGTTTTCCTCTGATCCTCTTACCTTCAATATGTCTTGTGCGTATTAAAGTTTCCAAGCACTCTTTCCTCGTTATTTGCCCCAGAAATTTCAACTGTCACTATATTTAAATATAAATTGTCCAATGTCTGAGTACTTTCGGTTTTCATAATCCATTATCAAAGTTCTTTTTGTGCATTTCTCGGTTTCATCATTTTCAAATGTCGAGTTTTTGCGTGTTCACCTGACTGTTATCCTGTTGTTGTTATTATTATTATTATTATTATTATTATTATTATTATTATTATTATTATTAATGTTGGCATCGCACATTGATAGAGTCAATAGAACTTCTGTTCTTGGGTCACTGGTGTCAACGAGACTTCTCAGAACTGAAGAACATTTTCGAGAATCTAGTAGAGTAAATGATGGCAATTTTCTAGATTCCAATTCTGCTTCTGCACTTTTTCAGTTTTTTATATTATTATTATTATTATTATTATTATTATTATTATTATTGTTGTTGTTATTGCTTTGTTGTTGTTATTCTTCTTCTTATTATTTATTAAATATAGTATGTTTATTGCTATCGTTAATAACATTTATTTGGTCTTTAACTAAACTTGCATAAATGAAATATATATATATATGTGTGTGTGTGTGAGAGAGAGAGAGAGACATATGAAGAAACTGAGATATATACAAACTGATCTGAACTGCTTGATAGACACGAATGCCGAGAAGGTTACAAAGAAACTAAAATCGCTATAAATTGTTAGATAAGACGAGATCGAAATAGATAGAGAGTCAAGTAAGAATATTCTGAAACACATCGAGAGGGACACACTCAGACAAATAAAATTGAACAGTGATATAAATTGATGGACACAGAGATATAGACAGATACTTGGGAAGAAACTAGAGGGGGAAGTACTTTTAAAAAGTCTCGCTACGATTAAAAAAAAAATGAACAACACGAACAATGACAACAATTTATAGACGGAGCAAAGCCTTTGTAAAAAAATATAATAAAGCGTATTTATATTCGCAGTGCCATGTACACCTGATCAAACAGGAAATACTCACGCACAAAAATATAAATCCGATGAATAAAAAAAAAGAAAGAACTTTTTTTTTTCAAATCGTCTCCTCCAAAAGAAAAGGAAAAAAAGAGGCCTTTTTTGACAACCATAATGCAGGGTTGCTGTTTCCGGTCAGAGGCTATCTTGAGTGCTACGTTTGGAACTATTTATAAATAAAGAGTTGAGAAGAAAAGGCCGAACATAACACCTTAGCATCGATTAGTAAACAACATTTTCTCCTTTTCTATTCTGCGTCCCAAATTATTTATTTTCGATTTCCGCCAAAGACGTATCTCCAATTATACCAAACACATAACACATAATTAAAATACATAGATACGGGAGAGAATACACACGCACTCAAGTATATATATATATATATATATATATATATATATATATATATATATATATATGTGTGTGTGTGTGTGTGTGTGTGTGTGTGTGTGTGCGTGTGTGTGTGTGTGTGTCTGTGTGTTTGTATATATATATATGTATATATATATATATATATTTATATTTATGAAGAAATATAGTTTTATGGTGTGCTATATTTATGAGATAAAGTGCTCAATATCAGAGATAGAGCTTATGTAAATATAAATATAAAATTCAACACTCAGAGGCGACAGGCTGTTCATGCTAGACGCAATCGTCAGTTCTAGCATGAAACAGCCTGTCGCCTCTGAATGTTGACTTCAATGTTCACTTTTATATGTATATATATATATATATATAGTGTGTGTGTGTGTGTGCGATGGACACACAAAAATGAAAATAATACTAACGTCTCATTTTAACAGATATATTTACTAAAATTACACAAAAATAACTCGAAATACTAAAGAGTAAATTTATTCAATCAAATCGCCTTTAGCTTCAATGACAGCCTCCAGACGACTTCGGAATCTCCTGCATCTCTTTTGGTTGCTCTCCTTCTTTAAGTTGGTGAATGCTGCTATAATCCTTGCCTTCAGTTCATCTTTCGTGTTACAAGGTGATTTGTTGGTCTCTCGCTCATCTGCGCCCCAACACGTAATAATCATGTGCGTTGCAGTCTGGGGAGTCATGTGGCTAGATGTAAGGGGTGATGTGGTCGCGGAAATTCTCTCACTGTCACGATTGGGTTCGCCTGTTTATGTGGCATGGCGCAGAGTCCTTTTGCCAGACATAGGGCCTTCCAACAGTCACCCGCTTGGCCCAGAATAGCACTAATTCCTCAAGGTACTTGATGTAGGCCTCCGTGTTGAATTTGGGATTTCTTTTCTTATCAGAACGACCAGAGTGAATTTTCCGAGGTGCTTTATTTTCATAATCACTATTAGACTCATCTAACGCTTTCCGAATCCTCCGCACTGTCCTCAGATTGACACCCAAACACTTTGAAATGTTCGTATTGGAGATTCCGGTGCGAATGTCAAGCGGAGTGAATGGCGTCATGAAACTCTTTTTATTACAGACGGTGCCCAACTGACCTTACTATACTGTGCAGTTGACTAAATCCAAAACAAAGAATGCGCATGCGCGAAATTAAAAATATAAAATAGTGACAATTTACACATAGCACACTGTACACACACACACACACACACACACACATATATATATATATATATATATGTATGTATATTTTAATATATTTTCCGTTTATACGTTATAATTATAAAAATAATTGTCGGACATAATCCATTTCATAATATATATATATATATATATATATATATATATATATATATATATATATATATATATATATATATATTAGGTCATATATAAGCAGCAGATTATTAGGTTATATAAAAGCAGCAGATAAGCGAATTAGGTATATATAAGCAGCAGATTTCAACCAATGAAGGTTGATTAAAAAACCCAACAAGGACTGTCTGCTTATATTTTTTGTATTTTGTTGTATTGTGTCCAGTTTTGTGTCTTCGAAAGTGACTGCATACTCACCTCGAGTGGTTCTAGGTCATATTGACCATCGCAATGTTACTAGTTGTCTTCAACGTGTCTTTGGTATTGTTGGCTCGCTGGTTAGTCACCCGTTCGGCATCGACTCCGACGTAGTAATCGACAGGATTAAAATCATGAGAGATTAGAGGTGACTTTTTTCGTACAAATTCTCAGTCAGAGTTGAGTACTGCCGGAACTTGTGACCATCCCCTCAATCTTTGCAGAACTCCCATATGACATAAACTTTGTTGCCCACAATCCAAAGGACAATAAGAGATTACGTGAATTCAGTGTGCATTCCCTCAAGTAACTTCGTGTAGTCCACAAAATTATATGTGGTTCCTGGTGTTCACTTGGTCACTTTCGAGAAGCTAGATATATCCAAGTCACTTGAAGCTGGAGTATTCATTTACCTATTTTATCTCTTTGTGATATGAACAAAGAGAAGATATATTGTATTAATAAATTTGGCAATATTAAAGAGCGCAGATAACAGTGGACTCATGCCTTTCAATAGAATATTCGTGCAAAATGAACATAGCCTCTCTCTATCTCCTCCCTTTCTCTCTCTCTCTCTCTCTACACACAAACACACACACACACACACACATATATATATATAGAGAGAGAGAGAGAGAAAGAAAGAAAGAAAGAAAGAAAGAGTGAGAAAGAGAGTGTGTATGTGTTTAACAAAGATAGGTTATCGTTACGCCTTCTCGGGCTAACATTCTTTGAAGTGGAAAGATTATATTGAATCAATTTCTAGGTCTGCTGCTAGGAAAGTTGGTTGACTGTGTCGTGCTAGAAAATGTTTATCTGCAGAATTTATCTTACATATTTATAAGTCTACCATTCGTCCATGCTTTGAATATTGCTGCCAGAAAGTGCCCTATGCTCCTGTTATATATTTAAATATTCTGGATAAAATCCAAAGAATCCGCAATGGTATTGGTCTTGGCCTAGCATCTCGGCTTCAGTCATTTTCCCACTGCCGTATTGTACCTTCATTTTGCCTTTTCTATAAATATTTTCATGGTAATTTTTCTGATAAGATTTTCTCTGTGGTATATAGACCTTCTGAATTTAAGCGCAGTACTAGATTGGCAAAGAGATCTCATCAATTTACAGTTAGATGCAACCGTAATTTCTATTCTAGCAGTTTCTTCTCTCACACTTCTCGCCTGTGTAACTTTCTTCAGGTTCCATACTTTTCCATATAATATCACTTGATGATTAGTAGGGATAATTCCAAGGAGGAAATAAATCCAAAGAGAGCTAGTAAGGATCTTTCCCTTTCCCCTTCCCATGTCTATCTCTCTCTTTTTCTTCCCCCTTAAAAACCTTATAATCAAATCTGTTTCTCTCCCTCTTTCTTTCCCATTTTAATATTAAAATGTTTCCTGTTTCTCTTTTCTCTCTCTCTCTCTCTCTCTCTCTCTCTCTCTCTCTCTCTCTCTTCCCGTTTTTCTTTTCTTTTCTTTTTTATTTTCCTTGTGTCTGAATAAATTGAACTACATTTTTTTTGGTAAAATTGGTCTGAAGAGATGAACGTCTGATTCCACGAAATAAATTATCACCTGACGGAATGAATTTTTTAAGGATTCTGTATTCATTATATATATATATATATATATATATATATATATATATATATATATATATATATATATATATATGGAGAGAGAGAGAGGAGAGACTGAGGGAGAGAGAGAGAGAGGAAGAGAAAAAGAGAAGGAAAGAGAGAAAACATGTGTGAGTCTGTCGTGTCACATGCTGTACTAGTTTGTCTTGTTCTCTCATTACAACTCACTGGTACATTCTATTCTTACTTGGAATCACATATGTATTGTTTTGTTTCAAAACTAAGCTAAGTTTAATAAATAATGTATTATGTATTTCTGCCTCAGGAAGTAAAAGAAAGAAAAATGAAGAAAACACGTGGGGTGAAGATAAAGTGAAATATAGTTGAACTGGTTATTTTTGCAATTATGTATGTGCATCCATAATTACTTGAATTCGAATGTCATAATGGACTGCACAGTGGCTTTTGACGTATGAGGGTCCAGCAGCTTTGTTCTTAGAACTGAACAGCCAGAAGTCCTACACATATCATTTGGTTATAATGGTGAAGGCTTGTTCAGAAGAAATCCCGTTTTTCGGAAGAACTGAATACTGAGAATTGGTACAAATAGTGTGCCACAAGGTGTCCAAACGGCTATCATCAGTTGTTCAAATACAGGTATGCCCTTCTAGACTTGTTGCTAACCGAGGCTAAAGTGCCCAGTCTACCCTAGTATTTAACCCGCAGCAAAGAAGAGACAAAGAGATGGATTCATACCTTTAACCAAAAGCGTAAGGGAACGCAACCAACTCAACTTGAATTCGAACTCGGGTTTCCGCTTTCTCATTCTAAGTCGCTATCCATTATATCCCCCGCACATCGGTTGATATACATATGTATATTGAATTGCTATTCACCCATTTTTATATTACAAATGACGAAAGCCATAGTTGTAGGTAGTCGCAATATTTGAAAATGGTATGACACACAGACACTGACACAGACACACAAACAAACACACACACACACACACACACACACACACACACACACACACACACACATATATATATATATATATATATATTAAAAATTCAGATATAACTAAAACTATATCTGCAAAAGGACAATATGAACAAAGACAAAATGAAAACTTAGCCGACGCGTTTTGTCCTCTGATGGACTTTATCAAGACAAATGTAAGGATTTTATTTTGTAAAAGTATTTATAAACAAAAGTAAAATTGTTAGTTATTAAAAAAATTTAAATTTAAGAACGCTCATAAATATTAATCAGGCTAACTGAAAAGTATAGGTAAATTATGGAGGATGCTATGATGACGTAATTTAATATCTAACTTTTGTTTATTAGACATTAAATTAATATCTCACTTTTGTTTATTAGGTATAAATATATGAATGCCTCTCTTTTGCCTATGGGGTATAAATATACGAATCTCAATACAACCCTCCTGACACCCGATTTTATAGGCAAATGTTAAAAACGTGCTCATGATGTAAAAGCAGCGATAATACTTGTAGATGGTACTCAGTTAGAGAGGCCTTCAAGTCGGGCAACCCAATTCGCTCAGACTGTCTGCGATTGACGATATTCTGAAGTATTCAAATGCAACTCCTATGTCGATTCAGCTACTCTAACTTGGTGCTGACCATCTTAATTCATCAGGACAAAACATGTACATGTTCATACCTCCAAGTATTTAAGATCAAAAGCCATGTGAATTAGGCCTGGTGTAGCATTCAGAGATGCACAGTGCGTCAGCCCCTATGGGACATGACCAGCTGGTTATGGTCAGGTAACTGACAAGCAGAGCCGTGCAATTTGTTGTAGCCCATCTTAATTCACCAAGATAAAACCTTTTCATCTTCACACCGCCAATTAATTTAGAAATGGAGCCATTATTATTATTATTATTAGTAGTAGTAGTAGTAGTAGTAGAAGTAGTATTAGTAGTAGTAGTAGTAGTATTTCCTTTTATTTCTATTGTATACACATTTCCTCCCGAGTCCCAATCAGAGACCTATATTCAGAAATGGCTTCATGATATTTTCCACTGATCATTTTTGTAAAAAAAAAAAAACTATGATCACACACATTTTACATAGATAAAGCTATTCTTCATTTTCTTCTTCCTCTTCTTTTTCTTCTTCTTCTTCTTCTTCTTCTTCTTCTTCTTCTTCTTCTTCTTCTTCTTCTTCTTCTTCTTCTTCTTCTTCTTCTCATTATTATTATTATTATTATTATTATTATTATTAATTGCTTGAAAAAAGCTCTGGGTGACCATTAAACACGATGCCAAGTCACCTCCTATTTATCGAACTTATTATTTGCATATAAATAAATTAACGCATACTGGCAACCTTTCCGATTCCTCATAAAGTCTACTTCAACTCTTTACTTCTAGTGTCTCCCCTTGAACTGTGAAATTTTACTTACTATTTATTTTTTCTTCAATAGGCGTAGATAGGTTATCGTTTTGTTCAGACTACTCCCCAGTCTTTTGAATAGGAGTAAAAGTTTAACCTTTGTTTCCTGTTTAGGATTGAATTTTCGGTTCCTTATAAAGTTTTTTCATTCTCTTTCACTCCCAGTAGCCCCTTGCATCTTAATGGCATTATCGCCTTGCTTGGGAAGAATTGATTAAAAAACAACAACTATTCTTCAAACAAGATAACTAAAGTTATCTCCCTTGAGAAATCGGATAAATCAGAGTGAGCACGATTAGAAATCGGTACATTATAATATAGAATATATTTGCAAATAAATAAATAAGAGAAAATATTCTACAAACAGTTGATATTATATATGGGGAGTAATCTCCCTTGATAAATCAGTTTATTGGAGTTAGTGTGAAAACAGGTCTCACAATATTATGAAGTTGCTAACTGAACTGAAAGTTTCTTTTTCATTAGAACCTTTCAACGATATCCTGCTAAGTACAGTCTCGCTTTGGGGTGCCGTTTTTGCTGACATACGGTAACGCATTCATAAACAGATCACTCTAAAACGGGTCATTAGATGTAACCAATGTGTTTTCACACTAGTAGTATCTATAGACTTCCAAAGCTTATCCATGGACAGTGAATTTGTTAATCATGCCAGCGCACTTGTCATTATTCTTGCAGATTTTAGTCATGCTGACCTCAGGATGGTTACAGTTCTTCCATGGATTTTTCATACTTGTTCTTATTAATATTTCTACAATTATTATTATTATTATTATTAGTATTATTATTATTATTATTATTATTATTATTATTACTATTTCCTTTTGATTTCTGTTGTATATATATTTCCTAAGGCCAGAAATGGTCTCATAACATTTTCCACTGGTCATTTTAGTAAAATGAAAATACAAACATAAGATCACACGCATTGTACAGCTCTTCGTAGTGTTTCAGCTCTACTAGTGAGTATTTTTTCTTTAAGGCATAGGCTACCAGGAATCCTTTCAGTTAGTCTATCGGAACCTTTACCAATCAATCCGAGAGCTCCAACTACAACTGGACTTATTGATGTCCTCATGTGCCACATTTTTGAGATTTTTATTTCAAAATCCTTGTATTTAATAGTTTTTTAAAAAATGTTTTCAATGATACATCTGCAGTGACTGACATGTCAATAAGAAAGCACATTCTGTTTTTGTGGTCTTTAAACACGATATCTGTCTAACACTTTCGCCCCAGCCCCTCAACCTCCGATGTCTTACTCTCTGGGTTGAGGTGTCTACTCGGTCTTAACCGAACTTAAGGGAGTGACCGTAGCACCCCCCCCCTGAGTATCCGTAGATCATTCGACTGGTCCACTGGTTTAATCCTGTTTCCTGTCCACGTTGTGTTTAGTTTGATCCAGAAAGCAGAAGTGATGTTCATCCATTCACGGTCGACTGAAGATGTAGACACGGCTGGAGAGTCTGTGCTAAGAAATTTAGAATGCACCAAAAAATATATATCTGCAGAAAGCCGGACAAACAACTATTCAATGGTTGAATTGATAATGTCTTTTATATAGCAGAAAAAAATAGAATAGAAAAGAAACGGGTTACAGAAAATAAAATAATTGACGTAAAAACTCATACACTGGATTCTAGACAGAGAGAGAGAGTGGGTTGTAATTAGCTTGTTGTGAAATCGTCTCAGGACAATATGCGACTCTTGCAATGGAGAGATAAAAGTTTCTGTGCGCGGCTTAAAGTTTATATTGCGTTCCTCCTCGGCGGTAGTAACAGTAGTAGTAATCTTCGTGGTAGCAGAAGCATCGGTACTTATATTAACAGTACATGTTAGCGGGGGTTTTGTTCTAATCCCTGACGTCACTTCCAATCTCCGATATCTCTTCACCCAGCTCGACTGCACTCGACGACAGACGAGCCTCCCAAAAAACCTTCTGGTTATTGTAGCTTGTTTGACGTTTCCGTTTCCAGTGGTAGTAATAATAATAGCAGTAGCAGTCTTAGATTGTTAGAGGAGTAATTCGCTTCTTCGTACTTATATCAACAAAATATGTTAGCAGGCGTTTGCTTCCAATCTCTGACGTCACTT
>OZ038498.1:31565338-31612838 GCA_964036315.1 Acanthosepion esculentum
GTACGGTTATCGACACGCATTTTTATAACCTGAAAATAAAATAATATTTTTATTAAAAAAAGTAAACAAAGCAGCAATTTTTATTAACAAATAAGTCGCCTACAAAACCGCCTGATAATTATACACCAACCCAATATATATATATATATGTGTGTGTGTGTATATATATATATATATATATATATATATATATATATATATATATATATATATATATATATATATATATATATATATATATATATATATATATATATATATATATAATACTAATATTATTAATATAATAATATTAACTTAATATAAATAATATTATAATCCTGCCAGCGAGCAAATATTTTTCTCCCGTAAGATTTCCCGAATATTCAAGCTGGTAGATATACTGTTTAATAAATAACCAGAGCCTCTACTCAACTGTTGGTATCAACTAAACTTAATAATTTATTTAATAATAATAATTTAATAGTTTAATTAATATATATATATAAAAGTGAACATAGAAGTCAACACTCAGAGGCGATAGGCTGTTTCATACTATATATATATATATATATAATGTAATATATATATGAAACGTACTGTAATATTTTAAGATATTTTTATGTTTAACATTGTTTTTATAGATACAAATATTTAAGTAAATGCTCTGTTTATAATTAACAGTATTAAATGACATTTACCGGCCTGAATGTCCGAGAAATTTTCATAGAAAAATTCATCCTCCGGCATGATTCGAACCTGTATCCAATACGGAACCGTCATATAGCCTGATATGCCTTTTTACCGATTCGCAACACCAACACTTGATAAGACACCAGAAGTGTTGAAACAAAATGGCTATTTTTGTAGTGATTTTATAACATATTTATGTTATAATTTTCGAATAAATAATTATATATGTATATATAAACGCACACAAATGCACACATATACAAGGATATATATAGAGAAAGAGAGATATAGTTGTGTATTTGGGTACTCTCTTATTCATGTTTCGTTACTATGCCTGACATAGTACATTTTTTTTCATAGTATTTAGATAGAAGAGTTTCCTGTTTGGTACTTAGTGATTGTAGATAGTTTTGACTTATGAATGAACACATCATAGTTACTGTCTATTTCTTGACGCAAGTTCTATATATCAAGTCGTGGTTTATACTGCAACTATGCTTAGCAGACCTTAGTTACAGTTTCTGGGGTAGAGCGTGTTATCTAGCGTGATCAACAATTTGAACAAGGCCAGCACGCCCAAGCCCTCGGCCACGATGACTTGCGACTTTGTGCTAGCACATCTATAAACGGCCTCCAAGGGTTCCGTCTACCCAGTTTCACTCACAAGGCTTGGGTCAACCCGTGGCATGGTTTTCAGGCACTTTCCAAAAGTGCTGAACGCTGGGATCGAACCCTCCAGTCCGTTTGATAGTGTGCCACACTCTTCGATCCTTAGGGCTTAGGAAATGTACAAGATCTCCTCGGTGATAGTAAATTCCCTTAAATATAGTATGTAAGTGTGGAAAACCACGTTATACCTAAATCACATCGAAGGTACAGCTAGTTACAATTATTTTTAATATCCGACGACGAATCTTTCAAGGATACCCCCTGTCTCGCCTTCTGTTCTATCTCCCCTTAGCCCCGTTTTCGCACGAACTAAACAGTAATAACTATACTTACAAAGTAAAAACGAAATTATTCAATCACCTATTCTACATGGATGATATCAACCTCTTTGCCAAAGACGACAATTTGTTGAAGGGTCTCCTCAATACTGTAAAATGTTTCAGTGATGACATCGGTATGGATTTCGGATTAGATAAATGAGCAAAAGTAAAAGGCAAGAAATGGAAAATTACAGAAACACATTCAATAGATCTAGATTTTGTCACAAAGATTATGTAACGTAAAGAAGAAGCAGCCTATAAATACCTAGGAGTCACCTAAGGAGATGGAATACAGCATGGCCAAATAAAGGAAAAAGTTAAAAAAAAATACTATAGAGTGTGCGTCTGGTAATAAATACCGAGCTGAATTCACAAAAAAGAATATCAGCTATAAATACATTAACTGTCCCTGTGGTGTAATACACATTCAACATCCTTAATTTAGGTTCCTCCACGAGATCGCTAAAAAAAAAGAGCATAGCATGATGAAAAAGACACCAAACTTGACGAAAACAAAATTTTATTGTCTAAATGTTTATGTCATTATTAAGAGGAAAGATCAAAGTATTTTTGTGGTATTTTTTACATTTTTTAATCGTTCCTAACACGTCCGAAAATTTCGTTAAAAATCTTGTTTTTTTCGAATCAACAAAATTGACCATTTCTTTTCCATTTTATAGAATCAATGAAAATCTCAGTTTGAAATTCTTTTAATATATCAATTATCATTTTTTCAAAACTTATTTTAAGAAAATCAGAAATTATAATGTTTATTTAAAATATTTTGAACCAAGCTTAACTTAGCTTCTGCGCCGAAAAGATGTAATTTGAAAATAAAACAAAGTAGGTCATAAATTTTCGCGTCGCAAGACAGGTGTTGAATGACATATTGACGGATTCCGTGAGGATAATTTGTTCTACGGAAGGAGAAAATTGAAATATTTTACATTTAAGTGAACACATTATTTACCTCGTTATTTTTAAGGAAAACTAATTTATTTTTGTTTTTTGTACTTAGCTTTCACCTTTACGTTTACGATGCTTTATGGAAAATATATTATAAAGAAACTAAAACAAGACTGTTACGAAGGAGATTAAATTAATTATCTCTAAATTAACTATCTCTAAATTAATTAGATACCTTTCTTATGAAATTTTATCAGAAGTGTACATAAAATACTATAATTTTATGTACATTTACTACATTTTACTGTGTTATTTGTATTTCCATTCATTTTATTATTAATTTTGATATTTCCTTTATGGAACAAATGCCATAACTGAGATTAATATAAAAATAAGATCATGTAAATTTCATAAGATGATACTGATACTTTTAGGTACCCTTCTCAGTTGAAATTGAAAAATCAAATTAACTTCTCCACACGTGTTTCGCAAAAGTGAAGGCCTTAACAGCGGAGAACAATGCTGAACTCAAATAACGCAACTTAATTGTATTCTGGTTGGTCTTCCGTACTTTATAATTAGAGTCCGATTATAAACACAAAATTACATTTCTTAATTACTGCAGGTCTTCTGATTAGTCAAAACGATACAATTTACAACGCACTAAACAAAGATCTATCTCATCAGGACACTTACAAAAACTGATGCGGCTTTTAACTAATTTTATAATATTTTAACGACTTAAATGTAAAAATCTATTATAATTAAAAAATAACAAATAATTGTATTAAAAATTCATTTTTCATCGAAAAATTTTTTTGCTTTCAGAAAATATTGTCCATATTCATAAAAACAACTAAAAGCAAATAAAAGCATTTGAAATTAAATAATATATTTGTTTCATTGAGTTTTGTATGTTACATTCAGAGCTGATTTTCAGGTAGGGGAGATCTAATTAAAAACGAAAAAACATGATTTGCATTCCTCAAAGCCTTGTGCTTTTAAGTATTGTAATCACTAAACCTGACACGATCGAATTTCTAGCGTTTTCCTAAAATTAGTTATTGGGGGGGGGTAATAAATATAAAAATAATATTTCTGCCATAACTTTAATAAAAGAAAACATATTTATAATAATTTCGATCATCTGTGAAGAGTTTCTGAAAGTTTCATTAACATCCGACAATTATTTTTATTTTTGCAAGATTTTCCAAATTAATGTGTGTCATACAAAAAAAAATGTGCTAAAAATTGTATTTGTTATTTTACTAGTTCCGGTCATACAAAGAGAAACAAGGATTTTTAAATAAAAATTCAGATTGTCCTAAAAAGAAGGAATTTTTTTTTTTAATAATTAAAATAAACTTTGATCTTTCCTCTTAATACTAACATAAATATTTAGACGATAAAATTTTGTTTTCGTCAAGTTTGGCGTCTTTTTCATCATGCTATGCTCTTTCTTTAGCGATCTCGTGTAGGTACCTACCTTAATTGGACCATGGCTAGCATTAACCGAATTGATGTCAAAACGAGAAAGCTTCTCACTTACCACAGCATTGATCATCCCAAGGCTGATACTGATCGTCTGTTTGTGCCAAGATCCGAAGGAGGTAGAGTGTTTGTTCAAAACATAACTATCTTACAAAACCACAACAATCGGTCTTCAAAGATATCTTCAGAAAACTGGATGATGATCTGTCAAAGAACATGAAAAAAAAATAAGAAACTTTATTCAGTAATCAAGAAAGCCAAAAAATTCAAAAGGGAATTTCAAGTGGATGAAGAAGTGAAAGTTTATACCCCATTACACCTACTACAGCAGCAAAAATCGAAAAGCAGAAAGCAAATGCAATGTACCAACTGCAGAAACGATGGCAAGATAAACCTCTTCATGGTCAATACCTTACTCGCACGAAACAAGTTGATGTAGACAAACACCTTACCCATCAGGGATTACGTAGTGCAGGGCTAAAAGCTGAAACCGAAGGTTTTATTCTTGCTGCACAGGACCAATGCGCGCTGAATAAAAATTATCAAGCACAAATACTGAAAAATTGTATGAACTCAAAATACAGATTCTGACAATCTTGTATCAGGGTGCATCCACTGAAAATAAAACCCGGCATGACGGTGTGGGCCAATATCTACATTAAAAGCTATACAACTTCTACGAAAAAGAAACTGCGAGAAGTTGGGATGAACCCGTTTACAGACAAAGGAACTCTAACAATTTTATTGGACTTTACAATACACACACACACACAGAGATCAATGCATGTGGCGTGTGCGTGCGTGCGTGCGTGCGTGCGTACGTGCGTGCGTACGTGCGTGCGCGCGTGCGTGCGTGCGTGCGTGCGTACGTGCGTGCGTGTGCGTGTGCGCGTGAGTGTACGGCACTATATACAATATATAAATATTCAAACAACAAATTCTAATAACTCAACCAACCATAATTAATAAATTAAAATAACATCACCATTAATGCACAAAATTATGAATAACAAAGCACAGATATAAGTATCCATGCGCTTGTGTACGCGCATTTCTATGTATATATGTGCGCGTGCGTATACCTATATACGTGCGTGCATGGATGTGCATGTGTGCATATACATAGGCGTATAAATACAGATATATGCGCGTAAATTCAAACAATAATAAATAAAAATGTAATTATATATCTAATCCCTAACAATTAATACTTATGATACCACCACACCAAATAAGAAAATGAAATAATAGACAAGTGAAGATATATAAGTATATGTGCATGTGTGTGTGTGTGTGTGTGTTTGTGTGTGTGTGTGTGTGTTTGTGTGTGTGTGTGTGTGTGTGTGTGTATTAGATAAAACGGATTAAATCCGAAAAAATATATTAAAAATAACGTATAAACAGAAAATATCTTAAAATATATATGTACATATAAGTATTTACTATTTAAGCATTAATATCATTAGTATCATATATATATGATACATGATATATATATATATAAATTTCTCACCCACACAAGACAGATATCCTTACAGAGGTTTTGGCCCTCACACTTATACACCCACCCACACGTACATACACACTTACACGCATCATACTCACTCACTCCCTAATGAGACAAATGATAATATACACCCATATACACGTATATACACGCTTACACACATCATACTCACTCACTCCCTAAGAACCAAATAACACACACACACACACACTTAACAGAGACACATCCCCTTTCCAGGAACCAATAAACCTGTCAAAATGACCAAGGGAATTCAGAGCAGCATGAATCCATCCAGCTCTTATCTCAAATAACAACTTAAAAGAGACTGTTTAACCAACACAAGGTCTGACCAAAAGTCATGATAAAAAATAAAAAAATAAAAGAACAAACGAAAACTATAGACAAAAGTTCCTTTTCTCCATCAAGACATTCATTTCTGTAGTTCACTGCTACCAGCAAGCAGAAAATTAATTTTCTCCTGATGATGGCCATGTTGACCGAAACTAGTCGAGGAATCTAAATGAAATAATAATAAAAACGAAGGAATATTAATATACAACCCAGTGTGTCTGAAGGTTTTAATTTTTAATATTTTTTATTGTTCAATATATATATATATATATATATATATATATATATATATATATATATATATATATATATATATATATATAATTTAAGCATCACTATCAATTATTTATATAGCAAATAACTTCCCTATCAAAAAATAGAGCACCCAGAAATTTAAAATATCATGTCTAGAGATTTTAACAATTCACCGCAAACGGCATCTGCCGAAAGAAAAAAGGGAAAAAGAAAAAAAGAGAAAAAGGTAAAGAACGAGTGTAAAGTAAAAAAAAAAACGAAGGACAAATGATTACGACAACCTATATGTATGCACACCCGCTCAGACGGGCGCATGAGCCCGAACGCACATCCTCACAGACGGGTGCATGCCCGCACTCGCACAAATGCACACAAGAACAGAAATAATACGGGATAGACATATACCAATGATACGTGTATAAAAAAAAACAAAAAATTAAAATATATAAGCAGCAAATTGATGGTACTCCCACCCCGGATGAGCGGATGGACAGGTCCGCGTACGAAACTCGTGAGTCGGTATGCTGAAGGTAATATCAATCAGCTTAAACCTTTACTCATATTATATATATGCGTGCGTGCGTGTATGTATGTATGTATGTATGTATGTATGTATGTGTATGTGTGTTTTAAATGTAATTTGTTTTTAATTCGACACTATTTATATTACTATAACGTTATTTTTTTCAGATCTAAGGAAATTAAAGCCACCATTTTGAACCTCCAAAGCATTTATACAATATTGTTCCTTTTCATAAACATTCTTTAAACCAAATCTTCTCCATTAACTAAAATTTCAAATCAAAATTTAGTTAATAATTATAACTAGTATTACCCGTGAAAATTTCACAACTTTCCTGTTTCTTCCCTCTTTCGTTCACTGAAATCAAACAACGTCTCTGGTATGTCTTTTCCGTATTTCCTAGAAATCAAAACGGAATAGTTCATTATTTATGAGGTATTGACAGTGCGTTTCTTTCTTTGTTTTACTCAATGAAATCCAACAGCATCTTTTCCGTCTTTCCGCGAGGTCGAAATGGAATCTACCATTGTTTATTAGGTATTGTCAGGGCGTAACGTACGTGCTAATTAAGGAATTAAGGGAGGGACAAGCAGAATTATAATAAGGTAATGATGTCATTGGTTCTCCTTCGCATTACATATCTAATAACATGTGCGCACTTAGGTATAAACATATGCATATATATCACACATATACAGGATCCGATGCAAATATGCACACACACACACACACACACACACACACACACACACATATATATATATGTATATATATATATATATATATATATATATATATATATATATATATATATATATATATATATGCCTAAGTACATATTTATGTATATATATATGTGTGTGTGTGTTTGGGTGTGTATGTGTCTGTCTGCCCGTGGACATGTTATATCGTCCTACCCCACGCCTATGTGACATATATAGAATGCAGACATATGCTCATATATATATATATATATATATATATATATATATATATATATATATATATATATATAACTATGTGTGTATTCACATGCATATTTGGTCGATTCCATGTGTGCTGTGTATGTACAATGGTGTTTGGACGTTTGGACGCAGGACGTTTTAGTCGTTACATTATTTACTTGGTTATCCAATTAGGTGTATTTGTATATAGACTTTCCCAAACAAAACCATTTCATGTTGGGCCGTGCTTCCGTTGCTCTACATTATGATGTTTACATTGATTTTCTAAAAAGAAAAAAAAACAAAAAAAAAAACAACAGCAGCAGCAGCAACAACAAACCAGCGATACAATAAAAAAAAGGCGGGGAAAAGTAAAGGAAGAGGAGAAGGAAGAGGATTTGTTAGTCGATGGGCCGAAGTAGGAGAATCAGGGGCGGGTAATTATGGGTCAGCTCTGGACGGACATTTGTGTACAAGCAAATTTCTTCTTTCTGATTCGTCTCGAAACATCAACATCGTGGGTAGCAGAAAGTAATGGAAAGTGCGGATAAGGTTTGTATTGGAAAGTAGTAGGCTGGAAGGTTGGACAGTGGTTATAAAAGAAAGAAAGAAAGAAAGAAAGAAAGAAAGGACAAGAGAATGGAAGACATAGAAGAGGGAGAATAGTCAATAATTATCAGAAAATGAATTTGAATTTGGAGTGAAAATAGAAATAACTAATACAAATCGGTTAAATCGAATGAATAAAACAATGATATTTCGAATCAAGGATTGAATAAGAAAAGTGGGGAACGAGATGAAGAAGAGCACAGAAAGAAATGAATGAAATGAAAGAGAAAACGAGCTAAAATTAATTGGATAAAAATATTTGGGTTTTTGATGTGAGATAAGAAAAATGACAAGGATATGACAAAAAATAAAGATGAAAAGAACGTAGGGGAAATAAGTAATCGAAAAAAATGGATGACAAAAATGGATGACAAAAATGGATGACAAAAATGGATGACAAAAATGGAAACGAAGATGAAAGAGTAAAAAGCACAAATGCTAAAAATAATGAAAGAGACGATGGCAAGAATAGCAAGAGAAAATGTTAGAAAACCTTGATAATGAGAAAGAAACGTGAAGGAAAAATAACGTATATAATATTGTTTAAAATTTAATAGGAAAATATACTAGAAGTTACATTTAAAAAACGAATAACAGATTGAAAAAAAGAACATTTTTTTAATCATTTCATAATAAGTAAGGCAAGGAAAAAATATGAAATATATACAAAGGATCATTGAATATGAGAGAATATGCGAAAAGAAAACATTATTAAGGAGAGAGAAGAATAAAAGAACAGGAATTAAGAAGAGGGAAGATGACGATTGACATTGCAATTAGAATTTTTGAAGATCAAAGTTCAGTGGAAAGCAAGGAGCAGGAATAGAGTTCCACAAGCGAGAATTACGAGAGAAGAAACTGTTAGCATAAGACTTACGGTTACATCTATCCATTTCAACTATAAAATGATGAGGCCTTGCCGCCAATCTAGTAGTAACTGATAGATTGAAAGAAGAAAAAAATTTAGAAGGGAAAAGAGAAATAATTGAATGTAGGGTAAAAGAAGGGAAAGAAAAACAAAGTCGTAAGCCGGGAATCATGAAATAGAAGATTAGAAATATAAGTTGGTCATTAAATTCATTTCAGAATAAGAGTTCAATCTCGAATCGCACCTGTCTTTCATATTTCAATTTGTTGAGATGATTCGTAAATTTTGAATGATATCTCGTCTGTTGATGCGTTGTTAATATAAATTAAGAAGCTGATTCTTTGACGTTCTACTGATCATGAAGTGATTGTGACAGTAGCTAAATTTAGATTTCACAAAAACTTTCCTATTATCCTGTTTGGCTGCACATCTATTCCTTACCCAGGAAGTATATCAACAATTAATAGGTCAGTCACGAAGACCAATCCACTAGTATTGTGAGTTTATCCTTTACTGAATACCATTCTATTGGTATCTTGAACCAGACTAAACTCATTTTAATAAAGAGATACAAGAGGCGCTTGTATAGTGACGGCTTCCAATCTAGTCTTGCAGACCCAATTTCAAATGTAACGAATTCGATCATCATTTAAACTGTTCGCTCTCATGATCATATGTCAGGCGGAGCTTACTTTTGCCTTTCGAATACATAGATACCAAGTAAGGATTCTTTCAATTTCCAAAAATTTAATAAACACGGAACTTTCAAATAAAATAATACGCAATCAAATTAATAAGTTTTTTTTGTGATATTTATTTCAATAAATGGGGTGCGGATCATATAAGGTGCGGTTGGGGGCTTTTAATTTTAAACATTTTAATTTAGTTTAATAAAGAGGCAAAATTAGTTCAATAGATATCTACCAGGAATGCTACATGGGCGTACAGCAGGTTGATTTTCACTTTCTTAGAACATCAACATTGCACTCAATGTAAAAGCTGGGGTTTCATATGATAAGTACCGAAACCAAACATAACATTCATAGCTTTTATCAAATTTTGAGCATTCAGTTTTAAAACTGTCTGAAAATATGTAGAGAAATACATAATTTCTGCAGGTTCTTTGCTTACAAACTGACTTCAAAATTTTACTATTTCAATAATAAACCCAAATAAAAATGATATATTTTGTATTAGATACATTGAATAAAAATATATTCAAACTAGAATTTTAATTATGGATCACCACAAGCAAAATATTCATATTTTTTACTGTATTCGACAAATGAAACTGTAAAATAAATTGTAAAATATTACAAAAACGATATTCAATTAATAAGATTTGTTAGATCATTTCTTAGATCCTAATTAATAAAAACAAAAAATATATAAAAGTGTATATAACAGCATATTAATGCAGGGCACAATTATTAGATAAAATGTGTTTAATTTGCATTGTTTATCGAAAATCAAACTAAAGCTACTGTACTGTATAACATATTACATCATAATATAGCTAAATTGTTCAGTATAATTTCCCTTTGAAGTAAATGAAGGTCTTATTTGATGTCACAATGATTTAGCAATAATGTGCTTGTACCATTCATCTTGTCCATATACAAATTGTAAAGCTTCAGTAAATTATAAATCTTATAAAGCTGTGTTATAAGTCTTTCACAGATCACCGTAAATAAATTCTAACGGTACGAATTTGAACCTAAATCTAATCTTTAAATTCGTTCCCTCAAAAAACGGTAACGATTTGAAAAAATATTTTGTTATTATTTATCATGTCAAAACCCAATTTTCAAATTGAGTGCAATATCGACTTTCCCTAATGTGGGATGACACCATGTTTATCATGCGGACCTCTTGTTCATGGAGCTAGATTGATCAGTGAATTCCTTATTTTTTGTAGTCGGACACTAGATTAATGTAAATAAATTTCGTTGAGTAAAACGATAAAATACATCTAACAACAAGACCTCTGATCAGGAGACTTTGAGGAGCGTGGAACCACCTCTGAATTGCTGGTTTTCATAGGTCCACTTTGACGCAGGATGGTAGTACCTGTTAGGGTCCCAGATATGGGTAAATAGTTAACCCCCCAAACTGGGATAAAAACACCATGAAAGTGCAAAAATAGGTTTTAATACCAGCAATACGCTTTTGTAAAAAAATTACCAGCAATAAAATTTTTAAAGATTTTTCGAAAAAATATTAACAGCAATAGATTTTGGGGGGAAAATATTACCAGAAATGCATTTTGTAATAAAAATATTACCAGCAATACATTTTTGAAGAAAAAATATTACTCGTCGGCATTAAATAACCCATTGAGGTTGATATGCCGTCAAACAAAACAAACTAAACCAAAAGCAAATAAATTTATATCGATGTTTCACTTCTGCTTCTTCATGTTGCTGGTAATGACAAAAGAACAAGCACAAATACGATTGTTTTATGGTGAGTTTGTAAGCGTAACTTAGATGTGGCACAAAACAGAAAGTGTTGAGCGCCGAATGAGGATCAAATTCAATATTCAGTCATAATTGATATAGTGCGACAAGCTTGCTAACCATTGCAACACGCCGAAGTTCCCAATACGTTTGTTTTTATGGTTGAATGAAAATAATTACTGACTCGCTGTCAGGCATTGGTTAATGTACTTGTCATGCAAGGAAAAAATGAGTTCCAATATATCTTGAAGTTCCATAAATCTGTTTTATTCCAGAGTTCGTTAATAGCAAAAAGACTTCATGAAAAATGTATTACCTGATAAAAATGGGATCCGATTGTGTAGCTGATAAATAATGTAAACAAATTTATCATAATTAATTTTTTGGCAAGTTTTTCTTTCGTTATATTTTCAATTACTGTTTATCGAATTTTCTTCTTTATGTGACGTCTTCCGTAAATACGTAGGCGATCATGGCTTTCCATAACTTCCTTTTCCTTGTAACTCTTAGCAAACTTCGTCTTTGTGTTATTTCTCCTTAGCCCTGTTCCACCATCCATTTACTCAAGTTCACCAAGCACGTTATACGTTGCTTTCCTGTCTATTTTGCACTCTATTTGCCCCGTGAGTATCAGACTTTCCAAGCCCTCCTTCCTCATTATATCCCCCAGAAATCTCAACTGTCTCTTCCTAATGTTAAATATTAGTTTTCTTTTTGTTTCGATTTTCTACAAAACTTCCTCGTTACCCACATGCTCGGTCCACGGTATCCTCAGCATCCTTTTGCAGAACCCCATTTCTGTTGCTTCAAGTCACCATTGAGGGATACATAATGTCCCACGAGTTGGGGTACTTATTTCGGGTTATGACAATTCAAGTCATTCAAAGTAAAAAGTACTCTATACACATATGTTTTTTTTTGCTTCATTTTTCTCCGAATTGAGGTTGTTTACAAGTGTGAAGCGGTGTGTTTAAACTCTCCACAAAAAATGCCTGTGTATAGTGCAACCATCTAATTTTTGCGTAAAAATATGATCATAAAATTTCACACTATACTCGGGTATATACGGTAGTTGAGACGAGAAGCGACTGAAATTAAAATGAAACAAATAGCAGTGAAATATCTTTTACCCCAAGCAAGGCAATAAAGCCACTAAGACGCAAGGAATTACTGAGTGCGAAAGAATATGAAAAAAAGAAAACATCATTAAGGAAAGAGAACAGGAACCGTTTAAATGGACGACTTACGGTTCTTCATCTAAAAGAAGTTCGCTATTGTTATCAACAACATCCCACCGTAAATGAAAAACACATACAGAATTAAAACATTAGTCGAATATTTACAAACTTTATTAAAACACAAATGTATCGGATCCCCGCAAAATAATAAAGCCCTAATTCTTTCCTTGTCCAAACACGTCAGCTTTAAACAGTACGACTTTTGGGGCCCTGTTCCAGGTTGACTATTCCTGTACATGCGGCCTCAGCAGATAACTTTACGAGACATGTATGGAGACAGAAGTTGGTAGATGAACTCTATTGACCTTCAGCTATAGAATTGAAGGTAAATGCCAGTTTTACTATAGTATAATTATCGAACTGAAAGAAATCAAGAGATCATCTTTCTTCATTTCATCTTCGCGATATTATCATTATTGATCTGATGCATCTGATATAAGTCCATGTTTTGATAGATGGCCAACAATTCACAATGCCACGTAACACTTGAAGGAACTGAAAAGATGTGTCTGAAAGACTCTCAAAGGACATGCACCGCAAATTCATTGATTTATGACATTCTGTCCAGTGATTCAAATTCAGTGTTAAATCTTTTAACCATGGTTGGAAGAGGAAACATTGCAAGCAGACTTGGTATTTATGGACTATTTGTGTACCATGATGATCATCAATAATCGTCTAAAGAGGCTGGGCATTTTAAAGCTTTAACATACTAAGTTGAAACTGTGTAAAAGTAATTTGAATAATAACAATAAGATGAAGAGAAATAGAATAAAAGCAAGAGAAAGAGAAAACGAAAAAGAGGAAGAGCAAGAAGAACGGAAATGAAAAGATTAAAGGTGAAAAGGGTGAAAGAAAAGATGAGTATTTTGGAAAAGAATTGGGTTGATGCCAGTAAGTGGCCTGTTCTTTGGCATTCTACTGACAAGAAAGAAAGTAATATAATGCCGAGGAAGAAAAGAAAAGCTGGAAGAGAGAAAGGGTAAAAAAGAAAAGAAAATTAAAGCGAAAAGAGAAGAGGAGAAAGGAAAAGAAAAGCGGAAAAGGGAGCAAGAAGAAGAAAAAAGGAAAAAGAATAGATGAAAGGAAAAGAAAGGCAGAGAGAGAAGAGCAGAGAGGAGAAGAGAGGCAGGGAAAGAAGAGGGGAAAGAAGAAGAAAAGCGGAAAAAGAAGAGGAAGAAGGAAAAGAAAGGTAGAGAGAGAAGAGGAGAAAGGGGAAGGAAAGTGAAAAAAGGAGAAAGGAAAAGAAAGGCATGGAGAGAAGAGGAGAAAGGTAAATGAAAAGCAGAAAAAGAAGACGAGAAAAGAAAGGCAATGAGAAGAGTAGAAAGCGGAAGAAAGGCGGAAAGAAAAGAGGAGAAAGGAGAGGAAAAGCGAAAAGAAGAAGAGGAGAAAGGAAAAGAAAGGCAGAGAGAGAAGAGGAGAAGAAACGTGGAAAAACAAGAGGAGAAAAGAAATGTAAGGCAGGGAGAGAAGAAGAGAAAGGCAAAAATAGGTGAAATGAAAAAAGCAGCAAAATAAGAAATACTGAGAAAGGAAAAAGAAAACCAGATAAAGAAGATAAGAAAAGCGGGGATAGAAAGGAAGGGAGGTAAGAAAAATGAGGCAGAAGAAGAAAAGAAAAAAAGATGGCGGTGGTGCTGGTGGTATTTCTTTAGCAGCATATCAACCTCTATATGTTATTTAATGCCGAAATCTAAATATTTCGAACACAATTTTATGACTTTAACTCAATAAAATTTGAACGTATTTGTATGGCTTCAACTACAGATAAAATGTATTGTTGGTCATTTTGCCATAAATATGTATTGTTGGCAATTTTTATATAAAATACATTACTGGTATTTTTACTATAAAGATTTTTATACTTTCATAGTGTTTTGTTTTTGGGTTCACTATTTGCCTATAGCTGGGACCTGGGATCGGATCAAGGTGGACTTGGGCACAACAGCTATTAACAATCTGGTTTCACGCTCCTCAAAACCTCCAATCTCCCGATCAAAGGTCTTGCTGCCGGATGTAGTCTATGGTCAGACCCAGGACTACAAAAAAAGAGCAGGAAATATGAAAAGGAGTGAAAAATATGGAAGAATATAAGAATGCAAAGAGGGAAAGATGAAAAATGACGAAAAGAAAGAGTTATCCAGCATTTAATCTTTTTTTTTTCATCATCAGGATCCTTTCGGCTAATATGTTCTTCATCTTCCAAGTTCAATTGTAGTAACTCGCACCAAATTAATCAATTTGTGTCAAGGGTGTCTGTATTCAAGATGTTAGAGGTAATGCTATATTGTAAGACAAACTCCAATTCTTATGTGTTAAGGGATGCGAGGTCAAGTCTCATTCGACTTTAATTCTGCGTTCCAAATTTCTTCATCTTAATTTCAAGGGCGAAGAATGCATTGTCTGGAACCTAAGAAATCGGAAGAAGCAACAAAATCAGGAAAATCTTATTAGTACAACTTGTGCAGTAATGGTAAAACATAATCTCCGAATCAAAAATAAAATCTACTGTAACTACGAGCAGTCAGATTGCGGAAATAAGCCAAAAAAAAACAAAAAAAAAACAAACAAATGAAGTCATTCATAAAAAAAAATATGGAATAGGCGTAATGGTTAGCAAGCTTGTCTCGCTTGAAGAATTACGACTGAGTAGTGAGTACGGTCTTCACTGGGAGCTTCATACTTCTGGCTTGTGCCACACGTAATCTACGATTAAAAAATCACCATAAAACAAATGGAATAATGACTTCATCTCAAAACCACAGAGAAGAAGAGATGAGTTGAACAAGAAGAAACAGGCACAGATTTTTTAAATTACAAAATTAAAATACACACACACACACACACACACACACACACACATATATATATATATATGACGATTGCATCTAGCATGAAACAGACTGTAGTCTCTAAGTGTTGACTTCTATGTTCACTTTTATATTTACACACGCTCTATCTTTGATATTGAGCACTTTATCCCATAAATATAGCACACTTTAAGACTATATTTCTTCATATATATATATATATATATATATATATATATATATATATATATATATATATATATATATATATATATATGCGCAAAGTAAGGAAAATCAAACAGCATCTTTTTTTTAATTGTAACGCGTTTCATCCTTTAGGTCTACATCGGACTAAAGTGATATTTCTATTGGCATAACTGCACATGCGCATGAAAGAGAGGTTGCGCTGAAATGTTAATCTTTTAAATTTTATATATATATATATATATATATATATATATATATATATATATATATATATATATATATATTCTCCCAGAAATCCCGTTGAGCTCTCTAGGGAAAGGGGATTAAAAAAAAACAGCGGCTTCTACTGCTATTAAGCATTGCTCTTCAAGTATGAATTGAGTCCTCCGAACCGCTGGCGTATTTCGTATAGAGAAATACGTTAAAGCAATCAGAAGCAATCGGACATCTAGCCACATTAAGGAGCCGTGATACAGCGAAACAATTTGTCTGTCGATGACTATATATATATATATATATATATATGTATGTATATATATATATATATATATATATATATATATATATGTATATGTCCCTGTGTGTTTGAGTATATATTTAATTTAGTTTCTTTTTCTTTATATTTTTGCCACTTTTGTTTAATCAAATTTTTTACACTTTGTCATTGATTTTCCTAACATTGTTATGCGGTATATAAATTCTGTATCATTTTCTCCCACATATATATGGCAAAACAGAAAAGAACAGCAAAAAGCCAATATTTTTTTAAATGCAGATGAAGTTAGCGAAAGGAAAACATACGAAAATGAGCGGGGGACAATCAAGAGGAAAGGCCCAAATTGTTTGCCCAAATCGGAGCTGGTAACAAACAATCGTTCACCATTGAAAAAGCCGCGAATAATGCTTGAACAATGCTAAAGTAATCCACGTGGAGGGGAGACAGAGTAGACTCAGCATCTGTTTCAACTCTGAAAGACAAAAGAAAGACGGGTGAAGCGTGCAGATAAAGAAGTGTATCAAAAGTCAGAGAAATGGTAAAAGATGAAGTGAGTACTGGCTAAAGAACAGCAGTTTTAAGAGGAAATGTTTACCGTGTGAACGTGAAAGAAGTCAGGAGGCATGGGATAAAAAAAAGAAGCGAAACACTCGTGAAGAAATACGGAAAGGAAATTTCTTGCCGTGGCCAGGTCTGATACACTTAGTTTGGTGACTTCTCTTTGAAAAGTTATTTTTAATCAACACAATTTGACATTTTTAGAGTTGTTCATATTATTTCTATTGGAAACAAACAAAGAGAAAAAAACAAATATTTAATAGATTAAAAAAATAAATTTACAGTTGCAACGAGCAACGCAGCAAGTAATATGAAGGGCGTAAATGATAACAGCATAATGTAGACAAACATATATGAATAAGTAAAGGTAGATATAGATTCGATAAAGTTTGGGTAGATATAAAGAGGGAAAGATCGAAAGATCTGAAGAAACTGACATTAATAGTTAGAAAAGACAATGATGAAAACAGGCAGAGGAAAAGATTTAATTTATCAATAGATTAATATGAACAGGCTGATTTATAGGTATATATATATATCTCCATTAAAAAAAACATTTTGGCTTTTTCCTAATGCTCTTTTCTGTTCTGTTTTACCTTATATATGGGAGAAAATTATATAGAAATGTATATATATATATCACATAACAATGTTAGGAAAACCAATGACAAAGTGTAAAAAATTTGATAAAACAAAAGTGGCAAAAATATAAACAAAAGAAACTAAATTAAATTGACTAGACTGTATACTCAAACACACCGACACACACAGACTCACACGTATACACACACACACACACACATATATATATATATATATGAGTGCTATTCTATTTATATATATATATGTATGTGTATATATATATATATATATATATATATATATATATATATGCGTGTATATATATGTATATATATATGTATATGTATGTATGAATAGAATGGCACTCATATATATGAAGGGACAAGCATTGATAGATATACGCAGATTAAATAGATTTCCAATGGTTGTATTATGCAAGTCAATATTTTGACAATAAATTGAAATTAACCAAATCAGGATATAGTTATAGATATTGGTATATCTATATATTTCTGAGATGATGTATTGTAATTATTTACATTATTTACATTGTTTGGATTGTTGTCATCTTTATTATTATGTTCACGGCGTTTCGGGCGTCTTCAAGTGATTAGAACTTCGAACTGAACCCTTTATTTCATCCACCAGGGTAGAATGTAATACGAAGTGCTAGAGAAAAGCAATAATAACAACAAAATTGCATTACGAGTTCTGGTAAAAATAAATGATTACTGAGAAATTTAGTTTATAAGTCCCCAAAATTGATGTCCTTAAGGACACATGGCCCAGTGAATAAAAGCATTTGCTGAATCCAGTGACGTGACTCAATGAGTTGTGAGTTCAATACCTGGATACGGCAGTGGTGAACAAAAAAGAGTTAAGTTAAAAGTAGATAATTGAGACATCTGGAAGAGGCATTCCAATCACCTGAAGAAGGCTGGAGTGTAGAACGGCCGAAACGTCGTGAACATGGCACTGATGATGAGAACAACAGTCGGAACAATGCAAATAGTTAAATTGTTATTATTCTTTTTTTTTTAATGCAAATCTAGCATTGCTCATCACAATATAAAGATATATATATTATAGTATAGTCTTTGGTATGTGTTTATTATTTTAGAGATATAGAGTTTACCATGGTTTGTAAGAAGGATATTGTCCCATAAGAGAAACGAATTACTATAAATTTATTGAATTATGTGAAGACAACGAATAAAATTACGAAAATGTTGAATAGGGATCCCAGAACAATCAAAAAGTAATTGAAAATATTGGCAAGATAGGAGTATGAAAAAACTCGCTTTAACAATTTCACAAAAAAAAAAAGAAGTCTGAAGACAATTGAAACGGTAATAGGCAAGGAAGATTGAATGACCAGCAAGAAATTAGTGGAAGGACCTGGTGTTGCAAACGTAAACAGATAAGATACATAATAAGGATATTAACTAAAGATATGAAAACAAAGAAAAACTACCACCTTTAACTAAAATCATAATGTTGAGCGAAAAAGTACAGGGAAACTTATTTCTCAACAGTAATTACTACTGATGAATATAGAGCGCTATACTAGATGAAACTGACGTTGGGCTTATGATTGACTCCTTCTTAGTAATAGTCAACAAACTTTTTTTTAAAGTGGGGAAGGGGAGTAATGTTTTCGACTAGTAAATGTACCAGTAAAGTTATACGTCTTTTCAAAGTTGATGATTCTATCAATATAAATGTATAGAATTGTAAGTTTTTCGACAAGACGTTTTTTGAGTTGCATAGACGACAGCCAAAACAATACAATGTGCTTTCACATTCTACAAATCTTACCTTTGGACACTTTGCTAAAATCGTTTTCAAAACACCAAACACATGGAAGAGCGAGAAACAACTCCAATAGAAAACGTGTGATTCATCATTAAAAGAGATGTATCTGATAATAGAAAAATAATACTCAAGCAAAGACGTTCTCTAGGAAGCAATAAATAATTCTGCAAAATTAAAACAGTAGAAACGTTAACATAGCCAATGGGTGAAAGCTTGATAAATATTACTGAATGTCAAGGAGCCCATATTAACATGTAAAATAATAATTTATTATAGAAATAAACTAACACCTCCAAAACAATGTTTATCAATATATTTTAATGTGAATAGATCGTATATAAACCACACGATGTATTGTTCATATAAATATGCCCCAAAAGTTTTACCAATATCGGTCAGTTAACAAATCCGCTGCTGTTGACGTACTTATACACTTTTACTATTCTGATATTGCTTGCTGTCGGTGGACACACACGTTTTCAAGACGACGTGAACTGGCTGTCCTTGGCACTTAGTGTCCTAAAATAACTAGCGCTTCGTACTGTTTTCAAACCCTAGTAGACATATTGAAGCGTACAATACAACCGGTTTTGTGATATATTGTTATTATATTATGAGCTGGGGGTGTCGATTAGCTTAGTTTGCATTGCCGAGAATATTATCGAAGACAAAATGACGACGCTCATGAAAAATTCCTGTGATCGACTTTATAGTCATTTATTTCCAGTAGATGGCAAATTTTCTATTTTTCCCAAAATGGGCCAGCACAGTCATGCAAGAATGCTATAAAAATGCAGCAGTGAATATGTTAATACCAATTTTATAGTGAAAACATTTAGTTTGAATGGTAAAGTTTGATAAAATATAGGATGACCAGACTGCGGATAACAGATAAATATTACCTGACAGAGATTAGATAGATAGATAGATAGATAGATAGATAGATAGATAGATAGATAGATAGATAGATATGAACAGACTGAGATAGATAGATAGATAGATAGATAGATAGATAGATAGATAGATAGATAGATAGATAGATATGAACAGACTGAGATAGATAGATAGATAGATAGATAGATAGATAGATAGATAGATATGAACAGACTGAGATAGATAGATAGATAGATAGATAGATATGAACAGAGATAGATAGATAGATAGTAGATAGATAGATAGATAGATAGATAGATAGATAGATAGATAGATATGAAGAGACTGAGATAGATAGATAGATAGATAGATAGATAGATATGAAGAGACTGAGATAGATAGATAGATATGAAGAGACTGAGATAGATAGATAGATAGATAGATAGATAGATAGATAGATAGATAGATAGATAGATAGATATGAAGAGACTGAGATAGATAGATAGATATGAAGAGACTGAGATAGTTAGATAGATAGATATGAAGAGACTGAGATAGATAGATAGATAGATAGATAGATAGATAGATAGATAGATAGATATGAAAGACTGAGATAGATAGATAGATAGATAGATAGATAGATAGATAGATAGATAGATAGATAGATAGATACTGACAGTGATAGATTAACTAATGATTTGCTTGGTTACGAACTCTGCTTAAACGCATAACTGACATGAATTTGACATTTGTTGACAGAAAGAGTGAAAATAAACAATTTCCCATCTAAAGGTTCGCATCGTAGTAATTGATAACGTGGAAGAGAGATAAATGGGGAAAGAAAGGACAAAAGTGTCCGAGGAAATGGTAGAAGTTGCAGTGTCAATGATCGTTTTAATGTTTGCAAAGGTTTTATGAAGAAAAGATAATACCGAACAAACTGCAACGATTGATAAAGAAAAATCGGTGAAAAAGGAATGATGAATGGATGATGGTTAGAAATGAAATTGAAAAGGTGGATGAGATAGCAATGGTAAAGAGTGACAAAAAGCTTAAAACAAAAAAAGAAAGAAATGGTTGCGATAGAGGAAGAGAATAAAGAAAAGAAGAAAAGAAGAAACGTGTGAAGACAAAAAAAGAAGAGAACAAGAAAAGTGAGGATCAAATAAAGAGAATGGATGGTAAGAGAAAAGAAAGTTTTAATAAAAAAAAAAGAAATTAAAAAATAATTTATCTACTGGCTACAGAATTGGAAGAGGAGCAAAAAAGAAGAATTTTGATAATCCTGAAGTAGTTTGGTACAAGGTCAAATAAGGATAAATGAGGGGTAAGAAAACTATGTCACTAATCTTACAAGTGGTAGCGAACTGCTTGTCTTGAAAATTAATATTTAAAATCTTGTCTATGCCAGATACAAATACACAAAAACTAAGAATAAATTTTTGTTGTCAAGGAAGAAAAAAAATTAATGCAAAAACGTTTTTTCTAAAAAACAAAAACAAAAAAACAGCACGTCGGTGCTCCAAAAAGACGCCTTGAGCCTGAATTTTTCTGAGATGAAGTTCCGTGTTTGACATCTTGAAATAAAGTTTTCAATATATGTAGTACTCTTTCTTGCAATGTAGCAACGAGATCCATTTATTCGCTATCTGTAAGGGGAGGGAAAAATAGAAAGAGTTCAAAGAGAAAATTCGTGGAAAAGAATTTGAAATCAAAAAGCGCCTCCATAAAAAAGACGAAGGAAAAAAATAAGTATATATAACTGAAAATATCTACCAATCTCAGTCCGTTCATTTCTCTCTCTCTCTCTCTCTCTCTCTCTCTCTCTCTCTCTCTCTCTCTATATATATATATATATATATATATATATATATATATATATATATATATATATATATGTATATGTATATATATATATATATATAAATATAAAAGTGGACATGGAAGTCAGCACTTAGAGGCGACAGTCTGTTTCATGCTAGTGCAATGACGATTGCACTAGCATGAAACAGACTGTCGCCTCTAAGTGCTGACTTCCATGTCCACTTTTATATTTACACATGCTCTATCTCTGATATTGAGCACTTTATCCCATAAATATAGCACACTTTAAGACTATATTTCTTCATATATATATATATATATATATATATATATATATATATATATATATATATATATATATATATATATATATATATATATATATTACTATATTCATATCTATCTATCTTCAGTTCATATCTATTTCTAGTGATCGTAGAAGATTTGTTGGGAAACAGTGATCTGCTATGGGCGTCCGAAACAACGTCGAGCCTGGTCAGCACCTAGATAAGCTTGGAATTATAGATTGTGTAATTGATAACGCTTCGGAATGAGAAGCCGGAGAGCCGAGTTCAATTTACAGTAGGGTTCGTTAAATTCACTTACGCGCAAATACATTTGGGCGATCATCACTCGAAAAGAGACATATTCGACCAAGCGTGTTACATCTGCCCCCCACCTAGAAACGCATTGGGCCATCGCGGTAGATAATGGCCCATTCCTCCCCATGAATCTAGAGAAGGCCTACGCCCAACAAAGGAATTTCATAGGCTGAGAAGGAAGGATTTGCTATGAGAAGAAAAAGAAATATACAATTCAGGAAAAAAGAAAAGAAAAGAGGTGGGTGATAATTCTGAGAGAAGTTAAGGCGAGAAAAATTATTGTAATCGAAAAAAAATGGTCGGAAAGACATAAAATTTGAGGCAAGAAAAGTGACAAGTATGAAGAGGAAATAAAAAAGAAACGATAAAAGGAGAAATCACGTAGAAGAAATGAAAAAAAAAAAACAAAGAAGGAAATTAATGTAGCAATTAAAATAAAGGGAAAATTTGGTTCATAAAAAAGAAAAAATATCAAGAGTTCTAAAGACGACAAAGAAACGCTGTAGAAAAAGACATGTAAAAGAAAGAAATAAGAAATCATATACTTGCCTCATGGCTGAAGTAGTTTCGTAATTTACACTAGTCCAAGTGGTCGGATATTCGATTCCAGTTACTGATTTTTCAAATTCCTTCCAGTTGAAAGATACAATACACAGTCTTTCTACCCAACATTCTCAGAATGATGATTAAAAATGGATTTGCGGGTGTTGAAAGGGGGTTTGACCTTATTCGCATCTAGTAAACTCAGGCTACAGAATCAGAAACAAAGAACTGTACCAAATAACAGAAACGGCTTTAATTGAAGACATCCAACAGCAGCAACAACTAAGCACATGCAACTCGAAGAAGTCAAAATGTTGATATTTCGCAATACTTTAAACAAATGATTAAGAAGGAAATCCTCCTCAATATTAGAAAGAGCTATAACAGCTTGAGAAACGAATTTTCCTGAAAACTGTTTTAAGATTTTATAAATTCTAAAAGTTCGGTCAATGAATGCCGAACGTTTCTTTATCAGGCAACGGCAGATCTTACAATAAGCATTACTATTTGTCCAATGTTTCTTGGATCGACTATGCTAAGTTTTAAAAATTAAAAGAAAAATAACAACAACAAAGAAATAGAAACACGTCCAGCAGACGTTTGATTTTCGTCGTTTTTATCCATCTGACTGAAGTGTCAGCCTTTTTCCGATGCATTGCAAGAGGGCAGACTGATTTTCATCGTTTTTACCCATTTCTCTGTGGGCTTTGCCTTTTCCCGATGCATTGCAAGAGGGCAGACTGATCTTCATCATTTTTACCCATTTCTCTTAGGTGTTTGCTTTTTCCCGATGCATTGCAAGAGGGCAGACAGATTTTCATTGTTTTTACCCATTTCTCTTAGGTGTTTGCTTTTTCCCGATGCATTGCAAGAGGGCAGACTGATTTCCATTGTTTTTACCCATTTCTCTGAGGTCTTTGACTTTTCCCGATGCATTGCAAGAGAGTATATCTTGATTTTCATTGTTTTTATCCATTTGCCTGAAGTGTTTACCTTGTCCTGATGCTTTGCTGAGAGGCCGACTTTGATTTCCGTCGTTTTTTATCCATTTGCCCGAAGTATTTTCCTTTTCCCGATGAATTGCAAGAGTATATAGGTGGATGCTTATCATTTTTATCTATTTGTCTGAAATCTTTGCCTTTTCTTGATGCTTTGTGTTTGGGTAGATATTTTATCGTTTTTGTCCATTTCCCTGAAGTGTTTGCCTTTTCCCGATGCTTTGCAAGCAGCAAGACGTTGACATTCATCGTTTTTCAACATTTGTCTGAATGGTTTGCCTTTTCCCGATGCATTGAAAAATTGTCTGTTATCATTTTTATCCATTTGTCTGAAGAGTTATATTGTTCCCGACGCATTGCAAGCCAGTAGACGTCAATTTCATCGTTTTTATCCATTTGTCTGAATTGTTTGCCTGTTTCATCTTTTTTATCCATATGCTTGAAGATTGTGATATTCATCGTTTTTTTTTATTCATTTGCCCGAAGTGTTTTCCGTTTCCCGGTGCACTGCAAGCGAGTATACCTTGCAAGAGAATATAGGTCGATTCTCATCATTTTTATCTATTTGTCTGAAATGTTATCTTATCCTGACTCCTTGCTGGTGGGCAGACTTTGATATTCATCATTTTTTATCCAATTTCCCGCCGTTTTTTCCTTTTGCTGATGAATTGCAAGAGCATATATGTCGATTTTCACCGTTTTTATGCATTTGTCTGAAGTGTTTGCGTCTTCCCGGTTCATTGCAAGAGAGTAAATGTTCATTTTCATCATTGTTATTGATTTATTCATTTCTGAAGTGCTTGCCTGTTCCCGATGTATTGCAAGAGAATATAGGTTGGTTCTCATCATTTTTATCTATTTGCCTGAAGTGTTTGCCCTTTCCCGATGAATTGCAAGAGAGCAGACATTGATTGTCATTGTTTTCATCCATTGTGAAAAGTTAGCCCGTGGAAGCGAGTAGATGTCAGATTTCATCGTTTTTATCCATTTGTTTGAATTGTTTGCCTGACGCTGATTTTCATTGTCTTTTTATCAATTTACCTGAAGTTTTTGCATTTTCCCAATACATTGCAAGAGTGTAGACGTTGAGTTGTATCTTTTTTTTTATCCATTTGCCTTGAGCGTTTGATTTTTCTCAATGTATTTGAAGAGGGCGGGCGCTGATTTTCTTCGCATACGTTGAACATTAATGTAAGTGTCTGTTGCACAAGTCTTCAGTCCGTCTATTATCATCAAAGCTTACTGGCTTTACGACATGGATTTTTTATTTACTCATTTTAAATTGACAATCTACTGTATAAAACATACAGCTGTACGAATGCCTTCTCCAAATGTTGAGGTGCGTGTGGTGTGAATGATAGCATCTTGGAATGAGAAATTGGTGACCCAAGTTCATATTCCAGTTGAGCCTGTTAGATTCACTTACGCACATACATTTCGGAAATGTATGAATCCCTCTATTCTCCTCCATGCTACAGGTTAAATAGTCAGCCAAAAAAAAATCACTGTTATCTAAAAAATGGTATTATTCTCATAATCAAAAACATTTTGGGGATTTAAATAACCCTCAAAGTATTGATAAGTAGTAAAAATCAATCAACAATTCCACACAGTATATATATATATATATATATGTGTGTGTGTGTGTGTGTGTGTGTGTGTGTGTGTGTGTGCGCGCGCGCGCGTTCTAAACAATTAATGAATTTATTTTAATCCAACATTTATATTACATGAAACGTTATTGTAGTGGATACTTCTTATTTGAAATAGTCGGTCTATTTTTATTTATTAAACAATGTGCAATACACTATTTACATTATTCGGACTATTGTCCTCATCTTTGTCGACATATTTATTACAACGTTTCGGTCGTTGTACGCTCCGGTCTTCTTCAGGTGGTTGGAATAACCCTAACGCTAGACTGTTCCAGTTTCACGTGCCATGTCTAATGGATGTCAGTTATCAGTTATCTCCTGTTAATTCCCCTCTCCGTGGAACTAGAACAGTTTACCCCAGTGAGTGAAATAAAGAGTTCAGTTCGACATTCCAACCACCTGAAGAAGGTAGGAGCGTACAACATATATATTCTAGTAATTGCTTCTGCTACTTTTCTTCCGAATTTAAAGCATTAAAATAAACCAAATCTGACAATAAACCTATGGTCGTTTTATTCTTTTTACTCATTACTACTCCAGATATATATCCTTTTCAAGTTTGCCGCTTAAAAGCCACAAATTTTTATAAATTCCGTAATTTCCCATGTATAATACGCCCTCATCCATAATACGCACCCCAAAATTTGTGCTGTGCATAATACGCAGCCCTAACTTTGCTTATTACCTTTTAGAAAAAAATGCATATCATACATGGGGAATTACTGTCTGGAAGATTTATCCTCTGTTTCATTCACATATATTGTCCAATCGTTATAGTGTATTCAGTACCGTAATTCCCCATGTATACTACGTCTTCATCCATAATACGCACACCTACAATAGTGCTGAAAGTGTGGAAAAATGTTTCTACTCATGCATAATACGCACCCCTTGTTTGGTAATCAAACCCTATAAATTGTACCTCTCCAATTTCATTACGGCCAACGTTTCCTACTCTTATTAAAAATGGTTTTAAACATAGGATAATATTATTCTAATTTAATTTTATCATAATTCTTATTTTATTTTACATTTGTAAGTATTGTTAGGTACATATGATTGTATTTGACATGCTTATGGGGTCAGACTCGCCGAATTTTAGTGTCAAAAGTTTGTGGTGAGTAGTCATTTCGCAACTGAAATCGACCGATAAAACGGCAGTTTTTTAAGGATTTTTTTGTAGCTGTGCATAATACGCATCCCTAATTTTGCTTATTATTTTTTAGAAAAAATTGCGTATTACACATGGGGAATTAAGGTGAAAGTTTCTTTTTCTTTTGTTAATAAAAATATACTGAAAATCACAAAAGCTTTTTTGATCACCTGATAAACACTTATTCATATATTTGGCATGTTTATTGGCTGAGGAAGTTGCACAACGGTGACCGATATCTAATGTGCTCTTGCTCAGATAACGTCCGGAGAAAGTAGAATTTTAAAGGAAGTAAAGTCCACCTTATTTTGATACAAGAAAATCTTGCTATTCACGACTCCTCCATTTGGCCTCCTGCTGGACAATGCTAAGCTTAGTAAATAGTGAGAGGAAGAAAAGGTTGAAACATTGGGAGTGAAGCAAATAAAGTATCACAAAATAGAGAAATTTAAGAAAGAAAGAGAGAAAGAGCGAGAGGTCAAATAAAAAAATGTTTGAGAAAGAAACAGAAGAAAAAAGTAGAAAAAAAAGCTTGAAAAAGGGTCGAGTAAAAGAAAAAGTATATAAACTTGAGAAAAAAGAAATAAGAAGCCTATGAAAAATTGGAAAGAAAGAAGGAAATAAGCTTAAAAAAGAAAGTTTGAGGTAGAAAAAGCCTGAAAGCCTGAAAGCCTGAAAGAAAGAAAGAAAGAAAGAAAGAAAGAAAGAAAGAAAGGAAGGAAGAAAGAAAGAAAGAAAGATGGATGAAGAGAAAGGAAGTTTGAAGAAAAAGAGAAAGAAAGACGACGAAAAAGAAGTTTGAGGTAAAGAAAGAAAGAAAGAAAGATTTTATGAGAAGAAAAAAGAAAGTTTATTGGAATAAAGAAAGCAGCTTTAAAAAGGAAAGGAAAGCATGGGGAATAAATGTTTAATAAAGATATGGAAGATTTAAAGCAAAATTATACGAAATATTACTTAAAGCTGAAGGAGTTGAGTAGAGAAAAGAATATCAAATGACTTATTAAAAACAAAAAGGAAGCTGAGAGAGCAAAGAAAAGAGTGGAAGGAGAAAAGTGGGCGAAAAAGTAGAAAAGAAAAGAGTGAATTTGACGCGAGAGAAAGAGTGAGAGAAAAAGCGATAAAGAGAGAAAAGGCGAGAGAGCGGACAGTTCGGTCAGTGTTCCCACAATATACTCAGATCACGATATAATGGATATAGAAGTTGTTTTCTGCGTTTGGGTCCTTTTGAGAGTGTACAAACAAACCTAACATCAAAGAATTTTAGCACGCCCCTCCCTCACTTCTTCATCCCTGTATCCTAACCCTCCTTCAAATACCCCTTTCCCCAACACTGGACCCTTGTTCCTGGAAGAATTCATACACATAATTTACTTGACAGAAGCGTATACAAAGTTAAATACACTCAGTATGGATGAAAAATTCGCGCATGCGTACATTTAGTTAACTAAATTTGTACGCGTATACAACGAAGAAAAATTGCTATTTCTAAAAATGTGTATAAATATATGTATATATGTACGTATGTGTGTGTGTGTGCACGAGCGTGCTCTTCATCACCACTGTCCATTATTGTAACGGTTTCTTTCTGTATATAAGTGTTGTGTACACAAACCTGTTTTCACTACTTATCTTTCTTTCCTTCCGTTTATCATTTCATTCATTTTTCTCCTCCTCTTATTTCCATTCTTCCTTCTTTCCTTTTTTTTCCTCTCTCGCCTTCCATCTTTTACTTGCTTTCTTCTGTCTTTTCCCTTCTCCCATTCCTCATCTCTTTCTTTCTTCTTTTATTCCCTTTTCTCTATTCCTACCTTCTCTTCTTTACCTTTTACTTTCTCTCATTTCTATCCTTACCCATCCAAATTATTTTCTTTATTCTACTTTTCTTTTTACCCTTCTTACCGTTTCTCTTTAATTTTCTTCCTCCTCACTTACTTTTTCATCTGTTCTTCCTTCCTTCCTTCTTTATTTCTTGCTCCCCTTCACTTGTTTCCGACCAACCATCTAAGCTTCCCTCTTTTCTATTCGTCTATATAACCTTTCCTTTCCTTCCTTATCCCATGTTTGAATTTTCTTTTTTCTTCTATTTTTCCCCTTTCTTTCTTTCTTTTTCTTTCTTTCTTTTTTTTCTTTTTCTTTCTTTTTTTTCTTTCATTCTTTCTTTCTTTCATGAGTTTCCTATTATTTATTCTTTCCATTATTCATACTTCCTGTTCCGAGAGTCTACCGTAGCGCAATAATTTGTAAACTTGTCTTGCTAATGTTGCGAGTTCGAGCCTCACTAAGTGATCCCATTATTGTAGCCTTTTAAATTTAGCAAATATCAATAAGTATACCTCGTTCCCAACACCCTTATTTGTGTAGTGAGTTCTATCATCACTAAGTTCTCCACTCTTGTGTTGTTATGCCGAAGGTAAATTAAGTTAATATCAATTCCCATCTTCGACTGTCTTAGTTCACTTTCTTCAACATCTTTCCTTTAAATTTTTTCTTTCAGCTTCAATCTAACTCTTTCTTCTACATTTTTTATTATTATTCTTTCCTTCATTTTGTTTTTAAATTTCACTCTTACTCCTTTCATTCCTCTTATTTATTCATTTATTTTACTTTCTTTCAGTTTTTTCTTCTTTATCTCTATCGCTCTTTCTCTTTTCACTCGTTTTTTAACTTCATTCTTTTTATAAATTATTTTACTTCTCACACTGTTCGTCTTTTTCTGTTTTACTTTCTTCTTTTATCTTCCAAGTTTACTTCTTTCTTTATTTCCTTTGTTTCTTTTCTTTTTCTTTTTTCTTTTCTTTTTCTTCTTTTTTGTCTTGTCTTCTCTCTTCCGTCTTTTATTCTTTCAAAACAACGGCTGGATTTCATCTCACCGTTGTGTGACAACAACATTTTTCAATATCCATGAGTCGGCCCTTATCCACGCTCGCTCACAATACGCATGCGTACCTATTCACATCTCAGCGTGCCCAGAGATTTATATGCGGTGTGTCTGCCTACGTATCTGCTTACTGGTCAATCATTCAGGCTGTTTCCACGCATGCGCATCAATATGTCTGTTTCTGTGTGTGTGGTATGGAAAGACAAAAAAGGGCGGGAAGTCTGGGTCGGGACGTTTAAATCTATTTTGCAAACAGAAGGCGGGAAAAGGAAAAGGGAGGTAAAAACAAATAATATGATGAACAAGCCTTTTTTTATTTTCATGACAATGGCGACTGAGTTACGCTGTTTCCCCGCGTATTTATTACATCTTTTATCCGACATATTTTCATAAACAATTTGATGATAATAACAATAAAAATAAGGAAGAGAAAAGAAGCAGTAAAAAGAAGATAAGAGTAACTAGAAACTGGGGGAAAAGAAGGAGAAAAAGATTATGTAGTTTAGGTGAGGGGAATGAGGAGGAAAGACGTTCATGTTCGAGATGGTCTTAAAGAGATAAAAAAAAAGGTTTTCCCTTAACTTCTACAAAAAAAAGTCAACAGGAAAACGAGTCCAGACTTTCCCCCTTTTTTTTCTAATGCTTTAAACTACTACAGAATATTTGGTTGGGTTAGGAAATCTTTAGATGTTCTTTTCTAATGTTATGATAGGAATGTTTTCTAAGCTTACAAACACAGACACCAGACATTATACTATTCTTCGCTTTATACAAGACTCAGTAGCCACTCAAGGTAGGGTGTTACTGAATGAGGCTATTATAAGGGTGTAGGAGGAGGAAGAAGAAGGGCATATTGTGTAAGATATTGAACTGGGAGCACTCTCTTGAAAAGTCGGTTCCACAAAATAACAGTTCTTGGGAAAAAGCTGTCTGAGTGGGACTTCCTCCTTACCAATGGAATACGAAGGAAACGAGGATAAGTCGACTCTGTGTACGTGGCATGGCTGGTTCTAGCTGTAAAGGTTTGAATTAGTGAAACTAAGGAATGTAGCTCACTTGAACACACACACACACACACACACACACACACACACACACACACACACACAAACACGTGTGGGTGTATGCGTGCATGTGTGAGTGTTCGCAAGATGTATAATATTATCCGAAACAAAAGTGAAGATAATGAGACAAAATGGAAAAGCTATAAACGACGTGTTTCGCCCAAGAACGTCTGCTACGTTCGGCTTTTTCAGGTTGGAATGAAAATCAAAACTGTATAGAAGGAAAATACGTTGGCATCTCTGAGGATAAAACATTGCCATAAATCAAATTACCTTATCACCTCCGATAACCAGAAACCAGACAATCTGCCAGTTTATATATATATATATATATACATACATATATATATATATATATATATATATATATATATATACATATATATATATATATATAGAGAGAGAGAGAGACATTGATATATATATATATATATATATATATATATATATATATAGTGAAGTTACGAAAATGAAATCCTGTGAGCTCAATGTAAATTCACTTCTAATAATTTAAAGAAAAACAGACTACTTTAAGGCTCCATTAATAATTTATTTCAGCATAGCCCCTTTAAAGAACGCTGGATCATTAGACGTCACTTCCAAAAGGTGAAACGAAAAATGAAATGAACATTTACACTTTGGACGGGTAGTATTAAGATTATGTAATTTAACAGAGAGGGTAGTGAGGAGTGGTGTGAGAGACATGATCGAGTTTAGAGAGGGTTTATTTTAATATTTCTATCTATCATATTTAGTATTAGGGGAGGGGGGATCAGACATTGACCTATTTAATCGGTTGACTTAACGGAAGTGATATATTGAAAGGGAATGGGGAGAAGAGACAAAGAAAAAGAAAAAAGATGGAAAGAAGGGGGAAGTAAAGAGATAAGAAATAATTTAGGGATTTAAGTTAAATAGTATATTTAAAAATACATTCATAGAAAATACATTAACAAATGCTATTTAAAATATAACAGTTTACTGATAGTAATCTTTTAATATTGTAAATGATTGTTAAGGTAACATCTCTATCGGTTTGAATCTAATTCATGAATGTAATTTGTGACTATTTTTAGATGGGTAATCTTTTTTACTTAAAGTTTAGGTTTTAAATTAAGATGGAGTAATATTTTAAGGCAATATTAAAGATTTTGTTTCATCATATATATATATATATATATATATATATATATATATATATATATATATATATATATATATATATATATATATACCACACATACACTTATGTAAATCTCACATATACATACGGTCATTTACATGCAAATACACACATAGGCACATACACATGCATCGATATACACAGGTACCTATCTATATTCATATATCAATACTTACATATATATTTTCAAATATTTACACATATTTATATTTATATCTATTTAAATTTTTCCTTAAATTTCACAGTTAATGTTTAACGTTAGGTGTTGACTTAAGTGTTTAAATATCAAAACAAATATTTCTAATTTTAATATTTTACTATCAATATTGATAGTTAAAGAGTAACATATTTAAATTAAATTTAATTATCAAATTAAAATGAAATTACCTCCATATGATAAAAAATTTCAATCTCACAATTCTAATTAGAGAATATTAAAAGAGAAAATAAGATAAATCGTTAATAAAAGAACTTTAAGTCCTTCCCTCAGAATACTTTCTCTCTCTCTCTCTCTCTCTCTCTCTCTCTCTCTCTCTCTCTCTATATATATATATATATATATATATATATATATATATGTATATATATATGTATATATGAACAAATCTATACCTATAAATACATATACCTGCATATGTATTAATATTACTATATTTTACATATATTCACACATATTACATATAGGAACTCACAAGTACTTACATTTATATATACACATATATACATACACAGACCACATGCAATCCTATATATATGACACGATATATATATATATATATATATATATATATATATATATATATATATATATATATATATGTAAGCAAATATGTGGATGTAGATCCGACGGTATGATGAAAATATGGAAAAGACAAAGCAAAATCCGAATATGTGAGTTTACTGTTTTTTATTTTGTGGTTTTATATGTATGTTTTATTTGTATAGAGATGTATGTATACATATATATTTAACTACCAGAAAAACAAAAAACAAAATAAAAAACATAACATATTCGGATTTTGCTTTGTCATTTCCACATTTTCATCATACATACATATACAAAACATACCTACCTAAACTTAAGAATACACCTTTACACACACACACACACACACACACACACATATATATATATATATATATATATATATATATATATATATATTACATATGCGCCTACAATATATATATATATATATATACATATATATGTATACATACATCTCTATACAAATAAAACATACGTATAAAACCACATATCAATATTCAAGTTCATCTACATATTTGTATACATACAATTATGTGTCCGCGTCCATGTGTGCATATAATCATTTCCAAAACCAAAATTACCATAATATTTTCCCTTTCTATATAGTTATTTCTAAATATATTTAGTTAGATTGAGGTGGTTTTTATGTCTACATTTAAAAATGAACTCGTTATGTTTGTTCAGTAATATATCCAGATCTTTATGTTTTATCATTAGGTTCTCCTCTTTTATACACAAGTCGCAACTATCTCTGAAATTTATTGGAGTTCTGGCTCTCGAGATAATTTTCCATTTTACTTGTGGGGTTAAGCCGCTCTCCAACAAATCCCAATAATGTTTTGACAGTGCAGTTTGGTGTTTTTTTAGATCTATTTGTGAAGGACTGGCGATGGTTATAAAACCGTTGCTTCCAATTTCCCGCCAATATTCCTATATATATCTTTTTCTGTTCAATATTCTCCTTGGGAAAATTGTAGCTTCATATATCACGTTTTCTGTCATGCATATTCCTTCAACTGGACAATCGGATCCTACCCTGCAATTACAGGTAGATGTTTTCTTTTGGTTTGCATTACGATCTTTTTGTAGTTTGTATATATATAAGAACACTCGTGCCTTGACGATTGCATCTAGCATGAAACAGCCTGTTGCCTGTGTTGACTTCAATGTTCACTCATATCTATATCTATATCTATATCTATATATATATATATATATATATATATATATATATATATATATATATATATATATTAGAGCCATTGATGCCTGTCTGAGTGTTGTTTTATTTATTTTGTTATTATTTTATATCTATGTATATACACATGCACACACGCACACACACCGCACACATATGTAGAAAGCGAAATACACTTGTACATACATATACATATATAGACACAGATATACACACATGCATGTATTAGAGCCCTTTTTGTATATATGTATCAGGGCAACTCCAGTACTCAGGTTACTATGTCTCAGCCTCAGTCATCCAACTATTAAGTCCGATTCACATAAATACAGTAGTAAATACTGTATGTTGGTCTGCAGTTGAAGATTCGTTTTATACTGGGTGTACGGGGAATTTATGGCCAAGCCTACGGGCTCGGAAAACCAACATTAAATTCAGCCTTGTGCCACATGTGACCGCTTGGGGCGATTGGTAGATATCCTGCAGTTGGAGATTCGTCTCTAGCTGTGCTGGTCAAACTCTCTGCCTCTGGGTAGAGAGGATCCTCAGACGAGGCCATGTCGAAGAGCAGAGTCTCATCTCTGGAAACAGCTACCCGACCCCGTTTTATACAGAGTCTACGGGGAATCTTTTGGCCAAGTCTACGGACTCGAACAACCCATATTAAATTCGGCCTATACCACATCTGACCACGTGAGGCGGTTGGTAAATATCCTGCAGTTAGAGATTCATTGTTGAATTCATTTGACTCACTTCTAGCAGCTACTTTTTCTACCCGCCGCTGGAGAATCTTATATATGTTGTTCTTGTCCTAAGTATTAGCATTCATTAGCAACCTTCATGTGATTATTCTATTCAGTAACCTTCCTTTGTTTACAACAATATTTTATTCATAAAAACAATTTTTAAAATTTCTAATTAAATAATGTTTAAGTTTTGTTGCAGTTTTTATTTTACGTTTGGGAGCAGATTTTTTCTAACTGGGTTTCCAATTTTACAAAAAATTGATGATTTAAATTCTTTGGGGACTTGTCCTCATAACTAATATAAACATTAATAGAAAAGAGTTTCTCGAAATTTCATAAAATTAAATAAGTACCTGCACTTATTTAATTTAAGTAGATGTAACAACCTAAGATTTTCTAAAAAAGAAAAAGTTAAAAAATAACTTAATCTTTTTGTGAATAAGTTCTGAGAGTTTCCTTAAAAACCATCTATTACCTGATTTTTGTAAGTATTTCCAAATCAATGTATTTTTTGGTGCAAACAAGGTCAAATTTCCCATACAAATTTATGCCACCCAGGTTGATGACAAACAAACTATGATTGTTAACCAAAACTTCGAAGGTTTTAAAAAGGATTTAAAAAACCCTTAAAACTTTAGATAAAAAATCCTTTGGTCTTTCCTTTTATTACCATTTTGTTTTTATTAAGTTTGGGGCATTTTTCCATCATGGCATGCTCGTTTTTAGCGAATCTTTGGAACTACTGATAATAATGTTATATGAACAAATGTCGAAACTTCATCTTTCGTTCATCGTTAGTCGAACTAACAAAAGTCTACTCAAACTATGTAGGTAACATTTCTAATAGCTTTAATTCACTGTTTTTCAAGGTATATAGCTTTGTTACAGCTACATAGCTTAAAATCTTGATTTAAATACATTCTGTGCTTCGTAATTCATCTGGAGAATGAAAAAGTATAGAACAAAGCCTGATCAGTAAAGCTGTACATGTAAAAAAACTATTTCGTGTTTCTATTCTTGCATTTAGGAAATCGGTAACAGTATTTTATGTATATTCCCTTTATTGTAAAAAAGAGACATCAATAACAAAAACATACTGTATTTCATGTATAATAAGTAACTACGTAATAACGATTTTAATAACACTTACTTCACTATATCATTATTAATTTTCTTTTTAAAATTATTTAAAATTTTTGAATATTATAATAAAATTAATTAAAATATCATTTATATTTCATTAATAAATAAATTTTTTTGGAATGTCCCAAGAAAGCTAAATAATAAATATTATTTAATTTAGATATCACAAAAATCAAAAACTCTTTTAACATTCAAATTAAAAAAAAAGAATATTTGATATTAATTTATTTAGCAAGACATTCATATTATATTATGATAAAAATGCAGGAAAAAAGTTGAAAATGCATTGAAAAAATTTGTATTTTCTAATAGTCCCTATAACAATAACTGATTATAGTTACGACAGGTCTCTTTATTTGCAATACACAACCAATAAAAGCAATATAGAGCATACAATCTAAACATAAAATATAACGCCGAAATATTTGACTCCAAAATTTCTCACAAATAAATAGCAAATCATATCAGATTTATAAAGATTTCCTATATATATATATATATATATATATATATATATATATATATATATATAGAGAGAGAGAGAGAGAGAGAGAGAGAGAGAGGTAGATAGATAGATAGATAGATAGTTTTCGTGTGACACATTTCGTCTTTTAGGTTCTTATCGAATAATTTTGTTACGTTGGTGCGACTACACATTTAGTCTGAGGAAGTCCTAAAGGACGAAACGCGTCACACGAAAAGTTTGACATGTATTTTTCACCCCAATATTGTTCTTGATATACAAAAATGAATATATCGTTATCTGATATATATATATTATATCCGGGTTTCTCTTATATCAGGGTCTCTTATATCCGGGTTACACTGTATATATATACACACACACACACACACACATATATATATATATATATATATATATATATATATATATATATATATAGTACATAGAGATAGTAGATCAATATTCAGATATGTATTGTTAATATAACAGACAAAGAAAGTTTATTATGTTTTATCAGGAGCCGACCCAAGCTTCGTACATTGGCTTTAGTTTCAGGAGGAAATAAAGACAAAACTGTCTAACGTTTGGAGATTTCTTTATTGTGTTGTTCATTGATCTAAGCTTTCGACACACACGAGCCATCGCCAGAGTGATTATTTGGAGTGTACGACAGATATGTTCACCGTCAAAGATGACATCCTGTTATGTTTACATAGATGCTTGATATGCGACGCAGGTCGTAAATTCAGAATGCTGATCTATGACGTCATAGATGACCACGTGAGAGAGAACCATGTGTTTAAATGCATTCTAATATGTTGTAACTGGTTTGAAATGTAATTTTGCTTTGTTTTAATGTAGATGGCCTCCAATAAGTTTCCTTTCACTGTGTGTATGTGCGAGTATTGTTGTGTTATCAACTAATATCATCTAATGCATAAATTATAAAATAATAAAATAATATTATCTAATGCATAAATTATAAAATAATAAAATAATATTATCTAATGCATAAATTATAAAATAATAAAATAATATTATCTAATGCATAAATTATAAAATAATAAAATAATATTATCTAATGCATAAATTATAAAATAATAAAATAATATCATCTAATGCATAAATTATAAAATAATAAAATAATATCATCTAATGCATAAATTATAAAATAATAAAATAATATTATCTAATGCATAAATTATAAAATAATAAAATAATATTATCTAATGCATAAATTATAAAATAATAAAATAATATTATCTAATGCATAAATTATAAAATAATAAAATAATATTATCTAATGCATAAATTATAAAATAATAAAATAATATTATCTAATTCATAAAATAATAGTATATTATTATAATAAAAATTAATAAAATATCAAAAATATTATTGTTATTATATAATTATATTATATTATTATTACAAAATAATAAAATAATATTATCTAATACATAAAACTCAATGTGTGTGTGTGTGTGCGCGCATGGACTGGAGATTATGAAAATAAATGAAATGTATACAAATTTAGTTGTTTCTTATTATAAGTATATTTGTATATATTATATAATGCATCAACTAAATGCGGTTTGATCACTTATATCTACTAACATATCCATCGGAAATTTTCGAAGCCTTTAAACTAAGTGGACTTCCAGCCACAGATAAAAGACGTTACCACTCCCAGAAATGCATGTGTCGATAGTTTCTACAAACTTTACAATTTCAAAATAACAAGACTTTTACCCCGAGCAATAGACGCTTTAAACTCAATTAACGACTGAATATATTGGCGACGATGTTTCTGACTTTGGCCAAACAAAATATATTTACTTATTTACTTAGCGTAGCCAATCACTTAACTGAGAGTATGTGACGCTGCAGTTTGAAACAAATATATTAAGTAAACAGTGAATAGTTTAGTAGTCCTCGTCTTATAAATATCCAACATATATATATATATATATATATATATATATATATATATATATATATATATATATATATATATATATATATATATAAAAGGGTGTGCACTGAGGCCAACATCAATTGGCGACAGTCTATTTCATGATTAAACATAATATTCAGGCAAGATGTCGCCACAGCGCTGAACTCATTACCCTCTCTTATATTTACGCACGCTCTGTCCCGGATATTGAGCACTTTCACCCTATAAATATATCATACCTTAAAACTTATATATTATCTTAGGTACATCTACTAATTTGGCATACATGTGTTTTAAAATAAATGTTAAAAAATGAAAAAAGCTTTCTTGAAGCTTTCATTTTAGCTTTAATTGAAAGCTAATGGATTTAAAATTTACTATTTTCAGTAAGCAATATATATATATATCCATTTATTTACATAACAGAGAAATGAAAAATTACCTCATGAGTATAGGTTATTTCAAGTAACGCCGAATGCGTCAGCCTTATTCAACTCAGACAGTGGACTGTATTCAGTGTCTTAACTAGAGGTTTAAAATTTAATATTTAACAAAGACAGCAATTGAAAAATTGATACAGAGCCAACCCATAACACAGTAGACAGGACAGACTGCCCGAGGGGTGGTAAGGGGAAGGCAGAAGTTATCTGTCTTAAAAGGAAAGAAGCTACACAAATTCAACCCAGATATTAACCTTAAAACCCCAAATTGGGGTTATAAGAAAGATAAAGTGAAACTGAAGGAAGGTCGAAAAAAGGAATTTTATAAAACTAACTTTTTTAGTATTAATTATATAAAAAAAATTGTTCTCACTAAAAATTACCAAAATATGTTTACAAATAAGATATAATAAGATTAAAAATAAATCGTTTTCAGATAGTTTATATTAAGAAAGAATATATTTAAAAAATTAATGAATAAAAATAATTATATTAACTATTTAAAATTTTAAAGATAAGTTAAATTATTAAGAATATAAACCATACCCAATAATAAAAAAAAGAAAGAAAGAAAAACCTTTGTAAAAAAAAACTTTTTAGAAAATAAAAGTGTAAAGAATTAGGTAATCAAAGAAAAGGGAGTCCATAAAATGATGGAAATTTATAAGACAGGATTGATATTGAGAAGGCAAAATTTTAAGCATTTGACAATTTTTTGTGGGAACAATTTTTTTTATATAATTAATTGGATTATATACGAACGGATTTATTACCTGTACTATATATATATATATATATATATATATATATATATATATATATATATATATATATATATATATATATATATATATATATATATATAAGGTGACCCAAAAAACGGGGACTTTTTAACAATCCAATAAAGCCAAGAGTGATGGAAGAAAAATATTTAATTCATAGTAATTGAAACCTTAAAACATGCCATTTAAGAAACAATGATGTAATTTTCATTTTTTTTTAAATTACGTCCTGTAGATGGCGTCCTGCTGTACGAATGCATTCTTGAAATCTGATGTTGAGATTCACATTGACTGCTGCAACATCTCAGCTGGGATACCGTGAATTTCATTCTCGTTACTAAAATGGCGAAATGTTTACTTGCTCAAGGTCACTGTCTCGCAATGTTGCCACTTGCTCATGTCTGGCAATACGCACTTCAAAAATTCCCGCTTTTGGGGGTCATCCTATATATATATATATATATATATATATATATATATATATAAAACTATCGCTTAAATCGTCTCAATTTTGCATCTATATGAAAATGGAAGATTATAAGATTAATTTTAGAGACTTGAAAGGCAAAAATTCCACGCAAACAACAAAAAGTATATGGGCTGTGTACGATGAAGGTGCTTTAGCTGACAGAACTGTACGGAAGTGGTTCGCTAAGTTTACAGTTGGTGTTTGTAGACTTATTGATGAAGAACATTCACCCACTGCAGATAATGACCAAATCAAGACATTGATTGAAAATAACTCGCATTACACAACTCGGGAATTGACAAAAACACTAAATTTATCAAAATCCGCCATCCATGAGCACTTAGTGAAGCTTGGGTACTCAAATAGAAGTGGTGTTTGGGTACCACATGAACTGAGTGAAAAGAATCTTCTGGGTTGCATTTCATCTGTGATTTTTGTATAAAAGCAGTGAAAATACACCTTTTTTTAAGCGAATTGTGACGAGTAATGAGAAATGAACCGTTTACAACAATACTCAGCAAAAAAGATCCTGAGGGTAGGCGACATGAGCCAACTTTAACCATATCAAAAGCAGGTCTTCATCGTAAGAAAGTGATGCTATGCATTTGATGGGATTAGAAAGGATACTATCTTCTGCCAGGTAACCAGTCAATTGATTCTGAAATGTACTGCTCGTAACTGAAGAAATTAAATGCAGCAATTCAAGAAAAATCAACCAGAATTGGCAAAAAGGAAAGGTGTTGTTTTCCATCAAGATAGTACCAGACCTCAAGTTTCTTTGGCGACCCGGCAAAAATTGTTGCAGCTTGGCTGCGATGTGTTACTCCACACGCTATATTCACCAGACATTGCTTCTTCGGATTTTCATTTATTCAGGTGCTTGTAAAATAATCTCAAATAGTAAAAATGCTAAATCTTTGGATGACATAAAAAGCCACCTTAATGAGCTATTTGCCAAGAAACCACCCAAATTCTGGGAAAATGGAATCTTTAAGTTGAATGAAAAATGAAGAAATGTTGTGCAACAAAATGGTTCTTATTTAGTTGAATAAATATTTAATGGCCTAATTTTATTTTATGTTTTAATTTCCCTTGAAAATCAGCATGAACTTTCCGGAGAACCCAACATGGTACAATGGATAAATTGTCGTCTAAATTACATAAAATAGAAATAACTTTGACATCAGATTTTAACATATATGTATTTACCAATATTAGAAAAACATATCCTGAAATAGTAAAGAGTATATTTATTCAATAAAATCGCCATTGGATTCAACCACGGCCCCTAGACGATTTCGGAATCTTCTGCAACTCTACGGGACAGTCTCCTTGTTTAAGTTAGTAAATACTGCCATAATCCTTGCCTTCAGTTCATCTTTGGTGTTACAAGGAGTTTTGTTTGTCTCTCGTTCAACTGCGCCCCACACATAATAATCAAGGGAGTTTGAGTCTAGAGAGTTAGGTGGCTGGATTAAGGTGTGATGTAGTTGCCGAAATTGTCTCAGCCATAACTGGTTTCTCCTGCTTGTGTAGCATGGTGCAGATCCCTTTTAACAGACACATGATCTTCCAGTAGCTACCCTCTTGACCCAGGGTGCACTACCTCTCCAAGGCACTTGATATAGACCTTTGTGTTGAGTCTGAGGACCCAAGCAACAAATTCAGGAGTTCTTTTCTCATCAGGACGATCAGAGTGAGTTTTCCGAGCTGCTGTATCTTCGTAACCATCATTAGACTAATCCAACTCTTTCCGAATCATCTGCACTGTCCTCAGATAGTTCGTATTGATAGCTTCTGGCGCGAATGCCAAGCAGTAAAGCATACCTTTTCCAAACTGCTGAAGGCGTGAATTGCATCATGGTGCTCTTTTTCACACAGACGGTGCCCAACTGACTCTACTATAATGCGCAGGCGACAAAATCAAAAACAAACAATGTGCATGCGCGAAATTAAAAAATATAAAATGGCGACAATGTGTGTGTGTGTGTGTGTGTGTGCGTGTGTGCGTGCGCGCGTGTGTGTGTGTATTTATTTTGTTTACTGGCTAGCGCAAATATTGGTATTCACGAAAATAGTGTTTGAAGTAATAATATTAGTAAATAATTACGTAAATAAGTAATAATACAATGTTACGTTACACAAGATTAAGTCAAAATCTTATATTAGAAAAAATCCAGGAAACCGCATTAATGGGGATTTTAATGCTACCCCAAGCATTTTTAAACGCCACCGCTCCTTTGATAACAAGAAGACATTACCCTTTGAAACGAAAGCATCAAACACCAATAGAGAAGACTTGCTAAATTTTTCTTACTCAAAAAGATACTCCACCTTAACACATGGTTTGATAATCTCGAGAAACACAGCATGGTATATTACAAATAATGTAACGACAAAGATTATTGACGTCAGCATTTCAGACTCTTGAATTAGGCAGTTTGTGATAGATGTTAGAGTATACAACGTCTACTTTGAATCAAATCACATATTTCTCGTGATTAAATTGGCAACACAAGCAAAAACTAGCTCGTTTCCGCCCATGTAAATCAAGAAAAAATACCGAGTTATAATATTTAACAATGAAAGGGTAATATACTAGAGTTCATATGTATGTCAGTAAGTCTGGATCAAAATATAGAGGAATTACAAATGTTATCATAGCGACATTATCTGAAGCACGTGATTCCAAGAAAACCTAGAAGGAAAAAGATATATCCATGGAGTGACAACCCTGAGTTGAAAAATTGATGCAAGAAAGAAACCAACAGAATACGAATAATTGAAGGGAAAATACCAAACATTTAACTGGTTTGGTTTGTTTTACGACATATCAACCTCAATGGGTTATTTAATGCCGACAAGATTTTTATTGCTGGTAATATTTATTTTTCAGAAATGTATTGCTGGTAATATTTTTTCAAAAAAATATATTGATGGTAATATTTTTCTTTTTCAAAAATATACTGCTGGTAATAATTTTTCTTCAGAAATGTATTGCTGGTAATATTGTTTTTTTTTCAAAAATTCATTGCTGGTAATATTTTTTTTAATGTATTTCTGGTAATAATGTAGTCCTATTAATAATATATTTCTGGTATTTTTTCTAAAATGTATTGCTCGAAATAATTTTTTTCCAAAATTGCATTGCTGGTATTAAAACCTATTTTTACACTTTCATAGTGGAGCTTAACTATTTGCCCATTGATGGAACCCTAACAGGTGCTACCACCATGGGGCAGGGTAAACCTGGGAACATCAGCAATTAAGAGGTGGTTCCACGATCCTCTAAATCTCCTGATCAGAGGCCTTGCTGTTGGATGTAGTTTATCGTCTTACCCAGGACGACCAAATAATTAAGAAACAAACTAAAAACAAAATTAGTTAATTCTCTGAAAAAAGAGTGTCTCCAGAAAACTGGAAATTAAATTATTGAAGCCAAACAGCATAGACAATGTGTTGAAATGTGGAGAAAAGCGAAAAGTCACAGTAAAATCGGATAAAAACGTTCACAGAAGAATTGACCTGGTCTCAAAACCACTTTGAATCACATTTCAACCCTGATCACACTAAACTTAAGATGCCCGCAGAGATATAACATACACCAATATTCATCCAATCATTACGAACTCCGTCCACAAACATAAACAATAATGAACCTAGTGATGAGGAAATTAAAAAAACGATTAGAAATTTAAAGAATAAAGCATCACTAGACACTGAAGCTGACATTTGATAATGGCTTACTTTCTCCCTGAATTTAATAACAAGTTTATCTATTTTATGAAAGAAGTCTGGAATCAGAAATGCCTCCACCAATAAGTGAGGTTTATCACGCATTAATGCATTAGAGAAACAGATAGGTTGCGCATAGAGGTATCTCAATTGGATCTATCACGATCAAACCCCGACGATCCAGTTTGGTTTTCGTTCTGGTAAGGGATCCAATGACGACATATACCTCATCAAATATTTCCAAGAAATTACTTACCTCTCTAGTAGGAAATTGTATATTTGCTTTGTCGAACCCACAGCTGCATCAATAGAGACTTCCTCTTCTCATCCATTAGAAACTACCTTACCAGATCCAAATCCGCTATATACTGATATGATATAACAGAGGATTTGATATGATATGATATAATAGAGGATCTGATCTAATATGATATAACAGAGGATATCATTTGATATGATATGATATAATAGAGGATCTGATCTGATATGATATGATATAATATAGGATCTTGCATGTCTGGCGAGGACCCCAATACGGAAGCAGCTCAAACTTCATCAGGAGTATGACAAAGAGGAAATGAGAGCCCCAGCTTATTTAATCTGTTCTTAGACCAGGAGTCACAAGACTTTTTTCTACAGAGGGGCAGATAACTGAGAGAATGACGATAACCATTTTGTTCAATACAATACACTGAATGCACAAAAATAAAAACAACAAATATAATTATTTATTAAAAAGTTATCCAAGAAGGCGACAATAGCAATAAAATACACTATTTACATTATTCGGACTATTGGTCTTATCTTTGTCGCCATATTTATTACAACGTTTCGGCCGTTGTACGCTCCGGCCTTCTTCAGGTGGTTGGAATGTCGAACTGAACCCTTTATTTTGTTCACTGGAGTAGATTGTTCTAGTTCCACATACCTTGTTTAAAAGATGAGGACAATAGTCCGAATAATGTAAATACTGTACATAATACCTCATCTCAGAAATATAGACAGCAATAAAATAGTTATATCACACCAAGTGCGCACATATCTGAATCTCAAACTAAGCAGCACGAAAGGTTTAGCGAGATTTGTCAAGCTTTACCTTTTAAGATATAATTAATATTTGTTTTGGTATTGCTGCATCCAACCAAGAGAAATGCTAATGTTCATCAATCAACCTCGTTACATGTGCTGACTTTACATACTTTTATAATAAGTTGAAGCGAAATATATGACATAATTCGCTCAAGTCAGTCCTTTTTATATAAGGCACCCTTCAAACCGGTTTAAACACGGCAATGCAAGTTAAAACATAATTGCTGCAGCAGGCTCGTAATCGCTCTTCATAGAAACTTCATTGCAGGTACTTACACAAAAAAGCGCTCGGATATCAAAAGTTGCAAAAAGTTGCCGAATTTTTTATTTCACTGATTTTCCTAAAACTTATATTACTGTCAGATGCAAAAATCAGATTGGCCAAATTTTGGCATTTTACTGAATTATATCTTAGCTCATTTGTGGCACAGTGAAGCGGCGGGCAGGATGAACTGAAGTCGGGAGCCGGATCCGGCCCGCGGGCCTTAGTTTGGTGACCCCTGTCCTAGACTATGCCCTGCGCATATACAAACATAGATGTGATGAGATGTGCACTGACCATTTAAGCATTCCATATCACATCCGGAACGAGTCTACCAAGCGGTCAGTCTGCCCAACTATTCACCCATAGGTAGGGAGGGAAGAGATGGATCCGTACGGTATAAGGGTATTTGCGCGTAAGTGAATATTGCGAACTCGACTGGATATATATATATATATATATATATATATATATATATATATATATATATGCTTGTCTGTGTGTTTCTATGTGTGTCTGCGTGTGTTAGAGGGTGCTGAAAAGTTTTCAACCAGACTCATTTCTCAAAATCTGTCCAAACAACAGAATTTATTGAAAATGCCAACATGATCAAATGAACATTTTTATTGCATATACTTCCTTTCATTAAGGAAACCAGATACTCTCTCCCTTCTGTAGTAAGAAATATTTTTATTTCATTATATAACTACTTCCAACCTGTTTCCGCACCACAGACAGGTACTATATATATATATATATATATATGTGTGTGTGTGTGTGTGTGTGTGTGTGTGTGTGTGTGTGTGTGTGTGTGCGGATAGAGAGAGATCTATATATATAGTGGACATATGAATCAACACTGTGTGGACATGGTCAAGCTTGAAAATTGAGTCTATAATCTATAAACGCACAATCTCCATTATCAAGCCTTCTTTCACTAAATATTGTAAACAGTATATATATATATATATATATATATATATATATATATATATATATATATATATATATATATATAGTACAGCTAATCGATCCGTTGGTATGGGTGGATCCTAATAATATTAATTATTACAACTGATATTTATTATAACAGAGCATATGTATTTTTCTACAGCAAAAAACAAAAAAAAAGCCTCAACATGGGAATAGTCTGGTCTGTACGCAGCTATGGCTTGAAAATGAAACAGAACTAGGGATTTTAATTCTATAATTGAATTTGAAGTTTTTAGCTTCTGTTTTTGAAGCATGATAATTCCTATGTAGCGATGGAACCATATTTTTAAGTAAGTAAATTTATAATATTTATGTTCTGTAGATATGCATTGAATACTGTTTTGTAAAAATAAAAATATTATTAAAATCACCGGATGATATATCTTACTGCTATTTCACTTTATTATAATATTAATATATATATATATATATATATATATATATATATATATATATATATATATATATATATATATATATATATATATATATATATATATTAAATGGATTCCGACATATTCTTATAGACATAATTACATAAACGTTAATTTTAGTGGATACCCTTATTTGAGTAAACGCTGCGTTTATTTTAAACGGTATTTTATTTTGTCTACTTGTCTCAAATGTGAAGGCCGATACTCTTTAAAATAAACGATAAACAGAGCGTCTACTTTAATAAGGTTATTCACTAAATTTAACATATATATATTTAATAAAAATATAAATTTGACATATATATATATATATAGATAGATAGATAGATAGATAGATAGACATAGATATAATTCCACTCGTTCGTCACACACACACACACACATTTATATATATATATATATATATATATATATATATATATATATATATATACAAAGAGAGATTATACCCACAGAAATAGTACACAAGACTTAAACAAAATAGACGTCATTTTATACCTTAGGATCCTTTCAACCAACACGTTTTCAAAGGCAATCGTTGGCGAAATACAAAAACAATCAAGACACACAATAATAACGAAAGAGGCGGGAAAGTTGGAACACGATTAAAATGAAATAAATTTTATTTGTAAATAATTAATAAAATGAATACCAAGTTCCACAAGCGTATATGTATGTATATATATATATATATATATATATATATATATATATATATATATATATATATATATATATACACACACACACACACACACACATATATATATATATATATATATATATATATATATATATATATATATATATATATATATATATATATAATGTATACCTTGTGGTACATGATTTATACCAGTTTTCTGTATTTTGATTCTTCCTAATAGGTATTCACAATGTACAAGCCTTCACCACTATATTCAAATTATATGTGTGCGTAGTCGTTCATACGTTGAAAACGACG
>OZ038498.1:31617838-31627838 GCA_964036315.1 Acanthosepion esculentum
GCTGCGAAACAGCTGTCTGTGGATGACAAAAATATATATATATATATATACTGAATTAGGGTACCCAGAAACATTATTACCTACGAGTGATCTCTGACTAAAATCTAGCACCTGTTTAACCCCTAGAAGTGTTACGGTATTTAGTGTCTGTTTTTTTTCTTTTTATTTATTTATTTAGATGTGTATGTTGGTATAGGGAGGCACGGTGAAGTAATGGGTAGCGGCTCGGATTGAAGAATTACATTCACTTACGTGCTAATACCGTTGGGAAAGGTATGAAACCTTATCTTCTCCCCCAGCCCAGCCATGGGTAAATAGCAGGACAGACCGGGTTCTATAGCCTTGGATGCAACTTGTCTACCGCAGAAAGAAATGCTAACCTACTGCGGGAAATAAAAAATCTGCCTCGTCAGTCATGTATCGGAAGACATATCATCGCCTAAGCGTGTATCACATAACTGACTGGTAGACTGATAGCACATAACTGACTGGTAGATTATTTTGGGAAAATTTTACTTGTATGTAACAAGCAAAATAATGAGGAATATTTGTTAAATACATAAACAACCCAAGTCTTTCTAATTTTTGCATATATAATGCAAATTCTGATGAAAACGAAAACTGAGAAAATTATCAATATATTTATTTAATTTTAACCTGCTACAATGAAAGAATATATTTATAAAAAATTTAGCCTCAAATTTTCCCAGACTTTATTAAATCGAATTTGATATTAGTTGGTAACAATACTTTCCGATCTCGAATATGAGTTTGTGACGTACAGGCAGATTAAGTTATACAAGTCGCGGGAAAACAGTACCGCTGTTTTATATATTGTCTTTACTATACAGATATATATATATATATATATATATATACTGTCAACATAAGGATCTTATTACTACGAGCCGGCTATCTATTCGTATGGTATCACGTTTCTGTTGAGAACCTAGTAAATGGGTTCAGTTTATTCGGTGTGAGTATTACTCACGGATTTAAATTTTGACAACCGAGGTGAGAGTTTCTGACAAACTATTTTACGGCGATTATATATATATATATATATATATATATATATATATATATATATATATATATATATATATATATATATATATATATATTACATCGACTATTGTGTTTTAATACTGTTTTCGTTACTTTATTTTTATTAAACGATATACACGTTCTTTATTTGCCGAGTTCTCTTTAGTAACACTCATCATTTTAAAGCATACTTAAAGTACACTGTACTTAAAGTACACTATTTAAAGCATACTTAAAGTACACTGTACTATAGAAAGGATACCCTTTGGATCCGCAATGAAAACATAACCATCTTAGGCAAAAAAAACTGCGATTTCACGGCTGCCGACAAAAAATAAACAGTGCGTGCACAGGAAATTTTAAGTCACAGGAAAACACCGAATTTTAAAAATCGCTTTTTGATATATTTCGTATAAGAGAAAGAACAAATGTAGTAAAAATCCACAGTTCGTAGCATTTACTTTTTAAATAGTTATCTACCATCGCCTGAAGAAGTACAATTATAGTACTGAAACATGGAAGCTTTTGTGTAACGATGTAAAATGTTTTTATTGTAATCTTTTATAATAAAAATATTATAACATATATATATATATATATATATATATATATATATATATATATATATATATATATATATATATTAGAAAAACATGGCATCTCAGGAGATATCGGTATCATACAAACCTTTTCGCCAAAGTTGTAGAAGAAGCTAGGCCACTTTCTGCATCTGTCGTTCTGAAGGATATCATCTGTTAACTTCGCGAGTTAAAATCGTTTCGGGAGAGTTTGAAGTCAGAATAGAATTTTTCAACAATGGAAACATTATTCTTAAAGTGTCCGTGCACACTCTTTCATCTTTCTTACCTTCTGGCCTTCAAGGACTCCGTGAGGATGTGCCCTAGCACCCTGTGTATGGTGTAAGACTCATATCATAACCACGTCCTTTCAGGCAGTTATCGGAGCTACATTTAATCCTTTTAAATTTAGGTTTTCAAGCCTTTAATGTGTTTCCCAAAATCGATTCTTGTTCACCCTATCATTGTTTGGTTTCTTCTGGATGTCATTGTCCATAATATTATTATTATTGACATTGTACCTAAAGCGCAATGACATACTGACTATGTCGGTGATACTTTTAAACTCATCTTAGACACTAAGCAAGCCCGACACTCTTTACTTTTTGTCCTGTGAAAAAAATAAGTGTGTAATAATATCTGTCTATATTTCTGAGATGAGGTATTATGTACACTATTACATTATTCGGACTATTATCGGACCATCTTTGTCGCCATATTTATTACAACGTTTCGGCCGTTGTACGCTCCGGCCTTCTTCAGGTGGTCGGAATGTCGAACTGAACCCTTTATTTCTCTCACTGGGGTAGACTGTTCTAGTTCCATATGCTATGTTTAATTTAACTAACGCCTTTATCCACTGTGCCATAAAGGCGTTAGTTAGATCTAGATCCAGTTAGATCCAGTGACAGGACCCAAAGAGTGTGAGTTCAACACCTGGTTAAGGCAGTGGAGAATTTGGAGACGGGAATTAACAGGAGATAACTGATAACTGACATCCATTAAACATGGACTAGAACAGACTACTCCAGTGAGCGAAATAAAGGGTTCAGTTCGACATTCCAACCACCTGTAGAAGGCCGGGGCGTACAAAGATGAGGACAATAGTCCGAATAAGTGTGTAATAATAGTTGACCGTATACGTTTGTCCTATATTTAGTTTTTCATCATTTTGAATAGTGCTTGAGCGGAAATTGTTTAAAATCTTACTCTGCAGTTATTGCTTCCCTACCTCGTTAAATCTAATGAATATATATAGAGAGATTGACATTTTTATTCTAGTACTTAACGAGTCATTATGTAATTCATGACATCACGAATATCTTTTTATTTACTGTCCTCCTGATTACTCCTCTTTCCTTCTCGCTCCTTAGTAATGCTTCTGTTTCTAATTCTTCCGCACCCATTGTGTCTTTAGTGGCTTTACTGTCTTACTTGGGGTGAACTCCATTAAAAAAAAATGATCCAAATGTATCAAAACTTTAATTTAATTATATTATTCCAGATAGAGTGACACAGCAAATGCGAAAGGCTTATTTATATAGGAATAAAACAGATACTAAAATTTACACAGTAATTTGAGCCGATGAACAAATATGGTGAATACAGTGGGAGCATTACGAATGCTAATGATGTAATTATTCATTTATCTGCTTCTAGAAAAGTTATTCAAATTGTTAACCTCAGAGCTGTTCCTATGGAAAGAGTATATATTAGCCCTCCCCTCCACTACATAAAAGAAAAATATAATAGTTAACCTTCATAAAAACTTTTTTTAAAAAAATCAATCTGCATGTTGACCACTGAAAACCAGGAAGAAATTGTCAACAGTTAAGAATTAATGCAAGTGTTACTGACAAAATAAATCTATTATCTATCGTATGTACACATTTTGTTAATGATTATAGTGACTCACATTCACGCACATAGATAGATAACAGTAAATCCATGAAGTAAGTTATTATCACACTTTCAAACGGATTCAGCGATGTGAGTTCGAATTCTACTCGGGATTTTTACATGAGTACTCTTGGTAAAGAAATAGACCCTATTCGAACTACACCCAGTCTAGTTGAAACAATTATCTTGATTTTAGTCTAACTTCTGGCATGACATGGTGGTAAACAGAAAAAAATGTACTATATTTATATTCATCCACAAACATGTGCAGGTAACTGCTACGGAGTGCTGGTGAGTCCGTCTACGAAACTCTAGAGTCGGGTTGCTGAAGTTAACGCCAATCAGCTAAGTGACAAATTTTATATTTCTATTAATTCTCTCTTCCTATATATATATATATATATATATATGTGTGTGTGTGTGTGTGTGTGTGTGTGTGTGTGTGTGTGTGTGTTCAGGCAGCAATCCTTCTTTCATGCACATTTCATTAAAAACGACAGACAAGGTGCTTTTATTTATTTTTTTATATAATTTCTCGTGCGATCTAATAAAGTTTTTCTTTTCAGATGATAAATTATATAAAAACTGTCCGAATGTTCTTTTCTTCCGAGCGCTTCCGGCTATACATTTAGCCATTTTCAAGGATTATATTTCAACTATTAGAATTAGAAATAGTTTTTTATATGTATGTTTTATAAAATGATTCATTTTTTTGTTTCAAAACACGGTCAAGATATTATGTCCATGTTCAAAGTTAATATTATTAAGTGTTTGTTTGTTTTTATTAGTAAGGCTTCCATTATTTTTAGCCTTTTTTTGCAAGTGGATGATGCTATTATATTAGTGTTGTCGACAAGTATATTCCGAATAGTGTCCGGTAGGTCTCCATGAATATGGTGTAGAGTTAGTCTGCGTATTAAACAATTTGTAGTCTGGCCTATATAATTATTTACAAAAGTTGATTCTTGAGGAATACAATTCCTTAATGGGCATTTGAATTCGTAAATAATATTTGCTCTATTTAATCTTGTTCTAGGAGGTGAATTATTATTTTTAACTATAAGGTTAGAAGTTTTAAATTTTTTATAATAAATAATTAATCTAATTTTTTGCTATTTTCAAGTGGTGTTATGCATTTTTTTATAATGTTATTAATTCTGCATTCATCCTGTTTATAATTTCCGTTCATCTGATTTTTATAAAAAATATTAATATTATTGTTTATGTTTCTATTCTCGCCGTTGCTATTAGTTACTTTGGACAAGAAACGCCTAATGGGGAAATCCAACAATTGATTAGGAAATCCGTTATTAATCAGCGTTTGCTTTATATTTTTTAATTCATTAAAGAAAAGCGTGCGAGAGGATGAGTTCTCGTGCGCTCGCGTGAGGAAATTCTTAATAACACCTATTTTATATCTAAGAGGGCATTCGCTAGAGAAATTAAGATGACAAGAGTCTTTACTAGTTGGTTTTTATAAACAGAAGTTTTAAAAGTATTATTATTAAATCGACGAGAACATTTAAGAAAGGAAGTTTATTTTTTTCACTAATTTCATAAGTAAAATTTAGGACAGAATTTTGTTGAAATGTAATTTCTTGTTTTCAGCTAAAATAAAAATATCGTCAACCTAACGAACATATATTTTAGGTTTAATAACTTTAGTAAAAACCTTGTTTTCAACATAGGACATATAATAATTGGAGAAGCACGGCCCGAGAGCGTTTCCCATACTTACTCCATCAGTTTGTGTGTAAATAGTACCATTATGGCTATAAAAAGGTACTCTAGTGGTGCAAGCAAGCAGTAGTTTTCTTAAAATATTGGATTGGATTGATGGAGGTGGAATTGAATTATTTTTATACACCGAATTAATGATAATATCAATAGTTTTGGAGACGGAAACATTAGTAAATAAATTTTCTACGTCAAGTGACGCAAGAATGCCGTGGTTTGTTTTTAATTTTGTGCTTCTAAGTATTTGGAGGAATTCATGGGTAGACTTAATGCTATAGTTAGTAGGGAGATATGGGGTAATAATATCATTGAGAAATTTTGATAGTTGGTATATGCATGTTGGAATCTGAGAAATAATAGGTCGTAATGGGTATCCTGGTTTGTGTATTTTGACATTACCATATAAGTAGCCAGGTTGGTAATCTCCAATAATTTTGCTTATTTTTAAAGATCCTGCAGCAGCATTGTTGGCTGTTATAAGTTTATTAATATATTTCTTTAGAGGTTCAGTAGTGTTCTTATTGAATTTAGTAAATTTAGTACGATCATCAATAAGATGCTGAAAATATTTTGTGATAATCCAATTTATCCAAAATTACGTAAATATTGGATTTATCAGCTTTTCTGATGACTATATTAGGGTCGTTTTTTTTAATTTTGTAGCAGCAATTTTGAGTTTTGTTGGAATGTTCTTGTTTCTATTACATGGAATATAATCTTTTAGACCTTCTACCTTGAGAAGATCTTTGAGGTTTGGATGGAGTATTATCAATTTGTACTTTTCCAGTTGACATAATGATTGATGTAAGATTTCAATTTCAGTTTTCTTTTTGAGAAGGTCGAATTTAGGCAGGAGATGGCAATTTGGTCCTAGATTTAAAAATCCCTTTTGACCATCCGTTAATATGTGAGTTGATAGGTTTATGTACTTATCTTGGTTGTTGGGAAGTAGAATATTTCCTTGGTATCAGTTGCACAGCTTTTTTGTAATTATTTGTCTATGGTTCATCATTATTAATACTTATGTCGATGTGGTATTGTGCTTCATTATATTCAGTTTCGGTTAAAGTGTCTTTAGTACTGCAATATGTTTTTGGATTTAATTATTTATATATTAAGTTTCATTCTTAGCTTTCGTTATTTGTCGTAAAACAAGATTTCTAATTCTAACAGTTGAAATATAATCCTTGAAAATGGCTAAATGTATAGCCGAAAGCGCTCGGAAGAAAAGAACATTCGGGCAGTTTTTATATAATTTATCATCTGAAAAGAAAACCTTTATTAGATCGCACGAGAAATTATATAAAACACTAAATAAAAGCACCTTGTCAGTCGTTTTTAATGAAATGTGCATATATATATGCGCGTACTCTGCGTGTAGGCAGGGTGGAGTAATGGATGGTGTTTTTAGTATCGGAGAGCTAAGTTCAAATTCCAATCGAATTCGTTGCATTCAGTTACGCGCAAATACTCTTGGAAACGGCATGGATCCATCTCTTCTCATCCCAACTATTTTTAAATAGCAGGACAGACTGGGGCATGTAGCCTATATGAGAAGGACATATCTGGATTCAAAACCTGAAGAGGGTCATTTGGGGACATTGTGAAAGGTTGTGCAACAGTTCTCTGTATTCCAAAAAGTGTGGTTGGTTCTGCACAAGCCTTCACCACAATAATCAAATCTGGCAGCTACTCTTGAAAATGACCTCTAATCACTGGTTAATTGGGGCAAGAAATGGCTTACAAATTTTAACGCCTCCAAAACAAAACTGCATTCATTTAACCACCAGAGAGAACCCTTTCTGCTTTTCATCTGCATGGCTGATGCTAAACTCCAGGAGAACAACACATTAAACCTTCTTGGCCTCAGTTTTTCCTTGAAATGAAGTGGAGAGAGTACATAGAGTCAACAGCTGCATCCACTGCAAGGAAAGTTGGCTCCTGTGTCGTGTCATAAAATTTTTCTCGTCAGAAACCATCTTTCGAATTTATAAATTTACCATTCGTCTGTGCATGAAATATTGTTGGCATATCTGGTCTGGTGCTTCTGCTGTTCATCTTGAGATTCTGACAAAATCCAAAGGAGTTGTAATGTAATTGATCCTGAACAACTATCTCGACTTCAGTCACATTCTCACCGATGTGATGTGGCTTCCCTTTGTCTTTTCTACAAATATTTTCTGACGAGTTTTTTTTCCTGGTGTCCCGGATACACGAGTTTAAGCGTGCTACTAGGTTAGCATCTATGCCCCACCCTTTTACTGTTGAAATAGCGAAATGCAAACGCCCACCACTTCTAATCCAACAGTTTCTTTCCTCACACTTCCCACCTTTGGAACTCCCTTCCGTTTCTTTGATTCTCTGATAACTTCAATCTTCAAAAATTTAAATGCAACGTCAGTCATCATCTTCTGCCTTCTTGAACCCCTTTAATCCTTTTCCTTTCTTCAATCCTCCCTATTCTTAGTTTTTCTTTCACCTTCACCCTCTGTAACAGCCTGTGTACTCGTGGTATTACTTCCTTGCTTGGGATAAAATTATTAAAAAATAAAAATAGGTAAATTCTCGCTATTTTATATTTTTATATTTTTAATTTCGCGCATGCGCATTGTTTTTTATTTTGTCGACGGCACAGTATAGTAGAGTCAGTTGGGTACCATCTGTGAAAAACAAGAGTACCATGACGCAATTCACTCTACCAGAAATTGGAAAACGGCTTCATATTCGCCCCGGAAGCTCCAATATGAAGGTAGTCATGGCTGTCAGACAATCTGCAACCACATCACCCCTTATATCTGACCACCTAACTCCCCAGACTGCAACCCTCTTAATTATTATGTGTGGGCGCAGTTGAGCGAGAAACCAACAAAACTTCTTGTAACGCAAAAGATAAACAGAAGGCAACGATTATGGCAGCATTCAACAGCTTAAATAAGGAAATAAATTTCTCAGAGTTGCATGAGATTCCGAAGTCATCTGGGGGCCGCAGTTGAAGCCAACTGTGATTTTATTGAATAGATCTACTGTTTAGCATTTCAAGATATTTTTGAGTAATTTCCTTAAATATACTTGTTAAAATGAGATGTCAGTGTTATTTTCATTTTTGTGTAATTTAGACGACAATTTATCCATCGCAACCAGTATATATTGACTGAAATAGTTATAGTCATTGACACATACACACACACACACACACACACACACACACACATATATATATATATATATATATATATATATATATATATAGGGAGGGAGAGAGAGAGAGAGAGAGAGAGAGAAAGATCACTGCATGGATAAATATATTAAACGCTCAATAAAAGAAGAAATGAATAGAATTAATATTGGCCGTAATAGCCCGATTTGATTCAACGAAATTTTAAAGCTGGCAGTTCACTGACGAAGCTCATCAATGTCATAACAAAAGCTACGGTCACTTTATTACTTGACTGAGGTACACGCCTATTCTTTGCCCTTCCGCCAAGCTCCTCGACAGCTGAAATCTAATTGCTCGACAAACTTTCAGCATTTTGATATGTCTCATGCCGCTAAACCGAACATGAAATCATTATGAATCCTTGTCAAGCTAAAGTCTTCCGAAAAACATCTCCATCCAGCCGAGTATCAAGTCAGATCAGAGACATCGATAAAGTAATCAGCTTTGGTTGCAAATCGATACCTATGCTTATGCGATCGACTATGTAGTATTAATGAATCTCATTAGCAGTAATAATAAATAACCAATTAACTAGGTTATAGAACTAATACAGACAACAGTTCCTCTGAGTGGGATGAGTCAAAATGATTTCTTATCGCCCTGTGTAAATAACGCACGGCTGACTGCATGGTTTGAACTCACCTCTCAAGGAAATATATATAAATACCCACACATGTATGTGTGCATGTATTGATTGATTCATTCATTTTTCCACAGTTTACCAACCCATTACAGGTTATTTAAAGCCAGAAAATATTTTTAGATTGTAAAAATTTCTGATGAGACTAATGATTTAGTGATACACGTCTTACTAAAGCTGGAGGTGAAGAGATGGATTCATGTCTTTTCCAAGGGTATCTGCGCGTAAGTGAATATAACGAACCCGACCGGAATTGGAACTCAGCTCTCCGATTAGCAATTGCGAACCATTATCCATTACATTACCCACACATCCAAGCTTACAGCATCGGGTATTCCTAAGTGAACACCCATCTTGGTACTGACCAGGCTCGACGTTGCTTAACTTCGGTGATCTTACGGGATCATATCATATATATCAGGAAATGGATTAAATCCAACAGATTTTTAATTTATTTGTTTCCGGATTTGTCTGATCAAGAGATTGAACGTGGCCTAGTTGGTCTAAGGCACGTCTGATCTAATGACGGTTTTCCCCTAGGGGTCATAGGTTCGAATCATTCTGGAGGACGCATATTTTTATAACAAGTTTTCTCGAATATTCAGTCCGGTAGATGTAAATAAATAAATATACTGTTTATTAAATAAATAAATAATTAAAAAAGAAACAGAACATCTACTCAAATATGCCTACATATCTAAAAAATATATCGTTTAAACAAATAAATCAGTCTAAGATACATTTTGTGAAGTCTACAAAAATTTGCCTTATTGGTTATATGAAGCATACTTCGAAAAATACTTTCTGCGGTCCTTGTTGTAACTTGACAGACAGTATCTTCCCTTGTACTCAAGATATCTCTACATAAGTGTACCATGGGAT
>OZ038498.1:31632838-31673881 GCA_964036315.1 Acanthosepion esculentum
TCGAAACGGCTAAATGTGGCCGTCTCTCTAACTTCAACAGCTTCATGTTTCGTACCTCCCGTCTGTGGAATTCCCTTACTACTACTTGTTTCCCTGATAGGTATAATCTCCAACTATTCAAATGTAATGTCAATCTCCAGAAGCCCTGACCTATTCCCTGTCCTTCTCTTCATCCTTTCCTCTATCATGCCTCTTTACTCTCGCTTCCACTCTGTAACCCCTTGCGTGCCAGTGGCATTCCGCCTTACTTGGGGTGAAATGCTTATATATATATATATATATATATATATTCCAGGATAATTTTCCAACTTATTCAAGAAGATCTTTGCCCTCTCTAAACTTCTAATTTTCTGTCCTGGAGTAACACGGTGTCTCAAATGTTTCACGTACGATTTCATTTTCAAGTTTTTTTTTCAGTGCTCATGGACTGTCATAGCTGAAACTTCTCTCCCACGTGCCAAACGTCTTATCGATTGAGTTGGATCTTTTCTAATTGATCTCTTTAGCTCTAAGTTGAAATGATGGTCCCTCTTTTTGTCGTGAACACCTGATCCAGGCTTCTTCTATACTGTTCATTTTTTTAAAAACGTTTTCACCATTCTCTTGGTGCTTCTTGAATGGACTTTGAAGATGGAAGCCAGAATATGAATATTGGCACCATTACTGAAGGGCCGAATGATAATTTTTCGCTCACTATTGCTAATTTGGGAAGACAGAGGGGCTGACACAAAACAATTTTAACCTAATCTCTTTTTAGACGAATAACTCAAAGGAGTTTTCAGTACTTCTTAAGACAAAAGATGACTAAACGTCTTATCTTAAAACCTGGAAAAAGAAAACTCAATTAGTTTAGCTTTATTTAGATATTAAACATTTTGTGAGATGGACAATTATGCTGTTAAACAATTATTATATATATATATATATATATATATATATATATATATATATATATATATATATATATGCACATTCATCATCACCACGATCCATTGTTAATCTACAGTAGAACAATCGTTTTTTACCCTAAATCCTTTTATGACGGTCGTGGCCGTGCTATTCTCAAGCCCCACTATTTACATCTTTCCATCTACAATTTTATTTTTCCTACTACGTTTGCTACACATTAGCCAACAATAAAGCAACCTTTTACTCCATCTGTTATCATTTCGTCTTACAAAATATCCATCTCAACTTCATTTTTGTTACTTTATTATTTCTAGGATTTCCCTTATCTTCGTCTGTTGGAATTTTTATCCTTTTTATTTCCATTTATGTGCATATTTTTACGCTTGTTTTCTAGCGTTTTCTTAATTTTCATATTCGACACCCGCATGCCATATCTAGTCGGACACATTCATTATATATTTAGGTTTAAATCATATTTTCAATGCTATTTTCATTCTATCTCTATTTTTGTTAAATGAATTTCATTCAACCATTTTGTCATTTTCGTGACCTTCCTTTGATGTTATCAATAGTCATAAGTCTGTGTCTTTCCTGTTCTTCATCTTTCATTTTAATGATCTTTTTCGGAAGGTTACAATTTGTTGCATAGCCCCTTCTCTTCTGAGAATGTCCTGGGGTGACTGTCTTGATTCACTCATATGTTACTTTCTTCTTTCTGTCATCTTCCGGTCGGGTGATTGCTAGTTGGTTTGTTCGAAGGTAAAATGAGAACTTCAACAAAAGGGAATTTGAAACTTATCTATTTTATTAAACAAGTCGACGTGTACATTTTAACTAGCCAGGGGGGTCGTTCTATCAGCCCCACTGGGGAGCAAGTTTCCCGAGACACTAAACAACCACATCTGATCTCTGCTACGTGTAAAACTTAACTCCTCAAAAACACTTTCTATCTTTCTAATCTCCCCACGTTAGTTTTAACCAGTCAAAAAGGACTTCTTTTGTTTTGTCTATCAGCTGACCTGAATATCAGCCTCAGAAGGTCTGAGTCAAACACACTGCCACTAAAAAGTAATAGTCTGAAACTATTATTTAACAGTAGAAGTACTACATATAAGAGACATCGAGATTGATGAAAGAAAAATAATTAAATGAAAGTAATATCACTTTCTCTTCTTGCTATATTACTATTATTTCTGCTCTTGTGTCAATAAAAACGGAATATAGCAATACTATTGATACCAAAAAATAGAAAGAAAATCAACACCACACCGCATCATCGCTAAAGATAAAAAAACACACGTCACCTTTCGACTACCGTTACCGAAACCATTTAGGTTGTTCTAATATAATACTATATCTATCCTGTACATTAAAGTCTGAGTTGTTATAGTAGTGTTTTATTGCCCCTTCGCGCTGGAGGCTGACTTGGGGTAACGGTTTCGATTCACTGATATGTTACTTTCTTCTTTCTGTCACCTTCCGGCCGTGTGATCGCTAGTTGATTTGTTCGAAGGTAAAATGAGAAATTCAACGAAAGGGAATTTAAAACTTATCTAGTTTGTTAACATGTCGACGAAATAACCACGTCTGATCTATTCGACGTGTAAAACTCAACTCCCCGAAAACACTTTCTAAATCTAACATTCCCACGTTCGTCTAAGCCAATCAAAACCGAGGTCCCTATTTTGTCTACCAGCTGACCCCAAGGTCAGCCTCAGAAGGTCTGAGCCAAATACACTGCCACTAAAAAGTAATGGTCTGAAACTATTATTTAACATTCCTGACCTAACCATAAAAAATTAATTTGTGAATTTTATTTCAACTACATTTAACAAATTGATCTCGACATTTGCTTTATTTATGCTGATTTTTAAACACATATCGATGTTTTCCCTATTTCATTCAATTAACATTTGTTGTAATATAATATATGCTTTTGATATTAGTAAAATATCGTCATTGTGATTGTTTTAAATATTTTCTTTACTCCGGTTTTCTCACAATGCCAGTTGAAATAGTTCGGGTAAAAAAATCCACCAGCCTTTTCCAGTATTTTTTTAAGTCTCTATGTGTTGTCGGATTATTGCAGTACTGTTATCGTTCTCCGGAATCTATCTTACATCTAAGTATACCATTCTTCCATGCTTAGAATATTGCTACCACATATTGTCTGGTGCACCTGCTATATATTTAGAAATTCTTGATAAAATCCAGAGAAGAATCAGCAATAACATTGGTCCTCATCTGGCAGCTCGGCTTCAGTAACTTTTCACTTTCTCACCACCGCAAAGTTGTTTCCCTGTGTCTTTTCTATAAATACTTTCATAGAAATTGTTAGGATGAGCTCTTCATTATGGTACATAGATTTTATGAATGTAAACGCGGTACTGGATTGGCAACAAGGTCTCGTCGATTTACAGTTGAATTGGCCAGATGTAACCATAAGTTCTATGCTGACAGTTACTTTTCTCACACTTCTCGCTTGTGGAACTCTCTTCTGGCTTCTTGCTTTCCAGTTAACATTGATCTTTAAAAATTTAAATGCAATGTCAATCGTTATCTACTGACTTCCTGATTACTCTTCTGTTGTTTTCGCTCCTTAGTAATGTTTCTGTTTTCTAATTCTTTCACGGCCAGTAACCCCCTTGTGTCTTAGTGGCTTTACTGCCTTGCTTGGGTGTGGAAATCCGATTAAAAAGACATTCTCAGTAACTTTTACGTGCTTTTCTTTAATACACTACTTATAGTGGGTTAAATACTGCTACGGACTCAAATATTTTTCATAGTCAACCAAAGCTAAACAATGTGGTTAGTTATAGTCAGTTAATTTATTCGATCAATTGAACTATTGTTTGTATATGGTCTCTGAATAAGAATCAACGTTTAAACTCTGCATATTTGTGTGACTGGCTTTCACCATGGCTATTTGTTATTTGTTAAGTGTCATACGTGGTACACGCCTTGCGGATCATGTTTCTTTCGATTCATGTCTGACTTGACAGAAGGTATGCCCACAGTAGGCTACTCGTTATTTCTGTGGTAGACTGGTTGCTAACCAAGCCTATAGGGCATACTTTGTCCTGATATACAACCCATAACTGATAGGGAGAAGAGATAGATTCATACCTTTTCCAAGGATATTTGAGCGTAAGTGAAAATACCAGTGGGAGAGGTATGAATCCATTTTCAGTGAGAAGAACTTTTAAAAATAATTTGTATATGTTCGGTAGTAATGTGATACGTCACCACGGTCTTTCTTATATACATTTTTATGAAGAAAGAATACTATTAGTAGTTGAGTTTTTAGGCACCTTTCCATACGCTATCGGTAAATAGTTCTGTTAAGGCTTTATGACAATCTTTTGCGTTTTTCAAAAGGTCTGTTAGTATGCCATCTTCGCACGATGTTTTTCTGTATTTCGTATTTTGGAGTGCAAAACTTATATCTTTAAGAAACACCACTTGTGTCTGGTGATGTGAATAGGAGTGGAATTATTATTTTCAAGCATGCCAGATTTTATAGTACTTCTTGATTTTCCTAATGTTTTCTCCCTACATTTTTCTGAAAGCTTCTTCTTTGCTTTCCAAAATGAATCTTTCTTTTCTCATATCTCATTTTTATAGTTGTTTAATTAAGCATTTTTAATTTAGTCTCAGTATATATATATATATATATATATATATATATATATATATATATATATGTATATACATATATATATATGTATATACATATATATATATATATGCATATACACACATATATATATATATGTATATACATATATATATATATGTATATACATATATTTATATATATACATATATATATATGTATACACATATATATATCAAGTATGTGGTGCAGTTTAATTTACATTACAATGAATCATTCATATATCTGTTTTCTGTATGAATGATTCATTGTAACATATATATATATATATATATATATGTATATACATATATATATATATATGTATATACATTTATATATATATATATATATATATATATATATATATATTGTCATCCACAGACTGTTTCGCTGCATCACAGCTCGCACGGCAGGGATGAAGGTGAATTTAAGTGTAGTTATTTTTAGATAAGCAGTGACTGAGAGAACTCGATTCGCTTTACCGAAGAGTCTTGCATTATTAGCAGTAACAGTCACTATTTACAAACTCACACTTCCTCCCCAGAGTGCTCAAACGAAATAAAATTTTCAGGAACATATATATTGTCAAAGGGGGTTCCAATCACTTGGACCGATTTTAAATGTGAATTAAGTTTAAAATCGGTTCAAGTTATTGGAACACCCTTTATATATATATATATATATATATATATATATATATATATATATATATATATATATATATATATATATATTGCATTTCATTTATTTTATCATGCCATGCTTTCTGGCATCATAAAGTAACCAAGATACCATTGTTAATAGCGTAACACCAGATGCAAACCCTCACCTGGGCCCGTGACGCTTGAAATTGGACACTGGAGGACTGGCAATGTGTGGCGTGATTCTAGTTGTTCATGGAGATATCTGGATTGGGGTCCGGTGTAGACCTCATACGGTCATAAACCTTGGTTGTCCATGAGGCACTGTGCAGGTTGAGGTATATTCATGTGGCATGGTTTCGGTTTGCTGGCCCGCCAAATCAGGCTATTGACATGTGAATGCTACATTACACTGTTTCATGAACATTTTCCTCATTCATGTATGCCATGCAGCCCATCAGGTGAAAGGTTACACAAGCAAGATGTTGAACCATGTCATCAGTTCCAAATTGCCCAAATTTGATTTGGGGCGCATTCTGGAGACTTACGATGAAGTGTGAGACCACTACATTCTCTTTCATGAACCGAATTTAACATTTATGGGATGTGGTAGAGAGGTCCTAAAATATCAGGGAAACTATAGGCAGCTGTCGGGTCGGCATGATTCAATATCTTTCCATTGGCCTTCCAGCTACTTGTGAAATCGATGTCACATCGAGTGGCCTCACTTCGCCCATCTCGATGCTCATTTACAAATCTATCCTCTGGATATTGACACGTCAATGTTAGATAGATAGATAGATAGATAGATAGATAGATAGATAGATAGATAGATAGATAGATAGATAGATAGATAGATAATGAACAGACTGAGATAGATAGATAGATAGATAGATAGATAGATAGATAGATAGATAGATAATGAACAGAAATAGATAGATAGATAGATAGATAGATAGATAGATAGATAGATAGATAGATAGATAGATAATGAACAGACTGAGATAGATAGATAGATAGATAGATAGATAGATAGATAGATAGATAGATAGATAGATAGATAGTTTTGAATATGTAGGGAGGTTAGTAGACAGAGTAGTGTCTCATGAAGATACGAACATAGAGAATAAACAAACTGAGAATGATATCAATATAGATGGATATATAGATTGATAGATACGAATAGACCGAGATAGATAGATAGATAGATAGATAGATAGATAGATAGATAGATAGATAGATAGATAGATAGATAGATAGATTGATTTCGAGTTTGTGTGATAGCAAAACCTTAGAGATATATTTACAATCCACTTCGTTATTGAACAAACTGCATATTTCCCAACTGTACTAGAGTTTAATGTTATGTGATATAATACTTAGCTAGCTTGTTTTATTAGATCAGTTACAATTGAGTAGTGATTTCGATTCTTACTGGGTGTTCCATATGTTTAGCCTTGTGCCCAGTAGCGTGCAGAAGGGGGAGGGCATCCAATCAAAGACTGAAATAAAAATTTTGCTCTTGAAACGTGTGATTGCCTCTGTTAACTTCGTTGTACAGACGCATAACCTGATGTGAATATGGATTCGTGTTTTGATAAGCAAGACAGGATTTGGCCTCCATACTTGATTTTTAGGGGTATACAATCAAGGAGTTTTTCAATTCTGTACGTCACTGCTTGTTAGCCCGCTCGTCTCGCTAGATTAATTACAACTGAATAGCGGGTTCGATCATCACTAGGTGCTCCACATTTTAGCCTTGGTTAAAAAAAAAAATTAAATGCTGATTTTATAAGCAACGCATTGCAAGAACCCAATCTTACTCCATATTTTCCCTTTGCCCTAATTAGACTAACCTATGAAATATTGGAAATGTTTTTTTATAAGCAACATGTACATGATACAAATTCTGAAGACTAAAATTGAAGCGACTGAACCTGCACCAGCCAGTCTTGCCGCGAACACTGTTATTACATTTGTAAGATTGATGTTCACTCTAAGCCCCTTTTCTGTGGTCTTGTACCAAACCAAACTAAAATACCCAGAAATTTGCAGGTATTTTATAATAATAATTACTATATTTACTCTACCTTATCATTGTTGCTTTCTATCATGACCCAATGTGGTGTCGATATGCACCCCCTTCATTATTACACGATTCTTTTATAAGCAAACAACCGAGGATTTTGAACAGTACTCAGGTTGTTTAATTATAGCGCAAGAATTATTACTCAAGTCAGTAAAATGACTTCGTAACGGTGGAGTAATGGATAGCGTCTCAGACTGAGGAATCAGAGAGCCGAGTTCGAATTCCAGTCGCATTCATTACATTCACTTATGTGCTAACAACCTTGGAAATGGTATGAATCCACTTAATTCCCCCCTTATGGGTAAATAGCAGAAGAGACCGGGTTACAGACTTGGATGGTAACTGGTCTACTGCAGAAAGAAATGGCAACCTACTGCGGGAAAAATCTGCCTCGTCAGTCATGTATCAAAAGATACGTGATCGCCTAAGTGTTTATCACGTATGGCACATAACTGACTGAACGTTTTATGCTTGTGTCTAATAAAAGACATTTCACACAGGATGTCCCAGTATTCGAAATGTTAAGTTAGTTTCTAAATTGTTAGTCGGATCAAACCTGGATTTTTTTTCTTCTTCTTTTATGCCTTGTCCCTTCAGTATATAGACGATCATGGATCACCACAATTTGTAGCTCTTAGTAAATTTTGTTTTTTGCTATCTCTCCTAGTCCCTGTTTTGCAAACCCTTTACACAAGCTCTTTAAGTATCTTATGAGCTGCTTTCCTGTGTATCACTTGCTTTCAGTATATCCTGTGAGTGTCAAATTTTCGAGCCCTCTTTTCTCGGTATATGCCACATAAACCTCGGTTGTCTCTTTCTGGTGTTATGTCTAAGTATCATTTTTTATTTCCATTTTCTCCAAAACTTCGTCGTTGCTGACATTTTCAGTTTGTGGTATTCTCAGTATCCTTCTGTAGAACCACAATTTTGTTCTTTAATTCTTTTCATCATCCGTGATAAGATTATCCAGCATTCACATTTTTATTACATTATCATTCTTGAATAAAACATAACATATTTAGTAACTCTTAATTTTACACAATATTCCTTTTTTTGTTGCTTCAGCCACACTGACGTCAGTTGTAGAATTGCTTAAGATTCAGTAAGATTTCAGTACTGTTATTGATAAATGAGTTTGTTTATTTTAAAAAAAGTGTACTATTATTGTATTATGTGTTCTCTCTATCTAATTATTGTTGCTTTTTATCACATGAAAGAGCATTTCCTATCGAGTGGGATAGAAGGTCATGTCTCGCCGGTAGCTACTTTCTTTTTTATTTCCAATTTCTTTCTGTTTGTTCGAGCGGTCGAAAAATATATCAATTAAAAAGGCTGCTACAAAAAACAATAATAAAAAACTATAGTAAAAACATAATAACGGAAAAAAATACTTAATCTAAAAATATTCAAAATAAATGAAAGTTACTCAATTAACTAATAAAACAAAACTCTAAATGTCCACTTCCACTTCTTCTATGTGAGTGACGAATGATTTTCCACCCTACAGCCCCTTTCCCACAGACGAAATGTTGCGAGCCTCTCGCTGCTCTGTCGTTACTTCCACGGCATGTATTCCGATGAGCAACATTGAATACTCCCCATCCCCTTCGCATTCCTATAGTAAGAAACAATTTCCATTCAAAAAGCCTCTTCCCAAGAACTGCTGCATTGTGAAACAGACTCCCGGCAGGATGTTTGTCCAGTCACTCCAATCTTGACCATTTCAAGTCTAGGGTTAATCGTTATATTTACTGCATAGACTAATGAACTTCACTTCTTGACTTTTCTTACGCTCATACACCAACACACAATAACAATTTACATTAAGTGGCTCTTGCGCCTTGTATTGGTTGAACATTAGTATTAAAAAATATTAACTGAGGGATTACGGCTATATCACATTGAAACATCACTGTAGTTAAGCAAATTTGAGTCTGGTCATTACACAGATGGTTAATTGCTTGGGAATGCCAGATGCTGTAAGTTTGGGTGTGCAATGGATAACGGCTCGAAATTGATGTGCCGAGTTCCAATGCCAGCTGGGTTTGTTATATTCACTTACGCGCAAAGGTATGAAATCCACTTCTTGGTTTAATTAGTTGGATTTATATATCATGATTATTATGTCCAAAAAGATTTTACAATCGAAAAATATTTCTGGCTTTAAATAATCTGCAAAAGGTTGATAAACCGTAAAAAAAAATGAATGTATCATTGACTGAGCTTTATGTAAACAACTTCATATTCTACCGTTGTGCATTAAAAACAAATAATCTCTATATCTCGTATTAATAAAATAAATAATCTCTATATCTCATATTAATAAAATAAATAATCTCTATATCCCATAATAATAAAACAAATAATCTCTATATCCCATAATAATAGTTTACAGTTTATGAAATGTGTACATAAATAACAAAACTATGATGAATTGATTGTTTTTTTTTGCGTTTTACAACATTTTGTGGGTTATTTAAAGCCGAAAAATATTTGGAATTGTAAGAATAATTATTTTCATGCGAGTAAATATCGCATTAACAATTTAAAAAAAATATCATTTTTCCTGTTACAGGTGCTACTATTTAACCCATAGCTGAAAGGGGGTATATAGATTCATACCTTTATTAACTATCGCGAATCCCGTGATCCATCAGGTTCGTATGAGCACCATATGTACTGCAGCCACGGTGGTGTTTTGGGGCAAGATAGCTTGACAGAACCCAACCCTTTGAATTCAGACTCTTTCCCCTAGTCCGGTTGCCACCCAAAGCTATAGAACCCAGTCTGTCTTGCTATTTGTCCATAGCTAGAGGGAAAAGAAATGGGCATTAGCACGTAAGTGAATGTAATGGGTCCGACTTGAATTCGGTCTCTGCTCCCCGCCTAACTGAATGTAACAAAACTGACTGGAATCACCGATTTCTTATTTCAGCCGCTGTCCACTACACCACCCGCACATCCACAGCTATGATGGAACAGTAGTAATATGTAAATGTATTTACTGAAAGAGCAATGCTCTAAATTCTCACATGGTCGTTGATTAAGTGATAAAAAATCAGCCATACGCAAATCCCATTAAGCAAATTGAAGTTAGTTTCGCTATCATAGCTTTATTTTTAACCTTTTGTTTAACAGGTTAAAATTATTCGCAAGGCAATTCTTAACGCACGTTGCTTAATGACAAAACCATTCTCGTTTAGATTAATTAATTTTAACGATTATGTTATGTAATCCCAATTAACTTTCGAGTTTTGAGCTTTGCTAGATATCACTGGAATTTTCAATAGATGAGGAAAATACTGGGCATCATGACATGTGACGAAATTTAAAAATAGAAGTTCCCTGCGAGTTATCTCATTGAGACCTCTCCATGTTAAATTGGCAAACATGATCTCTTCGAATTCCAGCCGATGGTAGAGCATATTGACTCCAACAGTTTTTGTACTAATTAGCAAGTATAATTTGTATATCTATATTTTTTTTAAAACGTTTGTTTTGTTATCTCTAAATCTTAAGTTTTCGACGCATCTGTTCAACAGATTATTTCTTAGTTCGCTTGGATAATAATCATGTCTTCGGGTTTGCGCTCATGTGCGATTATCAATGTTTTAGAATACTCTAGGCACCTTATAAACTCCTGTTTGCGTACTTGTAAAATATACGTGAGAGTGTAAATTTTTCCTTTATAGCATACAAAATACTTGCGCGCGAGGAAAATCAATAGATATGAACAGCCTGAGATAGATAGATAGATAGATAGATAGATAGATAGATAGATAGATAGATAGATAGGAGCAAAGTGGTGGACTGGCAGTGTATTATAAGGCAACGAAGGTATATATATATATATATATATATATATATATATATATATATATATATATATATATATAGAGAGAGAGAGAGAGAGAGAGAGAGAGAGAGAGAGATTTGAACAGAGATAGATATATAGAAAGATATGAACAGTCTGCGATAGATAGATAGATAGATAGATAGATAGATATATATATAGATAGATAGATAGATAGGAGCAAAGTGGTGGACTGGCAGCGGATTAGAGGGCAACGAAGATAGATAGATAGATAGATAGATAGATAGATAGATAGATAGATACTCTTCAGAAACGGCATGAATTCAAATCCTTTTTCTAATATCTCAAAATTATATTGTCTCTGATATGGTTGAGCGAGAAGGCACTGTCTTAAGTACTTTAGGAATATCATCACCACTATACAAACTTAAAAATGTTCTTAATATCAACGCTGACAGGGAGCTATAAAAAATGTGGATTTGTCCAGGCCAAACAAATACTCAAAGTAGCAAATAGGTTGTACGGAATCTTGATACACGTATACGTTTTGACTGCTAAGGTGATAGTTATAGCGACATTGCGCCAAGTTATGGTCAAAAAGAAGAAGAAAAACGACGAGCTTAGATACACTATGATAATACTACGGAGAGAACATTTTTCTTTTTTTTTTTTAATCGTATCTCCCCAAGCAAGGCCGGAGGCCACTATCACGCAAGGGGTTAAAGAAGGGTTGGAGGAAGAGCAGATAGGAGTGGCAAGGGAGGGGATGTGGTGAAAGCGAAAGACAGTGGGTCGATCAAGGCAAGGGGGCCACAGAAGATCCGGAGTGAGAGCAGATAGGAATGAAAAATGAAAGGATGTGGAGAAGGGAAGTGGATATATCAAGGCAACTGGAGATGTCGATTGACGCTACACTTAAACCGTTGGAGATTGTATTTGTCAGGGAAACAGTAATAGGGAAGGGAGTTCCATAGGCGAGATGTGCGAGACATGAAGCTATTGGAGTAGAAGTGACGTCTACATCTAACTGTTTCCACGGTGTAGGGGTGGGAGCGGGATGCCAGCCTCGTGGGGTGTTTAAATTCACAAGGCCTGGGGACAAGCGAACGCAACTCCTCAGAGCAATTACCGTGGAAGTACTTGTAAAAAAGGCAGCGCGAGGCAACATCGCGTCTGTGAGAGAGCGACTGCAGACGAGATGACAGATCAGGGCCAATCACGTTGCCTATCCGTCTCTGGATCTTATCAAGAACCCCGAGGCAAACAGCAGGGGCTCCAGACCATATATGGCAGCAATACTCCATGCAAGGGCGAATGGTCGATTTATAGACTTGAATGATCGATTGCGGGGAGAAAAATTTCCTGGCTCGGCACAGAGAACCAACTTTCCTTGCGGCGGTTGATGCAACTGACTCGATGTATTTGTTCCATCTCAGATCAGCGGACAGCGTGAGACCGAGCAGCCGCAGGGAGGAGCTCTCGAGACATGTGCACTCCGAGGAAATAGGAAAATAGGAAATATAAAGAAACTAAAATTTACAATAAAAAGAGACGGCTGAAATGTCTACGACATATAATGAGGAAAACATATTTCAAAAATTTTAAATTTACAGTATAACCCCCCCCCCCACACACACACACACACTTCTCTTCCCGTACATGTCTCCTAGGCCCTGCTGATCTAGTCCCGGTTTCTGTCGACGTGCAACCGCTCAGTTCGGACCCCGATTTTTCCGATATCTCAGTCCTCGCCATTCTATTGGATAAGGAGAGTTACACAGCGTCCAAAGTGATTTAGGGATTGGTGCCAGTATAAGTCGTCGATCGACCAGTCTTTGTCCTTCAAGTATTGTGATTCTTACTGATGAAGAAAGTTGTCTTTCTTCTTTTAGTCAGTCAGACGGTGTACATTTCTTGTTGACGACTGGACTGACTGGAAATAAACTCAATCTCTCATCGAAGAAATAATAATGCCAGTTTTGGTTAACTACAGACGATTTAATAAGGTGAATAAAATAATTTACAATAAAATATATTTGGCATCTATTAACACAAACAGATTAGAAGGCGGCAACTTGGAATCTCTATCTGTGTGATGAGTAAGGTTCAGTCAGAAATTTAAGTGAATATTAGGCCTTTTCCTCGTGTGGATGTGCAACTTCTATATGTGTCTGACGACTCGTCTGTCTCTGTCGTCCCAGAGCGTCACCCGTGTATCTTCAAAATCGAGCTGAATTTATACACAATTCTCTGCTCTGCCCACATACCAAACTATTCACACGCCAAAATAACTCAATTTTCAATTGTTTAAAGTCGGGATTAAAAGACCAAATTCTATGCTTTGATTTTACCCCATTTCATTCAGAGCCATTGCTCTAAAGACCCAAAACATATTCAGCCGAAATTTCTGTCAGAAAACGAAATCTCAAACATATGCTCTGTCCTGTTCAGTTCGAGGTCACACTTAGCCTCTCGACAAATATGTCTGCCTGGAAAGATTAATAAGGACTAGATTAACACACACAAATCCGTTTTAAATCGTCACCCTGAAATTTAAAAACTAAAATATCTGCCAATAACAAGTTACCTTGTTATAACAGAGCATATAGAAAAGAAGAGAACCAAGAATGATTGTGTTATTTAGAGTGCGAATGAATCAATGACTGAAAACGGACAAAGGTTAAGTTGATTCATTTTACAATATGTAAAACATTGTTGTGTTATTTAATGTCCAAGTTTGTATGGAGCAACCAGTGAGAATCAAACACACTACTCACTAGAAATGGTCAACCAGACTAGTGTTTCTAACCATTACCCTGCACTAAGACGCCTAAGGTCAAAGATGAACAAACGTGATGGTGTTGGGAAAAGCTTTCAATAAATTTGTTGTTTCCTTAAATGAAAAATTCTTAAAAAGCGGAATTAACAACTTGTTGTCAAGGTGAAATAAATATACAGTGCGATTGGCAATATTTTGTTTGAATAAATAAATAAATTCATTTCGTAAGAGTAGTCAGCTTGATATATAATACAATATCTTTCGACTGTTATAATAGATTCATAAAATGAAACTGCGATGTCGGCACACCCTAAACACTAATCTCTTCACCACTGTACTATGTGTACATTCAACGTGAACACACATATAATCGTTTAATGTCATAAATGTATTTTATTTGCGTATTTATATCTCTCTTAGAGTGTTACAGAAGGAGGGGGAGAGAAAGAGTTTGGATGGAAAGGAAATGAAAATATGTTAATGTACGAGGGCATATACGAGAATGGGTAACAAGTCAAAAAGAAAGAAAGAAAGAAAGAATTAATCAATCGAATAAAGAAAGAAAGACAGAAAGAAAGAAAGGGGATAGAAAGTAAGAAAGAGTGAAGCAATCAAGAGAAAGAAAGAAAGAAATAAGAAAGAGTGAAACAATCACGAGAAAGAAAGAGTGAAATAAACACTCGAATGATGAAAATAAATAAAGAAAACTGAGACAATCACTAGAAAAAAAGAAAGAAAGAGTGAAGCAATCAACCGAATGAAGAAAGAAATACAGAAAGAAAGAAAGAAAGAAAGAAAGGAGATAGAAAGTAAGAAAGAGTGAAACAATCAAGAGAAAGAAAGAGTGAAATAAACACTCGAATGATGAAAATAAAGAAAGAAAGAAAAAGTGAAACAATCAATAGAAAAAAATGTTTTCACATTACCATAACCCTTTGAGAAAAAAAAGAAAGAGTAAAATAAAAACTAGAATGATGAAAAACAAAGAAATAAATAAAAAGTGAAACAAACTCTAGAAAGAAAGAAAGAAAGAGAAAGATGAGACAAACACTCGAATGACGAAAAGAAAGAGTGAAAAATGAATAGAATGAAAGAAAGAGCCGAGAGAAAAAAAAGACTGAGACAAACGATCAAATGAAAAGAAAGAAAGAAAGAATTAGAAAAGTAAAGAAAGATAAAAGGTATATAAATGGCTAAAATATTTGAGTTGAAAACAAAAGATAACCAAGAATTTTCATCTTTCACCGAACGCAATCGAAATATTCTAGACCAGAACGAACAAGAAGACGTAGGTCGAAGTGCATTCACTTTCACATTTGGCGGACAAGTTAAGTTGTCAGTTGAGGACGCGTTGGTGTGGAAATGACCTGGTCAACCTTATGGACGAGCGTCAGTTAAAGTGGACACTTATAAATCGGCCCCATTCCCCTGAAAAGCACTAGCTGACCATAACTATTCGCTGGAGCATGCGCAATCGTTTTTGGTAAGATAGATTCGCGTGGACTGACCGGAGAAAGGTAGTCCTCGTCAATCAAGGGTTCACTCTGAATTCTGACTTTTGGAATATGGAAAAGAGGTGAAAGTTCGATGAATTAAGGAGGGAAGAAAGCCAAGAAATAGAAGAAAAGGATTTATTGAAAAGGAGATTCGTTAAATCATTAGTTAAAAATTTGATGAATTAATAAGCATAGATTGCAATGAAAAAAACTGATGGACTTTAATTAAAAAAAAAATTAAACATTCGGAAATGAATAAAGGAAAAACAAAACGGAAGTAAAAATAAAAAAATAAATTAAAAAAAATTGTGAATATATTAAGAAAGAAGCAGAAAGGGAAAAGAACAAAAGCGACTATAATCTACAACGCACATAACATTTGTAGCTTAGAAAAAAACAGTGGGTTGACCTATACACCGACCATAATACGCGATTCTTGTAATAACTGGAAGAAACCTCATGCCACCAAAAATTTGCTGCGCACTACTTAATGTAATTCTATGAGGACGTCGCAAGTATTTCCTGTTAAATTTTACGCCCGTTTGGTCAAAACTAACATGCTAAACAAAATCACAAAGAACTTTACCAACTCAAAGAACAACATTACTTGAACATTTCTACCAGCAACAATAGCAAAAATGCATATAACTACACGAGAAAGTAAGGATATAAGAAACATGTTTCCACATTACCATAACCCTTTGAGAACTGCGTTCCTGAACAATTTTAACCCTTCTACCTCAGCTCCTGAGTCAAAATTCGCAAATAATTGGTATGTAATGTTTCACGGTAGATATAAAAATAGTTACAAGTGTTTACCCTCCGTTCAAGCGGTGGCTGGGCATTAAGTCATTTTTCACTACCACCGTTCAACCGGTGGTCAGGGCACAAAGGGTTAAACAAAAAGTTTGTAATGAAAGTCATCAATACGAGAAAGAGCTATAATAGTTATTGGATTTGTGAAGTTTAATTTACTGAAAACCTTAAGAAAAACGATTTTAAAATTCCAACCGACACGAATGCCAACTATTCGGTGAATGAATGTCGAATGTGTCGTCGATGGAAGCGGTCAATATCAGCACTGTCATTGCCAAATTTAAAGATTATAACATAATAAATATTAAGTATCAATAAATGAAGACGACATCGCAACATTTTACAACAATTAAAACAAATCTAAAACAATCAAAATGTCTGTAAATGTCTCTGTTACTAGTCTGACGTCTTTTAACTTTGATGTGTTTTGGCATAACTCCCTTATTACAAAACATATCAAAGTTATAAGACCTCAGAGTAGTAATAGTACAGACATCAACGTGTACCAGCGATTACACCATTATTAGTACAGTGGCAGAAACGTGACGTTAATGACCCGCCACAGTTTCTTTTCTTCGATATCTGTAAATTATTATGATTATTATTGTGAAAGATATGAGTGATTTTTCGTCGCGTTCTCCACATTGTCTTTTAACTCAGAGTTTTAAGTTATGAACTTTTGCTGTCCCTGCTATTTTGCCTATAGTTAGAGAGAGACAACATGGACTCATGCCTTTCCCAAGGGCATACTATAAAGTAAAATCATCAAGCTCAGATGGGATTTGAACTTGGTCTGCCGATTTCATTTACTGATAGATATTACATCACACGCACATCCACGTTACCTTATGGGGATTTTTTAAGCGTAGCTGAGATCTGACACAAAGCTGAAAATATGAGGTACCCAGTAAGGATCGAAAATGATTTTCTAAGCGTAGCTGAGATCTGACACAAAGCTGAAAATATGAGGTACCCAGTAAGGATCGAAAATGATTTTCTAAGCGTAGCTGAGATCTGACATAAAGCTGAAAATATGAGGTACCCAGTAAGGATCGAAAATGATTTTCTAAGCGTAGCTGAGATCTGACACAAAGCTGAAAATATGAGGTACCCAGTAAGGATCGAAAATGATTTTCTAAGCGTAGCTGAGATCTGACATAAAGCTGAAAATATGAGGTACCCAGTAAGGATCGAAAATGATTTTCTAAGCGTAGCTGAGATCTGACACAAAGCTGAAAATATGAGGTACCCAGTAAGGATCGTAAAATGATTTTCTAAGCGTAGCTGAGATCTGACACAAAGCTGAAATATGAGGTACCCAGTAAGGATCGAAAATGATTTTCTAAGCGTAGCTGAGATCTGACACAAAGCTGAAAATATGAGGTACCCAGTAAGGATCGTAAAATGATTTTCTAAGCGTAGCTGAGATCTGACACAAAGCTGAAATATGAGGTACCCAGTAAGGATCGAAAATGATTTTCTAAGCGTAGCTGAGATCTGACACAAAGCTGAAAATATGAGGTACCCAGTAAGGATCGTAAAATGATTTTCTAAGCGTATCTGAGATCTGACACAAAGCTGAAAATATGAGGTACCCAGTAAGGATCGAAAATGATTTTCTAAGCGTATCTGAGATCTGACACAAAGCTGAAAATATGAGGTACCCAGTAAGGATCGAAAATGATTTTCTAAGCGTAGTTTAAATATGGCATAAGGTCGAAAGTGTGGAGTACTTAGTGAGAATCGAACCCCCTACTCAGTCGTAATTGATCTAGCGAGGCAAGCTAGCTAACCATCACACCACATAGAAGTGCCCCACCCACCAAAATGTTCGCAGATTCAGATTTCAGTTTGTTCATCATATATTTGAGTGTTCATTAGTGAAAAAGCATTTCATTGTTGCATATTTCAATATTATATGTCTAAATAATAAATGGCAATATTTAAGAGAGGGTTACATGTATAAAAATTGGAAATCAGCAGCAGCTTCTTTCTTTGTAATGATCATTTGATGAACACCTTGAAATAAATGAATGTTTTGATGATTCAAGTGAGCTATTGAAATCAAGATGGTCATGTGTTTTATTATAAATTGAATATTTTGGCGATATTTCAGTTGAGATTTCCCTATTTATGTGTCTGTTTATAAAGTCTTGGATGGGCTCCAAAGAAAGGATTTTAGAAAACTGGGCTTTTTATGGCGCATTCTAATGGATCGAAAGATATACTCTGTGAGATTTTCAGCAAATTTTATTTTCTATTTCAAAGAGCTCTTTGAACTCTAATCGAAATTACAATTCTTCACACGAAAACATGTAACCTATATTGATTGATTGACTGAATTTCTTTTATGGTTTATATTGTGACCAAGTAAATGGTTAAAGAAATAACAAAACAAGTGTTGCAGATATATCATATATTAAACAGTAAGTACAACAGTAGAGTATTACACGGCTAGTGAGTGTGTGTCGGGTGACTCAGCGTTAAATCTATTTGACTGTTCCCGCAAGGCCTTCTCTCCTACTAATGTTATAGTAGGCGGAAGAGTCCAACATAGACTCTTTAGAGGGAGGACACCACAACAGCTTATCAATCTTTTGTAGGTTATTTAAAGCCGAAACATATGAAGCCGAATATATATTTTTGTTTGTAAGAATAATTCTTTTTTTGGCGAGTTAATTAATAATTTATTTTGGAGATAATGATTTTCAGATACAAGTTTTACTAATTTACCCATGGCTGACAGGAGAAGTAGATTCATACTTTACCCAAAGTGTAAATGTATGAAACGAACCCAACTGGAATTCAAACCCGACTCTCCGATTTCTCTCTTCGAGTTGTTATCCATTACACCACCCGCACATCCAAACTTAATTTCGTATTCCCAAGCTGTCACTATCTAGGTACTGACCAGGCTCGACGTTGCTTACCTTCTGTGGTCGGACGAGAACCAGTGTTTCAACGTGAGATGGCCGTAAAACTATGTAACCTGTAATGAAAAAGATGCTTCTATTGAAATAATTTTCATCTTGTCAATTTTATAATCTCACAGTGTAATAATGACGTGGACATATTTGGTTTCATTTCAGTAACGTCATCTAATTTTCGGGTTAAAACTTGAAATTTTTGCGTAATTTTACTGATTTTCGAGAATTTGAACCCTGCCGAGAATTCCATTTCTTCATGATTGGATTGGTCAACATCCAATTTATTGAGATCAGTCAACATCTGACCGAAAGCAACCGCGAAATCGTTTTTATTTTTTTCTAAATATGAAGAATTATTTTAACAAGATAATAAGATTGTGTTATCAATACGGAATTCTGGATTTGAAACCTGGTCTGCAGTAACACAAAAACAAACTGCGATTTATATGCTGGGTGATTGAAAAGTAGCGTCATATTTTATGTATGATGGACTCCCCCGCCTTGTAAAACTTATAGTTAGACGGGAGAGTCCATCATACATAAAATAGGGAGTTACTTTTCAATCAACCTGTAGATATGAACAGACATAGATAGATAGATAGATAGAGAGATAGATAGATAGCCGACTGTGATAGTAAATAACATACTTAAATAGATAGCATACGAACAAACACAGATACTATAACTATTTTTGTAAGTTCGACACTCACAAAGAAAGGTTATTTAAGCTAAGCTTGGTAGATCTGTTTAGAACGTCTCACTATGTAGCAATGGTTAACAAGCTGGTCACGAACATCAGTACAACTGTTGTGAATTCGATCCTCTCATGGTGCTCTACATTCGAGGACTTGTGCCAGACGAAGTCGACCTTAATATCTACGTATACATACCTATACTGAGGGGAAATATACAGGGGTTGGACAAAATAATTGGAACAGTTGCAAAATCCACTCTTATATTTCAAAGACCTATTACATTAAGAACTTTAACTAAAACTTCGTAATTGCAGAGTATATCTATTGTAAATACGTTTATTTATCTAATGTACTGTCTTTGTATTATTTATTTTTAGAATTTAGTAAAATTTAAGCTAAATGCGTGACCTCTCCGAGTTCGAAAAAGAGCAAATTGTTTGAGCTTGCATGGCAGGAGCCTCGATCACTAAGGTTGCTGAACTGTTTGGTTTTTCAAGAGCTACCATATGAAGAACACTGATGCAATTCTGGAAACAGGGCAAGACCTCTAGCAACCGTAGCAATTCGGGCCGGGCTTGCAAACTTACTGACAGGGACTGGCGTACATTGAAATGCAATGTGGCAAAAAATCATCGGATAAATGCGGCCAAAGTGACTGCTGAGTTGAATAACCATTTGAATAGTTCAGTTTCTACTCAAACTGTTCCCCGTGAGCTCCATAAGGCTGCATATCATGGAAGAGCCGCTGTGAGGAAACCTCTTCTCTCCACTCACAACATTCAAAAGAGGTTGAAGTGGTGCAGAGACCACAATGCCTGGCCTGCAGACCAATGGAAGCAAGTCATATTCTCAAACAAGTCCAGTTTTTCTCTTTTCCCAACTTCAGGGCGAGTTTATGTGTGGAGGCAGCCCAAAGCAGCTTACAACCCTGACTGCCTCTTCCAACAGTGAAGCATGGAGGTGGATCAGTGATAGTTTGGGCTGTCATATCATGGAAATGTCTCAGTCCAATAGTTGCCCTGCATGGTAGAGTCAACAGCAAATATTACCTGAACATTTTGGGAGATCATGTTCATGCAATGGTCCAGACTTTATTCCCTGATGGTGATAATGCTCCAATACATACCGCTTGAGTGGTTAAGAATTGGCATGAAGAGCATGAAAGTGAGCTAGAACACATGGAGTGGTCTCCCCAATCTCCAGATATCAATATTATTGAACATTTGTGGTGTATTTTGGAGCAACAAGTTAGGAGCCGCTATCCGCCATCGTCGTGTCGTAAAGAGCTGGAGAAGGTGTTAATGGAAGAATGGCTGAAAATTCCTCTGGGTGAAGTTAGGAAGCTGTATGATTCCATTCCTAGACGTATTAAAGCTGTCTGTGAGGCTAAAGGAGGACCAACTGCATATTAAATAGATTTTATTGAATTTAACAAGTGTTTCAAATATTTTGTCCAACCCCTGTATGTACTGGAGATAAATGGTGATAAATGTAATTCCGAAAAATATACTTTTGAAATCAATAAATGTTGAATTTCATCTTCAAAAACGGACAGTTGGAATACCAGGATCGCTACAAAAATTCAAAAAATGAGAACGGTCAGCAGTCAGGCCCGCATATATATCGCAATAAAAGCCACTAAGATGCAAGGGGTTACTGAGAGTGAAAGAAACAGAGAAGACAATGAAAGCACGGGATTCAAGGACGCAGATGATGATGATTGACTTTGCATTTACATTTTTTAAAATCGTAGTTGAGAGGAAAGCATTAAGACAGTGAGAAATGCGAGTGAAGAGGATATTAGTATAGAACATGGTTACAACTAGTAACCTCAACAGTAAATCCATGACATCTAGTTGCCAATCTAATACAGTTGCTTAAATTTATGATCTCGAGGTACCAACGAGGAAATCTCAGTAAAACTATTACCGTCAACATACTCATAGAAAAAGTAAAGGGAAGCTTCTCTACGATGATGGGAAAGTGACTGAAGCTGAGATGTCAGATCAGGACCTACAACGTTGAAGATTCCTCATTCGATTGCGTCAAGAATCTCTAGATACATAGTAGAAGCGCCAAACCAGATGTGGTATCAATATTCGATTCACGACCGCATAAACATAGGCTTATAAAGTTGTAAGATTCTAGTGAGAAAAATTATCTAGTGCTACACAGAGAACCGACTTAGTAATGGTTTCAATATAAATGTCCCATTTCACGTCAGCGAAAAACTTGAAACCGAGAAAGGGCAATGAGTTACTCTCCTGGAGGGTAGCATCAGCCATGTCGATGAGAGACAAAACAGGTTCTTTTAGATCATTAATAGAGACTATTTGTATGTAAACGTGGGTGTATCGAATTATTGAATGACAACTTCACAATTTCAAGACCACAACAATAGAGTGGCAAAACCATTGACCATACATAAAGCCAAAAAATAGGTAGACAAACGAAAGGCTTACAGATAGACGAATACGAATAAGCTTATACAAACGTGTTCCCTCCTCTCTCACCCTCCAATTATTATCGATGTTCTGACCAGCCGGGGGCGGGGGTTATCGAACGCATTCATCAAAATGGTTTTAGAGGAATGTAACAATAGAGCCAAATAGCTTTTTTTCATTTACCTCTAGTGCATAAATAATAATCTATGAACAGTTTTGAAAAACGTTTTCGCCCTACGATCGACTGATTTGCCGCTCATCGTTTCTTTTCTTTCGACTGAAAAATAATTTTGTTCCAATAAGTGCACTCAGTGGGCGCCTGCAATAGAGCGACGTTTCTTCACGTTGAACTTGCAGTCCAACTCTTACTGGGTGCTCCCTCCATTGTGGTCGTATACTAGGCTAAGCATTTGGGTACTTGTCATAAGACGACGAGTAGAGGATTAATCTTGCACAGCAGAGCTAGTCAGTTTGACCCTTACCTGGTATTGTGACTTTTCAGACGAAGCTAAACTTAGAAGGTGACGAATAAGTGGTCGGTATCGAAGATAAGAAAGTTCCTATTTCCTGTCGGAGGCAACTGTCGGAGTTCAAGTTCAGGATTTCGATTGTTGTTTTTCAGTGCTAAAAGGTTAGCGTGACGCAATCTTTGTTCTTCACGCTTTCACGCCTTGCGTCGGATTAAGATAAGCTTAGTAAATATCAATAGCGCTCGCTGCTGCGTCTGGGAAAAGAAAAGTAAGTTACCTCCCTTTAATTCTCAGTTTTACTTTAAAGATTGAAGAACAAGCTTAGCGATTGATTAGTTTTCTCCGCCTACTCCCAAATAACTGTCCAATGAAAGTTTCAGCAGGGTCGTGCTTGCACATTTATTGAATGAGGAGAAATAAGAAAGTCTTGAGGTGAATTTAATTTGATAGAAAGAAAGAAAGATGAACGAAAGAATTAATGAATGACAAAATAAAAAGAAAGCAACATGGAAAGAAAAGGAAAGATAGAGAAGTGAAATAAATAAAGATTTAAAGAAAGAAATAATCACTAAATGAATAAATAAAGCGAGAAAGGAAACGAGAAAGAAAGACAGAAGAGGAAAAGAAAAGGGAAAGATGAAAAGAAAAAAGAAAGAAAGGGAAGTACGGAAGATGAAAACAGAATTTAAATAAATGGGTTAAGCAAAAATAAATGAATAAATAAATGAAGACGATGGAAAAAGAAAGTGAGGAATGATTAAAAGAAAGGAGAAACATGAAAAGAGAATAAAAAGAAAAAAAGAAATTGGAAATAATGATGAAAAGAAATAAAAAAGAAAGATAAGGAATAAATATCGAAAAGAGAAAAGAATGAATCAGTAACTGAATGAAAAAATCAAGAAAGAAATAAAGGCAGAAACTAAAAGAAAGATAATGAAGAAAGATGTAAATTGAAAGAAATAAAGAAAGAAAACAGAAGAAAGGAAAAAAGGGAAGAATAAAAGAAAAGAAATATCTTTAGAAAGAATTGAAATGAAAGAAGAGAAATATACACCAACAATATAATAAGCATGAATAGCATTAGTCAATGAAAAGCTATCGAGGGGAGAGTAAATATCAGAGAAAGACGAAATCAATGAAAGAGTCCAATAAACGTGTCCAATCTTTATTTGGCGTCTGATTTTTATTCCAAAAAGCAAATATAAATGCATTAAACAGTAAACATACTTGCACGAGTGGAGAAAACAAACAGATGTGAAGACACACTCGTACTTTGATATCAACGAATCTCCTTCACTGTCTAATTGGAAGACATTTTCATGACGTATTCTTGCTGTCGGTTGAAAAAAATAATTCTAGAATTCTAACGTACATTTAAAATATAAAATATATATAATTATATTTATAGATTCACTTTTTCAATAAAAAATTGTTTCGTTGAAAATAAAAAACATTTATCCGAAATTTAATGTCCCCGCAATGTTTATTTTCTCTTATTTCTTTTTTATATGAATGTCAGCTTTTTGGGATAGGAACGGATTATGCACAACTGATACGATACACATGAGGTTTTAAAGTTTTAAAGTCCTTTTATATTTTCTTTCTATTCAGACCCCACAGCTCTATTAAAAAGCATATCGTTTTTCTGTTTAAAATTTTGCTTCGAAAGATATGTGCTTATTACATACGATGGACTCTAACAATATATAGACAATGTAGTATATAAGTTTTTCTGGGTATTTTCGACGAGACCTGCGCAAAAATGTAAATACTTTGTCTCTTTATGTAGAGTTTCAAAGGCTTACTAATTAGTGGAAAAAAACATGTGTGTCCTATTTAGCTGCCCATAATTTGGTAAATTATATTTTCTCCAAATGATGAATTTGAAAGATGAACAGAAAGTTGTTAAAATTAAGTTCGAATTAATAAAAGCTTTTGATTAGATATCAATGAAAAATACTGACAATAGGTTAATTTGTTGCTACAAAAATAATCCATTTTATTATGAGGTACTCCTTAAATATTTGTTTGTGCCCTAAACGAAAGCAAAACTATAACGCTATGGAATGAAAATAAATATCTAAGAACCTTTTCAAATTCTCTAAACTTTCATCAGCATATGCAGAAATTACGTATTTCTTTTAAAAAGCGACGCTGTTAGATAATGTCTATACTGATACGAGTCACCTTGGCACATTGGATTCCTTGAAACCATGACCTTCCTGATATAAAATCATACATTTTAGATGCATCAAGAGTGGTTTTCAGTGATGCACTGTTCTCATCGCCGATTTCGGGTTTTGCATCATATCGGCTCCAACAGCAACCCCGACGTGATTCAAGACGAGTCAGGCCGCCTCCTTGAAAGCGTCGTGCTACGCACCGCGACAATGCAAAAACAGTAATCAAAAGAACTAGCAAGGCCGGACTTCGACCGTTCTTATCGACATATGTCAGTCAGCGTCAGCCAATGAAAAACAGGGCTTTTCACGCTCCTCTCCTATATAGTGTTGTCTTTTTACTTCATCCGGTTTAGATTTGATCTACTACTTCCGGAATCCATAACGAGGTGAGCTGGTATCTTTATTGTAAAGTTTAAGCCTGTGTTTTACTTATTAAATACTAATCCCATAGCGATACTAAATCTTTAACTAAACTTAGACGCGTACCCAACCCAAATCTATCCTACATTAGCACTTTCTAAAAATAAATTCGCTATTCTAACTATCAGGTCAATCCGTAATTTTTACCTTATAGTCTTATTCAAACAAAATCACACACACACACACTAAAAAACAAACAAAAAATAAAACACACCTGCATGTACGTTCCCGCATCCACACATAAATGTAAATACGCACACGCACATGTAATATACATGGAGATTTTTGAAGCAAAATTCAAAGAACAAAAATCCGTGTTATATAGAGGGTAATACGATATATTAAATATACTTTCTGTTTGAATTTATAGGATGAGAAGTTACCATTTACACGATTTATATTTGAACTATTGTTCTCGTCTTTGTTGTTGTCAGAACGTTTCGGGCGATTGGATTAAAGCGTCGGTGCGTGAATTTGGTGGCATAGTAGATGTGAGTAAAATCCCTGGGTCGGACAGTGTGCATTTGAACTCGGTGGAAACAGGTGAGAAATAATTTGCAATATTACTTTAACATTTCCAGTAGCAACTATAGCATAAATGCATATAACTACACGAAAAAGTATAAGAAAGATGTTTCCACATTACATTAAGCCTTTGAGACCTGCGTTCCTGAACAAATTTAACCCAATTTCTGCCTGAGCTCCTGAGTCAAAATTCGCAAATAATTGGTATGTAATGTTTCACGGTAGATATAAAAATAGTTACAAGTGTTTACCCACCGTTCAACCGGTGGCTGGGCACTAAGTCATTCTTCCCTACCACCGTTCAACAGATGGTCATGGCTCAAAGGGTTAAATAAAGAAGGGTTCGTGAATTTGGTGGCATAGTAGATGTGAGTTCAATCGCTGGGTCGGGCAGTATGTATTTGAACTCGGCGGAAACAGGTGAGGAATAATTTGAAATACTAAGTATATGAACTAGATATTCTTGGCATGGGCAGTAGAACGAGAACAGTTGACCGCCGTAGATTAAATAAAGGGTTCAGTTCCGATTTCTCTGTAGTCCTCGTGGCTGACGAATTGTGTTCCACCAACTTCTCTCTCACAGGCTGGCTGTGGCAAGACTCATGTTCTATCGCTACTTTCATTTCGGACGAACTACATTCTTTGGTTACGCTAGTTCTAACCTTCTTACTCACTTTCCTAGGAGGTCATTCTGTTAGCTGTCAAACAACCCCAAATTCCTTCCTGGCATTTCTCATTCCAGAACAAAAAATGAGCAAGGAGGAGAATAAGAAACACAAAGACAGTTTTATTAAATTTATTGTACTTCTGATATATATATATATATATATATATATATATATATATATATATATATATATACTTTCGTTGTCTCTCTCTCTTTCTCTCTCTACACACACACACACACACACACACACATATATATATATATATATATATATATATATATATATATATATATATAGTAGTTTATTAATATTAGTAATTTACTCAGAAGATATGGACATTTTCAAAACCCTTAAAGAATCATATTTTTCACCGACAGGGTTATGTTTAGTATGTCAGTTAGGTAGACGGACCCTCTTCTGTGACCTATTTTTGCTGGTTGAAGAACGTGTTTATTTTAAATATTAGCTAATCTAGGATTGAAATGTCTGGTGAAGACAGTTTACTGCCATTCCTTAATTTGCAAATAGCTTTACAAATGATTCCATTTTAAACTTAAGGCCTTGTCCACGATACGTGATATCGGGTCTCACGAAAGGAAACAAAAAGAAACTACATTTATGCATTAAGAATTAGTTTAATCGTATTTTTTTCTTGATACTTGCTCTCCGTAACACTTTACGAACGAATACGACATTACTAGCCAGCTATGAAACAAGCCTCCTTTAAAGATACATAAATAACCAACATTATTTTAATCTGGTCTGGCATGTTATATATATTCATTGACAGTTATTCGAATTAAGATAGAAACGTAAAAGAAATCAAGACAAAATACTCCGTAATGCTTTGTACTCTACAAAAACAGAAGGCTTGTCAAATTTCGAAATTGTTGGTCAGCGAGGATAGATGGAATGAACCAGTGTCAAATTGAGTGGGAAATAATTCACTTGCTGTTGTAACCGTTCAAATCATCAAGGAAGGAAAGGAAACAACTGCGTCTAATTCAGACGATTGGAATTTTGCTGCCATATCATCTCATTTTGAGATAAGTCATAATCAGTTCAGTTTTCAAATGGCGGACATGTATGGGCCAGGTGAGTGATTAACCAAGTATTTCGTTTTAAGTCCACTATTAAACATGGCGATCTTTTACATTTTACTGTCCGTAACTATTTGGAGTAGTGGTACTTTAAATGTTCTGGGGTGTCTCCGGTTGGCTTGGGTTATGTTGTGTTGTTGGATTTTACCACATATCAACCCTCCTGCATTATGTAATGTCATAATCATTTTTTGATTATACCTAAGTCTATAAGTAAATATTGGTTGTGTTTATACGTGATTATATAGGTAAAAGCTGGTCAGCCTTAAAAGTAAACTAGGACTGCGTGTATACGTTCGTTTTGATTTAATTATTTCACAACAATAAAACCACTAAGATGCAAGTATTTACTGAGAATGAAAGACACTATAGTGAAAGAGACTGAGAAAACGTTACCGAGGGAAAAGGATGATAAAAAGAATATGGCCCAAAGAGACATAAATATTGGCCGGATGGTTTATACTTGATTCTATGAGGGTGAGTCATAAATAACTTACGGTTTTGCCATCCAAATGTGATAATTAACTAACAGTTCCTTAATTATATCATAACACATTATTAAAAATGGGTTACATGCAACAACCTTCTTTTTGCTTGATATGCCGTATCTCTTCAGGATATAGGCGATCATGGCCCTCTATATCTTTCTGTCCTTTGTAGCCCTTAATAGATATTGGCTTTTGGTTATTTCACTCAAACCCTATTCTACCATCCATTTGTTCATCAAGTATGTTACGCGCTGCTTTCTTCTGTCCCTTTTTCCCCTCAATCTGTCCTGTGAGTAACAGGTTTTCCAAGCCCTCTGTCCTCACTACGTACCGCAGAAATTTCAACTACCTCTTCCTGATGTTAAGTATACGTTTCCTTTTTGTTGCCATTTCTCCACAACCTCGTCATAGCTCACATTTTCGGTCTGTTATCCTCAGAATTTTTCTGTAGACCCACATTTCTGTTGCTTCAAGTCTCTCCTTCATCTTTGAAGAGATTGTTCATCATTCGCTGCCATACAAGAGGACAGATATCACGTGACAGTTTGGTACTCTTTTCTTTGTTTCTAATGAGATTATTCTGTCTCTTGATACTCTCTCTGCTCAATTTTTGGAATGTATCTTTGGTCATCCTAATACGTCTTCGGATCTCAATGTTGCACTTTACATCTTCTGTTAGAAGAACACTTCCCAGATATTTACATTGCTGTACTTGTTTGATTTTAGTAGCCCAGATTTGTAATTTGCATTTTGGACACATCCTTTTTCTAATAACCATTAATGGAATGCATTGACAAGAATAAATCTCCACAACCGACCCCCAAAATCCGAGTTCCATTGAAGAAAAGTAATGTGTGTGTGGTTGAATTGTCGGGGTATTATTCATTCAGGGTTCTTAAAACGCAAATAGACAGAAAATGCTCATTTATACTTCCAGCAGCTGAAACGTGTCAATAAAAGTTTGGTCAAAAAGTACCCTTTGCTCGTTAATAGGAAAATGTTCTCTTCTGTGACAACGCAACGCCGCATACAACTTAAGTAACAGAGAAAAGATTTTGGGAACTAGGTTGGTCTGTTTTACCCCATCCGCCACATTCATCTGACCTTGCACCAACCGATTACTACGTTTTTCAATCGTTGCAAAACGCTATTGAGATCGATGATGGAGCTTCAGTCAATACAGAAAAAAAAACTTAGGCAGGTGGGGGGGCGGAGAGAGAGAGAAAGAGAGAGAGAGTGACGATAATAAAATTATTAATGGTCATAGGTTCAACATATTATTCGTTTTAATGATTATAGGCTAACATTTCAACGCACCACTTCATAAGTCCTGATCTCTCCAGTGATCTACTAAAACTACTAAAAACACGAGTAATCGATATTCGATTAGTAAAGCGTCATGGATTATTTTCTTCGTATTCAGACGTTTATTTGAATCATCATTGGAACACAATGAACAGAAGTAATTTTCTGACTAATTCACAATTCACAGTTTCTTTTTGTTTTATACATTTTCACTTGCATGAATGTTAATAAAAGACGTGAAAAGGATTAGAAATTCTGTTCAAACGATCTGTGATGATTACTGGACGTACCTGAACGAAAGGGAAGGACGAAATGACGTGTTCAGAACAACGCTGAAGTTATTAGCCTGAATAATTTATTGAATAGTTATATAAATTCATTTCAGAACTTCAAGCAACACTAAGTAAGTCTACTAGTGCACTGGCAGAACCTGAATTATCCAAACAACAAAGATGGGGTTACTACGCTCTATAATTCATTAAATAATGAAAATGTTTTCTCACATGCCATGTCCCTTCAGGACGTAGACGATCATGGCTCTCCATAGATTCCTTTGTGTTATTCTATTGGAATTGTCATGCATTTCTAGTTAAAGTGCTCGTTTTGTTTTCTCTTGCTGTTTTTATAAAATCGATGGCCATCCAAGTCTAGAGAGCATAGTCTACCCTGTTATTTAACACCTAACAGGAAATAGATTCATGTCTTTCCTAAGGGCACAAATGCGCAACAGATTAGCCTGGAATTTGGACTCGGACTGCTGATTCTACTATTCCTCACCGAGATATATTACCAGTCGAATTAAAGAAGTAATGAGACTTCAGCTCAGAATTTCAGGAAAAATGCAGAAATTTCTTTTTAATACAAATATAATTTTTACATTATTTTTCTTATTAAAAAATGTAATTCTTAAAATTCATTCGTTTGTATGAATGACAAGTTTATATAGATATTTTTTCGGCAATTTCTCATAATTTTTCAGTTTTAATTCATCTCTTGTCTCACCAAATTGTTCCATATATATATATATATATATATATATATATATATATATATATATATATATGATAAAAATATGGTTTTAAAGTGTGTCATATTTATGAGTAAAAGGTACATTTATATGTAAAAGGTATACTATATTTATGAGTAAAAGTGTTTAATATCAGGGATAAAGCCTTTGTCAATATAAAAGTGAACACTGAGGTCAAACGTAGCCTGAAGATTGCGTTCAAGTATTAAACAGGCAGACAGTTGCTACTCGATGTTGAACTCAGTGTCCACTTACATATATATATATATATATATATATATATATATATATATATATATATATATATATATATATATATTGTTAAATATAACAGACAACGAATGTCAATTATGTTTGATCATGAGCCGTTCTAAGCTTCGTATAGTGGCTTTAGTTTCGGGAGAAAATAAAGGCAAAAACTGTCCAACATTTGGATATTTTTTTATTATGCTGTTCATCGATCTAGGATTTCGGCTCACATAATCCATCATCAGAGTGGTTATAGGGATATTACAACAGAGATGTTCACCATCAAAGATGAAATTCTGTTATGTTTACATAGAAGTTTGCTATGCGACAATGACGATATATATATATATATATATATATATATATATATACTGACGTGCCAAAGATCATTGGAAATCAGTATTTAAAAATAATGGAAGGTGACACTACCATATCTTGATATGGAAATACTCAGACCTGTATCATTTGTCCTATAATATCAAATGAGACAATATCAATACCAGCTAAATTGTTCACGGCAAGACGACGAATAATCCGGGTTCTAGTAGGGGCTAGTACCCATGAAACTATAAAGTTGAACCCATTCATGACCATTTGCAGCGATGAATGAACTTCATATACACCAGCAACGATGCGCTGTTCCAGCACGATAATAAATTTTGTCATCTGTTGCCCAAGTTGCGCAGAATTTGTTTGTAGAGCATACTGTAGATTTCCGACGAATGATGTGGCCACTACATTCGCACAACATGTGCCTAATCGAATATTTATAGGACATGATAGAAGTGATTGTTCATATGCAAGTGCCTACGGCTACAAATAGCATAGGTGTGGACAGCGATCGAAACGATATGGCTCAACATCCCTCCAGAAGTCTACTCAAATTGCTGCCGAGTCGAGTTGCTCCACCTAGGCGGGCAAGATGGTACCTGTTCCTTGAACTTTAAAACGTAACGATATATATATATATATATGTGTGTGTGTGTGTGTGTGTGTGTGTGTGTGTGTGTGTGTGTGTGTGTGTGTGTGTGTGTGTGTGTTTTGAACAATAAAAATTTAAATTTTCAGACACACTGTGTTGTATATTAATATTTTTTGTTTTATAATTTCAATTAGGTTCCTCGACTAGATTCGGCCAGCATGGCCATCATCAGGAGAAAAATCCCTGCTTGTTAGTAGCAACGAACTACAGGAGTGAATGACTTTCTCTGAAGAAAGTGAGATTTATCTGTAGTTTTCATTTTTTTTATTGTTAATTTTGGACAGTCCTTGTGTTGGTTAAACAAATTCTTTCAAGTTAGTTTTAAGATAGAAGCTGGGAGATTCCTGACTCTTTGAATTCCATCCTTGGACATTCTGACACTGGGAATGGTATGTGTGTGTTAAGTGTATGCTATCTTTTAGTTTTTTGGGAGTGTGTGTAATGTGTGTATGTGTATATAATTGTGAGACCTCAACACCTCTGTAAGCATGTCTGTCTTGTGTGGGTGAGAAATGTGGGTAGGATATATGTATATAAAATAAAATCTGTTAATTCTTTATATACTACATACATACATACATATATATATATATATATATATATATATATATATATATATATATATATATATATATATAATCCGTTAATATATATATAGAGAGAGAGAGAAAGAGAGAGAGAGAGATAAAGAATTTTATTTTTTAATCCGACATTTTGTTATTACTTCAAACGTTACTTTTTAGTGTATACTCGTATTTATTTCGTCTATAAATGCCTGAACACTCGGAAAAAAACTTATTAAAGTACGGTGCGTCTACTGAACTACGGTTATCCACTAAAATAACGTGTGAAGTAATAAGTGTGTGTGTGTGTGTGTGAAATTTAAACATGGCTGACGATGTCGAAAACTTTTTCAAGCCAACATGGACACATGATAAAAGCAGCAGCTGGTCTCTTAACAAAATAATATGTTCGGGCGAGCATATTTCCGTGGCAGACATTAGTATATTGCACTTGTGTACAAAATGGAAGTAACAGCAGACAACAGCTGCAGCCATATTGAAATATGCCTGGTCGAAATGCAGGAGTGTTACGGGGTGAGAATTTAAATAAGGGAAATTGAATACACACTAAATTGAGAGTCCATCTCGAGACATTTATCAGAAAATTGGTGTCAAACCAGATTATATGACGAAATCATCAATTTGTACTTCATGGTTGTTGGGATGTGCTTTTGGAGTATTTACTAAAGTATAGTACAAGACACCCATATTTAAGACACCCAGCGAAGAATGGAACTGATACTGTAGTAATGATCTACAAGTCTAGCTTACTAACCGCTCCTCCTATGGTAAGTCTCACAAATATGTACGAATTTTACTTAGTCTGGTACAAGGACAACATAGTTGAATGCTCAGTGATACTTGAACACACTGCAGTAATCATGGCCTAGAAGACAGTGTTACTAATCAACGGCGAATTGCTCGAATTGACCAGGACTGGCATAGTCTGGTAAGATGATACACCGAGTCAATCCTATAGTAATGACCTTCGATATGAACTTGCAAGGAACGCTAAGGTATGTTTATTGGCTCGATTGAAGAAACAAAAGAACATGGTCAATTTAAACTGTAGAATAATTGGCAATTTTCAAAGTTTCCAATAAAACAATCATAAAAGAAAGAAAAATATAGGGAACAATAAAACTAAGCAGACAATATATATATATATATATATGTGTGTGTGTGTGTGTGTGTGTGTGTGTGTGTGTGTATTGTCTGCTTAGATTTATATATATATATATAATCTTGCATATATATATATATATATATAATCTTGCATATATATATATAATCTTGCATATATATATATATATATATATATATATATATATATATATATATATATAAAGGAAAAAGGCTATAGTAGTTCCAACGATAGAAAAATGTTTATATTAACAAGAGAGAAACCGCAAACGTTTTTTGCTGTAATGTGTATTTTTAAATAATATTATGCTTTATTTTCCATAATATATATATATATATATATATATATATATATATATATATATAATCTTGCATATATATATATATATATATATATATATATAATCTTGCATATATATATATATATATATATATATATAATCTTGCATATATATATATATATATATATATATATATAATTTGCATATATATATATATAATTTGCATATATATATATATATAATCTTGCATATATATATTATATAAACTTGCATATATATATATATATAATCTTGCATATATATATATATATATATATATATATATATATATATATATATATATATATATATATATACATATATAATAGCTAGCAAAAGGCAAAATTTATCAGGCATTTTTTTAAAAAGCTAAAAAAACAACTGGTTTCGTACCAGGACTTATCAAATTTATTTTTTGGGAAATAAAAAATTATAAAAGCGTGTAAATTAAATTAACGAATGGAATGGGGGAAAATGAATTTCAAGAAACTAGAGTCCAATATCTTTCAGAGCCAGTAAGCTTTCCTTCTGTTTACAAAGGGAAGGCCCACGAGAACTAATATACAAGGACTCTAGAACCTTGAGGTGAAATGTGGAGTGGGACCTAGATAAAATCAAATAAAGGTCCATATACATATATATATAAACATTTATATTATGTTTAACGTTCTTTTTATAGATACAAGTATTTAAGCAAATGCTCTGTTTTATAATAAACAGTATTAAATAACATTTACCGGCCTGAATGTCCGAGAAATTTTCATAGAAAATTTTCGCTCTCCGACAGGAATCGAACCTGTATCCTATACGGAACCATCATTTCGCGTGATGTGCCTTAACCTTTCGGCCACAGAGCGGCGTCTGGTTAGCAAGGTCGATTTTACTATCTTTAAACTTAAATCTTCCATGAATCTCTTCTATTCATATCTGCTCTAGCGTATCAAATGTAAACAAATGACGTCATATATTTTAGAATTGGACATTGTCCGACAATTTATTTAAAGACATTTAAATGTCTTTAAATAAATTGTCGGACTATGTCCAATTCTAATATATATATATATATATATATATATATATATATATATGCAAGACAAAACTAGGCAAACTAGCAGTAATAAGGCAAAATGTTCTCAAAGTAAGACTGGTGTTAAGACAAAATAGGGATAGAGTGATTGCTGCGTAATGACTTCAAGACAAGAAAGAACAGAATTATGGCGGATGAGGCTGAGAAGTGATCTATCTTATTGATTAGGTAAAAATTCCAGAATGCTTTTGTACACTTTGTCAATAATCTTAGGGAGGAGATTTTTTAGTAGTCATTCCGCCCCGATTTAAACCAACCTAAACAAGGAATAATTAATTAGTTAAAGACAAGTTACAAGAATATTTGACGAATATTTTACTCTCAATGGCTTGCGACTCCAGTATACTAACTATTTTAGTGCCACGTGTTTTTGTTGTATTTTTATAATTATTTGATGATACACGGCTAACGTAAGCGTCATCGGCACAGAAAAGGTAATCGGTGGGTGGAGTTCAAATTCTGACCGAATCTGTTTCATTCCCTTTGCACTAATTCATTAATCCATCTTCTTCCATCTATGGCTCAAGTAGCAGTGCAGACTAGTCTTGGCTAGCAGCCAGTCTGAAATTAGGAAATCCAGACTGAAAAGAGATGGGCTCCGTCAGGTTATTTTGCCCTAGATACGCGATCATGTGGTTTCCCAACGACCATAAGATGTTACGGGACTCGTGATGGTTTGATGAAGTCAACTTAATCACAAAGTTTTATTTCAAAGAAATTTATTTAGACTTGATATAATTGGCTTGCAAGACGAGATTATGAGATTACTTTCGACATTATTTCCACAAACGTTCTTTTTGCCTGGTGGCAGACATATGTAAACAGTTCCAACAATGTATTTTCAGACTCATGAAAACGAAACATGAAACGATGAATCTTTTGGGACCGATCGGAGTTTAAACAAAGTTCTATACTTATAAATTGGAATATTATCGATTGTATGAACGCTAGAACAACTGAAATATATCGATTTAGTTGTGGGGAAAACAATCATCACTAATATTGTAGTATCTTTTCTTGAAAAATTCGATTGTCGTAGTTTCTTTTAGCTTCACAGAGTTACACTTTCGAGATTGTTGTCTCCAATAAAGTCATCGTATGTCAAATTCATCAAGCAATTTCAACTCTCACCAACCCACTGCGCTGATATTTTCCCTAAAAAAGGAATGCACAATGGTTTTTTTCTACAAAGGGTGACCATTTAGTTTTACATGGACTTACTTGATACAAATAGAATTAATTAGATAGATAGATAGATAGATAGATAGATAGATAGATAGATAGATAGATAGATTATCTACTACTTAATTGTGCTAATGAGTGCAATCTATATGAAAGAATTTAGTCCAACCCTTTTGGCTATAGGTAGATAGATAGATAGATAGATAGATATTACGTGAATGATAGATAGATAGATAGATAGATAGATAGATAGATAGATAGATAGATAGATATTACGTGAATGATAGATAGATAAGGAAATACTAAGATTGATACAGAGAAATGACCATAGAGAGAAAGACTATGAGATACATGTAAGGAGAATGAAATAAACAGATCGATGATCTTATTGCGATAGTAATATATGATCAGACTGATACAGATCGAGAGATATGAACAGACGGAAATAGAAAGGGGATGCTGTAGAAAGATAGTCAGATACGAAAAGAGAAAAACATGATCAAGCTGACGCAGATCGATAGACACAAACAGACTCAGGTCGAGTGCCAAGAGAACAAGAGAGATAAATTTTTTGTACTGATGCCAAAAGGACCTTTCTTGAGATAGTGCTATATGGAATCACCTGTCAACTTATCTCGTGTCATCTGCCGTTCTCTCCTTTACTGCTCCTCTCAAATGACTGACGATAGGTAAGTAAGCTTGGCGCTCCAAATACACGCATGCGCACGCACACACACACATATATATATTGTTACTACTGACTCTCGATTTAGTATGCAGGTAAGCGACTTTGTGAGTACGCGTGTCTTTTTGTCAAAACATGAAAAGCAAAAAGTGAATAATATTTGAACATGAGCCGACACCGGCCACATTTCCGTAACAGCGCGATTTCTTCTGCTCTTATGTCTTCAGTATTCTCAGGAAAGAGCAAGAAAATTCGAGGAAGCGGTTTCAAGTGTCCGACGCAGATCGTTTGTCCTTCTCACCCGGAAATTCGTTCGTTTTGCATCTCGTTCGCACAGAAACTTTTCCTTTATCGCTTTTTATCTATCCCTTTTTTATTGAGATTTTTCCTTCCTTTTTAATTCTTTTTTCACTTTCTTTTCTTCTATTCTTTCTTTTTTTATTTCTCAAAAGGAAAAAAGTAAGAGACATTAAAGGAAAGAAAGAAGGAAGACATTAAGTAGAAGAAGAAAAGGAATAAAGAGAGATAAGATGGAGAACAAAGGAGAGTAATAAGATAAAGAATAAAGATGATAAACTCAAAGAGAATAAGAACAAAACAAAGAGACGATAATAAGAATGGTTTATTAAAATTACAATCATTTGATGACCAATTATTGTGCAATCATTGTCGTTGTAATCATTTATAGAAAAGAGTCTAAACAGGAAACAAAATTGAGTCACAGGTTTTATCAGCAGTTGTCCTGAAAGTAATTTATTTAGAATCCATAGAGTTCACTTTTAACCCGAGTTGATTTCATTACTTTCTTCTTTTTTTTTTAATTTCATTGTTTTGTTTGTCGTATGATTGCTTTAATCAATGTCGTCATTCTCATCATCATCTTCCAAAATAATTCGTCTCGGAGTTCGAACTTAGGGCGAATCACGATGAAAATGTTTTCTAAGTTCATTAACAGCAAAACCTAGAATATAATGGCAGCAGCCGATGCATCAGAATAGGAAGATTACTTTGGAAATTCATATGTTAATAAAGTAGACATTGGTGAGTCATCGAAGAAATAATTGCTTAAGATTTGAAAAGACTATTAAAAACCAGCAACAGGCTTCTTCTATTATGTACCGTGTCCATTCAGGGCGTCGGCGATCATGGTTCTTCACAATTTCCTGTCCTTTGTAGCTATTAATATTTTTGCCTTTTTGACATCACTCCTAAACCTTGTTCCGCGTTCATTTACTGATGCTCGCTAAATAGGTAATACGTTGTTTACCTCTCTCCCTCTGGTCTGCAATTTGCCCTTGGAGTATCGAATTTTCCAAGCCCTCTTTCCTCATTACGCTTCCCTGGTGTTTCAACTGTCTCTTTCTGGTGTCAAGTATAAGCGTCCCTTTTCCAGTTTTACATCCTCATTGCTCACATGTTCGGTTTATGGTATTTTCGGCACCTTTCCGTAGAACTAGATCCATGTTCCTTAAACTCTCTTCTTCATAGATACTAGGGACAGCCACCAGACACAACTGGGGTGAAGACTAAATGAGTCTAAAATAATAAGGAAATGATGATTATAGCGAATATGATGATATCTTTATTAATGCCCGGTTTCCATTTAATGTCTCGGGGAAAAACAGGAAGGTTGTGTGCAAAATTATTGAACAAATAATATTATCCCTGTTTTGTATTTAAACAGAGGGAGTATCCTCTATGACTGTGACGTCAGAGGTAAAATGAGTATAGGAAAATAAGGCATAATAAATAAACAAACATTACTTACCGGATGGGCCTGTTACGTGGCGTGACACACCAGGACATTTTTACAAAATAAATACTGCACTATCACGCATTGAAACATAAATATCTATCTATCTATCTATCTATCTATCTATCTATCTATCTATCTATCTATCTATCCCAGTCTGTTATTTATTTATTTCTTCCTTCCTTCTTTCCTTTCTTCCTTTCTTTCTTTCTTTCTTTCTTTCTTATTGTGATTTAACTACCTAAATGTGGAAATATCTATCTATCTATCTATCTATCTATCTATCTATCTATCTATCCCAGTCTGTTAATTATCTTTTTCTTTTTTCCTTCTTTCTTTCTTTCTTTATTTCTTTCTTTATTTCTTTCTTTCTTTCTTTCTTTTTATCTATCTATCTCATTGTGATTTAACTACCTAAATGTGGAAATATCTATCTATCTGTCTATCTATCTATCTATCTATCTATCTATCTATCTATCTATCTATCTATCTATCTATCTCATTGTGCTTTAACTATATAAATGTGGAAATATTTATCTATCTTGGCCTGTTCATATCTCTCTCTCTCTATCTATCTATCTATCTATCTATCTATCTATCTCATTCTGTTAATTATCTATCTCAGTCTGTTAATTATCTCTCTATCTCATTGTGCTTTAACTATCTAAATGTGGAAATATTTATCTATCTTGGCATAATAAATATGATCGTTTAAAACTATCAGCGCGCACATACATTTCCCTACAAATGCCTATACTTTCTCAGTACGAACATCCGGGTGCGATGTCTGACAGTTTTCCTCTCTCTCTCTCTCTCTCTCTCTCTCTCTCTCTCTCTCTCTCTCTCTCTCTCTCTCTCTCTCTTCTAAGTGCTGTGTCCCTTTGGGACGTGGGTAATCTCATCTCTCCACAACTTCCTATCTTTTGTAGCTCAGTAGGATTTGTCTTTTTTCTTCTCTTGCCATCCCTCCTAATCTCACTGTTGGGCGACCCATTTACACAAAAGGGTCGTTATGTAGGTTACTGGTCGCTTTTCTTGGTTCCCCCCGGCCTTCAATCTATTCTTCAAACCCTCTTTTCTCATCATGTGTTCTAAAAATTCCAATCGTCTCTTTCCAATTCCACGTGTTCTTTTTGTTTCTGCTCCACGGTAGACTCAGAATTGCGATAATTCTGAAAATGATTGAGGCCACTACACACTTGCAATATTTTTACACACACACAATTGTAAATATACGAAGATAGATAGATAGATAGATAGATAGATTATTTACATTACACGGACTGTTATTCCCATCTTCACTGCTATATTCACAACGTCTCGGCCGTTGTACGCTCCGGCATTCTTCAGGTGATTGTAATTTCGAACCAAACCTTTTATTTCGTCCACCGGTGTAGATTATTCTAGCTCCACGTGCCATACCTCTTCCGGATCTCTCAGTTATTTCACTTAAACTCAACTCTCCAAGTTTTGGATTAACCACTGCTGTGGCCTGGTAGTCAACTCATAACACTTTCGGTGACCCGAAGAAGGCCGGAGCGTACAACGGCCGAAACGTTGTGAATATAACAATGAAGATGAGTAATGTAAATAATGCAAGTAATCATAATTCCTCATTTCATAGATATAGATAGATCCTGAAGAAGGCCGGAGTGTACAACGGCCAAAACGTTGTGAATATGACAAAGAAGATGAGGATAACAGTACGAGTAATGTAAATAATGCAAGTAATCGTAATTCCTCTTTTAGGAGATATAGACAAAGGTAGATATGAAGAGACTGAAATAGATCGATTTAATATGTTATTTGTTAGATTGTTAATACAGGACTTTAGGTAGAGAGCAATGTTCATTTCCATTATTTGGTTTTGTATATCAATAAATTTTCAGCGATCCATTGAAATCAGCATCTGCTTCTTTGTTGCTTTCATCACCATACTACCTATCAGTGATTTTCCAAATTGAACCTTCTATTCGATATATAAAGTTGCATCGTCACCTCTTCAGAATCGGTGTTATCCTATACGGTTTAATTCAGAGAATGGATTTCCGATAAATTTTAGCAGGCTTACGTTGGATGTCATGTGCACCCATGCACCCTCACACGTCACTCTGGTTGACAATATACCAGAGACTAAGTAGAATCAAGAACATGTAGATATAGATATATATCATTGAAAGCATAGCTGAACATTACAAAAGGGAGCAACTAATTAAACTAAACAAAATAAAATGGTAGGTATTAGTGAGATTTACATGAAAAGGGAAAATATTTTACAGCTGGAAATAAATAACTACCTACCTTATTATAAGGAAAACGCGGAAAACTAGTTTAGTGGCATAGGGTCTTTAGTCAATAATGACATTGTCGATAATAAAGAACTTCTCGACATTATATCAAACAGAGTAATTTTAAAAGTAATAAGATCATGAAAAATATACATTTTTAAGTTAATAAAAGTATATACACCAACTTCGAAAATTTCAATAAAGAAATAAAAGGGACTAACATCGACATCAGTAGCAGTGTAGACGCAGACAAAAGTAAATACAATATTTTAATGGACATCTTCAATGCAAACGTGGGGATCAGAAAATAATCTAATTCAGAAACATTTGTACGAGG
>OZ038498.1:31679081-31694081 GCA_964036315.1 Acanthosepion esculentum
GTATAATTTGAAAACAATTTAACTTTTTTGCATAATAACTAGTCAACTTATCTGTATCTTTCATAGTACCAATTGATTATCTATGTGTCGGAGTTAGCTCCTCCTCAGTTTCCTTAATACTTCAACAGGGGTCTCTTTCCCCTAGCCATAAATACTGGCTGACCCTTCTCTCTCTCTCTTTTTCGACTCGGGCCTTGGACCGCTACCACGCACGGAGACGAGGTAAAATCGTTCTTTTCCCACTGACACCGCGCTAAGAACAATACACGTACGTACGAACACTTACAACACACGCACATAATTTCTCCATACAAACTATGTAACTGTTCATGTCTTTGTGTAACTCGTTATTAATATATATTTGTTTGCCCATGTATATCGGTCTTGTTTGTTTTGTCTTCCTTCAACTTAATTAAAGTCCGACATTCTCATGTAGCTGGACCCACCAGCAAGAAAGTTTAACCTTCTAATAAATCTTGACTGCATTTTTGTCTAATAAGGACTTGGATTTAAATATTTCCTTTGTTAGTACATGACGTTCGCCTGAAAATTCCACACGGACATGTGCAGCACGTCGATGTTTCAAGGTCACAACCTCATTTTATATAGTTTGTAAAATTATTAAAAGTAACCATTATAATTTGAACAATGCAATTAAACAATAGTATTTTGTAAATACTAACTTCTAGTCTTTCAGGAAATAGCTTTCATTCTAAAGCTGAAGTACAGTTAATAAATATGGGCAAAAAAATATCGACTAATTTGTTTACCCATTTTAAATGAACCCTGTCTACTTTCTACTGCACCAAATTCCGTGATAGTTCGCAAAAATAGCAACGATAAGAGAGAAAGATTTAATTAAGCAACTTTTCGGTTTTTCCAATCATAGTTTATTATTTACAACACAAGTAAACTTCTAATGAGTCAAGTACTTTCATTACCAAGTCTATTAATTCCAACACCGAGTATTAATGACAATTAAAATTCTACAACAGACGAAAACTTTTCACTACCATAAAGGAGGGATTAATTAATATTTCATGTCTAATTAATAATTGATCATAATGCTTCAATTTCCTAACTCTACTTAATTGAAACGAGACCCGGGTTTCCCTGAAGTCAAATGTTGAACGAGAAACAAAAAAAAAAAAGTAACATTTTAAATATTAAGTGCAAATTTAGGCAAATATTACAGCCTTACCTTAAACTCTTTCTTGCATTGTATAAGCTTGCTTCGTAGCCAAGGTAGTTGTTCCTCCAAATATCAAGTTACTTTCAAGATATGCGACACAATCGTACACACAAAGCTAAACAAAGGACAAATGCCCGCAAAGTTTACCGTAAATTACCGCCGGTTTCAAAATTTTCCTCGCAAAATCGCTGACGATAACGAAGAAAATTCAACTTTCAAACAAACAAAAATAAAAAAAATAAACAATTTGTACACAACTGTTGTTTTTTTTAGTTTTCTTTTTAAAGAGACTAAAAACTATTTCCTAATAGCCCTCTTCTAAATGCATAATAAGCGGCACTGAAACTAGTTCATACTTGTAAATTCCCTAAAATTCCACTACTTCTGGTCCATGACTTATCGGGGAACGATTTAAAATTAAATTACTGCTTCATATTCTACTTCTGCACAATAAAAAAAACAGATTTCTACAAAAAATACTTATCTCAACACAAGCATTCGCACACGGTATGTATGGATCGCTGTGTCCCTTATTCTCTTACGTACATAATATATCAGCCGTGTATTTTCATTTAACCCATACCATACAAGCCCATTTCAAATACGAGCGTCTTATTTGGGTGCGGGTCAGTCACTTATGTGCTATGCGATCATGTATGTTTCCATACATGACTGACGAGGCAGATTTTTTTCCCCACAGTAGGTTGACATTTCTTTCTGCAGTAGACTACTTGCCATCCAAAGCTATAGAACCCGGTCTGTCCGGCTATTGGAGGGGGGGAAAGAAGAGAATTCATACCTTTCCCATGGGTTTTAGCACGTAAGTGAATGTAATGGATTTGTCTGGAATTCAAACTCGGCGCTCCGATTCCTCAACTCGAACCACGATCCACTGGATTCGAAAACCCGATATTACCCTCAGCATTTCTTTTTTCATTTAACTAGCGCTATGACTTAGTTTCAGATAAACAATTATAAAAACAAAACTGTCAATTTAATCTTCGGTTGTAATCTACCCCCCTATACACAGACACACACAAACGGTATTTGCCTCACACCTTCCCACAAAGTGGTATGTGGCACAAGGCCGGTATTTAACGTGGGGCTTTCCGAACGGACACGCACCAGCTTTTTCCATTCGTCTGACTTCCTCTCCATCCAAAAGCAAAGCTCGACATTCTTTCTTTCTTCGCTGCCTACAATTTCAGTGTTTACGATTTTACATAACACACAACTTGTGACAATAACAGTAGTTTCATTTTTAAGAGACCGTTAATTTTTCACTACAAACTCAGAAATAACATCCCCCCCCCTTTTTTGCATGTTGACCATTTTAACACGTCATTTATTTTCACAGGTACTACTGACGTCTGCAGTGTATGGTGGATCGTCACCTCATGACCGACTACGACCACCTTCAAGTTTATGTGACTCGATACCCACAACAGTTTCTCATATTACCCTGCATTTAGCACGTGGCAGTTTATCGCTTAAAGCATAAATAATGGATTCCACAACTAGGATCCCTTCCGTTACAAAACAAATATGTTATCTTCATCTACAATTTTCTGTTTTCTGACTTGAAGGATGAATTACAAGACACACGAAGAAATATAAACACGAATCGAAAGACTAATTACCTGTTAAAAAACACACACACCAAAAGGTCATAAGGCTAGATGAATACCTCAAACACATGCATGGAAAACAGGAAAACGATTCGTTGGAAAACTTGGAACGAAAATATGGAACTAATTAATTTTTTTTAATGTACTTTATACCTACAGCTGTCAACCACAGCAATTTTAACAATTATTAAAAATAAACAAAATACAAAGACCAATGCTGATAGACAAAGGGCAAACACAGATTTGGAATATAGAGATGCAACAAAAAAGAACGATAACAGATGGAGCAAAAGTTTGCTAAAATCATTCTTAATGGTTAACAAGCGCACTAAGATAAAGCTAGATAAGATTGCGACTCCAAAGAGTCTGTGTTGTTCGTATGGTACAGCAGTGTCGTCACGGACTGAGTTGGGCAAGTCTTTCCAAAAAAAATGGACTCGCAATAACGGTTACTGATTGAAAGTATGTGCCAAGTGTTATACAACGTGTAAAGGGAATTACAGAAATACCCCCACACCTAATATAAAGACATTGTAGTACCATTATGTGGGAGGTATTTCTGCCGTTCCCTATATAATTACATTTTCCTTTCTCCATCCCGTAAACAACAAATTATTCTTTTTAGTAGTTATCGAAATTATTTACATACATAAACACTAACTTGTTCCATACAGTAACTTCTTTCCAAAGCCAATTTCACATTTTCCTCGAATAGGAAGCACCAACAACAACCTACACATTGACTGTTCAAATAACCCTTATATTTCACCTGCATAGTAAATAAACCGGGATATGATCTTACATTTTCGATAAACACATGTGTAGCAAGTTAAAGACAACGGTCAGCTATCTACACTGATGTATATTGATGATATTGGAGGCCATCTACATTAAAACAACCCAACCCCGACTCAACAAAATTACATTTCAAACCAGTCACAACATATTACAATGCATTTAAACACCTGGTTCTGTTGATAACATTTCTTTCTCTCACGTGGTCATGCACGACGTCACAGAACCGTATTATGAATTTACAATCTGCATCTGTTATTCCACGACAGTTACTGTAGCATAGCAAACTTCTATGTAAACATAACAAGATGTCATCTATGATGGTGAACATTTCTGTTGTAATGTCTATATAACCACTCCGATGATGGCTCATGTGAGCTGAAAGCTTACATCTACGAGCAGCATAATAAAATAAAAAATATCCAAATGTTGGACAGTTTTTGTCTTTATTTTCTCCAGAAACTAAAGCCACTATACAATGGTCAAACATAATAGACATTCATTGTCTGTTATATTTAAGATGTATGTGTATCTGTGTGTGTATGAGAATATAATAGAAACATTTCTATATACCAGAACAATCTTAGGTAAATAAATAAAATGTAAAAACTTTGTGCAATGCATTTTATCAACTACATCTTAATGGATAAAATGCATTACACAAAATTTTCACTTTGTCATTAAATTGCCTTTTTATATATATACGAACAGCATGGCCCGGCGTTGCCCGTGCTTGATTCAAAAATCGTACCACTCAGCAATCGCTATCACTTGACTTAAAATATTTTGCCCTTCCTTGCCTTTAAAGGAGTGCCCTTTGACGTGCTGATGCTGCTACGTGCCTTACTTCTAGCCTCTCACACTGCGAATTTTTTCTAACCTCTATACTAAACATTAAATCTGTTACGAAAAAAGAACTAAACCAAATGAACACAAAACGATCAGCTTTAAAAAAAAAAAGGACTCGTGACTGGAAAAACCGAATGAAAAAAGAATGTTAACCACAAATCTTTTTCACACCCAACCCAGTTCTGCCGAATCAGAATCAACGTTGACTTTAAGCAAGCGAATGAGCCAATTGGAATAAAGTGCTATGCAGTTTTAAATTTTTCCCACTTGTGACGAATGCAGCTATTTTTTTTTTTCCGTGCTAGTTAACATTCGTGTCAGTCAGCTGTTGGCTCTCACGCTGGCCAATAGAATCTTCCTGACTATTCGTGGCAGCCAGCTATGGGCTCTCACTCTAGCCAGTAGAAAATGGCCGCAAACTACATGAAAACTGCTGTAGAAGCATGAAAAAATCGATTATTTCCACTATCGATGGGAGTTGGGAAATGCAAAGTCGGTCTTGGCCTTTCCACTAACTTGAAGCATGTGCATGTAAATATTGGTGCAAATCCGTCGAAAATTGCGGCCGTGCATTCGTTATATACACACACAGCCTTTTATACATTGAGACATTTTTCATATATCTCTGAGTTAACCTGTACAGTGCCGCCATTGAATATTGTCCAAATATTAATCTACGCACAGGCATTTTCCTCATATCACCTTTCCTACCGAATAAAATTATAACGACCTAAATGATATTCCATAGAGTGCATAAAAGAAAACCAATAAAAAAATTTTTTTAAAAAGTTCTTGGCTGAACAAGAATAATTCTCAGCAATAATGATTTTGTTTGGATCTGGTGCCAAAATGAACATACATCCTTTGAACAGCTTTCTTACGTGATAGATATTCCACAGACTGAAACCCTTGTTCAAACGCTTTCCATCAGTGCACAATAGCATTGAGATGTGCAGACTTTGGTCGCGAAGACACGAATGAAGTCTTTGTTCGTCAAACCATTTCCGTACAACTCTCGATGGAATGTATTGTTCTTGCGGAATCTGCCACTCCAATTGTAATACCTTTTATCATTACTCGGGTATACCAGGTTTTAAAGGATGTTTACTTAGGTGGCATGATACTAAATGCTTTCTACATGAGAGGACTCAAGGTTCCCTAGTAGATTGTTGCGCATTATATTACACTAGTTCCCCCCCCCCCAACTTCTACTGTTACTATAATTTCCCCAACGTAATACACCTAAATTTGCGTTCACTTTAGTCGTCGAAATACTGGTATTATTTTACTATTACACCAGTCACATCCTCGGCTATTTTCTGCTCTTTAAGTAGTTATTTGGCCAATGACGATGAAGTCAGTTGAACTGATCATGCGCATTAGGTCAATGACAGACGAGACTAATATCACAAATTTGCAGAAATAGGAAACTGCTATTAAAACAAAAAAATACCATTTCTTCTGTGCCGAGTGAAGGCACTTTTGCAGATAAGCAATGTGGGTAACAGACGTATACTGGCCTCTACCTACGCAGCCCCATGCGCAACAAGGATTTATGTCAGTTTGAAAGAAGGTCAGCACATGTCTGCCATTTGTACTATAATAATCTGTCTGTGAGCAGGCACGTATTGATAAATTATAAAGAAAGTGAACTTTACTTCACAAAATACGAAAAGTCTTCACGTCATAACTACGTTTTTCTCTAATATTGCCAATAACTTTAATATTGAACAATCTAAAATAAAGCTTACCTTCTAATATATCTCGGATCATGACATGTACGCCGGTTGCTAGACATCAGTTGGTATTTCTTTCCCCCAAAAATGTATGCTGGTTGGTGTTCTGGCACATCATTGAGTGGAGAAATGTTGCCACTTCAGTGGAGTCATTCATTTGCCAAATAAAGAATTAACATTTCAATTAATGTACATACTTATACGCTTCACTAAAACTTAAGTGCATAGCAAACGAACTGGAGCCCATTATGTATGTGTATAAGTATGCGTATTATTTACATGTCACTGGTGACAATATTCAATACAAATAACAATATTTAATGATCTAATGGGACGAATGCCCTTTTTGTTATCACATCCTTTCAATTGACATCAGCTATTGAGTCTTTAAAGAAGATTTCTTTACCTCATGTTAAAAAAGGACTACATTTTAAAAGTTCATGATTCAATGAAAAGATCTTCTCACGGTACTCGTTTTGAGACTATAACAACATTTATTTCAAAGAGGACACTGGAATTCCTCTTCTGACCCTCGAAATGCTTTGGTCAGGAAGAAATGGCAGAATTGAGTAGATAAGATGCATGAAATGATATGTAGGCGGTTTCCGACGCTTCAAATACAAAAAAGAATTATATACCGCTGTTATATTTCGACTGTTGTATTATCTGGCCTTCGTGTAGGTAACTTCATTTTTAAATCTGCTATTTATTTAAAACAAAGGTGGCATTTGTTAGTTAACCATTTGCCCATAGCTGGGACCCTATTACCAGCAATACAATTTTGAAGGAAATATATTACCAGAAACAGATTTTTGACAAAACAAAATATTACCAGCAATAAAGTTTTTGTCGGCATTAAATAACCCATTGACGTTGATATGCCGTAAAACAAAATAAACCAAACCAATCCGAATGGAATAAAGAATCAAATATAAATTAAAGCCTACTTCTAAAACTACTAGGGTGATTTTTAAAAAATTATTCCACCTCAAGCAAAGCGTTAATGCCATTAAGACGCAAGGAGTTACTGAGAATGCAAGAGAATGAAAAGAATTTAGTGAGAACGATTGTAGGTGACACAGAAGCAATAAACCGAAAACGATTTCCGCAGGTGAGAAAAGACACTATTAGAATAGAAATTGCGGTTCAATTTACCTACTTCAACAGTAAAACGATGCGACCTATATATATATACTACTGGGCCGAGCGATGGTCAAATAAATCATGAGTTTTAGGACTAGATTAGTTTTTCTGACAGTTTTCGGGGCAGAATTGGTTAGAGTAAATGTCGTACATAATCAGCCTTCCTAAACTAGAATGGATGCTATTGCAAATCTCAATGGAAGATTATCCTTTGTTTGAAATCTGTCATAAAAACCTGCGAAATATGACCAGGACTGATCCACATTTCCACCGGTTTGACCAATTTCAGTAATGCCATCAAATAGGGACAACGAGGAATCGTTTTTACATTATTTTCACAGTCCTTAACTATAAATGAATTAAAATCAAAATCAAACACCTCATGATTTTTACTTCTCTTCTTTGCCACTTGGATTAAGACTTCGAGGAGTCGTCATCGTTTCTGAAGAGACGTGTCACGACATTATTTCCACCTTTCTGATTGGGGGACAAATTTTTAAATAAATTTTTTTTAATTAGTCTGAATGACAATTTATTTTGTATAAAAGTTTAACACAATCAAATATGTACAATACTTTTGACAGTCCCTGGCACCAAGTAAGGAATTAGCAAGGCGCCGCCGTCTGAAAAATTATTATTAAAATTAAATACTGAAGTAGCGAATTATATATCTCGAAAAACAATATGAAAACGGCAGCGGAGAGGAAAAAATAAAGTCAAGAGCAACATTGAGTATTGTGTAAAGAAGAAGATGAAAAAAGAGGAAATAAAATTATAGAGGGAAAATAAGGGAAAATGGTTCAAGCGAACAGACCTAAGAGTTACAGAAGAGAGAGAGAGAAAAAAAAAACAATAGAGTGAAGGATTTAAAAGCGAAACAAAATGAGAAAGCGAGAAACGGACAATTTACAGTTAGAAAGAAACTCAAGATGTCCTGAAACTAAGGAAGAACTTGAAAAGGATACTCTAAAAGGGGACACAAACTTCAACAAAAGATCTGCAGACTAAAATAAAAGAAAAAATAATTATATATATATATGAAAGAGAGGTAAAACACATTGCAATATAAATGAGAAATTGTTTTAATTCTGATATAGTTTTTTTATTATTTCTTTTGCCCCTTGATCTTTGCTACTTATTTACGTTTCACTGTTGGAACGACAAAACTAAAGTTGATTGGAGCCACAGTTTTTTGGGTTTTTTTTAATACATCATTTGATTAGGAAAATATCGACAGAACAAAAACATTGAATTGAAAAATCTTCAACTGACATTTATTACGGAAACCAAACTAATTTATTCAACTAATAATTTTTTTCCTATGCATAATACTGCTACTTAAGTTAGCTGCTTGTTGGAAATGGTCTTCTGTAAGTTCCAGTCTTTTAAGAATTCAGGTAAACCGTCTGATTTTTCTAACTATCGGCCTATTAGTCTTATACCTCTTTTGGCACTAATCAACTTTGAATTAGTTAAGCATCTCACATTGCAGGACCTTTCAGACAAGCAATATGGCTTTTGCATACGTAGAGAGACAGACTTGCCATACATAAAATATGGAAAGAGATGAAACCTTAAAGTCTAAATTCATATCAGCACTGGACAAGATGAACAAGAGGAAAGTAGTACGACCAGATGCTATTTTAACAGCAGTTCTCTCAGTCTTAGACGATTTCAGTAATACATGAAATATACGACACCAGCAACATACTGGAAGGACTTAATACAGCCATCTACATTAAACGGACTATGAAACCAGGCGCAAATGAATGCAAAATGCACCGGTTAATCAGCTTAATAAGGCACATAGCCAAGGTTGTATTCAGATATCCGATTAATACAGCGTCAAGAATTAGACCGGGAATAGCACAAGAACAGTGTGGTTTTGTCGAAGACACTGGAACAAAAAATGCTACATTTATCAGAAGGCTTTCAGAGAAACCAATACACGTGCAAAAGGACGTCTAGTTTCATTTCATACATTACGCAAAAAGCATTCTATAATGCTATTCTACAAATATCTCTTTCAACCGCTAGCAAACTAAATTTATTTCGGAACGGAATTTAGTTACTACACAAATATAGAAAGTGGCGTAAGGCAAAGATGTCTCTTCTCACCAGATATATTAAGGGAGCTGGAGATCCTATCCAGATTTATTATTAGTGGGTAAGATCTTAGCTAACATACAAAAAATAAACTACATGACCTCCGTGACAAGATAGCAAAAGAAAGCCAAAAGAAAGTAATGCAATTTGTAAGACTATTTATTGATGCCAGTAAGAGAAAAAAAATGCGAACTCTGAACTGGGAATGTTCTAATATCAAACAAGCACAGAAGTTTAAATACCAGAGAATGAAAAAAGGGATACCAAAATCCGAAGGCGCAATGGAATAACAAGAGATGCCTTCCCGACCCAAAAAGAAAATAAAATACATAAAAAATAATATAAAATACATAAAAAATATTAAACAAAAATTCCTTTAGAAACAAAACAGAATGCTGAACTTCTATTAAATATCAATCCTCTTATATGGCAGAGAATGGAGAACAATTTCCTCACAGATGAAGAGAATATGTAGCAACAAAGACGTGGTTCTACAGAAGGAGGCTGAGAACGAAGCTTGTATGCAACGAAGAAATTTTAAAATATAAACAAAAATGACAATTATCCATAAAATAAAAAATACTTGAAATTATTACGGATGTCAAAACAAGTAGGGGGATAGATAGTTAAAAGACTAATATTGTTATGCCATATAGGAAGTTGTGGAGAGCCATGACTTCCCACAGACTGAAGGGACACGACACAGATATTCAGTGTTGCCTTGACAAATGATTTACTATTATTAGGTTTTTCATTTTCCCTCAGTTATTATATTCTGCCCATTCACGAAGTCGAACATTTTTATCTTCAAACAATTACTCCTCGTTGGGGGAAATTTTCTGGACAGTTGGGAAAAAAGCTTAGGAATTTACCCCGAGTTTATGTGTGTGTGGGGGGGGAGTTATGGATCGATCAGAAGAAAATCAAACGATTGTACGAAGGACTCTCAGCCGGACGCCACTTCAGAATTTTACGAAACTTTTTTCTTTTTTTTTTTTTTCATTTCGTTTTCAAGGGCTTCTTGGCTGGATCGAGAACTTTTCAACACCTCTGCAAACAGACCTCCCTGAAATCGTTAGTCTCTTTTCTGAGTATAGCGTCATTAAAATTAACGGTCTTCACGTGAGCGTTTTAAGAAAATAAGGGTTGGAGGGATGGAAAACCTCAGAAACAAACGTCAATTAACAACATTTATTAATTACTTCCTAAAGGCTTTCTTCTTTTTTTTTTCTTTTCTTTTTTCCTACAATGTTAACACAACATTGGTCGTCAAAACAACCGATGTAACTAATTTGGATAAACTCCCATGATCCGCCGTCATTAAAAACACACAAATAGTGACAGGAACCCATTTCGAGTAAACGATCAATGCCCGCCTGGGGAGTTGCAAACACAATGCACCACGAAGTGAATAAGTTCGAACTTTTGTTACTTTCTCGTGAAAATCAATCAACCATCTGATTAGAAAGAAACGAAGCAACAAATCATCTTGTAAATAAAGCAAAAGCAAAAAAAAAAAAAAAAAAAATGGCTAAAAAGAAAAAAAAAAAAAAAACAACTCTTAAGCGGTTTTTCTTGGTTTCGTGTACTTATTTTTTTCCACGAGTGGATATTCCAGTCTGACACAACTAACGTGAAGGAAGCCCTTCAAAATCACTTGTTTTTTTAAATTCTAATTAATGTTGCCTACAGTTCTAAAATGTCGTGGTCTCTAATGAATCATTGGACATCGCGACATTTCATTATTTGAAAGAGAGATTTCTTCTTTGTTTTCAACACGACATTTCAGTCAATGACTCTCCCGGGCTTCTTCATGGTTTGAGAAAAGAGAACATTGATCAAAACTAAAATTAGCAACTTCATCCCTAAAATGTGAGATATATATATATATATATACACCGAAGTATAGGATTGGTTTATACGGATTTTCAATAACCAACAATTACTATTCTTAAAAGAGTGCTCAATACAGAGTAGAGCAAATATTATTTATTCGAAAATTATAACATAAATGTTATAAAATCACTACAAAAATAACCAATTTTGTTTCAGCACCTCTAGTGTCTTATCAATTTATGATGTTGAATGTAGAATAAAGGGTTTTAATTGGTTCAAATCACTTAACCACCCCCTGCAAGGTAAACGCTGGAATGACCAAACAAAATACAAGTATACTAGAATTCAAAAAACTTGACAACGAACTAAGGTTAAAATAACTATTTAATGCCTTAATGTTAGGGTTAGACTAAAATAGAATTTATTCTAACAAATAAGTATTAAATTACACGATAAAATTTGAAATTAAAAATTACCCATTTTTAAATTTAAATTTAATCACTATTAAGTTTTAAATTATAAAATTACTGAGGAAAAAAGAGAAAATACATATGTTATTCTATTGTGTTTTTATTGAAATTAAGTTGGAATAAACGTTAATATCAACTGTTGCTCTGAACTTCATGACAACATAGATACATTTGAATTCTAAATATAGATAGGGAGGATGACATCTTGCAAAAGACAATACACACACAATCATATTATAATCCATAATCACGCAGACGTATTTAGATACATACACACACAAAAAAATGACGGGACAGGAAATAGCACCATGACCCTTTACAAAAAAAAAAAAAAAAAAAAAAAAAGAAAAAAAAAAGATACATGAAAGGTGCATCCAAGTTACCATACACACAGACACAGATAAAGACACGTACATACACCCACATACATTGACAGACACTCCGTTACAACAACCAAGAAATATTTAAGATTGAAAGTCTTATTAAACGAATACTAACAACTTATTAAAATATAACTTACACGGGCAAAAAGGGGCCTAATAGAACAGAGAAACAAATAACAGGCAAAGAAAGGACATTAAAACATATATACATACAACACTAAACACCATCTAATATATAAAAACGAAAATTCCAAACACACAAACATATATTAAATATATATTTCATATATATTTCATATCTATCTATATACGCACAATTGCGCAGTAGGTGACAGAAAATAAAAACCATCTACAGATATAGGTGTACAGCGTACACACATTCTTCACTACATACAGAAGCACAGAAAATCCTACCTACAGACAACCATATACACACATATATACACGCATACAAATATGCATATATACACATACAGAAGCAAGCATGAATATATCAAGCCACACAGCAACGTAAAAAAGTAAACATGTATATATATATATATATATATATATATATATATATATATATATAAACTGAAACATACATATATACACACGGATATATATTTAAAAAAAAAACATACAAACGGAAACTTATATATATATATATATATATATACACACACACACACACACACACACACACAAAGGTAACCCCAAAAAACGGGAATTTTTGAGGTGCCTATTGCCAGACATGAGCAAGTGGCAACACTGCGAAACAGTGACCTTCAGCAAGTAAACATTTCGCCATTTTAGTAACAAGAATGAAATTCACAGTATCCCAGCTGAGATGTTGCAGCAGTCAATGAGGAATCTCAACAGCAGATTTCAAGAATGCATTTGTACAGGAGGACGCCATCAACAGGACATAATTTAAAAAAAAAAAAAAAAGGAAAATTCCAAATGAAATTTCTTAAATGGCATATTTTAAGGTTTCAATTACTATGAATTAAATATTTTTTTTTTTAAAGTTCGTTTTTTGAGTCACCCTATATATATATATATATATATATATATATATATATATATATATATATATATATATACATACATACATAAAATATATATATACATACATAAACCTACATATATTCTAACAATATTATCTTATTGACAATAAAGTAAAGTCCATAATAATTTTAATATGTAACGAGACAATTGTTGATTAAGTATGTAAGCAATTAAAAAACCCTTATCAAACAAAAGTAGATTTTACTTAGTATTGATGATACATTCCAAGACACAAAGATATACATATACCAAGACATACGAACCTACATCCACATAATCATGTATAAATACCCATATCAACACATCCACATATATAAGCACGCACACAGAGACTATATATATATACCCGCACCTGTAGATACAAACCAAAGTTTACATACCTTCACATACGCAAAAACAAGCTCACATATGACGGGTGTCACATACACATTCAACCACACACATATATATATATATATATATATGAATAAATATAATCTTAAAATGTGCTATATTTATGGGATAAAGTGCTCAATATCAGAGAGAGCGTGTGTAAATATAATATGGCCTGACGATTGCATCTAGCATGAAACAGACGGTCGCCTCTAAGTGTTGACTTCTATGTTTACTTTTATGTTTATATACACACATACATACATACATACATACATACATACAGAAGTACACATAAATAGAAATATACATACACAACATACCTGGACACACACACACACATACATACATACAGAAGTACACATAAATAGAAATATACATAAACAACATACCGGGAAACACACACATACATACATATACATGCATACAGAAGTACATATAAATAGAAATATGCATACACAACATACCTGGACACACACACACACACACACACACACACACACAGAAGTACACATAAATAGAAATATACATCCACAACATACATACATACATACATACAGAAGTACACATAAATAGAAATATACATCCACAACATACATACATACATACAGAAGTACACATAAATAGAAATATACATCCACAACATACCTGGACACACACACACATGCATACAGAAGTACACATAAATAGAAATATACATCCACAACATACCTGGACACACACACACATGCATACAGAAGTACACATAAATAGAAATATACATCCACAACATACCTGGACACACACACACATACATACAGAAGTACACATAAATAGAAATATACATCCACAACATACCTGGACGGACGGACGGACGGACATACATACATACATACATACACATACATACATACATACATATTACCCTCCTTTTTCCTTTCTTTCCTTTTGTACAAAGAAAAAAAACAACCTACATATACATATATACATCCAGCAATACAATCACACACATACACGCATATATATAGACACACTCATGTAGAGACGAACAACACAATGCACGTACACCAACACACACCCACATCAACAGGAGGACCATCAGGTAATAAAAGAAATAATCAATTAAATATACAGTGACATATCATTATATTTGAAAGTATTACAACCCCTATAATAAGTTAAATTTATAACGGTGTTTACAGTTAACAATTACTTCATATCTTTGATTTAAGAGAAGGGTTTTATTTTTAAATCTAATTATTTAAAATTTAATTATTTTAAAGACATAGATAACACGGGGCACATAGGGAGTTACATGTTCGGGCTCACCAGATTAATTTCCATTTAACAGTAGGTGTTTAATCTTTTCTTTTAGACTCCAAACATACTTGGATAATGAAGTCTTGTACTTATAATTGCTGTTAAAAGATTGCATATTCCCCAGCCAATGCTCCTTCAATG
>OZ038498.1:31696581-31701581 GCA_964036315.1 Acanthosepion esculentum
AAGGAGAGAGAACACCGAGAAAATAGAAATTAAGACAGAAGATAACGATTGGCATTGCATTTAAATTCTTGAAAATAAAAGTCGACTGGAGAGTAAGAAGCCGGAAGAGATTTCCAGAGAAGAGACTGTTAGAGAACTTACGGTGACATCTAGCCATTTCAAGTGTAAAATGTCGAGACCTAGCCGCCAATCTAGTACTGCGCTTAAATTCATAAAGTCTAGGTACTAAAGAGGGAAGCTCATCAGAACAATTACCATGAAAGTATTTATAGAAAAATCAGAGAAGCTACGTTCCTGCAGTGAGAAAGTAACTGAAGCCGACACCCCAAGACATGATCGCTATTTACTTATCACACTTTAACCGGATAGGAAACAAAATCGAAGATTGCAGAAAGAATATGCTGCACGAATCTTTCAGGTGGGGGTGAAGATCTCAAGCATTAGCAGACAAAATACTAGCTTATTACCGAAGTTTGAACACTGGCCTTTGGCGTCCATCAGAAATAAGTTAACTACTTCAAGAACAGCGCCATTCCTTATAATTTATACTATATCACTTGATGAACGAAAGCCTTAGGTGATAGTGTAGCGATCCCACTCCCGTCACCCCAAGTGAGCTTTTGTTAATGACCTTCATGATAGAGCCAAAAATTCATCCGGAGGCTTCTCGACTGCTAGTGCTTACTTGGCAACGTTAGCGGAAACAGCGGGGTGGTGGCTAGGAGTAAATACGTATCAAGAAAATAACCACTACAATTGACGGAAATAAAAGGAACTATTTTCTCATCACACCATATTATTAGTCTTACTTTTTTTTTATCATAATGAGTCGATACAATCATTATTTATCTTGCGAGTTTATGTATACCAGCAAAAGAGGACAGATGGCCACCTCGACGTGGTGTAATGGTTAGAAAGCTTGCCTTGCTAGATAAATTATTAATGACTAGTGAGTTCGGTCCTCACTGGATGCCCCATACTTTCGGCCTTGTGCCACATCTAAACTGTGCTTAGAAAATCACTACCATCAAAAGAGCACGGAATATGAGATTGATCCTTACTATTATTATGAGTGTGTATAAATATATTTTCAACTAAGTATTTAGCACTGTACTTTACTTTCACAGAGCCGCCATATCACTTCCCGGATTTGTAAACATCTCTCAACAGGCATCCATTATTATATCACGCTGCTAAATAAATCTATGAAAAAAAAAAAATATATATATAGTAATATTTTCCGAGTTATCTCCCTTTAAGTAGTAAACCAAACAGAAAATATGTAAATGCACATCTATTAGATGTAGAGATGAATTTTACTGTGTTGCTTTTAGCCGCAACACTCCACAATGCAAATTCGTAATTCGGAAAACCGATACATTTTGAAAAACTTACATTTTGCCTAGTCGATGTCATCTGCGAACCAAAGCTTGCATTTGACACCAAACTTAATCAGTAGCGAAGTGAGTTTTAAAATATTGGTTGCCAGGAGACAAACGGGACTCACCCACATCTACAATGCTTATCATTTAATTTTCATAATGAAAAAGTAAAATTTTCCTAAAAAATAATACATATGGAAAAAAAAAAAAAAAAAAAAAAAAAGAGTAAAGTTGAAATGTCTATGGAAAAAATGTATTTCTTACTAATGACAGTGTACATCTACTGTAGACATTTCTGGCGGTATATACCAAATGTAAATACAGAATGTTATTGAATATTCATTATTAATATTAAGTAATTGGTTGATATTTTTACATAGTTCAAAAGAACAAGACAACATTGCATGTAGTCCACTATATTAATTAGCAATCGTTTTTATTCACTAGACAAAAATTAATTTTCAACATGTACGATTCTAAATTCTCCTCAAAGAGCAAAATTCTTGTCTTTATGACCTTTACCTTTGGAAAAAGGTGTGTCAATTTGCCATCGGGCAAGTTGACGCACTGGCCAGTCCGCCCGCCAACATGACGCACGTTTGAAAATTTACTTTCACCTTGCACGACCAGGCCTGGCAGAAAGGATTTCGAGATCTTTTGGGCTCAACCTCCGCCAAATATTTTTCGATGATGAATAATTTTGATGACGAATCAATTTCCGGTCCTATAGATGGATAGTTATTCTACTATTCCGAAAATGGTCTCGTTTCAGTGTTTTCTGATAAAACCTTGTTTACCTATAGACTGAATGTTATACGTTTCATCATGCTTCTAGCCCGAATCCTGATGAATAGAGGGCGAAGCAGAAATAGACAGAAAATAGGAAAAAAAATCAGTACGGCTCTGTCAAGGATAAGAAATGTAATATTTATGATCAGAAGTGTGGATATATAAGAAATATAGTTTTACGGTGTGCTATATTTATGGGATAAAGTGCTCAATATCAGAGATTGAGCGTGTGTAAATGTAAAATATAAAAGTGAACATAGAAGTCAACACTTAGAGGCGACAAGCCGTTTCATGCTAGACGCAATCGTCAGGCCACGATTGCGTTTAGCATGAAACAGCCTGTCGCCTCTAAGTGTTGACTTCTATGTTCACTATATATATATAATATATATATATTATATATGCAGAAGGCTATACACTTATGTTTCATAGATTACACAAAAAGCATTTTAATAGGATTAGATAGGTTCGCCGGTTGACACTCCTCTTGGGTCTTTTGAATAGCAGTAAGATGTTTATCTCTAGTTTCATGTTTGGAACTGGGTTTCAGTTTCGTTTTAAAGTTTACTACAACTCTTTAATATCTCCGCTTAAACTATAATTTTATTTACTTTTTCCCTTCAATATTTGTAGATATGTTCACCTACTTCCCCTATAGTAGAAATTTATTACTGGTTTCCGGTTCAGGATTGTGTTTCCGGTTCCTTCTAATGTCTTATTTTCTTTCTCTCCCAGTAGCCCCCTTGCGTCTTAGTGGCATTATCACCTTGTTTGGGGTGAATTGGTTTTAAATTTATAATTCTGATCATAAATATTGCATTTCTTATCCTTAACAAAGCCGAACTGTCAGGAAAACTAGATCTGTTTGGAAACAACATATACAAGGAGCAAACCTTCTGCATACGTGAAGAGACTGAATTGAATGGATTCACAAAAGTAGAAATGAGTGTAAAACAAGGACGTGTCTTCTCACCGGATTTGTTCAGCCACTTGTTTTATTTGATAATTTCAGAGGCGCCTTCATTAATAAGCCAATCCTCTTCTATGACAGTGAATACTGGACAATTTCATTTCAGATGTGAAGGAAGCAGAAATATGGTTCTACAGGGTACTCTGATAATTCCACAGAGGAAGCAAGCAACGAGGAAGTCTTAAGAAAACAGTAACCAAAACATTTTTACCCAGAATCAGAAAGAGACAAATGAAGGGAGTAGAGCTTAGAGAAATTCTATGACATATCGAGAGCAAGAAAGATAGGGGAAGGCAGCAAATCAAATATCTGAAGAAGTCATGCCTCCCTCTGTCTTTTCTATAAATATTTTCATGGCTGCTGATCTGACGAGCTTTTGCCCTGGTGTCCCGACGATTAGAATTTAAGCGTGCTACTAGATTGGCATCTAGGTCCCACCCATTTACTGTTGAAATGAGTAAATGTAACCGCCACTTCTACACAAACGGTTACTTACCTCGCACTTCGGACATTGAAACCCCGCTTCCTCTCACTTTCGTCCCCGAAAACTACAATCACAAATTTAAATGAAACGTCAATCGCCATTTTCTGTTGCCTTGATCCATGTCCTTTTTTCCTTTCCTCAATCCCCCTACACCCATTTTCTTTCACTTTCACTCTCCGTATCCCCATGCATGCTAGTGACACTCCTGCCTTGCTTGAAGTGAAATGTTTAAAAAAAATTGGATGGCGGAAAATGGGGCTTGGCAAACGAACACTGCCAAGTGCTACAAGGAATAGGATGCAGTGGAGAGCCATAATCTCCAGTCTTGGAAGGACACTATATTTGGAACTTTACGAAAGATCATGAGGAAATAACGCGTAACTTAATCGTGCGATTTCAATGTTTATCCACAAATTGATGCTATAAAAATTGTGATATTTGCAGTATATACATAAGGACATATCACGTAACAGTTTAGTACTGTTTTCCTTGTTTCTATCGAAGTTTTTCAATTGCTTAATATTCTGCTTAGCTTTAGGAATTCATCTTTGACTTTCCCAATGAGCCTTCGGATTTCAGTGTCGCCCTTTCCGTCCTCTGTTAAAAGCACTTCCGAAATATTTCAATTTTTGTACTTGTTTGATGTTGGTATCTCCGATTTGCAATTCACTCTTTCGGTGCGCATCGTTTTGCTAACACACATTGTCATCTTGCACTTTAGTTCTTTCTTCCTACTTTCTTTCACCATCTTCTCTGGGAGTTTTTGTAGCTTTCCTTCACTGTATGCCTACTCCATCTTGTTTTTGATGTTTCTTGTAGAGAAGCGTCCTTTTTGCTTCCGTTTTGTATAAAACTTCCTCGTTGCTCAGCTGTTCAGTCCATAGTATTCTCAGCATCCTTCTGTAGAATCACATTTCAGTTGCCTGAAGTCTCTTTATAAGGAGAAAGCCCATTATTGTCATATAAAAAGACTTATTACATAACAGCCCAATAGGATTTCCATTGGCTTTAACAAAGTTTACGTCTTTCTTAATACTTTGCTTAAATTTCGGAAGGCATCTTTCGCGATTCGACAAAATTAAAATCTTACCCTGTTAGACATTACTAATCAATACTATCCGGGTGTTTCATACAGGAGTAAATGGAAATATTTACGGTTGGTAGGTAAACTTGTTTGACTACATTTAAAATATATTCAGAAATAATATCGATAAAAAAACACAAAATAAGCTTGATAGCCCAGCCGTACAATACAAAGAACTAACAGATTTTATTTATTCATATCCCGAGATTATCTCTTGAGAGATTATAAATAGAATTCATTAATTCCCTATAAATTACTTTCTTAACGTTTCAGAGGCAAACATAAAATGTT
>OZ038498.1:31714081-31776581 GCA_964036315.1 Acanthosepion esculentum
TAGAAGTCACTATTCAATCATAAGATGATTTTCTAAGCATAGCAAAGATGTGTCACAAGGCCCAAAGTATGGGGCACCCAGTAAGGATAGAAGTCACTATTCAATCATAATATGATATTCTAAGCATAGCAAAGATGTGGCACAAGGCTGAAAGTGTGGAGCACCCAGTAAGGATAGAAGTCACTATTCAATCAGAAGATGATTTTCTAAGCATAGCAAAGATGTGACACAAGGCTGAAAGTGTGGAGCACCTAGTAAAGATCGAACTCAGTTGTAATTGATCTAGCGAAAAAAAGCCTGCTAACCATTACACCACGCCGAAATGAACCAAAATTGTTTTCTAAGCCTAGTTTTGACGGTGCACAAGGCCGAATGTATGGAGCACCCAATGAGGATTGAACACTCTCAAACTGCCAATGTTATTTTTGTAATGGGTGAAAACTTTGCAACAATAACACGACGGACTTATTGGCGAATATTCATTCAATTAAAAGAAGTTTACTTCTTTTTTGAATATGAAATTTTTATGTAGTTATCACCCCCCTCCCCAACATTCGAATACGCTCTTTTAGAGAATTTTCATTTCAGAGGGGAAAAATTAAAGCAGAATAATTCAACAGCGAGGTATGTGTTCGATTTACAATATACGTCTAATGCCAAAGGGGGGGGGGTAGTTTGCGTATTTATGAGAATTACATGTTCGGTTTAGTATGTAAGTTTCGAACTCAACCATGATTTTTGGTGCATTTTTGTGCAAATGTAGTGCTGGACTGCTCTATGGTAATCGATGCTCACAAACATAGAAAATACTTTAAACGATAGAGCATAGTTCTACTGGTGAATAAGGAGGATGCTATACACACAACAAAACCAAAAAATGATGCTATCGATTGATCGATCGAAAGACAGAGAGATTTGCGACTTATAAACCATTTGTGGTTTATTTAAAGCCGAAACACTGGATTGTAAGAGTTATTTTTTGGAGGGAATATTGCATTAATTTTTTTTCAAGAATAACAATGATTTTCCACATACAAATCCTACTATTTAACCCATAGCTGTGAGGGAAAGATAAGTTCAAACCCTTCCCAACGGCATTTGCGCGTAAGTGGATGCAACAAACTCGACTGAATACGCCACCCGAACATTCACGTTAACAAAGAGACGGCTGAAATATTTGAACACAACGAGGAAATATTTAAAATACATACGGAAGGTTTTGAAAATGCAACATTAATTCTTTTCAAGATTTTGTACTCTATAATTACAAACGACTAATGAGAAGGATTCATTATTTACTTTAAAAAGGACACACTAAAGGGTCAAGTTTAGATTTTAATTAATTTAGTAACGAAAGTGACTTACCAATTGTAACAACACTCAGTAGAATAGAATATTTCAACACATACCTAGTGTTTTATTTATAGAGATATATACAAAACATATAGACAATGAGAAAAGGAAGAGGGAATATTGTTTCAATCCTCTCTATTAACAGTTGTCAGGGTTTGCTTTTCAGACGAGAACCTTATCTAAGTAAGAGTGTCCGTTTCGGTTAGCAGACGAGAACAAAAAAAATAAGGTCAAACAAAAAATTACGGACAATAGCCCCGTGAATTCAATCCGTGAGGGTGGGGCAGTGAATACCTGCACTCGATAGAAATAGGCGAGCAATAACTGAACAGGACTAAATAAGGAGAAAAACGACGATATCCTTAGACATGAGCAGTGGAACGAGAACAGTCTACCCCTGTAAATTAAATAAAGTGTTTCCTGTAAGTTACCTGGATCGGTATACACCTGATGGAGGCCAGAGAGCACAACAGCCAAAACATTGTAAAAACAACGACAAAGAGGAGGACAATAGACCAAGTATAAGTAGTGTAAATAAAAGCAACAAAATTGGATAACATACGACAGTCATTTTATCAATTGAAAAGAAAAAAAAGATACGGTTCAAATAAAGTGAGTATTTTTGTAAAACGTATTTGAATATGAATGAGCTTTTTTCCTCTTGGCAATGAACTTTTTCAAAGTTTTACTTCGTTTTTATTTAAAAAGTGTAATTTTTTATCTTAAGTTCATAATGTATGGAAAATAAGAATTGTCTGCGACTAGCAATTCAATTCATAGTATTAAGAAAACAAAAACCCGTATTAATTCGATATAGGAAACATTTTTTATACTTCCATACTTTGATGGACCGATTCGTTTTTTATGGCTTATCAACCAATTGCAGGTTATTTAAAACCAGAAAACATTTTTAGATTGTAAGAATTTTTTTGAGATAATGATTTACTAAGACAAATCTTACAAATTAACTCATTGCTTGGGTGGGAGAAGAGAAAAGGTGGATTCCTACCTTTCCCAAAAGTATTTTTGCCTAAGTGAATATAACCAACATTGGAACTCGATTCTCCGATTTAAAATTTCGAGCCTTTATCCATTACACCACCCGCACATGAAAGCTTACAGCATCTTGTATTCCCAAGTGAACACCCATTTCGGTACTGACCAGTCTCAACTTTGCTTAACATCGGTGATCGTACGGGAACCGGTGTTACAATGTGATATGGACGCAAGCCTCCATACTTTAAAATTACCCAGATGTCTGCATAAAAGCAGACAAAAAAAACTCCAGTAGATTAGCAGTGAAATTTGCATTGCATTACATCATTGTCAGAAAATTAGGCTTCATTTTAATACAAGTATCCTACAAATAAGTATCCTATAAATATGAGCTTCCATTTTAGATATTCTTTACTAGTTTCCACTTCATAATTTTAATTTTGTCCAAAAATAAAAAAAAATTTCTGTAGAATAGCTATCAGTATAGGTATCGTGAGCATGTCTACATAAATAGTTCTCGTGCGCAGTAATTGCGACAAATTTAGACAAGAAAGATCTGTTTCGAGTTTAGCTTTCCGTAGCGAATGTATGCAAACAACGCGAGTAATGGCGGCCGCCAACGACGCGATTGGATCCAAAATTTCACTGTCGATAACTCCTAAACAGTAGATGTTATCAAATTTATCAAGCCTGATTCGAATGCAGCATGTGCAATTACATATAAATGATAATATTTTGGAAAATTTTAATGCGAACTGAGTGTGGGTGTTACATTGAAAATTAACCAAATATCTTTTATAGAAAAAAAAGTTTAAACAAATATTTTTCATATTTTCAAGTTTTCCGTTAAATACATGCAAGCTAAAACATTTGTCTATTGACTTGATGTAGTTTTAATGTGCGTATAACCATAAAATTAACACTGGTTGCAAGGTATGGTGAAGAAACCAGCGTGTCAAATATGGTGGAGACTTTGGGAATGACTGTCAAGACAAGTAAAAAAAACCAATGACTTACCAGTTAGCTTCATGTGAGACTCCGTAGACTGTTCAAAGTTTGCCAACAGCAGTGAAGAAAAGTCTTAGTGGGAAGGAAGGAAGCACAGATTTTATTTAAGGCATATATTTGAATACTCACTGCGTCCTTTCGAGAACGATCATCCGTTGAGTCCGAGATTTACCTTGACCCCCACACCGAGTCAAATTGTGAAATGTGTTTTTAGCGTGAAGACCCGAGTGTTTCTACTCGAGACGTTAGTCTAAGCTGGTCAAAGCTTGGCTATATTACACTTTCGCACCCCCCCCCAGTGTGTATTGTAACTAAGTAAGAATTGGCGTTAGTCTTTCTAGTTGTTCAATAATCGAGACACGATGAAAAATGACTAGCTTAAATATTCTTATAGGCACATAACAAAAGTAGAATAATATAGCAATAATAATAGCATTAAATAAAAATTATATTGAGCACAAAAACGTCATATATGATATAGAAAAGAATGGGCACCTACTTACAACAAAGCATGAGAGGGGGGCAAAGTGTAATAGCGACCAAAGGAGAGAAAAACCCTTTTCCTTCTGCGTCAATCCCTCCGGAAGAAGAGCCCCCGTAGCAGCATTGAGTCCAGCGGTCAGAGAACAAATCCTGCCGTTCGCGAATAACTGCTGAGAGAACAACTTTTTTATTTTTAATATATAACTGTAAAAATAAAATATGAAAACAAAAGCCAATGAAAAAAAAAATTCTTAACTAAAAGTTATGCTTAAATGTCAAATATATACATAGTTTACTTAAAACAAAAAAACAACCTAATTTTACATGTATTCTAATCTTCCATATTCTTTTGTTGCCTCTTCAGCCATGTTTCTTCCATCATGACAAAAAGTTCAACGCTTTGATGCCATTCAGTCGACATAAAAGAATTAAATAGAAAAAAAAAAACAGGCTTAATGCTAACTGTAAATTTACGATCTACATTAGTGAAAGCCGAGCTATTTGTACGAACCTTCTGGCTCATTTGCTTTTCTTACCGATCTTCAAACACCCGTATACCTTCACTGTTTAAGAAGGAGGAGATTGGTAAAAAAAATATCACGAACTAAACGAAAAGAAAGCACAAAATATTTACACAACCAAAATATAATTTCATAGAAATAATAATAAAAAAAAAATCCGATTCGACCAAACTTGCGTAATCACTTATTTATCGTGTGTATATATACGACACACTTAAGTCTAACGTATTTTTTATTCTTATAAAGTTCACCTCAATACAAGGCATGAGGACCATTTAAGATAGAGGGTTACTGTTAAAGTGATCATGAGGAATGAGTTGTGAAACTGAAGTTAGTAGAAAGTGAAGATAAAGACAGTTAATAATTGACCCTTATAGTATTTTTCCTTGACCAAACCCGAAACATTTTCAGTCGCCCTCCTCCTCTTATGTTACGTTGTGTGCATGTTGTTTCTTTCTAACCCTATCGACACTTAATATTTTTGATTGTCAAAATTTCTTCAATGCGGAAATATTTGTAACATAAGGTCCGGTATAAAACTGTTTATATATATATATATATATATATATATATATATATAATCTAAACAAATTTCCAAGAGGATTGAATCCAGGTAGAGATCAATATCCAGAACAGAGCAAGGATATAATATAAAAGGCTCAAACACTATTATTTCATCGTTATAATTTATTACATTGGAATCGTAATCACGATCCAATTCATCAAAGCTACAAATATATATATATATATATATATATGAGAGAGAGATAACAACATAATACACCATCTAACTGCAGAAAACGATTCAATATAAGATTTAATAATGAATAGAAGAAAACAATTCTTAATATCAGTTATGAACTCGGCCAACATATGCTGTATTCGGGAATTTCTATATAACAGCAATGTACATATTCAGACAAACAAAAAAGATCTGATAATGGTCAATAGATTAGCCTGAATGCATTCAAATCCAAAAATCATTTGGACAATTCTTACATACTATATCCAAAGGAAATGGCTTATACACGTGCAAGAAAAACATAATAATAAAGCTTAATTACAGTGCCTTTGTTATTTTCAATGAAACCTATATAATATGAAAATATAATAAAAATCACCAACTTCGTACATTCTTTCAATCCAGGTTAACTTGAAGACAAGTAGAGCATCAACTACTTGTTAACCAATTGGGTAAATGTTTCCGATTACACGTATCTCTCTTATTGACCTAATAAGACATGATCAATTTCCGCCCTTACTTCACTCTGGCCAGTTGACTACTTAAAGAGTAGAAAATAATGGTTAAGAATGAGACGGGGGTAATAGTGAAATAAAATAAACAAGTAGTTGAAGACTTAAACGGAAGTTAGAAAAATAGTTTTTACCTTTTAAGGCGACTAAGACGCCATTAAACCTGAGTGAATTAATGTTAAATTATACCACAATAAAAAAAAAAAAAACTTTAGTTTCCACCTACAGTATTCAGAGCTAGCAATTATGTTGAAGTATTTGTTTCGTAAATTGCATTATCCCAAGAAAACATATATTCTTCGTAATAGTTGAATATAGCCTATCACATTCGGTGGGTTAATTATAAATAAACTCCGACTATGTTAATAACGTTTATCTTCATCCTAACCAAAGAAAATGAGGTTTTACCTAGTCGTTTAAATTACCAACCGATTATCGAAACGAGTAAATAGCAGAAAAACAAACAAACACAGAGAATTTTGGTCATCAATCATCAAATATCCCCCCTATCTTAAAATAAGTTCTTCTTATAGAAAGTTATGGAAACGAAACGAGAAATTAGCAGAGTAGCTAAAAATAACATCTGTAAAAAGCAATTACGACCAAGTAGTGAGTTCGATCCTCATTGGGTACCCCATACTTTCGGCCTTGTGCCACATCTAAGCTAGATAATCACTATAAATGGGTTTGCATGTGTGCATGGTAATGTATTTCCAGAAGATTTTGCAGGAAGTCTTCATCGACTGAATTACCATCTCCGGATAAGAACCATAACGATTTGAAATAAAATATAACTAGCTCTACACCCAGAGTGTCATTCCTCCAGGCAGTACCTCTCTCACGGGGGAGATTTACGGTTGAGGCGTTCCCAAATAGAGAAATACTGACGAGGCTTGAGTAATTTTCCCCTCGTCTCATCAAAACGTGAGGTTCCCATTTTAATACTTGGCCTTGTGCCATATTCCCTTCCAATGGGCGTGCGAATAAATATCTACATAAATAGCTAACAAAAAAAAAAAAAAATGGTTTCCTAGATATTTATTGTTCCACTTTTATTTCTTTAGCTGCTGGGGGATTATTTCTTTAGCTACTGGGGGATTATTTCTTTAGCTGCTGGGGGATTGATTCATTCGTTTTTTATGGCTTATCAACATTTCACAGTTTATTTAAAGCCAGAAAATATTTTTAAATTGTAAGAATTTTATTTTTTTAGTGGGGGAGGAGGAGGTCATAAGGATTTACTGATACAAGTTCTACTAATTAACCCATAGCTAGAGGCAGATGAGGTGGATTTATACTTTTCCTGTAAGTGAATATAGCGAAACTGACTGGAATTGAAACTCGGTTCTCCGATTTCCAAAGCCGACCCGTTATCCATTACACCACCTGCACATCCACTCTTACAGCAACTGGTATTCCCAAGCGGTGACTCATCTAGCTACTGTCTTCGATGATTGTGCAAGAACCGGTGTTTCAACGTGATACGGCCATAAGGCTTTTCGATACTGGAAAAGAATAGTATTGTTCAACATGAAACTAACATTCCTTTTTCGGCCTTTTCTAACATTCTCTTTGTTTTGGGGCCCCAACCGTCATGAAATCTTAATTTAAATGATTTTAATTTGCTACATAGATGAGGACTTGAAAATTATATTATTATTTTCAAGTTATTTGTTTCATGGCTAGTGCCAGGATATTCAGCGCCTAAGGCCAACCCGATAATGCGCGTCTTCCTCCTTTTCCATTCAAAAAGTTTTCATAAGGTAATTACACAAGATTACACGAAATCAGTTGAATGAATGTTGGATGCCAATTGGCACATACTCAGCAACTCCTTTTATAAGGATTTTAGCACCGAGTTTGACGAGTACGCAGCGCCGGCCTTGGCTTTACTTGCCACATCAAACAAGCAACATGTAGTAAAGAATTGAAAGAAAGTGATTTCAATATAACTATTTCGATGTAATCTTTTCTTACGTTTATACAGCCGCGTCGCTTCTGACGTAGAATTAATTAAGGCGATGTCCACGTAAGACAGAGACACTTTTACTCAATATTGGATATGAATTAAAGTCTTATGGGCACCTTGGCCTGGTGTAATGGTTAGCAAGCTTATCGCGCTAAAACAGTTACGATTGATTAATGAGTTCGATCCTCACTTGGTGCCCCATACTTTCGGCCTTGTGTCACATCTAAGCGACGCTTAGAAAATCAGTTAGGCACCTCGAGGCGGTGTAATTGCTAGCAAGCTTGTGTCGCTAGAACAATTACTATTGAGTAATGAGTTCGATCCTCACTGGGCGCCTCCTAATTTCGGCCTTGTGCCATATCTACGCTAAGCTTGGAAAATCAATATGAATTAAAGTCTTAATCCGATTTAACACTACTGGGTGTGCGGGTGGTGCAATGGATAACGGTTCAGAACGAGAAATCGGAGAGCCGGTTTGGAATTCCTATCAAGTTTCGTAACGTTCATTTTTGGGCATATACCCTTGGGAAAGGTATAAATCTATATCATCTCCCCACCTAGAACTTTGAGCTAAAAAAAAAAGTAAGGTAGTCTGGGTTGGTACCTAGTCTATGAGAAGGAAAACTCTGAAAAAAAAAAAAAAAAAAACATGATGTAGCCCTGAAGTACATAATATGCAAAATCGTACAATTTGCAATGACTCTGTGATCCCGACTGAAATCGTTCAAGCAATCGACACTATTGAAAAAAACACACACCCCCCACACACACACGCACGCAAAAAAAAACAAAAAACAATGAGCGGCTCAGGTTAATATTTACTAAACTTACCTTACATTGTGGCACGTAGTTTCGACCGAACTAGAAAAAAATACGAAAACCATTGTTTGTATGATAAATAGTATAATGAAAATATTCTTTGAAGTTCAGACAACGCTCGGAAGGCTGAAGAATTTATCGGCAATTCATTTATAAAAGCAACAAGAATGAAAACAATAGATAGAAAACAGAAAATAGCAAAGGAATAAAAGAGAATTTATTTGTTTTTATTACAGGAACAAAAAAAAATCATTTAAAAAAAAGAAAAAATTCCCCGATTTTATTTTTTATTTTAAGCTCGATTAACTTACAGATTACAAAACAAACAAATAAAATCCTGCAAAATCAAGGTCGAGTTTTAAATCTTTCCATTTGAGAAAAAACTAAAAACAAAAATAAAAAAAACAAACACTTTTTATAAATTTTTGCCAACATTCTTTTTGAACACAAACGAAACAAATTGATCGATCGAATCGGTTTATCGGCCTTCTTCAGGTTATTTAAAGCCAGAAAATATTTTAGATTGTAATAATTTTATTTTTGAAATAATAATGATTTTAGTAATACAGGTCTTACTAATTAACCCATGACTGGAATGAGGGCGAAGAGGTGGATTCATATCTTTCCCAAGGATATTTGCGCGTAAGTGAATATAACGAATCCAACTGAAATTGGAACTCGGCTCTCCGATTAACAATTAAGAGCCATTGTCAATTACATCAACCGCACGTCCAAGCTTACAGTATCTGCTATTCCCAAGCGGCCTGCCAGCGACTTACTGACCAGTCTCGACGTTGCTTAACTTCGGTGATTCAACGCTATATGGCCGTAAGCCAAAACAAGAAATAAAAGTCAAATTGGTACAGCGACTGTTTATCCTTAAGATTTAATGACTAAGCTTATTTTAGTCGAAGTGAAGTTTACTGCAATAAGGATCGAACTCACTACGTTAGCGACCTGTTCCACAGAACGAATTTGCTCATCATCTCGCGATGACAGTTGTTTTGTTTTAAACTACGAAGCTTAGATAAGTAAAGTGTAAGGGCACATTTAATTGAAGAAGTCTTGTCTGCCTTGAAAATCAGTATTTAGAATTTTGTTTTTATGCCCGGGCCCGAACACTATCTTCGTCGGTGAGAAATGAGCAACTTTATCGACCACTAGGCAAATCCTGAAATTCGTCGTTCAATATTATATATCTGCTGAGACGACTGTGGAGGTCTTTAACAACTAAATTATTCAATTTGCAATAAGTTTGATGGCAGACCGCGTGAGAGAGCGTAACATTGGGGAAAAGGACTGTTTCTCTATGAAATGTGTTTTATATAAAATAAAAATATGCTGGTGTCTGCATTTCTCAGTAATGAATTTCAAGCTGGACTCGTGGAAACCCCAAGGCTGTTTACACCGAAATTACCCATTGTCTCATACCTCTGCTCTATTTATAACCTTTTACCTGTATCCTCACATTCTCTCCCTTATCCCCTCCAATCTTCTTCGTTCTTCCACAGATTTTTTTTTATCTAAATGTTATGCAAACATGGACTAGTTTCATAGACGAAAAAGGAATAACGAATGCACAAAGATTTTCTACTGCATCCTCTCTTTTACCTTTCTACTGATTTATCTCTCCGAAACCAATTTTAATGTATCACAATCTTTACGCCATTCCAACCTCTACTTGCCTTAAAATGTTTCGCTCATGATCACGTGATATCCAGCCAGCAAGCTCGTCTCTCTTTCTTTCGTCTCCATCTCAGCCATTTCTCTCTCTCTCTACATATATATATATGTAGATTTATTTTTCTTTTTTTTGTTTCGCTTATTTCTCTAGCTTTCTAACCCCCTATCTTTCCTATTTCACTTCATCTTGTTCCCCCACCTCTTCTCCTTCACTTTTCCCAATTCCTTCCCATTTAATATTATTATATATCTTTCCCGATCAGAAAGCGTAATTGATTCCATTTGAGAAGGATCGGGGATCGCACAGATACTACACTCTTTTCCTAAGTAGAAGAGCATAACGGTCGTACATACACACAGGCAGAATAATAGTACATATATGTTTTATTGGCTCTCGCTTGATTGCCATTGTTTGCGTATTTCTGATCCGCCTCGAAGAACTACGACAAGGAATTTGAATACAGAGAAATCGAAGTTTGAGATCGACAACAAAATGCAAGCAAGATATACATTCGCCTTATCCTTTCATTGCACACATCTGGAAAATGCTGACACTTTCTTTTTTTTCTGTTTCTCAGTAACAGTTAATTAAAAAAGAATGTTAACCGATATTCCAATATATATATATTCAGTAAGCAGTAAGTTTGACAAAAGACCACAACAGCAGGGTGCTCAGTGAGAATCGAATAAATATGTATTTAATGTGTCTATATATATGTAATTATGTTCAATTTTAAAGCACGAATCACGCTTAATTTATTTTTTTATATTAGCTTAAGTATCGATAATTGTTGGTAAGTTCTTAATAATGGTACAAATTGGCTATAAGAAGTGCGTGAGTCAGAAACAGACTGGAAATTTGCACAATTAAATAAACTGATGTTTTGCTCTTTAATTGGAACTGGGAATGCTGAAAAGTTTGTGACCCGAGATACTTCATCCAATCTGACCAATTGGCCAAACATCAGAATGTTCTTTTTGGAACGGTTTCTTGGTCAGTCGGATAACTTTTCAGTACCCATCACTGGGCCACACATTCAAGTTTACAGCACCTGGTAGTCTCAAGGTGTTGACAATTTTAATCCAAATGTTGGCTTTTTTCTAAATTTCTGATGAAGGTAAAATAAATAGAGAAACATGACAAATTTATAAAGGTTCTCCTACTTGTTTCTTATTTAATCACGTTTAGCGATGCCTACCCCTTCATTTGTTTTCGTATCACTGTTAAAAATATCCTCTCAAGTTCAAAACTATCTCTATGATATGATGACCTGTAAAGCGCTGTTTCATTTAACGTTGCATCTTTTTAGGGAGTGTCTTGGATACTAACTCTGGGGTTATCGTCTTTTTGTTTTGTTTGTCCAGATTAACCTAACATAGAATACACCACTCGATGTTTGTATGCATGAGTTTAGACTCGTACACTCAGTCTAAGCCTGTGAAAATTAATCCATTAGAAAAAAATCTAATTCCAAACTAGACAAGCCATTTTTATTGACGGAGATCTCTAACTGGTTATCAACGCGGAAAATGGAATCGAGTCTGTTCTGTTCACTTGCACGAAGAAAGAGTCCAGAATCCAACTTCTTCCAGCGAGGGGGTAAAATTTCAGGGCTGAATGAACTCTATATTGCCTTGGTTGGCAGCTATTCTAGGATAAAGAAAACTCTGAATTTAAACTAACCGCTAACTTGCTCGTAGGCGAGTAGTCAACATAGGGGAATGAAAATCATGGAGTCTTGTATGGCAACCGGTCAGCTATAGGAATAAGTTTCAATTAGAGCAGATGTAAAGGACCCTTGTTCAGATCAAATCAGCTACTGAAAAGACAAAAGTCTGCCTGATGTTTCTATCAAGTCATAACAAAATGTATACATATTTGGCCTTCGACTGGTAAACTTGAAATACCTTTTTCTTATGAACCTGTAATTTACTGTGTCTTATCTGCAACCGCGGAAGGCGCCTCGATGTAGGGTAATCGTTAACGAGGATAGGTTAGTTGACCATCAGTAAGAATGGTGAGCTTCAATGCGTGTTCGATTCGCAATTCGTGATTAAGCAACCCAGCAAGGGCTGACATGCAGTAAGATCAGTCAGTCACGTGCAACAATCCACTTACCGACGCCATTTCAATCCGAAGCGAAAATCTTTACGATCGGGAGGTTTAAAAGATCTCGGTTCAAACCACTTCCCAAAATTTCACCAAATATCAGAATGTTGGAGAAATCACGTTTTGGTAGGTCGTACAACTTTTCAGCCCCACCTCGTGTAATATTTTATTGCATAACTCTGTTTTATTACACACACACGCACTCCCCTTCCACACACACATATATTTATATATATGTGTGTGTGTGTGTGTGTGTGTGTGTGTGTGTGTGTGTGTGTGTGAACATAGGAATCACTTTCAGCCCCGCAAATCGATCTTCAGACCGAGTGCTACGACTCCGTCGGAGGGATCTAAATATAGGTAAAATAGGTTAAATATAGGTAAAATAAGGATTAAGAGAAGTGAGTAAGGAACCGATTATTCCCAGTTCTTTTGTCTAAGGGTATTACTTACGACTACTTAATTGCTTTCATATATATATATATATATATATATATATATATATATATATATATATATTAAAGACATTTTTGATATGTTTAACGTTCTTCTTATAGATACAAGTATTTAAGTAAATGCTCTATTTTAAAATAAACAGTATTAAATAACATTTACCGGCCTGAATGTCCGAGAAATTTTCGTAGAAAATTTTCGTTCTCCGACAGGAATCGAACCTGTATCCTATACGGAGAACGAAAATTTTCTATGAAAATTTCTCGGACATTCAGGCCGGTAAATGTTATTTAATGCTGTTTATTATAAAACAGAGCATTTACTTAAATACTTGTATCTATAAGAAGAACGTTAAACATATCAAAAATGTCTTTAATAAATTGTCGGGCTATGTCCAATTCAAAATGTGTATATATATATATATATATATATATATATATATATATATATATATATATATATATATATATATATATATATATAATTATACGTTTATATATTTTTTATTTGATTTGTATATATTTCTTTGATTCTAAGCTTTGGTTGAATAAAGTTTATTAGATTTAGATTATGAGATTTACTGTAGTCTTTTTTGCTGTGACGTTGTTACAGACAGTGGAGTAGGTATTTGTTTTCATGACTTATATACAGAGCCAACTAACGGAGTAGTGACACTTATTCGGAAGATTGCATTAAGTCGTGAAACTGTCACAATATTGTATTGATTCCCATACCCACATTGTCTATCTCCAATATTGAGCACTGTTTCCATAAAAATAAAATGTTTTAATATATTTAATCATTAATCAATGTATCTTCACCTTCGATGATTTTTATAAACAAAAAATTGGTTTACCGATGGGGCCTCCACTTAGTGGTGTTTTGGTTTATCTATTTTTGGAATTTCTAGAAATTGGTCCTTTCAAAAATCTTATGCTACAAAATTCTTCTGATGTTAGATGCATAGACGATTCTCTATTAATAGATTGAAAAAACATAGTTTTACCCGATGTCAACAAACTTAATAACGCCGAGTCCACAATAAATTTTACTTTTGAATCTGAGTCTAACAACACTTTTCCCTTCCTACACACATACACACTCACACACACACACACACACACATATATATATATATATATATATATACACACACACACATATATATACACACACATATATATATATATATACACACACACGCATATATATATATATATATATATATAATGTATATTAGATGAACACACACACACACACACACATATATATATATATATAATGTATATTAGATGAACACACACAGACACACACATATATATATATATATATAATGTATATTAGATGAACACACACACACACACACACACGATTGCATCTAGCATGAAACAGACTGTCGCCTCTAAGTGTTGACTTCTATGTTGACTTTTATATTTATATATATATATATATATATATATATGTGTGTGTGTGTGTGTGTGCGTGTGTGTGTGGGGGGGGTTATGACAAAAATATAATTTCAAGGTATGGTTTATGTATTTACAAGTGCTCAATATCAGAGATAGCTGTGTTTCAAGCATGATACGTACTGTCGCCACCCGGTGTTGACCTCAGTGTTGACATATATATATATATATATATATGTGTGTGTGTGTGTGTGTGTGTGTGTGTGTGTGTGTGTGTGTGTGTGTGTGTGTGTGTACATATACAGGGTGTATCAAAAATACTTCTACAAATATTAGTTGCGGGTTCCTCACACCTAAACAAGTAAAATAGTCTATATACACATATGTTCACAAATCTTTCGTTTTTCAGATATAAACTTTAAAGTTTGTGGTAGACACTGTTAAATGTACAATCGAAGATAGAATCCAAAAATACTTTTACAAACACCTTGGGCGCGTTCCTGTATCTACCGTAAACTTTTTTTAAAACTTAATAACTCAAAAATGCAGGATTTGCGGACATATGTTTATATGGACTTTTTTTTATCCTTGTTTTTGGTGTGAGGTACCCACCCCCAAAGTTTGTAAAAGTATTTCTGTGGGGGTTTATATATATATATATATATATATATATATATATTGTGCGTCTGTGTGTGTGTGTGTGTGTGTGTGTGTGTGTGTGTGTGTGTGTGTGTGTGTGTGTGTGTGTGTTCGGCGTGCTGTAGCAGCTACTCTTAATGAGAACGAATTCGAATTCAAAATTTGATTATGCCCTTTTGATAATAATGCCCCTTTAAAAAGGCATGAACCCACCTCTCACTCTGCTCAACCCTGTTACTAATTATCTTGACTAAGTATTGATTAAGCATAATAAAATGGTTGACAAAGAAGATTGTGCATCAAATGTCAAACAATATTTAAAAATTTCAAATATTGAACAATTAAATATAAACATTCTGGGATATCTTCTCATTTGACTTTTGCAGTATATTTAAGAAGGCAAATTATATTTTAAAAGAAAAAGAAAAAGAAGATTAATTATAACGTTTTAAAGCTTTTGTGAAAACCATTATTGTCGCTATTCTCTGTAGCTTCCTCTGTAACATTATGGACCCAACGCAAGAATAACAAAAAGACGAAGATTCAACAACCGGCATCAGTGTTTTACACATAACAAGCATTTCATCTGAAGAGATAAAGAAAGGGATAGATTCCTGAAAACGACTATCACAAGAAACAAAATTTCCTACCCAATTCAAAAAAAAATGAGAATGGTTTAACAGAAAAAAAAATGTAATTTCTAAACAGATATAATTTTTAAGGTTTGGCAAAACCAGAATAAGTGCCAAGGAACATAAGTGTTAACATTTTTTTCAGGTGTCCATTATGGAGAATCATCATCATCGGACAAGTCGATAGGAAGTTCATGGATCGTTTTCCGAAAGAACTCCTCGTTATCCACGCTGAAAATATCATGCATAAAGTTTTGCTCGGAGCTCGTCTCCAACTCGTTCGAATCCTGTGGAATGAATAACATTTCCGGGTGGGTGTCGCCGACAATCGAATTCACCTCGTCACCCGTATTCTTTACCTTTCGGAAAGCCATACAATGCAAGTGTTCCAGCTTCACGTAGCGGTAACGGCTGAAACCCATCGATTCGATTGCTTTCTTCCAGCTCTTCACCATAGCCACGTTGCGATGCTGCTGGTGAGAATCCGGAGACACGATCAGGAGCAGACCGTGGATCATCAGTAACTTGTGGGCTTTCTGACAGCACAACCATCGCTGGTAGGGAGACGGGAAGTACTCGAGCAGCAGGGAGAAGACAACCACGTGAAAACTGCACTGCGGCAGCCTTTCGATTGGACTCTTCAGGTTGCTGAGAAAGGTATCCAGCGTATCTGAGGCCACCTGAAATGGTTCCTTAGTTTCGAGGTGCAGAAAATCGCAGCGGTAGACACTCTGCAAAGAGAACAGAGAAATTAAAATTAATTCACATTGGAACAAATTCACCGAAACAGAAAAACAGATCCTAGGATTTGCAATGTGTCACACACACAGATATATATATATATATATGTGTGTGTGTGTGTGTGTGTGTGTGTGTGTGTGTGTGTGTTGGGTGACAATAACGTTACGATACATTTACTTACAATAACAATTAAGGCAAAGCAATTAATCAGCGGTCTAGAAATTTATTATTGAAATGATTCTGGTTAATAACAATAAAATGCTATGGTAAATAATTGTAACTGTATAGTGACTTTATTTCTACCCTGTATACACACACACACACACACACACACACACACATATATATATATATATATATATATATATATATATATATATATATGAAGAAATATAGTCTTAAAGTGTGTTATATTTATGGGATAAAGTGCTCAATATCAGAGATAGAGCGTGTGTAAATATAAAAGTGAACATAGAAGTCAACACTTAGAGGCGACAGTCTGTTTCATGCTAGATGCAATCGTTAGGTGGCCTGACGATTGCATCTAGCATGAAACAGACTGTCGCGTCTAACTGTTGACTTCTATGTTCACTTATATATATATATATATATATATATATATATATATATATATATATATATATATATACATACACACACACTTACATGTATGTGTGGAATTTAAAAGAAAAACAACAGGAATCCGATTTTACGGTGGAAAATTTTAAAAAAAGGCAAATCCTTATAACAACTACAACAATATTTGCCACCTCTGCCAACAGGAAAAATTAGCAATTATGATATTTCCGGATCCAAAGAACCTTTTAAAACCAGAAATCCGAAGTCTTAAGTCCTTACTTACATATGAGGCTGGTCAAAAAAAAAGGAAGTAATGAACATTTGAATTAATCCCACGCCGATAAATTTATAATACCCTTGCCTTTCATCTCTTCCCATTTCTTTTTCTCCTTCCTCCTTCACCTCCTCCTCTTCCTTTTCTATTACATCCAATGCCATGCGTTTGTTTATTTATTTTTTTGAAAATAATAATATAGCGTTCATTGTTAAAAAAAACAAAAAAACGAACATAACGCGTTAAGAGGTCATTTGATAAAAATTGCCTGAAGTACCGTAAGGTTGAAACCAAGGTAGCGGATTCAACTGACCTGCTTTATAAAATTAAAAACTCTACATGTTATTTTTACTTTCATTTTATTTTATTTATTCACGCGTGTATTGAGCAATACTGTTTCCTGGTCTCATTCAACTCTACCCATTTAACTTTTATGTATTTTATATATATATATATATATATATATATATATATATATATATATATATATATATTCACTTTAACAGTTATTTTTGTGGCTATCCATGTTTAAGTAGACACACTGTTTCTTTTTAAACATTGTGAATTACGTCTACCGACCTGGGCATTCCAGAGACTAAATTAAGGAAATATCCTCTTCGTCAGGCTTCCAACCTGTATCTCAATTCGTATACCGGTAGACGTAATTCACACTGCTTAAAGAAAAAAATCGGTGTTTCCTCAAACATGGGTATCCACTAATATAATGTTTAGAATATCAGCAAATAATATCGGATTGAAAATTTAAAAATATATTTAATTCCTATATATAATTAGCTAAATTTATAGTGGAAATGTGGTCAATATCGGAGACAGAGAGTTTATATTTGTACTCAGTGTGGATTTCAGAATCAAATTACCATTGTCACGCCTCAATGTCATCTGCAGATCATGTGCCACTACTACTTGGGCGGGCTGTATATATAGGTCGCTGGAGATTAAGATAAGTAGCCGAAGTGGGAAATTGTCCCTTCCAAGTTCTTTGGAAGTAATGCTTAGGTTTATTTAAGGTCATGAGTTCTAGATTGCTTATTTAAGCTAGGACAATGAAAAAAAATTAGGAATTTGATATTGAGTCAAATTTTGGAAACTTTCCGCAACATCTTACAGACACACACACATTATATATATATATATATATATATATATATATATATATATATATATATATATATATATATATATATATAGTTTTCAAAGTTTTTCAATATTAATAAAATATTAATTAAATCATCCTTGTCTGCCGTATTTAATAAAAGATCTTTGAAAGTAAGTTTGTTGCCCAAATACATCTATATATATAAAGTTGTAGCCTCTATCTGTTATCGAACTCCTCCCAAGGTTTTGTAAATAGACCCCATAACCATATATATTCTGAAACCTATCCAGGATACTTGGATAAGCATATTTCATTTTGATCAATTGCGGGTCCCGGGGGTGGGGGTAAAAAAAAAACACTAATTTTTTCCCCTTTGATTTTATTTAAATTTAATTTTGAACAAGGGAAAGACTCTTATCCAAAATATAGGAGAAAGCCAGAATATGGAAGTTACATGTTCAAGATCATTAAGCAATATTGAAATGCATCATTTTTCTCCACAAATTACAACAATGGAGTATTTAAAATCAATCACCGTGTTCTTACAAAAAAAAATGTGACCCACAGCAAGGCGCGGGTAATTCGGCTAGTATATATATATATATATATATATATATATATATATAAAAGTGAACATAGAAGTCAACACTTAGAGGCGACAGTCTGTTTCATGCTAGTCAGGCCGGACGATTGCACTAGCATGAAACAGACTGTCGCCTCTAAGTGTTGACTTCTATGTTCACTTTTATATTTACACACGCTCTATCTCTGATATTGAGCACTTTATCCCATAAATATAGCACACTTTAAGACTATATTTCTTCATATATATATATATATATATATATATATATATATATTATACGAGGTCTGTCTGAAAAGTAGCGGAACTGGTTCTGCAGTATAAGCTTTTGTTGAAAGAGGGATAAGTAGATTGTATTATCATCTAACAAGATATCTTGGGAGTATCTAACAGTAATCTTAGCTTCCTGCAAACACTGCACTTTTTTCACATGCAAGAGTTGTGTCAGGACAAATCGCGGCGGCTTCACCGCAACAATGCACATGCGTACAATGTCCTGTGCATCTGGACTGGGCAAAATTAACGATAAAAAAAAAACAAATGAAAACAACAGGTAGGGTTCACTTTCTTCAGAAACATTCATTCATTCCTGTAGTTCACTGCTACTAACAAGCAGGGATTTTTTCTCCTGGCCGAAACTAGTCGAGGAACCTAATTGAAGTAATAAAACAAAAATATATCAATATACAACCCAGTGTGTCTTAAAATTTTAATTTTTAATATTTTTTATTGTTCAAAACACACACACACACACACACACACACACATATATATATATATATATATATATATATGTGTGTGTGTGTGTGTGTGTGTGTGTGTATACAATTTGTACTGCATAAGGAGATTCTTAAAATGCGGTGTTAAATAAGAACATGCTATCAATAAATGATTTCCCCCAGTTATTGCTACTTATCACACGAAGCCAAGACGAAGAAATGTCAGCGTGAACGCAGACATATTTCAAATGTACCTTGACAAACATGTCTACATTTGTCAAGTATAAGACAAATGCTGCGGTGTCAATTTTACCAGTGGCATTTAATGCTTCTCAACGCATACACGGATGATGATCGGCTGTTCACGTTTTTATAAAATGCTTAAGCCTTGAAGTTGTTGTCATTCTCTTATAGATGTAGAAGAGACAAGACAACACCGTCGACGACAAAATACAAAAATGCAAACTAAAGATAAGAAATAATAACTGCATTAATAATAGCGTCGTTAATGACAGAGATGCAAAAGGCCGGGAAAGAAAGGTAGACACTTTGGCTTTAGAAGTTGGAGCGAGTGACTAAGACTGATTATTCTTGTTTATCTCTGACCAGGAGACGAAATCTGGGCAAAAGTAGACTGCCGAGTTTTTTTATTGCTTTCTTTCTTTTGATTTCTTTTGCTCTCAGGCAGTTGATGTTGTTTAGGTTTCATCAGCAACCGACGGAAATAAAAAGACGGTGAAGAAGAGATCAACAACAATGGATGCTCTTATTTATTTCCAGTAAACAACGACGATTCTACAAATGGCATCATTGACTTTTATGCTGGTATAATTATCACAAATTTCACTTCCAACAAGAATTCGATAACGACGTTCAGCGACCGGGCATTAAGGATAAAGAAAAGTAAACCTTTGAAGTAAACTACCCCTCTAGACACAGAGTCAAGCATTTGTACTGTCGGAAAAGCCATTTGCAAGTTAACCATACTTATCAAACTGGAATCGTACATGACTTGAAGGTCCATTTTAGAACGACACCTATAGTACGAGCAGTCCCTAAAAAATCAGACTACTATAACTGTTGAAAACCTGGTATAGATCAATATATATATATATTGGAAAGAAGTAGTCATACAAAAAATAAATCAGTAAAATTAATATAATGGCGAAATCACTTCGCTAACAGATTAAATAAGGAATTAACTCATGAACCACTCGCTGAACGATGCGATCCTTGTTTTTAAAAACTGTAAAATGGTTTAGATGTTCAGTCCATATTGCAAGTACTTTCGATGCCACTTGTATCATCTTCAGGCATGGATGTTATTCTTCAGTTTCAGGTAATTTCAGGTAAAATTCTGATACGAAAATAAATGTAATACTGGTCGAAAGTAAATAAATGTAATACTGTAATATTGGTTGCTACTAGGACGGCTAGCCAGTCCTTATTGCAGACTCTCGCTCAGGTACATTTGTATTTGTTCAATACCCACAGAGCCAACCTGTGGTTTATACTGCAATTATGCTGAGCAGACCTTAGTTACATTTTCTGGGAGAGAGCGTGTTATCTAGAATGATCCGCAATTTCGTTGAATTTCGTATACGAAACGGAAACAAAGCAATTTCCGAAGAAATAATAGATTTTATTTTTTAATTCGACTTATTTTTATTACTTTAAACAATATATATATATATATATATATATATATATATAGAGAGAGAGAGAGAGAGAGAGAGAGAGAGATAGAGAGAGAGAGAGATTTCATTGAAGATGTCTGACAAGGCACTACGATTAAACATTTTCATTTTATTTTCCTTGCATGCGTACAAGAGCTTTCTTATTTGGACATAGCGTGTGTAAGAAGCATCCAAATGCTCTTTAGATCCGGGTCCTTTAGGCTAATCTTTTAGCCATTATCAAGGATGTTCTTTGTTTTTTTTTGTCTGAATATGTAGATATTTTTTAAAAAATCATGTTGTAACCTAGGGAAGGTTACTGATTAGAATAATCACACGAAGGTTGGTAATGGACGATAATACTAAGAACAAGATTCGCCAGCGGCGCGTAGAATAAGTAGTCAACTGCTAGAAGTGAGTCAAATGAATTCAACAATGAATCCCAACTGCAGGATATCTACCAACCGCCCCACGCGGTCAGATGTGGCACAAGGCCGAATTTAATATGGGGTATCCGAGCCCGTAGGCTCGGCTAAAAATTCCCCGTAAACCTCGTATAAAACGGGGTCGGGTAGCTGTTTCCCGAGACTCTGCCCTTCGACATAGCCTCGTTTGGGGATCCTCTCTGCTCGGGGGCAGAGAGTTTAACTAACAGAGCTGGAGACGAATCTCCGACTGCAGACCAACATACAGTATTTACTACTGTATTTATGCGAATGGGGGTATACTCATTATTGTCTGTAGATATGCTACCGCATAACAATAAAAATAATTTAATTCCCGAACATAGTCAGCATATTTTATATTATTAAGAGTTATATATAAGAGGGTACAGAAAAGTCCTCAACCTGGCTTATTTCTTAAAATCAGAGCAAATATCAGAATTTTTGGTCATTCCGTTTTTGTCAATCCAAGAAGTTTTGAACAGCCATTCGGATATAAATATGTCAGATTTTATGAAGCGGGTCAATGATTTCACAATAAAATTGCTGTTCATTGAATGATATTGATAAAATGCTCAGAATATATTTATATGAACAATATGTTACGTGCGTTTCAGCTTATAAAACTTCTCCTTATTACATACATATTGATAATAACTTGTTTCGCCGGTGTTAGGCTTTATTATGCAAATAAAATAACATTTATTTAGTAATAAATCCAAAAAGATATCGACAACAGGAACATATATTTGAGCAACACAATATCCCGTATATTATTTTCCATATCAATATGGCCTCCTGGATATAAAAACACTTCATCAGTCTTTATGATTGCCCATTGATTTTGTTACCTTTTTCAAGCAGTTTTTATTTCTTCTCAGATATATAATATTTATTTGAATATTGTTTTCCATTGTCACATATATCTCTTTTAATAATGGACCACGTATTTTCTATTTGGATTCATATCTGGAGATGACGGATTCTGTTCCATTAATTTAGGGTCTTTGATTCACGTTTAAGAAGGGGAACTACATTAATCTGTAAAAAAGGTGAGGCGGCGTTTCCTTGCAAGAATACACTTCTTAACTAAAGATTCTTGGTTGTGACCTGAACCACTCAAATATTCTTGTCCAAGAGCTCAGAATAATTCTCTGCATTTATCTTGGTATTATCATAAATTTTGAAGAGACCTAGAGTTATTGATTTGGTTTTTTATTGTTTATCAACATCTTGCAGGTTATTTAAAGTCAGAATATATGTTTATATTATAAGAATTATTTGCAGATAATGATGATTTAGTGATACAGTTTATACTAATTAACCCAGAAGAGGTGCATTCATACCTTTCCCAAGGGTATTTGCGCATAAATGAATAAATGAACTCGACTGAAATTGGAACTCGTCTCTTATAACAGCGATCGACTCGAAGATTATTATACAACATTTTCAGCACTCTACCGTTGATTTTCGGAAACAACTTGATGCTATTGCTGAAACAGTGTCGCAAAACGATCATCCGGTGATCGAACCTTAGTCTATCTAGTGGCGTCACATGTATTCACGAGGCACACAAAAAATCAAGACGCAAAAGTTAACAGGAAAAATCATGACCACGGTTTTTTAAGGTCAAAAAGTTACTGCAGAATGCTAATCGAACATCTATCCTGATTCAAGATGGCATTGAAAGAAGAATGACAAAGGAAGCAACAGAAAGATTATCTCTTTTTGCAAGACAAAGCTTTTTTTTATTGATGGATTGATTTGTTTTCTACGGTTTATCAACCCTCTGCAAGTTATTCAAAGCCAGATAATAGTTTTTTTTAGATTGTAAGATTATTTTTGGAGATAATAATGGTTTAGTGATACAAGTCCTACTAATTGACCAATAGCTGTATACGGAGAAAAGGATCATTTATACCTTTCCCAAGGGTATATAAGCTTAAATATATATAAAGGGTATATGATGTAATATGATGAACTCGACTAGCTCACTGATTTCCAATTGCGATCAGTTATCCATTACACCACCCGCACATCCAAGTTTACAAGACCTAGCGGTCACCCATCTAGCTACTAACCAGGCTCAAATTTGCTTAACTTCGGCGATCGTACGAGAACCGGTGTTTCAATGTGATATGACCGTAAGCCTGAAGAGATCTATAATTTTAATGCCTAAAAATTCTTTACGAAATAATATTGGTTAACTATTTCCATATAGAACCCAAAATAGCTATCTTGTCTTTCCAGCGTAGATATATCAGTCTATTGACATTCATTGCTAACAATTACTGTTGAGAAATCAGTTTTCATGTACGTCTTCACTCATTATTTATTTTTTGTGATGTTTACTTAAAGGTGGTAGTTATTTTTTATGTCTTTAGCCAATGTTAATGATATTCAGCATATTTTCTCTTTGTTTACATTCGTAACACCTGTTTCTTCAGATATTTTCTTTGTCGTCAATCCATTTACTTTGAACTATCCCAAAATATATTCTAACATTCACCTTTAATGCTGAAGATTATCGTAAGAAAATAAGAATTATTACTATAATATTTTGTTACACAGCTTGAAAATAGCAAGTACGAAGGTTTGTTGTAAGTATCGTCTCCTGTTCCATAAAAATAATTAGACCACTGCAACTGGTATCAGACTCAAGTGAATATATTTCTGTTCAAAATTACTCTTTTAGAACAGTTACCATTTAGTGGGAACTCGGAGAGCCGAGTTCGAATTCCATTGGAGTTCGTTAGATTCACTTACGCACAAATACCCTTGGTAAATGTATGACTCCATCTCTTCTACCCGCCCCCCCCCCAAAGCTAGGTGGAGAGATTGGGTTCTATAGCCTTGGATGGCAACCAGTCTACCGCAGAAAGAATTGCCAACCTACTGCAGGAAAAAAATCTGCCTCGTCAGTCATGTATCGAAAAATACATGATCGCCCAAGCGTGTATCATGTATGGCACTGACTGATTATTTAGTGCCACACAATATTCCAATGGTTCTATTCTCTTTTCGTTTTCCAGGAAAAAGCTGGTTGGTTTACTTATGGTTCAGTTGTACACAGCTAATTCATCTGAGGCATCAGATGAAAAATGGTGGCAATTCAACGTTTCTTTCGATTTCAGCAACAACCAGAAGTCTGTAGGGAAACTGTTCAAAAACTGTTCCATAAATCTGACCATTCGCGCAGTTCATGGCTTGTAAGGCGGCTTTTTGGTTGTCTTGATGCCAACAAATTCTCCTTTAAATACTAGTTCTGTGGGTGCTCAGAATATAATGACAAAAATCCTCTCCGTTGGAAATTAGGCGGAACGAACTGAACAGAATTTAAAAATTAATGTTCTGAAAAGCTAGTTGAAAGACAACGCATCAAGGACTTAAAACATTTCACGGAAGTCCTCATCTCTATAGCTAAAAAATGCATTCCAAACATTCAACACCAAAAAAAGCAACAGACGTTGGTTCTTTGATAAATGTAGAAAAGCTATCAGGCTAAGAAGAGCAGCTCTGAGAGAATTCAACAAACAACCTACAACATCTAATTTGTTGCAAATTAAGCAACTCCGAGCAAAAGCACAGAAAATAATTAAAGGGAAGTAAAAAAGAATGCTGGAAAAAAAAACTGCATCAACAGAATCAATTCTGCTACAAAAACAAAATTCGCCTGGAATATGATAAAAGAAAATAGCAGGCAAATACCAAACACCTCTCGATAAATAACCCTAAAATAACCAGTAAAACGGATATCACTGACCAAATAGCCAAAAAAATCTCTAAAAATTAATCTGCCAAGTATCATAGCCAACAATTTAAAAAGCTAAAAAAAGCGAAAACTTTAGATCAAATAATGCTGAGAGCTATAACCTAACATTCACTCTGGAGGAACTAAATGAATCCTTAAAGAAATCCTACAATACACCTGTGGGTCCAGATGATATCTACTACGAATTTATAAAACAGTAACAAATCATTACAACTGTTATTAAGATCATATAATAACATATGGAGAAATGGCTACTTCCCAAAAATGTGGAGACAGTCATTCATCGTCCCTATTCCAAAAACCTGGAAAGGATGACACAGAGCCTGAAAACTACGGCCCGATAACATTAATCAGTTGCCTATGTAAAACTATGGAGAGAATGGTAACAATAGGTTGACTTGGTACTGGAAACTAAAGGTTTAATCAGTGACTTCCAGTGTGATTTTAGGAAAGAAAGAAGCAACATAGGCCACTTAATATGCGTTTATAAGGGAAGCCTTCATTAAGAAGGAATATCTCACGGCAGCCTTTTTTGACTTGCAAAAGGCATATGACACAACATGGGAATTTGTTATTTTAAAAGACTTGCATGAACTGGTGGTAAAAGGAAAGGTGACTTAATTTATAGAGAATTTCCTGGAAGGCCAAAGATTTCAAGTCTGTATAGGAATAATGCTATTAGAACTCCAAAATCAAGAAGGGATTCCACAAGGAAGCATTCTTCTCTGTCAAAATTAACTTGATAGTTAAATAAATCCATAAACCCACGAGGAAGATGCTCCTTATATGTCAATGACTTTCTAATAATGCACAGATCTTGACATATACATGCCATAAAAAGACAACACCAATTGCCTAATAAAATATACAAATGGGCCAGAGAAAATGGTTTTACCTTTTCCAAAACGAAAACCAAATGCCTAAATTTCTGCAAATTGAAGAAATTGCACATCGACCCCTGTTTAAAATTAGATAAAGTAGAAATACGCATCATATTTGATAAAAACAATATTTATTCCATCGAAAAAATTTAACACAAAATTGTAGTAAAGTCCTTCTATGTGTGGTAGGCCATACTGAATGGGGAGCAGATCGACAAAAATTAAATAAATTATACAGATTACTACTTTGCTCGATACTGAATTACGATAGTTTCATACATGAGGCAGCCAGAAAATCATACCTGAAAATACTCAACGTTACCTATCATCAAGGCCTCAGACTAGTACTTGGGGCTTTTAGGACGTCCCCAGTGGAGAGGTTATACACAGAAGATAATGAAACACCTTCACATTTAAGGCACACTAAACTGGGACTACAGTACTATGTCAAAATAAAATCATGCCCAACTAACACAGCTTACAGCAGTAACTTTAAACATAATTACTGTGATCTATTCCAACAAAAAAATAACCTCACTCTCAAACATACAAGGAACGACTGCAGCCAGTGTTCCACCCTGGACAATAAAGCAGACTAAAGTCTTGTTATAATTAAATAAACTCCCTAAACAAAAGACAGGACAAGTTTCAGGGCATATTGGAAAACCACCCTAACCATACACCCATCTATACAGACAGGTCAAAGTGTGAGGACAGGGCACAATGTACAGCAGTGAGTGAAAATATTACCAAAAAAAGTGCCTTCCAAAAGGAAGTTCTAATTTCATTGCAGAGGTTTACGCAATTGAACTAGCTTTCAATATCATTACACAGATCAAACAAAAAAATTTCTTAATTTTTTTCGGACTCACTACCTATCTTAATGGCTTTGAAGGAAAAGAAATCTAACAATCCACTCATTATCAAACTATTACGCAAAATGAGCACTACTTGCAAACATAAAGACCTCAAATTATGAAGGATTCCTGGCCACATCAGAGTGGAGCATAAAACTAAAAGCATACCTAGCAGCCACATCAGCTTTAAATATGGATGTAGATTCAACGACCAAAATCCAATACATAGATTTTAAGGGGGTCATTAGCAAATACACTGAAAAGGAATGGCAACGGTGCTGGGACAATAACCCGTTCTTAAAAATTCAGCCCAAACTAGGAGAATAGAAGTCAGCTTTCAGTAAATCTCAAAAGGAAGAAGTAGTACTTTTGGCCGTTTATGCATTGATCACATGAGAATAAACCACCCAGACTTGTTAAACAATGAAGGTCAACCAGTATGCCAAGTATGTGAAACAGCATCCAGTATTAAACATATATTAACCAAGTGTTTAGACTTTGTTTTCTCAAGAAGAAAACTGCTTTAATTTAAAAAACATGTATGAAATCTTTGAGAAAACAAAAATGGATGACATCATTTCTTAAAATAGTGGGCTTCTATCAAAAAATATAAACCAAATGGAAATGTCAATAAAATCAATTTCTCTACAAGCTGCATAATCTGAAAAGAATACATCAATGAAACCAGACTCTTGACAAAACCCCTTTTTACAAAAATATGTCAATGAAACCTGATTTACAAACGGATATCTTACAAAGAATACATATTCCATTCATACAAATTTATTGTAAAAATCTTGTCGGCATTTCTTTTCTTTTTATGTGCCGTATCCTTTCAGGACGTAGGCGATCATGGCTTTCCACTTCCCCCTGTTCCTTGTAGCTCTGAATAAATTTCTTCCTTCTGTCACCTCCTCCAAACCACGTTAAACCCACCAGGTTTGTCACGCGTTGTTTTCCCTTGTCTCTATTACCCTATATTCGACCCGTGAGTATCAGATTCCCAAGGCCCTTCTTCCTCATTATGTATCCCAGAAACTTCATCTGCCTCTTCCTGATGTTAAGTATAAGCCTCCTCCTTGTTTGCATCTTCTCCAAGACCTCATCGTTGTTCACACGCTCGGTCCATGATATCCTTAGCATCCTTCTGTAGAACCACATCTCCGTCGCCTCGTGTCTCTTCTTCATCTTTGGGGAAATCGTCCAACATTCGCTGCCGTAAAGGAGGTCATATGTCACGTAACAGCTCAATACTCTTTTCTTTGTTACGAAAGAAATCCTCCTGTCTTGCAATACTCTGCCCAGCTCTTGGAATGCGTCCTTGGCCATCCCAATACGTCTACAGTGTCGCACTTACCATCCTCTGTCAAAAGACTTCTCGGGTATTTGAACTTCCGCCACATCTTGATTTTAGTGTCCTAAACCTGCAAATCGCATTTCCGGCATTCTCGTTCTCCTTCACCAACTTCTGCAGGAGGTTTTTGTAATTTCTTTTCCGTGTCTGCTATCAGTACTGTGTCATCTGCGTATCTTATGTTATTAAGGTTATGGCCGCCAATGTTAAATCTCGGTAGGATTTCCAATTCTATTAGAATTGCCTCGATGTCGGCATTAAATAACCTATTGAGGTTGATAGACCGTTAAACAAACCAAACAAACCAGATCGATTTTGGTGTCTCAAATCACAATTTCACATTTTCCTTCGTTTGTGAAGTTCGATTGGTACGGTTCGATTGACTTCTAATGCTAAAATTGATATCACTGATCGCTATTTTATACTCATGACGAATGCAAACTATTACTCAACAGCGTCACACAGCGAACAGTACATTCGGACATTATATATTGTCCAATAGGCGTTCGAACATGTTTCCCTCTCCACTATTAGCGATGCCGCACAGTAGAAGCCAATACTTATTAATCAATCCTGGTAATTAAAAAATTAGTTTTTCAAAATGTTTACTCAGTTAGTCACTAATCGTCGTAGTATATATATTGAGAATGTATATTTTTGAAGATTTCAGGAAAGGGAATAGAGCTTGGGGAGAAGTGGACTCATGCCTTTCCCATAGGCATTAATGTAAAGTGAGGACAAACAACCTTAATTGGAATTCGAACTTAATGCACTCATTACCGATAATCGTTACACTAACCTGAATACATGGATTATGGAGACCTTGATATAAATGAGACGCTAGCTAAATATAAACCCTTTTCTCTTAACACTTTTACTGCTACATTGTTATAAATGTGTTGCTTGGCTGTGCTGGTGAGTTTTCAGAAAATAGTAAATTGCCATTTAATGGAAATCAATGGTTATAAAGATACTGGCAGCGATTTCTCTTGGGAGTCGCCATTTTGGTTTCAATCGAATAATCTTCATTATAGATTAAGTTGAATGACATCTCCAGCACACAATCAAAATACGTCACAAATCAAGTAGCATTATACGCTACTAGAATGATGTTCACCCTGTACAAGGCCCAAGACACAATATATATATATATATATATATATATATATATATATATATATATATATATATATATATATATTATAGTAAAAAAAGGAAGAACAGTAAAATATGTAATCCGGTGTTCTTATTGATATTTTTATTTTTATAAAACAGTGCTCAATGTTAATTTACAGAGCATAAATATTATAAATTAACAGATTTAAAAATATGGTTTCATCGCTATACAGAAATTACCATGTTTCAAAAACAGAAAACAAAAACTTCAAATTCAATTATATTAAATTAAAAGCATTACTTCTGTTTCATCATTCAAGCGAATATATATATATATATATATATATATATATATATATATATATATCAACTCCTTTTGGGTCATTTAATGTCGAAATTTAAATTTCTTGGAATCTTTGAAGTAATAAAAATACGATATATGTTATTCTGCTTTCCCAATTGCATACATGGTAGATGATACTCAGATTTTGTGCATATACATGTTTGTGTGAACATAATTACTAGAGGCGGTGATGTGTTTTATGTTGTGGTTTTGTTGAAGTTATATTTTAGATTGCAGTTTGATTTCTTTAAGAAACTGTAGGATATTATTTGGATTAATGTCATGAAAGAATTCTTTCATGTTTGCTGGTTAGTTGGTTGGTTGATTTTGTTTAGAGGCATATCAACACCTCTATTGGTTATTTCATGCCAAAATCTAAATAATTTGAACACAATTTTATGGATTCAACTAAATACAGTGTGGGGGGAACAAATATTCGTACACATACAAATTTGTAATTTATTGTATTTCCAACTGATGAATAAACATACCTTTCATATAATTAACTCTGCACAAATGCATAATAACTAAATATGCATAGAAAACAGAAAACTTTTGATTTAATAGAAATAAATCCCATTTATCCATTTTTATAGGTGAAAAAAGTATTCGTACAATACAAAAAAGAATACATAATCTTCATTTAATACTGTGTAGAATAGCCATTATTCACTTCTACAACAAACCAACCTCTTCTTGTAGCTCTTAATTAATGATTTGCAATTTTTAGTTGGCATTTTGTTCCATTCTTCTTCGCATATGGTCTTCACATCCGAGATGTTTGTTGGAATTATCGATTGGATTTGAATTTTCAAATAACGATTGGGTCTAAATTTGTGAACTGATTTGCCATTTCAGGATATTTACATTAATTTCAGCCAGCCATTTCTTCGTAGATTTTGTAGTGTGCTTAGGATCATTATTGTGTTGGAAGATGAAATCAGGAGGAAGTTCAAGATTTTCAACTGAAATCATTAAATTTGCTTCCAAAATATTTTGATCTGCTGTGGCATTCATTCTACCATCTGTTACTGATATGTTGCTTGCACATTTTGCAGAAAATTATCCCCAAACCATGATACTGCCACCACCCAATTTCACTGTGGAAACTGTTCATTTGTTTGAAGTCATCGCCATCTTTCCTCCATACACGATTTCTAGAATTACGTCCAAACAACTCAATTTTGGTTCCGTCTCTCCATAACACTTTTTCCCAATACGATTTTCCTCATCCTTATGTTCACGAACGAATTTCAACCTGACATCTCTGTGTCTTTTCAATAGCAGTGGAGTGTTCCAAGGGGAGCGTGACTTTACATTCTTCCTGCGAATTTCAATGCTTATTGTCCGTTTAGTGACACAGATTCCTGATGAAAGCAAATCATCCTGAAACTCTTGACGAGTAACCATTAGATTTTGTTTAATTTGACGGATAAACTTCCTCGGAGATCTTAAAGAAATCTTGGAGCACCTGTTCTTTGGTTTTCGACAGTTTTGAGTTTTTATACCTTGCAATGAATGAACTGATGGTAGTAAATGGAATATTCAGATTGTCTAAGATTTTCCTGTAACTTTTATCTCTTTTCCAGAGATTAACAATCAGTTCTTTTTGCGAATTTGTTAGTTCTTTACCTCTTGCATTTATGAAAACCTTCTTGCACGAATATCAATTACAGAATGTTCTGTTTGTATTTTTAGGCTAAAACTAACTACTGATATTGGAATAATCTAGAGTATTAAAGCAATTTAAAAGTTTTCAAATCTGAAATTTGCACTACGAATAATTTTTCACCCATTAAAATGGATAAATGGGATTTATTTCTATTACATCAAATATTTTCTGTTTTTATGCATATTTATTATACATCCGTGTACAGTTAATTATATGAAAAGCATCTTTGTTCAGTAGTTCGAAATATAATAAATTAAAAGTTTTTATGTGTAAGATTATTTGTTTCCCCAAACTGCATATAGATAAAATGTATTGTTGGTCATTTTACTATAAATATGTATTATTTGTCCGTTCTTATATAAAAAAAATGTATTGCTGGTATTTTTACTATAAAAATGTATTTTTATACTTTCATAGTGTTTTGTTTGAGGGGTTCACTGTTTGCCCATAGCTGGAACCCTAACAGGTGCTACCACTCCTGGTCAGGGTGGACCTGGGAACAACAGCAATTTAGAGGTGGTTCCACGTTCCTCAAAACCTCCAATCTCCAGACCATAGGCTGCCGGGTGTTGTTTCAGACATTGTTGGTTTAGTTAAGACGAATACGTATGTCCACAGCAAAAATGCTTTAGCAAAAGGCTTTCTCAAAACAAATTGCACTGTCTCCCATCTAAACTACATTTTAAAATATCCTTTCCCAAAACACTGAATCCCGCCCACTAGATTTTCTTACACCCCCACCCCTCAATAGATTTGTTGATTTTAGCCGAGAAACTTGGCAAAAAGTTCTTTTGTCTCCGTTTAAAATAATAACTTTCTTGATGACCAAACATGTGGCAATGAACTTTCGAGTTTGATGTACTAACGATGACGCCACACATTCAAATGGACGAAAGCCACCACACTGTTTGTTTGGCCTGAAAACGAAAAATTATCTGTCACATGGACTTTCTCGGTCCTTTTCTTTCGCGCTATCCTATCGTCTCTTCATGTGCTTCCCAAGAAGAAGGCATTACTCATTTGCTTGCTTTTTTTCCCGCTTTTGCCGCTTCCCGTCATTCCATGCAGACCGATGCAACCGCCACTTTTTCTTCTCTATCAGCAAGGGCCAAGTTAACATGCATTTATTCATGGTATTGTCAACAACTTGTCAACGGTCAGGCAGTACTTGCCGCAGATTCGGGTTGGGGTGGGGGGGGGATGAAAAAGGTATTTTGTTGTAAGGGAGGCGCGGGGTTTAAAAAGTAGCGGGTGAGAAGGTTGTCATAAATAACAAGCAGCAACAGCTGTTACCAATAACAAAATGATATCCACGACATAAAGTTTGTCGAGAGACGGAAGAAACAGAAAGAGAGAAGCGAGAAAGAGGGAGAAAATAAGCACAATAAAAAAAAAATAAAGCCGGGAGAGAAAGAGAAAGTAAATAAAATAAAATATGAGAGAGAGAGAGAAAGAGAGAGAGAGAGAGTGAGAGGGAGAAGGACAAAGAGAGACGAGAAAATATTAAAAAAGCAAGATGAGAGAGAGGAGGGAGAGACGGAAAACCTAAATTAAAAAGCAGATGGGGAGAGAGAGAGAGAGAGAGAAAAGAAAATGACAAAGGAAGAAAAGAACGATGAAAAAGAAAGCCGAAAGCGAAGAAAGAGAGACAGAAAGAAAATGAAAAGAAAAATCCGAGGGAATGAGAGAGAAAAGAACAAAGAAAGAGAATAAAAAAAAACGAGAGAAGAGTATATATATATATAGAGAGACAGACAGACAGAAAGTAGTAAAAAAAAGTAGACAGAAAATAAAGACAAAATTGAGAGTAGTTTTGAAGACGAAACAATTTTTCTCCTTATATTAATGCGTCTCTCTCCCCTCTCTCAATAATTCTATCTATCTATCTATCTATCTATCTATCTATCTATATGTATGTATAAACGTGCGGATTTTTAAAATACGGACGTCCATACACGCCATTATCAGAAAATAAGAGGGATAACAAAAAGTAAGTAGCATTTGTTTCAAATTAGATTAATTACACTTTAGGTCATCTAATATTCCTCAAATAAATTCTCAGAAAAGTATATTTTCTTTTTAAAAGTTTTTTTTAATAAAGACATTGTGTTGACAGATGGCCAAAAATGGCTAAAATCAGAGATTTTTAATGATTTAAAAAACACCTCCTACCAGACAATTTAAATTAGTTTTGAAATAGAGCAACGTATAATACTGGAAATATTAAATTTAATCTATTAGCTTGAAATTAAAACTAAAATAAAATCTTCAAGAAAGGTTTTATATTTTTTTAAATTCATTTGAAACCTTAGGTATCGCTTTTCTTTGGAGGCATATATATATATATATATATATATATATATATATATATATATAGGTGCCTCCAAAGAAACGCGCGCGATACCTAAGGTTATATATATATATATATATATATATATATATATATATATATATATGTGTGTGTGTATATATATATATACTTTGAAGGACCAGTGTTTGGAACTAGCCTCCACACTATAACCAAAATTCTCATAGCCAGCGAGGAGCAGTTCAATCCAGATGTTTATCAAGCAATCTCCAGACATGATCGTTCGTTATGGATTGAATAAGGATTCATTAAAAAAAAAGTCTCTAGCGACTAGAATTGTCTTACCATCATTTAAACATTCACATAATTTCTCTGTTTATTGTTTGTCGAAACAAAAAGTAGTTTTATACTGGTTGTTCTGACATTATTGTTCACCATTTTCTCTGGCAAGTTTTGATTGGCTATCCAGCAAAAATATCCGATTTCATAGGGCTTGCCGTTTGGCCGTGATATGCCAACATACAAGCAAACCCACACGCACACACAAAAGTGGGCATATTACTATAAATAAGTGTACTAGAGAGAGATCATTAGTCAAAGCAATACATTAGCTTTTTTACTAAAAGAGGAAATCCACTGAGTAGACCCGGCGGCAATCAGTCGATGCGACTCGGTGATCTTTATTTTTACCCACGTGCTCGTGTGTGGGGACAAACAGTATATGTTATTCATAATTTGTCATCTCATCGCACGATGGAGCCTTATGGAGGGACCGAGCCGACCTGCACAACTAAGTTTTTTTTTTTCGATTGCTGCATTGTACAACCGCGCATTTTTGAGTAGAAATGTAATTCCCAGCATTCCGTGCGATTTAAAGCTGGACTATTTAGACTCTCTCATAATGACAAGGGTTCTCTTTTTATCTTTTCAGGCAACAACAAAAGTTGAGAGAATTCACGAGTCGGGCTGTCATCATCAAAGAAAAGAAAAAAGAAATAAAGATGTGTATATCAGTAAAGCTTCTGTCCAAAGTACTCCTTTGAATTCAATGCGATTGCTTGACTGAAGAGAAATAGTTAACGAAACGCAAATGGTTTACAAAAACTGTGCATTGTTAGACAACTAAATCTATTTGCATACAGCATATATATATATATATATATATATATATATATATATCCCACTTCGTGGTCTTCAACTTTGTTCAGCACTTTGAATGACGTCTGCAACATGTCGACATATAACTTATATATATATATATATATATATATATATATATATATATATATATATATATATATATATACATACATATGTATGTCTGTCTGTACGTGTGTGTGCGTGTGTGTGTGTGCGTGTGCGCGTACCGTATTTTCCGGCTTACTTTTGGCTGAAAAATACGTATTCGTCTTCCTAGATGAATGTAAGACAACGCCTGGGTCAAGTAAGCTTGGCTTGACTGATAGGGACGTGGATTTGTATGTGGAGTCATTACACTATATTGTCAGCTATCTAATTCAGCCTTTTATATGATGTAACTTCAGAGCTTAAATGTTACAAGTATTTTCAAGACTATAAACCTTCCTGGAGTCGAGCCACAAATTTAAACATACCATGTTTACTAGCATCGGCGGGAGACTTTCTGCTCTTGACTGGTATGCCATTGCCATACAAACAAAATCGGACGAGTGATTACTATAAACAATACGTGATGCTACTATGTGAGAGACGGTTGGTGAATGTGTTGTTGTATGAGAATGACTTTTTTTCTTAGAAATTTCTTTCCAATATTCGGGTACGTCTTCCACAGCGTCTTGTAAGCCGGAAAAAAAAAATATATATATATACATATATATGGGGTATAACGATATATAAATATTGATATATAAAAATAGTTATGAAAGAAAAGATGTGTATGACATGTAAAAAGTTTTTGTGACGTACTCCATCGTTAGGACTTAGGATATATATATATATATATATATTTATATATATATATATATGTGTGTGTGTGTGTGTGTGTGTGTGTGTGAAGAAATATAGTCTTAAAGTGTGCTATATTTATGGGATAAAGTGCTCAATATCAGAGATAGAGCGTGTGTAAATATAAAAGTGAACATAGAAGTCAACACTTAGAGGCGACAGTCTGTTTCATGCTAGATGCAATCGTCAGGCCATATATATATATATATATATATATATATATATATATATATATATATATATATATATACATACATACATACATATATATATGAGCGCTTTTGAATGGGAGTATTAATCATGATAAATTAAAGAAATCTCTATTTTTTATCTGACTCTTCAAAAAGATAATTAAATAAAACGTATGAAAATAGTACATTTAACACCACTCTTTAGTGCCATGATAAAAAACATAACCAGAATATTTCGATTTATAAAGAATAATTCTTCTATTCCATTTATGAACAACTGCTACATTTTTACTGCTTTCACTTCTTACCAAAAAATAAAATTACCATGGTCGCACCATTGTACTCAAAGTCCTAGATCGCATTCTCCTTTTACAATCCCAGCTTTCCAATTTTGAATTGCCATCCAATCATTTGTTCCTTTATAATTAGGGCTTGCAGATATGAATGAAATTCCCCCGCAATTGTTTTCCTGACGAAAATGTCAACCATTAAATTTGAAAACTCCATCTTTATTACCAAACTGCCTTCCGTTTAAGAATCGCCGAGCAGCATAAACGTTTTAAGAGAAAGGTACGTTCCAAAAATGAAACAGAGTATTATGGGATACTAAAAATTCACTGGAAACAAAGAAAAGCGTACTCAACTGTTACGTGATATCTGTCTTACTGCATGACAATGAATTCTGGACAATTTCCTCAAAGATGAAGAACAGAATTAAAGCAACAGAAATGTGTTTCTACAGAAAGATGCTGAGGATTCCATGGGCCAAACATGTGAGCAACGACAATGTTTTAGAGAAAATGGAAGTAAATAGGAAACTTATACTTGACATCAGGAAGAGAGAGTTTAAATTCCTGAAATTAATGAGGGAGCAGGGCTTGGAAAATCACAGGACGGTTTGAGGGCAAAAGAGACAGACGAAAACAACGCTTTATATATTTGACGAGCCTTAGAAAATGGATAGCGGAATAGGATTTAAAAATAACCAGAAGACAGAATTTATTTAGAGTTGCAAGGGACATAAAGAGAGAATAGTATCCGTTTCCATAACTAATTAAAATATTATTGTAGGGAAATTTAAAGAAACTAACATAAGAACAACTCCAATAATACTTCTTTCTTCTGATCGAAATTTGGTGAAAAATTATGAGAGCGATACTTGAAATTTCCGCCACCGATAAATTAAGCGTCTGGACGGGGGGGTCGAGCCTTGCAATGAGAAGTCGGAGAGTTGAGTCCGAATCCCTGTCGGGTTTGTTACATTCACTTACGCGCAAAATACTCTTGGAAAAGGTATGAATTCATCTTCTCCCCCATCTATAGGTTAAATAATAAGACTTCTATCTAGAAAAAAATATTATTCTTGAAAAATCGTTAATGTAAAAAACATGAATTATTCCGAAAATCCAAAATGTTTCAGCTTTAAATAACCAACAAAGGGTTGATAATCCATAAAAATACAAATCAATCAATGAATCAGGGTTGGGGGGTCACATATTCTTATCATCTCCCGAGCAGACATTCCGATGCCTTTGCTCAGATTCTTGACTTATTTTGTTTAGCTCTATCCACAATTATGGTTTCGATGTGAGATGCGTGTGCCGTTGGGCGCGCCAAACATACCAACAATCACACATCTATGGAAATATAGATGGTAAAATAATAAATAAATACAACAGGACCGGAGAAGTTTTTATTATTATTATTATTATTGCTGTCCCGTGAGACGTATATCCTATGAACTCTGATGATCCCACCAAAGTTTTTTTTTATCCGACCTGTTCGAAACAATAACGTACCATTTATGCATGCATCAGCAAAAATACTTTCTGTTTCAAAGCAGCCTTTGAAGCCCCTTCTGTTTGCCTCAAGGTTCTTGATAAGATCCAGAGACGGGTATGCCATGTAATTGGCCCTGATCTGGCTTGTCGTCTGCAGTCTCTCTCTCACAGTTGCACCGTCGCCTCTCTCTGTCTCTTTTATAAATACTTCCATGGTAATTGCTCCGATGAGCTGCTATCGCTGGTTCCCAGGCTCCATGAATTCAAGCGTCCTACGAGGCTGGCATCCCGTTCCCACCCTTTCACTGTGGAAACTGTTAAATGTAGACGTCTCTTCTACTTCAATAGCTTCATATCTCGCACCTCACGCCTATGGAACTCCCTTCCTCATTCCTGTTTCTTTGATGACTATGATCTCCAACTATTCAAGTGTAACGTCAATCGACATCTCCAGTTGCTTTCATCTATCCTCTATCCTTCTCCACATCCTTTCCTCTAACACTGCTATTTGCTCTCGCTCTAAATCCTCTGTAACCCCTTGCGTGCTAGTGTCTTCCAGCCTTGCCTGGGGCGAAAAGCTTAAAAAAAAAAAGTAATAAACATTTTGCAACTCAATCAGGACTTAACGTTCAAAATATCAGATCTCCTACTTTCTAAAAGGTACACATTTTCCATACAATTCTTTTTGACAAGATTAAACTTTTGGCGTCAGTTTAAAATGACGCCTTCTATTTTTCCGTATATTGTAACATTTTTGCTAAAAGTTCGTATTTTTCTTATTTCAGACAAAAAACTTGGATATTTTCCAACATAGTTCCGTGCCATTTTCAATTTCCAGGATTATAGTTTACTAGCCGAAAACCGGTCTTGCAAACTTTTTTATTAATAAATTTATTTATAAGTAAAGGTGAAAAGATTTGAAATTGGCAACACTGAAACAGACATTAACCACTTCTTTCTTTCATTTTCTCACTGAAACCAGGTAGCGCCTCTGATATTTAGTTCAATGTTTTCACGTGGTCAAAACGGAATAAACCGTTATTTATGGGGTAGATATTATAAAATCTACATTGTATACACAGGGACACAAAAATGCTCGTACGAACTGAAGAACTAACTGATTGAGGGATAAGTAGAATTATAATAGAGATAATTAGAGCTTATATATATATATATAGAGAGAGAATAAAAATATGTCAGTTTAAACTGACACCAGGAGGATATACATCCATGACATTAATTTGCACCCAAAATAGTGATTTCATTAGTATACTTTTATAGTTTGCATTTTTTTTTTACCAAAGTTTCCACCTTGTGAGATTTTCTACACGAGCATCACTGACCTTGTGTATATGATGAATTGTCACAATTTTCAGACAAATCCATAAACCCCACATACACTTGTGACTTAAGTCATTTGTATAGATGCATGGTAGATATTATATTTTTAAAGTAGATTTTATGAAATTATTATATACACTCTGTATTACAACTATTATTTTCTGTTTGGTAGATATTCACCAAGTTTGACACAGGGCCATTTTAATAGGAAAGCCAGTAAAGATCATAACGCTAGCAATGGCACACGTGATTCTCTAATGACCAATTAAACAATATTTATGAAACTTGAACTCAGTTCACGACTAATGGCATGAGAGATTAAACTTGTCAACAACTACTCAAAAGTAAGCATCCTAAATAGTGGCCTTAACTCGTACTGTACCATCCTTATTTGAACATTGTGGACTGGCGCTACAGGATCCCAAACAAAGAATTGTACCAAATAACAGAAAACTCATCATGTGGTGACTACCAACCGTATCAACAACTAAAATGGATAGCACATCTAACTCTAAAAGAAACAATAACATTTTTTACAATGATGTTCATCTAGTACAAGGCCCAAGAGCCACTTGAAGAGGAAGGTTACAGAGTAAGAGGTACCGACCCAAGTAGGGAAATAATGCTACCAAGTCGCAATTGTCCACCGGAAGTGAAAGAGAAGGAAAAAGATTTAAAAGGAAACGGAAATTCAATCCTAAATAGGAAACAAGACACACACCGCTACTCCTTTTGCGGAAAGGCAAAAAGTAAAAGTTTTAGGCGGAGGCGTTAGAAGTATAGAGTTGAAGTAGACTTTAGAAGGAACCGGAAACGTAGTATTAAACAGAAAAGTAGGGATCAGCCCCTATTCTCGTTCAAAAGACCGGGGAGAAGTTTGAACCGGACGATAGCCATAATCAAGATGTTGATTTCCACACTGCTTCAAATAAAAGGATAGAAAGGAAACTCCCATCAATACTGCACAGGTCGATAACAGCTATCGGACTGAAAAAAAAAAAAAATTTGTGAGAAAGATTTTTAAAATTTCAACCGAAACAGTACTGGCTGCTTGGTCAGCGAATGCCAAATGTTTCCTTATATTATTATTACCACTGATCAAAATAAACAGGTCAGGTAAATATTTATTTAGGACGACTGTTCTTGGGTATCTCAGCTTAACTCGAGAGATTGATTTCATAGCAGTTTAGTTATGAAAGATATTACTTGAGTTCGAGCCTCATCGACTGCTGTCATGTTGTGACCGCGTGACAAATAAAAGCTAAGCTTAGAGGTTTATCGGGTTTATGTCGATTGAGGTCAGCATTCGTTTGATACTCCACATTTGTGGCCATGTGCCAGACTTACCTACGCTTCATATGTCTCAGGCTTCATTCGCTCAACGCCATTTTTGACAAGGACTACAAGAGAAGAGCACCCAGTGTGGATCAAACTCATTACAAAACCAGTCGTTTGGAAGTCTTCCTTGATAATAACTGCTCTAAGAAAAGCACCCGAAGTAAAAATTTGCCAAGCCTCGCTTAGTATAAAGGACTACAAGAGTTAAGCACTCAATGAAGATTATAGTTAAATCCGCCGCGGATTATCTATGGCGTTAGCTTCATAATTAGGTACTACCCTCAGATCGTCTGCCACGTGACTACATTATTTAAGAGCCCAGAGAGAAATGAACTTGTAATGGGCGACAATTTTACAGGTGCCCTGACTACATGATCTAGGCGTGCTACTAGATTGGCAAGTAGGTCTCACCGTTTTACTGTTTGGTCGTTTTATTTTACGGCATATCAACCTCAATGGATTATTTAATGCCGACAATTTTTTATTACTGGTAATTTTTTTTTTTTTTTTTCAAAACAGTATTGCTAGTAATAATGTATTTCTGGTAATAATTTTTTATAAAAAATTATTTTTGATATTAAAACCTATTTTTACACATTGATGGAGTTGTAACCCTAGTTTAGGGGTTAACTATTTGCCCATAGCTGGGTTTGGTTTGGTTTGGTTTGTAGCATATCAACCTCAATGAGTTATTTAATGCCGAGAAAATTTTCATTATTGGTAATATTTTTTCCAAAAATCTATTTCTGTTAATATTTTTTCCTTCAAAAATTTATTTCTTCACTGGTAATTTTTTTTTCCTAAAAAATGTATTGCTGGTAATAATTTTTTTTTTTTTTTACAAAGTATTTCTGGTATTAAAACCTATTTTTACACTTTCATAGAATTTTGACCCGACTTTGGGGTTAACTATTAAGCATAGCTGGGACCCTAACAGGTACTACCACCCCAGGTCAGGGTGGACCTGGGAACACCAGCAATTAAGAGGTGGTTGCACGCTCCTCAAAACCTCCTGATCAAAGGCCTTGCTGTTGGACGTAGTTTATCGTCTTACCCAGGACACGGATGTAGTTTATCGTCATACCAAGGACGGCATTTTACTGTTGAACTATCTAGATGCAACCGTCATTTCTATTCTAAGAGTTTATTTTCTCGCATTTACCACCCTTCCGATTTCTTAATTCCCTGATGATACAATCTTCAAAAATTTAAATACAACGTCAAACGTCATCTCCTGCCTTCTTGAGTCCTGTTCCTTTTTTACCCTTTCCTCAATCCTCCCCATTTTCAATCTTTCATTCCCTGTAAACCCTCTGTCCTCTAGTGGCATTGTCGCCGTTCTTGGGATGAAGAAAAAAATATCTTCCTAACTAGTGCTATATGGCAGATTTTCTGATACCATAGCATGAAGAAAAGGTTAAAAACAAGTCTGAAGAAACCACTATTAATACACAGCCTATAGAAATATCAGGTTTTTTTTTCTAACAGATGTACAACCATTCGTTGTGAGGATAACGATAAAGGGAGATAATTGCGAAATACGGATACGGTTTCAGCTTAGTTTAATCAAGAGCATTGTCACAGCAGTGAAACATTAACTGAGAGATTTCACTAGACAAGACCAGCTTCCTAAAAAATGTTGAACATCAAGCACCTTCGAGATATTTACTTTATTTGCCGGCCTATTGGACAGGGATTTAAAAAAATATGAACCAAAAAATTACCCTGCGTCCAATACAGCAGTACCATGTATGAGAGGGACATGAAGACCACGAAAAAGTGGGGTTCACCAGTGCACGCATAGAGCTTAGCGCTGAAACTAGGACTTCTGGAAGTAAACAAACAAGATACCAATAAAAAAAAATATCCCTGAAAATCCCAGGAAAAAGAAATTAAGAAATTTATAGAATTGCACAATATTTTGCTGTTTGTTTTGTAGAAATCCCAGATTTTACAGAAATATTTTCTTTTAATGTTATATTGCTGCTTGCTTCGCGCGTGTTTTTTGTTGATCTGCATGTATTGGAATTTGCTTTTCTGTATGTAATGTGTGGGACTTCATTTACCAACAAGTACCATTTTTTTTTTTTGCCTATAACAATATGTACCAGAGCTCACTGATACCAGTAGACTTATTTGTAGCTATTATGAATTTACTGTTCGTGCAGATGTTGCTCCCTGAAAAACCAAAACAATTTGTTTCAATAAATGCATGATGAAATATACGAAAATTCTTCTTTTCCAAAAGAATTCCTGATAATTAAGCCTTACTTCACTTCTATTTAAAAAGTACAAGTCGTATAATTTATTCTGGTTGTGATGTGTGCATTTTTTTCATTCCATGCCACAATCAGGTTGGGTCCAATAGGCCGGCAAATACGGTGAGATTATCGTAGTAAGGACTGTAGTCAATACGACAGGTGACAGCCGACATGATTGCTTGTCCACTCATCAGAAAGTCATTTGCTAATCATTTGTTATGATAATAAAGACAAAGAGAGGCTTATTCTTTTTCGTGTTTGTGTCTTGGAATGTTAATAAAAAATTATTCCTTGGTTTTCACACGTTTAACAACAGATGATGTTATGTCAAATCTCACCTTGTCAACAGTATAGGTAGGTTACTGTTTCACAGTGGGAGGCAACATCACTTAGCGCTCCCATTAATGCAGTAACATAACATTCCAAACATTTTCTTCAACTCAATTTCACTTATAAACTTGGACCAAAACCTGGAGACTTCCCCACACTGGAATCGTCTCCCCAGGACGATATTATCAAGAAATTACATTCTTGACTAGGGTGAGGTTCGAAACCGAGACAAATAGTCGGAAACGCTCACGCTCTAACTATTTGGCCAGGCGCCAAAACTCGAATTATATTTACTAAACTTATTTTAGTCGTGTATAAAGTCAATAATAAGGCACCGAGTAGGAATCGAATGCCTTATTCGAATATTAGTCTTTGAAAATGCTACTGAAAATGCGGCACGCGTACCGGTGCCGGTACGCGGAGTGTTTTCAGGAAACAAAGAAACAGTAGATACATTCTACGCTAGAGACTGCCGGGATATCTGACTAGGTTTATTTTGTTGTTGCTGTTTTTTTTTTGGGGGGGGGGGTAGCACTTTTATTTTCTATTTATTATGATTACATTTTCAATTACTCGTTTTAAATGTCTTTTCTATACAGCTAACGAATGCGATATCGTAAACAGCAAAACAGTGAACTGAAATACGTATGTATACTATACACCATCCTGATAATGTGGCTTGTGACCTTGTGGGAACCATACCTAAGAATACCAAAAGGCTATTTTCATGGAGATATATTTCTAATTTGGCCTCTAGAAATTCACCTGGCTGTGGAAAAAAAGGAATAGCCATGCTTAGATTTACAATCTATTTGGTATAAGTGAATAATACTACGAACGTTCAAATAATATTTTCTCGGATCGTTATTATATAATTATATGGCACAAATATGGTACCGGTCCCTGGCGCAAATATGGTACTAGTCTCTGGAACACTGGGAAGACATGTTACGTAAATGATGACTAGCCTTAGAATGAATAAGACATCATGTCCCCATGTTTAGTACAGACGGTCTTAAAATGACCCTGAAATAAGACATATACAGTGTAACCCGGATATAAGAGTGTTGTCGGGACCGGAGAAGTCTCTTATATCCGGGTTTCTCTTATATCCGGTTTTGGTCTACTTTGTTTAGGTAAGTATGGCTCTAATTTGGGACCAGAGAAAATCTCTCTTATATCCTGGTTTCTCTTATATCCGGGTCTCTTATATCCGGGTTACACTGTATAATGAGTGAGGATACACAGAGCCGCCCCCTACAACAGCTGCATTGAAAGCTTCGTTCACTGATCCCTCGCACATTAAAAAAAAAAAAAGGTTGCCAAATAGTCTCATAGACCAGTGGCTCCTCAAACTATCTTGTTGTGCCGCAACTACCTCTTTGTAGTTGGTAACTCGTGATAAGCTACATCAAGAACCCGCCATTTTGCTTCAGGCAGTTATTTTTTTATTTACCAGCCGTGGTAATGTTTTCTTCTCAAGTAATTTCAGAAAATATCACAATGTTTGTTTATTTTGCGTCATTAAACTTGGACAGAGTAAAATCTATCTTCGTTAAATATTGTTCAAAATAGCAAACAACAAAAACAAACACAGCTTTTGATTCCACTTTGTTGTTTTTCTTCCTGATCTCATCCTTTATTGGAAACCTTATGAATCAAGGAAGATTTTAATTGCAATATAAACAGTATGAAAAGCTCTGATGGGAGTGCCACAAAGAGAAGGTTTGTGAATTCGGCTCAAATCATTAGTTTTCCCGTGTCTGCAGAACAACATCGCAAGACATAAACAGTAATGGTGATCTTAAAATAACAGACGGGCACACATTTTGAGAGCGCAAATCGAACGAATTAACTATTCATAGACCGTTCGTCAATAAATAATACCAAAAATCTATCTCGCTTCTGCTCGGCCGAATTTTGTTTTCATAAATAACCCAGCACAAGAGAGTTACACTTCAATATTATTTAACAGGGGAAGTGTGGAATTGGTAGAACGGTTAACAATACGAGAAACGAAATCAACGAAGCGGGTTCAAATGACAACCAAGTTTGTTTATGATGACACTACATTAGTGGAAGGATATGAATTCTGAAAGAGTTTATGATCGCATTTCACTAATGGGAAGGTATCATTTTTTTTTTGTGACGAACGGTGGTTGTTAATAATTAAGTACGGGACCAAAGAGAATCTCTCTTATATCCGGGTCTCTTATATCCGGGTTACACTGTATAACTCAAGACTTCAATGTTAAATATAACTATTTAATTACAACTGCAAATAAATACTTAACAAGAACAAAGAAGTAAAAGTCAACCAAAGATAATTAACCATCCGGTAAATCCTAAACCAAAACCCAAATCATCGACGCACAATAATTCACACTAATTTGACTGGATAGTTCCACTCAATAGTCACTCGATAATCAACTCCAGTCATTAGCCTGACACCGCTATTTATACACCTGATGGAAAACATATATTCATAAGTCCAGAGTGTCACGCTCGAACCTCGGAGTCGGTAGTCACTCATTTTTTTCCCTATATGACACATTCTGAAAGAGTTTATGATAAGTTCGCACTAAATGGAAATATATGATTCTGAAAGACTTTATGATCATTTTGCACCAATAAGAAGGTATGATCCTGAAAGAGTTTATGATAGTCTTCCATTAGTGCAAAGTTATCATAAACCCTTTAAAATCATACCTTTCCACTAGTACAAAGTTATGATTCTGAAAGAGTTTATAATCACTTTGCACTAATGGAAGAGTGTGTTTCCGAGATAGACTATAAGAACGATATGATTTCACTTTACAAAATAAACCAATACAAATGAAATTGGGTAGTTATGTCATAATTGAATAGATGTGCGCGTAGTAACGATATTTACTATAGAAATACTAAAAAGGTGACAGCATGTCAACCAGATAATCTTGACTGTTTTTCAACAATTTGATTGTTTAGCTCAATTTAGTTACCATGTTTGGTGGCACTTTAGATGACTCTTCTCTCCATTTGATTTCCTTATTACATCATTATGGAGTGAGACACGATAAAGTACTGCCAGTTTACCCTGTAAATCTTAGCTGATCATTTTACCCCAGGATGGACCGAGAGATATTTTGAGTGAATGTCTTTCCGACAATAAACTCTTCTTTTCTTTTTTTATATGCCGTCAAATGTTTCTCTCACAATTCAGATGGATTTTTCTTCCTTTAATTAAAATGCTAATAGTACAATTTAAGGAACAACAATTCTTTAGTACCACAAATGCAGTATAATCAAAAGATTTTTAATTTTTAGTAAAAAATATTTGCAATTATTTCACACGCTTATTGTTGACCAGATTTAGAATCGTTCATTTCTTACAAGAACTTAACCCAAAACAAAACCCAAAACAAACGTAGACTCGAGATTGACATTCGCTGCCCAGTAAGTGCCTCCCCATTAAATAAAAAGTGGAACGTGTCAGGACACACAATGATGACTGTGGCTGGATCAGAGTAAACTAGGCATTTTAAAGGAACCTAACAATTATTTTAAAAAAATTGTTTTAATATTTTCTTTTAGGTGATTATATAAAATATTTACAAATATTTAGACACAAAGAGGGGTGTATTTTTTGCATATTTTCCCACCCCTTACTGTTTTTAGAGAATAATAGGGCCACAGCTTCACCACACTAGGTGCTGCTGTGGTTTATGTGACATGTAGAATTCTACGGAATAGAGTTGATAGCTTCACAAACAACCGGTTTTGAATTCAGAGTTGCCCTTCTCTTAAACTCGTTGCTTTCTAATTCACCCTTTCTCTCTGAGTGCCTGAGAAATCCCTGTGGAGAAAAGGGCCTCAGCCTCACTGCTCTAGATGTTGCTTCTGTGGCAAGTAAGATTTAAAGAGATGGATTTACCAACCTCACACCCAACTGGTTTTGAATTTCTAGACTGGTTTCCAACCAATACTAGGAAAATCAACCCCACGTACTATTTTCCAATAGCCGAAGGGCGAATATTTTCATATTTTTCCCAAAAATATTTGTACGAAAGTGAACGCAACGAACACAGCCGGGATTTGAACTCTGAACGACGATACCACTTGTATATTGGCTGGAAAATCCCCAGCTGAAGTACTCTTATGTTTTTCAAATAATAACACATCACTCGCTAAAGTGCACAGACATGTACTTTGCTACTGCAACGGTTAGCAACATCGCAAAGGGAATGAGCGGCACAAGTCCGAATTTAACTTCGCTCAAGTTCACTAGGAAAAGACATGAATCCACTTCTCCCTGTGGTCTGTTTAATTGCCAAATATATTTTTTAAAGATATCACGCCCCTAGTATGTAGCTATATTTGACAAAGAAGCAAATAGGGAAGTTAGTTACGGTAATAAACCGTTTTCCCAACATTATTTTACTGGTTCAGACAGTAGATGTTAAAAGCTGTTACCGCTATAGTCAACCATGACAGAAGACAAAAAGAATATGTGGGCTATTAAAAGACAGAGATGTAGTTTTGTGTGTGTGTTTGTTGAGCCGTGGAAAGAGAAACAATAATACTGAAATCCTTGCAAATGACTGAATCGGAAGAAGACGACTTGGAATATATATATATATATATATATATATATATATATATATATATATATATATATATATATATATATATATATATATAGTGTGTGTGTGTGTGTGTGTGTTTGCATGTATACGAATTAAGTAATGCTTCCTTGTATATACAAATATTAGATATGACGCCTCGACCCAGTAAACTTGGGTATAACAAAATAAAAAAAATCACCAAATAAAAAAAATAAATAAAAATAAAAGGCCAAAAGCTTCAGACTTTAAGCAGCTTTTCTGATTTTTATTGGATTGCCATAGAAACAGCCATGGTTTTTCGGACAAATGGAAAGTGGATATTTATAGATATATCAAAAAAGAAAACTTGGGAAAAACATAATACAATGCCACACGGTATACACACCTAAAAATAACCTATGAGCATAGAGAGAGAATGAAGAGAGCAAATTAGATAATGAACAGAGTGAAATAGATGAGGTACTTAGATAGATAGATAGATAGATAGATAGATAGATAGATAGATAGATAGATAGATAGACTGAACAGAGGGAAATAGATGATGTACAGACTTAGATAATAAACAGCGGAAATATAGGGAAGAGAGATGTGTAAAAAACGAAAATAGTTAGAATGAGATCATGAATAGAGATAAATAGATAGATAGTGAAAAGAGTTTTATAATAGACATAGATAGATAGAGAGAGAGATAATGCACAAACTTAGATAGATAGATAGATAGATAGATAGATAATGAACCGGGAACTACATAATGTACACACACACACACACACACACACACACACACACACACACACACACACATATATATATATATATATATATATAGAGAGAGAGAGAGAGAGAAATATATAGATAATGAATTGAGTGATAGATACAATGAACATAGAGAGAGTGAGAGAGAGATAATTGACAGAGTGAGACAGAACGAGCGATAAATAATGAACATAAACAGAGATAGCGGGAGTGAGAAAAGAATTCTGAAATAAAACAGAATATAATTTTGAATAATGTACTTTTCGTTGTTTGACCCGGCAAATTTATGCTCTGTGCAGTGCCGGAAAATAGTACAATATATTTTTTTAAAGAATTTATATCAATTTTAATTTTGTGTAATTATGCATTAATTAACTGTATGTATTAAAAAAAGATTCGGAATAAAATCCCTTTTACACCTAGCTCTTGCATATTTTCTGTTTATTTTGATGCGAAAATAAATATCAATAAGAATGGAATTTATAATTCTCTGATACGGTTTCAAACTGCGGTCAGTTATTACAAATTCGATTGAAATAATTGCTTTATAAACCGCTAAATGACATTTGAAAACGAATGAAAAAAAATCTAATGTCAGATTCATAAAGTAATGGCAGTAGATTCATAAAACCGGGATCATGTATATTGCCGGAGTACATATTTCCAGATGATAATCTAAATAATTTTAAAAAATAAAAATAAAATAAATAAATTTCATCTTAGGACTTTGGATATGAGCTCAGTCGGGATGCTATGTCAAAGACTAATATAAAATCTAAATAACATGCGAGAGAATGAAAATACTTTGTCCGAGAACTTTTACAAGATAAATGAACACAATATTTCACCTTTATTCAGGTAAATAATTCAACTTTGATGTCCTAGCAAATATTCACATGTACTTGTTTACGAAAATCTATAATCGTCAACAAAGATAAACAATTCAACTTCGATGTCCTAGCAAATATTCACATGTACTTGTTTACGAAAATCTATAATCGTCAACAAAGATTAACAATTCAACTTCGATGTCCTAGCAAATATTCACATGTACTTGTTTACGAAAATCTATAATCGTCAACAAAGATAAACAATTCAACTTTGATGTCCTAGCAAATATTCACATGTACTTGTTTACGAAAATCTATGATAGTCAATAAAGAAAGCAGAATCGGCAAAATGTGTTGTATTCGCTTCGGACCAATGCTCTTCTCTTTATCTTCACTGTATATCTTAACAAAATATCTCTTCACTCAAAAGAAATGGATTTTGGTACCATTCCTTAACCACTGCCCCAAAGTAACTTGCTTTCAAACTAAAAGTGTATGAATAACGAACAAAGAAAGTCGTGAATCTCTTTCTCCTCGCGCTCTGTCCAAACGTCAGATAATTTGACAAAATCTTTTTTTTCAGCCATGACCCGATAGATGAGAGAGAAGGAAACCGGTGAGTGCCTGGACAAGCCAAAAAGCCTAGTGGTTCATAAATTTGGTGGCAAAGAAATTGCGAGTTCAACACCTGGGTAACGTAGTACGGACACAGACTCAACAGAAACAGGGTGAACAATAACTTAGAGGGGAGTATTAAACAAGAACAAGACGAGATATACCGAGACGTGAAAAGAACAACGAAAACAATCTCCAGTCGCAATTTATATAAAACGGTTCAGTTCGAAATTCCCTGAAGGTTACCCAGGTCGACATACACCTGAAGAAGGTCGAAGGGCACAACGGCCGAAACGTTGTGAAAATGTAAATAATACAAGTAACTGTTATGGTAATTTACCCACGCACACATGGACTCTCCCAGATGTAAATAAGCAGGTACTGCCTTTTGGGAGAGGGAAGTTTCCAGCAGTCAGCTCTGACAGTCGGACCGAACATTCTTGCTGTAACACTCTCGTTTGTATATGTTTATATTACTGTTTCTGTTAAAATATTTGTTTAACTCAATTTCTCTCTTGTGTCTTTATTTATGTCCCTAACAAGGCCACAACAGTAATTTGTACCAAAAGTTGTTACACTTATTGTCAACCTTGACTAAAGGCTAATCACTATAAATGCGAGAACAATGTTGGATATTTAACATTTTATAACCCACTGAACTTTTTGCAGTTACTTTTATAAAAAGAAAAGAATTTTTTAAAAAAGAAAAGAAACAGTTCCTAAAAATTCTCCTTTTTTCCAAAGATTCTCGACTCCATCCTAAGCCCACACAGGCAGATTTATTTATTTATTTGAGAAACTCTTTTTTATGAAAAAGTTTCAAAAGAACGATACAGTTCAGTTAGCTCTTTCCACCGACTGTGCCCGCCATAGACTCTCCACAGGTGACCAGTATCAGTATTTACAGTGACCCAATTAGAGAAAAAAAATTAATAACGTAAAAGGAGATAAAAAAGATGAAACTTTGGACGAGACCAACTTCAATTGTAGTAGAGAAAATTTAGTCCCACGTTGGATTCGAGAGAGCATGAAACTTATCGCTCCGACTCTGTCTTATTTTCTCTAACACCCAACAAACACCCACCCACCCAAATAAACGCACGCACGCACGCACATAAACAACTGAGAGAGGAATAGAGAGACGAGCGTAATTGAATCCCGAAATATATATGTGCTATGTGAAGTTTCGGGGAACTTCAACAACGCACACCAACCAAATGTAAGGAATTTTCCTAGCATCTTTGCAATGGTTAGGCTATCTGATTTTTACAGGTCAACCCTTGTTGAGTTATTCAGTATCAAATTTAGTATGAGGTACCCAGCAAGGGCCGAATTCATAGCTCAATAGTAACAGTCATGAAACTACCTAACGAGTTTGTGTAAATGAACAACAGGGAATTGGGAAGAGCTATGATCGCACCCCACCCCCCACCCCAAAAAAAAGAAAAAGAAGTAACGATTAGCCAGACTAGCCTTTGATAACCATAACTCCACGCCGGCGTGCTTACTATTTTGTGAGTTCGTTTGTAAAATCGCTGTATAATTACTTAACAGGGACTCCTTAGAAGGAGGCGGTGGAAACTATGTGTTAGGCCATAAAAAGTTACTTCCGTTAAGTCCTCGAGCTTTTGGGTAACACCTTTGTATGCACACGAAATAGAAATACTCTGGCTGCTTTTAGCAATTTATAAAATAACGGCGTATGATTTTGTTGGTAACACTTGGCAGATTGAGGCAGTTTTAGATTCACAATGTAAAGACAACGCTACCATAAAGATTTGATAGAATTTCACATGATGAATTATTCTAAAATGATCTTTGACTGTTAACTCTAGAATTTTGTTGGGAAATAAATGTTTCTCTCTACCCAATAAAAAAGAAAATTATATTTTAGCATCAGTGAAATCATTAAGGTCCCAAGCTCTTCGTAACATGTTTCAGAAAATAAAATTATTTGGTGATATCCATCTTCTCCTCAAGTAACATGCGACGGAATGTATTGGGTTATATGGTACCAACAGCAAGGCGTAATCCCTAACCTCAGCTAATCTGGGTCATGATTTTGAATTCAAAGTGATCCTTCTCCTAGACTAGCTGACACTCAAGACACGGAAGCCCTGTCTGCACTTCTATATGATACATAACTGGCGATTACATGATGCCAAATAAGGTGCGCTCAAATATACACACACGTCTAGCAATTACTGCAACTAGATTGCGAGAAAATGAAATAATAAAGTATTTACGGACTTTTAAAAAAAATTATTTCACCCCAAGCAAGACGGGAATGCCACTAGTGCCTGTGGGGAGGGGGTTACAGTGAGTGAAATTGAAAGAGAAGACTAAGACTAGGGAGGGTTGAGGAAAGAACAAAAGATGAACGGGATTCAAGAAGGCAGAAGATGGCGATTGATGTTGCATTTAAACTTTTGAAGTTTAGTTATCAGGGAAGCAAGTAAACGGGAGGGAGTTCCACAGGCGGGAAGTGCGAGAAAGGAAACTGTTGGAGTAGAATTGGTGGTTGCATTTAGCTATTAAAGGGGAGGGACCTAAATGCCAATCTAGTAGCACGCTTAAACTCATGTAATACAATTTAAAAATCGTGAAAGTTCAGCCTAAACTGCTGATACCATCAATATTTGCCTCTGACAGATTTGTTCACTTCCAACAGCTGGCAGGGTAGACTGGTCTATCTAATCTCGGACTTTTTACTACAAAACAGTGAAGAAAGCAACACTAAATCCTTCCGCTGTCTTTCCTAGGCTATCATAACAATTCATAGATAATAAATAAAAGGAATCTGTGGAGAGCCATGACTGCCTATTGCACGGATGGAAATGTCAAGAAGATACTTGCTCGGGTTGGCATTTGACATATCCAAAATTACCGGATATAGCTGTGAATCGATAGTAAAACTAGAAGTCATCTTAGGCCATGCTTTGATCTTCTATTCACACGATACCAAGTGGTTTCTGCAGCATCTACTTTGGAAAATCTATACGTGACACGATAATAGAAACGTATATATGAGGTCAGTTCAGAAATGTGTCAGTCATTTAATCAGTCTATATAGATGCAATGGTGTATCAGTCCGCTTAGAAGAATTTATCTGCATACACTTATTTCAGGGTCCATTCCACTTTTCAAGACACTATGCAGTCAGTTCTCCTAGTTTTACTATTGATTCACAGCTATATCCGGTAATTTAGGATGTGTCAAATGCGAACCCGAGCAAGTATCTTCTTGACATGTCCATTTGTGCAATAGGCAGTCATGGCTCTCCACAGATTCCTTTTATTTATTATCTGTGAATTGTCATTGCGTTCTCCTTAATCTCGTCTAGTGTCGAAAATCTCCAAACCTTCAACAATTACAACTAGTACGTCACAGTGACCGAAATCTATGCCGTAGTAGGTTAGGGGCTGACAGAACTGGTTGATAGAACATTCAGTCCAAAATTCTTGAACCAGATTTCGTTGATCTGCTTGTTTGGTCACCGTAAATGCATCGCTTCACTAAATGGCGACTCACTGCCGAAACAGCGGGGGACGAGGAGAGTGTCTGTTCACGCATGCGTAATAAGCTCTCCTCTGGTGATCCAATTATATTAAGATAGTGTAAACTAGTTCTCAAGGTGTTCAAAATGGCTGTATGCTTTCCGGATGGAAGTGGTTCAGTGACGTCCCCGGACGAATTCTCGGTGTCGTGACGCGTTGCATGATATAACACCAACACTCAGGTGTAGGCGGTGCCTTTTTAATTTCGTCTTATGTCTCTCTCTCTCTCTCTCTCTCTCTCTCTCTCTATATATATATATATATATATATATATATATATATATATGCACATGCGATTTTTACAAGTGCTGTAGATATAATTAACAGACAGACACGTTTACCGTGTCGTATTCTTTCAAAAAAAAAAGAAAGCTGTCTGTCCATTGATTTGATGACAACAGGAAGGTCTTTGTTAGATTTGTACCTGCTTTGCAAAATAGCTGAACGACAGAGCAACTTACAAACATGTAATTTCTTTTTTAGGGAACAAAAAGATAAAAAAATCGGCGTTTACGTCATAAGTACTGTTGAAAGGCGAAACACAAGGAAGCATGATTCGCTGGTTACCGAACACAACCCCATTGCCGAACAACATTTCTTTTATTTTCTTGCATTGAAGTCTATATGTTCTCGTCAGTTTATAATCATCCTTTCAGTGGAACTTACAATTAAATGCAAGAGAAGTAGGAAAAAAATGAAGAAACATTTGACTCGATCAGCGAAAGAGTATTCAACTGTTACGTATATATATATATAATGTCATTGTTATTAGGCATTTAAGAGAGATGTCCATGAACAGGCCAGAAAGAAAGAATTTCACGCTTTTACTATTAACATTTGCAGGTTTGGCTGTATGACGTGGTAGTAGTAGTAGTAGTAGTAGTAGTAGTAGTCTGGAGAAACTGTGGTGCAAGTTCATATTACACCGAATTCAAAAAGATTTTATATAAATAGGTGGGAAAATTTAACACTCATTCATACTGCATTGAAGAGGCATGACCTGTGGGTACTGCATTTATTTCATTGTGCTCCACGTCCGTGTCCTTGTGCCAGACTAGGGTTAGTAAATATATAATGTTTTGATAAGCTGTGAATAAACAGTGAAACATTAACAAAAATTATCACCGGCTTTTGTTTTTATCTGAATTTCTGGGATGAAGAGTTTTACATTCGTACAGATGGTTTCATTTTTATTATTGTTATCAAAACGTTTCGGCTGTTGTGCCTTCCAGACTTCTTCAGATGTCTGTGGATCTGGGTAAACTTCGGGGAGTTTTGAACTCAACCCTTTATTTAATCTACGGGTCTAAAGTGTTCTCGTTCAACTGTCCAAGTTATTATTTGTAGAATGAGAATAAAGAAAAAGAAAAAATTACGTTTTGGTCTTGTTCGGGGAATGGGTGACCGTTTAGGGATATCAGATGCTGTAATGCTGAATGTGCGGGTGGTATGGCTAGCGGCCATATCACGTTGAAACAACGGCTTCGTACGATCAGCAAAGTTGAGCCTGGTCAGTACATACATGGGTGACCGCTTGAGAATACCAGGTGTTTGTAAGTTTGGATGTGTGGTGTTGCAATGAATAACAACTCTAAATTTTTAATTGGAGAACCGAGTTCGAATCCCAGTCGAGTACGTTATAGCCACTTATGTGCAAATGCCTTTGAAAAGAGTATCTCTTCTCCCCACCACGTGTGGGTTAATTAGTAGAACTTGTATCAGTAAAAAATCTTACAATCTAAAAAATTAGTTTTTCCTTTAAATAACCAGCAAAGCGTTGAGAAGACGGAGAAAACAAATCAATGAAACAATCATAAAAAATCTTCCATGTTTTTTATATATTATAGATTTTCTCTTCTCTTCTAATGCATTCATTCAACCGTCCTCGGTATGGCGATAAACTACATCCGCGTCCTGGGTAAGACGATAAACTACGTCCAACAGCAAGGCCTCTGGTCAGGAGGGTTTGAGGGGCGTGGAACCACCTCTTAATTACTAGTGTTCTCAGGTCCATCCTGACCCGGGTGGTAGCACCTGTTAGTGTCCCAGCTATGGGTAAATAGTTAACTCCGAAATTAGGGTCAAAACACTATGAAAGAGTAAAAATAGGTCTTAGTACCTGAAATACTTTGTAAAAAAAATATTACCAGCAATACTTTTTTTGAAAAAACAAATATTACCAGCAATACTTTTTTGAAAAAAATATATTACCAGCTATACATTTTGGGGAAAAAAATCTATATTACTTGCTATACATTTTTTTTTAAAGGTCTATATTACTAGCTATACATTTTTTTTGGGGAAAAAAATCTATATTACCAGTTATACATTTTTGGAAAAAAAAATCTATATTACAGGCTATACATTTTTTTTTAAAAATATTCCCAGAAATAGATTTTTTGAAGGAAAAATATTACTAGCAATACATATCTGAAAAAATTTTTTACCAATAATAAAAATTTTGTCGGCATTAAATAACCCATTGAGGTTGATATGCCATAAAACAAACCAAACCAAAGCATTAATTCAATTTCTGCAGAATTTTTTTAATCAGTTCACCCCAGATCAATGATAAAATTGTGTGACTTAGTTACCAATTTAGTAGTTTGCTTAAATTTATGTAGTCGAGGCACCAAGGATTTTCCTTTTCCATTGTGATTCTTTCCTCTTTAGATTTTGTACATCCCACTTAAGAGCACGCTTTCTGTCCTGCTAATTATTAGGTTGAGTCATAAGTAATTTCCGTTTTTGCAAGCCAAATGGAAAGACGAATGTATCATCCTAATTACTAATTATACGTAGCGGTTAACAATAAATTTGCAGTAAACAAACACCTTAGTTTTGCACGACAGTGGCTGGGTACACAGTGGATTAAATTTGTTGTTTTCTCCCAAAATATTACAAAGACGCATCCGGCAAGAATAAGGCAGGAAACAAATCTGGAACTCGGTTGGCCTGTTCTACCCCACCCGCCATATTTACTTTCTTCGATCGCTGCAAAAACACTTTGATGGGGTAAAACTTTTTCTAATGAAAGCCAGATTCAAGAGTTTGTTGAAAAGCTTTTTACATCAAAACGTGCGGAAAAACATCGAAAAGCTGCCTGATAAGCGACAACAAGTCAATGCCAAAAATAGTTTGTTATATATGAATAAAATGTCGCTGCCGACACTGGAGTTTAAAAATAGATCACCAGAGAGCAAACACAGGCGATCCCATTTTGAATAAGTAGATCACGTGATGGTAAAATAAACGTATATATGGGAATTAGCGTGGCGTCCAATTGATCACTATTCCTACACTATCCGCTATTACTATTCGGATCACTATTTCTACACTATCCTCTATTACTATAGGGATCGCTATTCTCTATACCAGTAGTTTTCAACCAGGGTTCCGCGGAACTCTAGCGTTCCGCCATTAAAGCCCAGGGGTTCCGCAAGAAGTTACACAAGTACTATGATTGACAGTAATTTTTAATTCTCCTGTGCAGATATGTGTGTTTAGGTACCTCCACTAAATCAATAACAAAAAAGCATAGTATGAATAAAAAAAGGTCCCAAACTTAATAAAACAAACTTTTTCCATCAAAATGTTTATATTTTTATTAAGAGGAAAGATCAAAGTAATTTTTAATTATTTTTTAAAAAATTTTAATCCCTTCGAACATATTCGAAATTTTGTCAGAATATTTTGTTTTGATTTGAGTTATCAGTTAAACAAGCGTTATGACTGTTTTACAATGGAAAACGTAAAAATTATATCATCCACTTTTTTCGGTGACAAAAACGTTAATTTGAAAATTCTCGCAAAAATCAAGTAATTGTTGGATTTTAATAAAACTTTCAGGACTTCTTCACAAATTAATGAAATTATTTTTGAAATTATTATTTTAAAATCTTGGTAAAAAAATTTTTTTTTACTTCTGATTCCCCGCTCCACGTAAATCCATGAAATGTTAAAAAAAATTGTCATTGGTAGCTAACTTTTGTTTTATTAGTTCAACGCAGGACTCATTGGGAAATATAAATCATCTATTTTTTAAAGTTTAAATGCACTGTTTTTTTGCATAAGACAATTTATTGCAGGGGTTCCTCGAGTCACTGGAATGTTTCTTTGTGGTTCCGCTCCAGCAAAAAGATTGAAAACCACTGGTTCATACGATTCACTATAATAATTCTCTATACGGATCACTATTCGAGTGAGTACTACTAGTGCGAGTGTTATTCGAAGGCGTCTGACACCAGTATTGTCCAATGGCGTTACTATAGTTGTATCTGCGATTACAAAGTCTCTACTACAACGTGCATTACGAAAGTGACAACGAGTATTCGTTGACATTACAAAAGTGGCAACGAGTGTTTGTTGACATCACAAATTAATTGAATAAAATATAATTGCACTTGAAAAATAAAACTGATAAACAGAAACGGAAATTATTTATGACTCACCCTAATATTTTTATCTTTTTATGCATATCTGTGTTCAATTTTTTTTTTCTGTCTGCGCATTTCTCACTGAATCATTCATCTTTTGCTTGCTTGAATTTATTTCTAATGTATTTGCTTAACATTACATATTGTACGCTATTTTCACTTTCTGTGCCATTATCTTCTCTCTCTCTCTCTCTCTCTCTATATATATATATATATATATATAGAGAGAGAGAGAGAGAGAGAGAGAGAGAAATTATAATGAAATTCTTAATCTAATTAGATATATATATATATATATATATATATATATATATATAATTAGATTAAGAATTTCATTTTTCATCCATTTTTTCCTTCTCTTTCTTCCTTTTGAGATGGCGTCTTTGATTGTCATCACTCGTGCTCTCCTTAAGGTGTTTCGTTTTGAGTTTTTAACCTTTTCCAAAGTCGTTTTTTTTTATCACATTCACCCCATGCAAAGCCATAAGCCACAATGTGTTACTGGGTGGGGAAGAATTAGAAAACAAAAACATGACTGAGGAGCGAGAACAATAGAAGAGTAATCAGGAGGACATCAGATCACAATTGACATTGCATTCCAATTTTTGAAAATTAAAGTTGACTGGACAGCATGGAGCCGGAAGGGAGTTCCACAAGCGAGAAGTGAGAGACAAGATACCGTTAGCATAGAGCTTACGTCTAGCCAACTCAACTGTAAATTGATGAGACTTCGTCTCCAATCTGGAACTGCGCTGATTCAAAAAGTCTAGGCATCACAGCGAAGAGCGATATCTATTTGTAAATATTTACAAAATGTGGCACAATGCCAAAATGTTGAATGGGGAAAAGAGCGGTCTTCATCTGTCTTAACTTAAAACTTAGCCACAAACACTGGCCTAAACATATCACAATATTCCTAACACCAAAATAACACTTTCTTACTCACCTTTCTTGCTACATTCATCATAATACCTCATGGTCCCTATGAAAATCCTAACTAGTCCCCATATGTACAATTCATTGTCTGTAAGGGAGGGGAATAAAACAACAATTTAAAAACTAGACCCACAGCAAAAAAGCAATATTTATTCTGTTAAATACACAGAGATGTGGCACAAGGCCGAAGCGGGGTTTGGGGAAAGGACGGTCTTCTTCTGTCTTAACTGTAACTTAGCTAGCCGCAAACACTAACCCAATCGTACGAACAATATTCCTTACACCAAAACAACACATTCATACGTACCTTTCTTACTACAATCACCATAATACCTCGATGTCTCTATGTAAATACTAACTAGTCCCCATATTTACAATTCAGTGTCTGTGAAGGGAGGGGAATAAAATAACAAAAATAAAAAAACTAACCCCAATGACCCACAGTGAAGACCTCATCCAAATAGTGGAACTCCTTCCCTTATTCCTGTTTCCCTGACAAATACAAGCTCCAACTATTTAAGTGTAACGTCAATCGACATCTCCAGCTGCCTTGATCTATCCACTTCCCTTCTCCACATCCTTTCCCCTTTCATTCCTATCTGCTCTTGCTCCAAATCTTCTGTAACCCCCTTGCCTTGATCGATTCACTATCTTTCTCCACATCCTCTACTTTACCACTCCTATCTGCTCTTCCTCCAAACCTTCTGTAACCCCTTGCGTGCTAGTGGCTTCCAGCCTTGCTTGGGGTGATAAGCTTAAAAAAAAAAGTCACCATGTAAGTATTTATAGAAAAGCCACGGGGGGGGGGCAACTTTAAGGCGATAGGAAAGTGATTAAAGCCGAGACGCCAGATCAGGACCAATAATATTGCTGATTCTTACATTTGTTTTAAACTGTCTCTGTACAGTTTATAGCATTTTACGCATTGCTTTAGGTTTCTTAAGTTTCTATCATTTGTACTTTTCGTTTGTATATGACTGGGGGGTGATTGTTCCCACAGAAAACGTTTCGGCAGATTCTAGAATACAAAACTGAATTTGTAGACTACGACCCTCTGTCTGCCTTTGTCCTCCGCTGTAAATATTCACCTTTCGGATAACCCTTTTATCGATCTACATGCAAAAGTGTTCCTCCCAAAAAGGTGTACATAGTTTGATAATTGCAATGTAATTTTTCGAAATAATTTAATTAAACCCATCCATTTTTTCATTGTATAATAAACAGGGAATAGCCTATCTATTGTAATTTAGTGATTTTCTCTATAATTATCGATTAATCTCTTATCAGTTTATATTTCTGTAATAGACTTTTTTTATATTGAGTCATTTAAACTAAAACGGCATTTAAATAAAAATACTGAAAATTCTTTCAAAACTTTATAACTATATTATTTACTATTTATGTCTTTAACATACAGGTAAGAATATTATGATGGAAACTTTTAATTAACCTTATTATGAAAGTTTTTTATTAACTTACAGGTAAGAACATTGTTATGAAGACCTTTAATTAATTAATCTACTCGTAATTATAAAAGTCTTTACCTTACAAGTAAGTAAATTATTATGTATGTCACTAACTTACAGGTAAGAATATTATTATGAATAAATTTAATTAATTTACAAGTATTTTATTATGAAAACCTTTTAATTAACGTATAGCTACGTACTTTACTATGAAAGGTAAGAACATTGTTAAAAAGCCTTTAATTAAAGATAAGAACAATATTATAAATGTCTTTAATGAAGTTAAAAGTAAAAACTTTATTAGGAATGACTTTAATTAAGTTACAGGTAAGAACTTTATTATTAAATCGTTTAATTACCTTAACGGTAAGAGAAATATTTAAAAGCCTTTAATTAGCTTACACGTGAGAACCTTATTATGACATATATTAACTTAAAGGTAAAATCTTTATTATGTCGTTATCTTAAATCGAAATACGTTATTATGTAAGTCGCTAACTCGGTTACAGGTAAGAAAATTATTATGAAAGTCTTTAATTAACTTACATGTAAGCACCTTATTATAAGAGCCGTTAATCTACAGTTCTTACCTGTAAATTACATAGCAATAAGTCAACTCCTACCTAACCATCTTTCATGATAGATGTCATCCAGTGCATCGCAAACAATGTGACTAAAATATGCTGGAGCCCCATCATGCATGAACTATTTGCATGTTCGTATTAGCAGGGATACATCCTCTAGCAGGTCTGGAACCTAGTCTACATGGCAACACAGCACCATCTACCATAAACTTTATTTAAACTTAATAACTGAAAGATGAAGGGACATATGTTTATATGGAACTTTGTCCTTGTTTTAGTGTGAGGACCTCCCCTCCCAAGTTTATAAATTTTTTTTTATATACCCTGTAGATATAAGTTTAATTAAATGCCAACGAAAGTTCCTTGTTAATTATATTTTGATTTATTCTTTTGATATTCCGAATAATTTTCTTGGTTTCAGATTCATGAACATGAAATTAAATAAAAAAATCTGCCCAAATACACCCAATGGAGAAAGATATACATATGTTTATATATACGGATATACACGAAAATATTTATACAGCTGTTACACATGTATAGACATGTCTATATAGGCCCATGCGTATTACAGAAACACACACATTTTATATATATATATATATATATATATATATATATATATATATATATATATATATATATATATATATATAGTACAGGTAATAAATCCGTTGTTATATAATCAAGGTGGATGCTAGTAGTATCAAATATTAAAATTGATCTGCAGAGAGCTCAATTTATTTATTATAAGAGAGCATATATATTTTTTACAGCAAAAATCCAAAATTACCTCATGTGGGTATAGTCTATTTCAGACCAGCAAAACCGAATGCCGATTCTCATCAGCCCTCAAGTGCCTGTCTGGAATTAGGGTTTTGAATTTATTTTAGACAGCAGTCCTACTGAAAGGGATGCCTTGTTTTTGATAATGAGCTTGTGTTGGTTACAAAAGGAGAGTGTAAAGTATCTTTTTAAGAGGAAGTGATATCACTCTCTCTCTATCTACTATATATATATATATATATATATATATATATATATATATAAAATGTGAGTGTGTGTGTGTGTTTAGGTGTGTATATATGCGTACACAGATAATTCTGTCAGATCAAGTAACAAAAAATACAATTAAAATAAAATGCAAACCCCATTCCATAAAACAAAAATGTCACATTAAAAGAAAAACAACCTATTAAACAAATCAAAGATAGGAAAAGAGCCAACTACAAACAATTGAAAGATAATTGTTGTCAGTATAAACCAAAATACAAATAGAACCCCCCCTATATATATATATATATATATATATATATATATATATATATATATATATATATATATGATATTTATTGGAAAAAGGAACAAGATTTAACAATAAAATACACATCTTCAATAGAACCCATTCCAAAAAATTAGGTTTCACCGATAAAAATCCCCGAAATATCTATCGAGAGAGAGGGAGAGGGAAAAGTAAAAAAAAAAAAAAATAACTCAATAACGCCAACCTGATAAAAGTAACAAAAACGATGCAGAGAAAAAACAAATTCAAATATGGCTGACGAACAGAAGAGACAATAAAAGAAATAAAAGGAAACAAGAAGCGTACAAGAAGATTGACGCCATCTTACAGCATACAAATCATTCCAAATCGCTTTATCATCTGCACCCCTTGCAAGCCTGTCCTTACTATCATTTACTTTTTGTAGAGCAGTTTCCGTAAAAAGAGA
>OZ038498.1:31781581-31851581 GCA_964036315.1 Acanthosepion esculentum
GTACAGGGAGGAAGCAAACGGTACATATTGGGAAGATATGTAGGATAGATAACGGTTGGCTCTCGATTCGAAAATGTGAGAGTTTTAATGGTCGGTAAGGAAACCGATCAAGAATCTGTTCCAAAATACAACAATTCTAGGGAAGAATCTGTAGAACTTCTTCCTTATCAATGGAATACGTAGAGAATATGTGGCCTGGACAAACAATACAACATTGAACAAAAAAATTAATTTTCTGAAGAGGAGTGGTTTTGAGAAAAACGCTGATTGTGGAAGAACTTTGAGTCCGGGTTTCATGTTCATCTACAACATAATCATAGGTAATTTCATCAAATAAGTCCATGTATTATGTATATCGTCCCAGATCTTGTCAGAATATGCTTCGTACTGTATTGCAAAGAAGGCAGGGGCAGAACTGACCAGAGAGGACCTCCTGACCGACGAGTGGAAGCCACATGACCAGACAACCTGCACCTAGATTGTAAGTTCAGGAAAAAAAAAACTTCATGACAGAGATAGATATATAAAGTTCCACCCCAGCGATCAAAGGCATAGAGAGTCTCTCAGACATCGCAGGTGAAAATGTAAGGTCCACGTCCGGGTGAGGTCACTGGAGCCGACCAAACGCACACTCTCACTGGCCAAGAGTAACTGACAGGGTACCGAAGCGAAATAAAATGTGATGTTAAATTTAAGAGATAAAGTATTATGTCATCATTACTCGACACGACAATAACATAATTGACATTGATACCCAGAAAAAATGCCCTTTTATTTCAATGAACCATTCAAATGAGCCACTTGCTCAATGTAGCATTGTACAGTAACAATCCGCCTGGGTTCAAGTTCCAGCAATTAATCATTAAAGGCTTGTTTTTGAATTTCACTAAACAGAGTGAATAAATTTTCTGCGGCAAATTTTATTTCCGATATTCAATGCTGTTTTCGATCGAGCTATGATTTTATATTATTAGTTTTAGAATACCTTGATTGATTCAATTTTTATCAAAAATAATTTTCTTGTCCAAAATGATAATAATTTCTATGTTAACAAAAATTTCAAGTATTTAAATTATAATAATAACATTTGACGTCGATCCATTTACTCCGACGTCCAGCGATCCCCTCAAAGATCACTAGGTTCATTTTACACTGAACAACGTAGGTAAGTTTATGTGTAGTGATTCCGATGCCCTCACCAATGATGAGTTCAGCGAGATAGAGAAACTAAAGGGTGCTTCCACCGTCTGGAGGCTAAATCTGTACAAACGAGCGAACGTATAGTAAGGGCAGTGATAACATGACATCGCTAGGCGGAGCGGTGGCCTTCCGAGACGGAAATCAATGACCACGATGGAGGATTCCCTCCGATTAAATCAATGGCCACATCGGTTGTGATCTGACTTGAAGATGGATGGACCTCGCCAAATTTACTTTACCCAAGATACGCTATGCATGAATGAATACCTACCGAGACATGTAAGGGTGAACTGATCAGGTGTTCAGATGCGCAGAGACCCTACGACCACACCTAGAATTCCATTTCTACTTTTGTTTGAAGCCATTATTCCTAGCTTCTAAACACAATGCTACATTTAACTGATCGCACAGCCAATAATGAGCAAAGTGATTTCAAAGACAATTTCTCAAATTTCCCTAATATTATCCAAAATATAGCGCTGGTGACTTTTGCATCAAACTCTTAAATACCTTTCCACAAAATCACGTAACTTATGAAAGAGAGAGAGAAGTAAAAGAGAGAGAGAGAAGTAAAAGAAAGAAAGAGAGATAAGTAAAAGAGGGAGTGAGAGAGAAGTAAAAGAGAGAAAGATACGAATGGCAGGACGACTAAAGATGGAATGATTTTGTGCAACGTTAAATCTTCTTTAATTATACAGGTTATTGTATGGACCGTTTATAAAAGTGTTCAGACGTCTGGTAAAAATAGACAGTGAGTAAATTTACTTAAGCGGCTCTGAACATGGATAAATTGCTCGATCATGTAATTACCGCTTATGCAATATCGTTGATAACGAACATTTTTCTAAGGACTTTAGGATTACTTCCCGCTCCAGAAGTCAACGCTGTAAATAGAAGTAAGGAAACTGAAAGCGTTATATCCCAGTTCAAATGGAAGACCTACATTATGGCAAATTAATATTTAATCACTAGTGTATTAGTGTATATATATATATATATATATATATATATATATATATATATATATATATATATATATATATATATATATATATATATATATATATCTTGGTGTGCTTATTTCCATACACTCATATTTTATACATAAAAATGAGAATACATTAAACATACATACACACACACATAGGTGTGTGTGTGTGTGTGTGTGTGTGTGTGTGTGTGTGTGTGTGTGTGTGTGTGAGAGAGAGAGAGAGAGAGAAGACACGTATATGCATAGTTTATGTTTGAAATACACACATTCAGACAAAAGGCACTTTCGGATGCAATACCCCATTACTACATTTACACACAGAAACATACATATAATCCTATATATGGACATGAAATTTACAAATCAAATCTTTTAATTCTACCAGATCATCTTAGATAAATACAATATGCCACCGAAATCTTGCCAAGATAATATTAACCTAAAAGTAAATCCGAACAGCATATTTAGATGAAATTAATGTTATTAATCTAGAAAGAAGTGTCACTGACTTTAATAATTTGATGCTTTTGATATCATCATCAGCTCATTATGGTTGGTTTGGATTCACCTCCTTTTGTTTTACGAGTGCATACACACACACACACACACATTATATATATATATATATATATATATATATATATATATATATATATATATATAGAAAGAACAGTAAGATATATAATCCGGTGTTGTTATTGATATTTTTTATTTTTTATTTTTTTACAAAACAGTGGTCAATGTAAATTTACAGAGCATAAATATTATAAATTAACTGATTTAAAATACTTTTTTTTCGCTACCCAGTAATAACCATGTTTCAAAAACTGAAGCTAAAAACTTCAAATTTAATTATATAATTAAATTAAAAAAACAGAACTAATGCTTTTAATTTAATTATATAATTAAATTTGAAGTTTTTAGCTTCAGTTTTTGAAACATGGTTATTACTGTATAGCAAAAAAACATTTTAAATCAGTTAATTTATAATATATATATATATATATATATATATATATATATATATATATATGATTCCATCGCTAAATAGGATTTCTCATGTTTCAAAAAGAGAAGCTAAAAACTTCCAATTCAATTATAGAAATTAAATTAAAGTACCTACTTCTGTTTCATCCTCAAATAATTATAATCTAGACTCTACTTGTGTATCGAGCAGTTTTTTTTTTGTTTTGTTTTTTTAATAAAAACAAATATACTTCGGATTATTAACCTAACGGTTCTTACCTATTTTATCAATGCATTTGCGCGCGCGCACACACACACACACACACACACACACACACACACACACACATATATATATATTGTGTTCGATCATGAAACAGTTTAGTGTTGATCTCAGTGTACAGATTATATATATATATAAAGTCTTTGCCATTCTTCTGTTGATTTTGAAGGAGCGGCGTCCCAATAGAGGAGTAGATACATTAAAGGCAATACAATTTTTGAGGGGTTAAGCATTCACCAGATCCGTATTATAAAGCAGCTTACTGAATACCGTTCTAACATCACTGCAGCTTTCACATGGGCTGCTGTTTCTTGTTCTCCACGAGGAATGTTCTGTAGGTCTCAATCAGGCCTTAAAAGTCATTGAAGGCACAAACAAAAGCAGAGCGTCAAGAGCAGAACATGCTGTTGAACCACCATGCATACAAACGACTGGAGAGGACATCATAGTTATATTTTCCGATGTCTTTTTGAATTTGTAGGTCTAATGAATTGGATCGTGATTACGATCCCAATGTAATAAATTATAACCATGGAATATTAATTTTTGAGCCTTTTATATTATATTCTTGCTCTGTCCTGGACAGTGAGCTCTACCTGGATTCTATCCTCTTGGAAATTTATATATATATATATATATATATATATATATATATATATATATATATATATATATATATTGACATGAATGAAAAGAGTAAACAGAAGATTGGGAAAGGCAAGGCGAAAGAGTAGACTTTAAAAAAGTTAGGAAATAACAGATAAAGGAAAGAGGGGGGTATATCTATGAAAACCGATTGGTTACTGATTCCTTCTTATGCAATTTCCGTCATTCACAGATGAACTACAAAACTACAATGAAAGCTCCACGGTCACGAGGCTTGAAACCATATGTACTGCAGCCGTAGCAACGGCAAGACAGCCTAATGCAGCCCATACCTCTTCAGGCTAATTTTGAATTCAGAATTTTCCATCTCCTAGACTGGTTGCCAACCAAGGCTCAAATGCTCAGTCTCCCCTGCTATTTAACCTACAGCTGGAAAAAATGAACTCATGCCTTTTTCAAAGGCATTAATGCGAAGTAAACAAAACAAATTTGATCAAAATTTAAACTCGGCACATCGATTCTATCTTCCACGCCGATAAGAGTAACGCTATACATTTTTAATGGGTCAAGAATCATGAAAATATTTTTTTATGACTGAGGCACTCATTTCAAAATAGGAATGAATTTTCTTCAATCCGAAATTTCTTTTTGTAATGATTAGCTATTTTAATTGCAATAAACATAGATAAATTTTTCCTGTTGATCATGCCACTGAGGTTAATTCGTGTAGAGCAGCTGCATTTTATTCTATTCCCGTCACTTGCCTGATGAATAGAAGTGAGTCTATGTGAATTCTCCTCCATTTATTTTTTTCACAAGGAACACACGAACCGTTTCTGATAAATGTAAGAATAAATTGTGCATAATTACTCAATAACTCTTTTAGAACCGTTCTCGTTTTTAAAAACACGAGAACGATGATGTTATATTAGGATGGTTAATCTAACAATATATCAAATCTTGATAAGTTATTCAATGTCGAGGATAAGTCTTATAGGACAGAAATTACAGTGGATAACTAGATGCGTAGACATCTGTCCGGTCTAAACTAACGTCAAAAAGACAGACAAAGATCCAGTTTAATACTAGAGTCAAAATGATAGACATGTCCAGTTTACACTTTAGTCAAAAGGTAGACATCAGTCTGATTTGCACTAGAGTCATAAAAAAAGATATTGGTCCTATTTACACTAGAGTCATAAAGAAGATATTGGTCTGATTTACACTGGTGTCATAAAGAAGGTATTGGTCCGATTTACACTGGTGTCATAAAGAAGTTATTGGTCCGATTTACACTAGAATCATAAAGAAGATATTGATCTGATTTACACTAGAGTCAAAATGCAAACAGATTTTAGTTAAAAAGTTAGACAGTTTACGCTTGAGTCATCATAACGTTAAACATAGGTCCAGTTCATTGCCAGAGTCATAAAGGTAGACATAGGTCCAGTTTACGCTTGAGTCATCATAACGTTAAACATAGGTCCAGTTGATTGCCAGAGTCATAAAGGTAGACATAGGTCCGATTTTACATTAAGGTAAAAAAAAAGTAGACATAGGTCTAGTTTACTCTTGAGTCGAAAAGGATGACATAGGCACGGTTTATGCTAGTCAGTAATACAGAGAGACATTATACCTGAGTTTGCAACTATCACTTTGAGGGAGATGTACTCCTTTGCAGAGAATGCAATCAGTTTCTAAGCCCCATTGACAAGGTACACCTATGAACGAAGACGATATCTATATAAATTATGTTAAAGGCAACATTTGGAAGATCATAATTGCTAGTCATCTCGCCAGAATATTTTTTGCTTAGAATATCAAACTATTTTTTTCTCATCTTCAAGTGATGAAAAAGTAACTTTGTATATCCTTTAAGGTCAAGGCGATCATAGCTTCCCGCAGAGGCTTTTTTTCTTTTATTAACTACGGTTTTGTATTCCTGCCACCCAAGTTTTCCTTTTCCGGAAATGCAAAAGCTAGAGAACACAGTTTATTCTACTATCTAAACCATAGCTAAAAAAAAGGGGAAAAAATGTATCCATGCCTTTCGTAAGAGCTTTAATGCGAAGTTGTTCGCAGAAAAGTCACATTTTGAACATAGCTCGTCTATTCCACTTTCTTTTGTCGATAACCACTGAGCTAACGGCAGATTCAATTTCTATAACCGCGTAGTTCATTGATGTATAACTAAATGCAATAAATATTTTTAACAATCAAATCAATTAATCTTGTGAACTAATAGATTGTCGGACAACCATACTGGGTTTTGTGAAGCACTTAAGAACAGTGTCCATCTACTCTCCAAGTGAGAAGCGGCGAGCGTCGTATTGTGTAACATGATACCAGAAACTGGGAGGGATACTTGAATTGACCAATTGGGGGAGGTAAAAATCAAAAAAAGGCTTGCGAAGGAAACATGTAAAATTAGAAATCTACTGATCCGATTTTTCCAGCTTTAGGACTAATATTACAATCCCCAGAATGTTGTATCTTCGAATTGTCTGCAAAATACATACGAATTTTGGAATTTGACTGAATTACAAATTAGTAAATAAATAAATATTTACATTTAAAAAGTCAGTCAGTCAGTCAGTCTCTCTCTCCCTCCCAACCAACCTCCCTCCCTCCCTCCCACCCTCCCTCCCCAAAACTAAGGATTCAACATATCGGAAATAAGCGAGAATCATTTTGCACACTGGTTAGGAATTACAACCTCTCCCTAAAGTCTTTTTGTATTCGCATTCTTCTAAAACAGGGATTTATTTATTTTATTTATTTATTTATTTATATATATATAGGGAATAGTGGGAATACGACCTGTAAATAAAGTTAGATTGGATGGGAGACAAAAATGTATGAAACACTGAGTACAGATTTAAATGAGATGAACGAATTATTTTTTTTACTAGAAATTTTATATATATATATATATAAATGCCTGACGATTGCACTAGCATGAAACAGACTGTCGCCTCTAAGTGCTGACTTCCATGTCCACTTTTATATATATATATATATATATATATATATATATATATATATATATATATATATATATATATATATATATATATACAGGGATATAGATACTAAGAGAAACTTCCAGTCACCGTGCATCAATTATTGCTGCATTCACACTGGATAAAAATCTTTTTCGGCTAGACGGTCGAACTCTCTGCATCTGAGCAGAGAGGAACCCGGACGAGGCTCAGCCGAAGGGCAGAGTCTCCTTCGGGGAGGTTGACCAACACGAATCCGTTATGCGGGTTCTACGGGCATTATTTGGCCGAGCCTACGGGCTCGGAAAACCCACGTTAAACTCGGGTTTGTGCCACATGCAACCCTCGTGGGGGGGTGGCTAAATATACTAGCCGAAATCCTTTTTGGCTAAACAGTCGAACTCTCTGCCTTCGAGCAGAGAGGGACCCGGACGAGGCTCCGCCGAATGGAAGAGTCTCGTTCGGGGAGGTAGACTGACCTTGAACCCGTTCATACGCGTTCGAAAGGGAATATTTTTGACCGAGCCTACGGGTTGGGAAAACTCACGCTAAACTCGGCCTGGTGCCACATGCAACTCTGGAGCGGGGGGTAGCTAAATATAATAGCCGAAATCTTTTTCGGCATGCTGGTCGAACTCTCTACCTCTGAGTAGAGAGGAACCTGGACGAGGATATGTCAAAGGGCAGAGTCTCGTTCGGCAAGGTAGACCGACCCGATCCCGTTTATGCGGGGTCTACGGGGATATTTTGGCCGATCCTACGGGCACGAGAACCCCACATTAAATTCGGCCTTGTGCCACATGTGACTGCGTGGAGCAGTTGCTAGATACCACTAGCTGAAATCTTTTGCGGCTAGACGGTCAACTCTTTGCCTCTGAGCAGAGAGGAACCCGGACGAGGCTCAGCCGAAGGAGAGAGTCTCGTTCGGGGAGGTTGACCAACACGAACCCGTTATGCGGGTTCTATGTGCATTTTTTGGCCGGGCCTACGGGCTCGGAGAACCCACGTTAATCTCGGTCTTGTGCCACATGCAACCCTCGTGGGGAGGTGGTTAAATATACTAGCTGAAATCTTTTCAGTCATACGGTTGAACTCTCTGACTTCGGGCTGAGAGGAACCCAGACTAGGCCATGCAGAAGGGCAGAGTCTCGTCTGGAGAGTTAGACAGACCCGAACCCGTTTATGCGGGGTTTACGGGGAATTTTTGGCCGACTTACGCGAGAACTACCGATCTTCCAATAGTAGCACTCAGTACTGGTTTGACTCGCCACGACCTTTTGAATAACTGTTACTTTTATTCTTATTGTACTGTTTTTTTACAATAAACCTTATTTTATCTACCTTGTTTTTCAAGTATATATTCCTATTAGCACGGAAAATTTATTCCAGTTGATTTTTGTTGTTTAGTTGTTGGTTTGTTTAATCATCTGGCGGGAGTTTGATCATTTGTAATTGCTTTTTAACTACCAATTTCTTTATTTTAATTTTCGATATGTAAACAGTCGTCGGAACGCGCTCGCATCCGAGAATCAGGATCGTCAGCCTCTCTCCTTATCCCCTTTGTCCTGGGTAAAACGATAAACTACATCTGGCAGCAAGGCTTTGATCAGAAGGTTTTGAGGAGTGTGGAACCATCTCTTAATTGTTGGTGTTCCCAGGACCACCCTGACCCGGGGTGGTAGCACCTGTCAGGGCCCCAGCCATGGACAAATGGGGGTCAAAACACTATGAAAGTATAAAAATAGGTTTTAATACCAGCAATACTTTTTTGGAAAAAATATTACCAGCAATATATTTTTGAAAATAAATAAAATTACCAGCAATACATTTTGGAAAAAAACAAACAAATATTACCAGCAATACAATTTTGAAGAAAATATTAGCAACAATATATTTTTGAAAAAGAAATAGTACCAACAATAATAATCTTGTCGACATTAATTAACATTAATTAACACGTTGAAGTTGATATGCCGTAAAACAAAAAGAAACCAAACCAAACCTTATTCCCTTTCTCCCCTGTCGTGTCGGTGAGGGAGATGGCTGTGAAGGCCCAGCCTACTCCTGAAGAGTCGGGAACAGGAGTCATGTGGGGAATGTAGGTGGCGGGCGAGGCTGGGCGAGTCGGGACCTCCTGAAATCAAGTTGCAGCTCTTCTTCATGTTGACGGTTGGACTCAAAAATCTCACCCACTATTTATTTAATGAACCGAGAGGAAGAAAAAAAAGAAAAAAATCATTCTTCATTCAGCTAATATGTTTGCTACCAGGTTGATTTTATTTCTTGTTCTGAAGATCGATTTAGTATTAAGAAACAGAAAAAAAAATTCATTAGAAAGAAAGAAATGAGTACTGAACTGTTATGTAATAGCAATCCTCCTATATGGCAGTGAATGTTGAACAATCTCCTCACAGATGATTGGTTGGTTAATTTTGTTTCTCGGCATATCAACATCTATGGGTCATTTAATGCCGAAATCTAAATATATTATACGTAATTTTAAGCTTTCAACTATAGATATTTTATAGAAAATTTTATACTTTCAAAGTAAAAGCATGTTCTTTTAGATATATGTAGTTTGTAGATCGTAAATTGTATTTTGGCAATTTTACTAAAAAATGTGTTTTTATATTTTTTAGCGGTGCGTTGATTGTCATTTTGCTATAAAAATTTTTGTTGGTCATTTTATTATAAAAATGTAATGTTAGGTTTTGTTTGAGGGTTCGTTATTTGCCCATAGCTGGGACCCTAACAGGTGCTGCGATTCCAGTCCAGGGTGGACCTGGAAACAACGGCAGTTAAGACGTGGTTCCACACTCCTCAAAATCTCCAATCTCCCAATCAGAGGCCTTGCTGTCGGATGTACCTCACAGACGAAGAAGAGACTTGAAGCAACAGAGAATTGGTTCTACAGAAGGATGCTGAGCAAACCATGGACTGAATATATAAGCAACGACGAAATTTTATAGAAAAATTTTATAAAAAATATATATATATATATATATATATATATATATATATATATATATATATATTATGGAATCTACTTCAGCATTATTTAATGTAATAATTCTATTTAATGAGCTGTCATTGATGACCAGTCCAAACTTAAAAAATTATATAAAAGCACCACAGAAGAACTAAAAAAAATCCGTTCACATATATATGCGAACGCATATCCGTAGAGACGGGCGCATGGCTACACGCGCACAAACGCACACAAACAATACAGAAAAAAACTTACATCAATGTTAAATGTATATAAAAAGGAAAAGATGGAAAAAAATATAAGCAGTAAATTGTTGATACCTCCAGAAAAGTGCCGGGATGCCGAAGGTTACATCAATCAGCTGTGACAAACATGTGACAAACTTTTACTCGCATTAATCCTATATATATATATGGGGGGGGGGTGTATAACAGTATCCTAAACAGTAATAGAGAAGATGAGACAAAGTCGAAAAGCTTATAAACGATACGCAGTCGTCGTTCAGTAACCACTATATTTACACACACACACACGTCTCTCTCTCTCTCTCTCTCTCTCTCTCTCTCTCTCTCTATATATATATATATATATATATATATATATATATATATATATATATATATATATATTAATCATTTTACCCTAATCAATGCGGGAATGCCACTAGCGCGCAGGGGTTGACAGAAAATGAAAGAGAAAGAGAATACTGAGAATGGGGAGGATAGAAGAATGGTCAAAAGCCAGAAGATGGCGATGGAAGATTTTTTTAAGATTATTGTTATCAGTGATCCAAGTAAACGAAAGAAAGTTCCACAGATGGAAAGTGCAAGAAAAGAAACTGTTGGAGTAGAAATGGCGGTTGCATTTAGTTATTTCAACAGTAAACGGGTGGGATACCAATCTAGTAGCACGCTTAAATTCATGTATTCGGGGCACTACGGGAAAAAAAGCTCGTCAGAAGAGTTGACATGAAAATATTTGTAGGAAGGACAGAGAAGTTCCTGATCGTCGTCGCATGCGCATCTGATAAGGAAATTTAATTTAGTGACAACTCTGTTATCCTAAGAAATCCCAACCTATTTTCCGTATTCATAGTTTCGTCTTTCAATCTGACCCGAAAAAAAGACGAAGCCAACAGACGTCGGGGAAAAGCATCGTATATAAGCTTTTCCACTTTACCCTATCATTCATATATATATATATATATATATATATATATATATATATATATATATATATATATATATATATATCGTTAAAGACGGTTGACAAGGTACCACGATTAAGCTTTTTATTTTCCTTGTGTTCGTACAAGTATTTTCTTTTCTGGACAGAAAGTTTGTAAAAACTGTACAAATGTTCCGTTGGCTTTTTCTTTTTTATTATTATTTTTAATCTTTTTTACAAGTGGTTAAGGTTATAATGAGGTGTTGGTGGTGGTAGTAGTAGTAGTAATAATAATAATAATAATAATAATAATAATGATAATGATGATGATGATGATGATAATAATAAAAAAGCCAACACTGAATGATATTAACTATGAACACGGCCAAAATGTGCTGACCGTATTTGGAAAATAAAACATCCCTATAACTCTAGATACATACACACAGCCCATGCAATCGGTTAAAAGTAAAAAATATAATAAACCTTAATAACGGCTAAAAGTATAGCCGAAAACGCTCGGAAATCTAGAACATTTGGACAGTTTTTACACTTGTATGAACGCGAGAAAAATAAAATAAAAAGCTTAATCGCAGTACCTTGTCAGTCGTTTTAACGAAACATGTATAAAAGAGGGATTGCTGCCTAAATACACAATATATATATGTGTGTGTGTGTGTGTAAGCACCTCCACTTTGTCGCTAAAAACAGTATAGCATGATGAAAATAGGCCCCAAACTTAAAACAAAGTTTCATTGTCAAAATGTTAATGTTATTATTAAAAGGAAAGACCAAATTATTTTTTATTATTTTATTAATTTTTTTTAACAATTTCTAGTACGTTTGAAATTTTGGTTTAAAATCTTGTTTTTTTTTTTGTTGGTTTTTTGTATCTGCGTCGACGGACTATTTACAATTAGTGTTTTAACACCGTTTTTTCTGGTGAAAAAGAAAACATTGATTCTTGCAAAAATCAAGTAACCGTCGGATTTGAATGAAACTTTCAGGACTTATTCACAAATGAATGAAATTTTTTAAATTAATTTTTTAGAAAATCTTGGTAAAAAAAAAAAAAAAAAAATTACACATGTTACCCCCAGCTTGGAAAATGTAAATCAATAATGAATTTTTACAAGAATTGATTTCATTTTTTTTAAAATTCAGTGATAATAATTTAAATTGTTTAAAATTCTGAATCACTTTTAGGTGATATTGTTAAATGGAAACTATATTTACGAATGAAAAATTGAAAAACTTAATAAATTTCGTTTTGCACCAAGATTTTTAAAATAATTTTTTTTTTTCGTGTAGAAACATTCACATTCTCGTAACTAGGGATCGGCTGTCACGTGTTTTAAGAATTGTCCTATCTGAAAAAATTGGGCGTTTGCAATTCTTTCATTATTCATTTCTGTATTTCATCGTGTTTACGTAAGGCTTTTAAGATTAGGTAACTAAAATTCAATAAAATATTATATAACTGCTGAAAGTATTATGTATTTTTAAAAACATTCCCAGGGAGTTAAAAACAAGAATAAAGCGATCACTTAGATTTCGTAAATTTATGTCAATTTCTGGTCAACCATAATAAGCTGTCAACACATTAGGCTGCCAATAAATAAATCAGCACGTCAGAAAAACAAGACCCTGTGGTTAAGAAATGCTTGTATATTACGTATAATGCTATAAGTAATATTTGTTTCAAATCAGATTAAATTTGCAAATTTTCCTCAAATAACGTATCGCAAATATATATTTTATTTTTGGAAGATTTTTAAAACCGAGAATTAACTTTTGCTTATAAATGTGTCAAAAAATGACTGATATTTATCGATTTTCTGATTGAGATTCACATTAATAAAATTTCTATTTGAAATAAACCAGAGTATTTTGCTTACAGGAAATAGTAAATTTGATCATTTAGCTTTCAACTAAAGCTAAAAAGAAAGCTTCAAGAATGCATTTTCATTTTTAAAACTTAATTTTAAATCGTAGGTATCGAAAATTTAGTGGAGGTCTCTCGGTCTCTCTCTCTCTCTCTATATATATATATGTGTGTGTGTGTGTGTGTGTGTGTGTGTCTATAGATGGATACTTTTAATCCGATATTGTTTATTATTGCTGTAAACGTCATATATCGTGGGTACACATGTTTGTATAACTAAGTTTTTCTTTCTTTTTTTTTAACTGTGAAAATAATGTCTACCGGCTTAGAGATCGAGAAGTCCGACTAAAGAAAATGTAGAACAGGTTGGCTTCATGTTGGAAAGGACTTTTTCTTTTATAGGACTTCTCGATCGCCAGGCCAGTAGACATACTCCCGCAGGCGAATTTATTGGTGCCTTGATCTCGATTCTCAAGAATTTTCCACTGTTGTAGCCTTGTACCGAACTTAGATGCGTTTACTATATGAGAATAAAACAAACACACTCTCTATGTCTCACACACATACAAATACACGCACACACACACACATATATATATATATATATATATATATATATATATATATATATGTATGTATGTAACAAGAGCATGTGTGTATAAAAGAGAGAGGAAATTAAATAAAATGTCCTTGTAAAATGATCTACTCAGTCGCAATGACAGTCGGTAGTCCGTTTCCACCAGATGGGGGGGGGGCGAACTGAAGTCAAGGATAGTTCCTTACGACTTTCAGTCGATAATAAATAGTAAAAATAAATAAATAAAATTTCAGAAAATAAAGGAAAAAAAGAACTGGACCTTTCGGATATCCATTTTTAAACCATTGATAAATAGATTCGCGCGTGAAGGAGAGAGAGGGAAGCAAGAGAATCTTGTAAAAAATCGATAGTCTTTCCCGGTTATGTCCCTTGACACTGCTTCGGCCACCATGTTGCAGTTAGAAGTCGGCGGTGCGGGGAGTTGGTAGATGCTTTACTAATTTTATTTTTTTCTTTTAATTTGAAAACACACACACACACACACACATATATATATATATATATATATATATATATATATATATATATATATATATATATAACTACCTACATTTTTCGCTTAGCATTAAGAAAACAGCCCCAAAATTAATAAAAACAAAGTTTTATCGTCATGTGTTTATGTCATTATTAAGAGACAAGAAGACCAAAGTATTTCTTTGTTATTTTATTAAATTTTTTTTATTATTTCAACACGTTCGAAATTTTGGTTAAAAATCTTGTATTTTTACGGCTGTGGTTGATGTAAGAATTACGATTCGTGTTTTACTTTTTGCGCTTTTTCCGTTGTAAAACACCTTTTGGAAATTCTCGCGAAAATCAAATAATTGTCAGATTTTAATGAAACTACCAGTACTTATTCAAAATTGCATGAAATCATTTTTGAAATTTTAATTTTTGGTATTTTTTTACATATATTACCCCTTTTCTTGATATTTTTTTTACATATATTACCCCCCCCCCCCAACCTCGACACACACACACTTAGTTAATTTCATGAAATCACGAGAAATTAAATTTTCTTTCCAAAAATGTTTTATTAGTTAAAACTAGGACTCCGTGGAGAATGTAAATCTTTTTTTTTCTTTTTTTTTTTTTTTCAAACAGGACCTCCAGGTATCAAAAATCTGCTCCGAATCGTCAACTAAAAATGCAGTAAAACTATGACATTACTTAATTAGAAAATATTTTAACCGCCTTTAAATATGAGATATTAAGAATACTATTGTCTTAAGAAAAAAAAAATCGATGAATAATGAATTTTTTTCAAGAATTGCTTTCATTTTTAAAGATTTTAAATTATAATGATTTATAATAATTTTAAAATCGTTTAAAATTCTGCATTACTTTCTTTCTTTAGGTGTTTTGTAAATTTAAGTGGAAATTATATTTACGAATCAAAAGTTGAAAAGCTTAATAAAAATCGTTTATTCCCAATTTTTAATTGTTTTTTTTTTAATTTAAACATTTCCATTTTTGATTATATGGTAGTCGTTACATGACATTGTTATTAAAAGGTCACGTGTTGTAAGAGTTGTCCTGACTTTACTAAGAAATTCGCTTGTTTGCAATTCTTTATTCATTTCGTGTTTACTTCTCAACAGCCTCTGGACATCACGCCTTCAAAGTTTTACAACTTTAAAATAAGTTTTACATTTTTAAAATTTCTATTTCACCAAATATATTTTTATTTTATGTATTTATATTAGTGTGTCATTCTTCAATTCAGTAATTTTCAAAAACTTTTTTAAGAAGAAACAACGTAGAAAAAATGTTCTTTTTAGTAGGTTTTACTTCTTTTCAGTTCATTCTTTTTTATAGTATTTTAAATTTTATTATTTTTTTCAGAAAGCATCTTCAAACGTAAGGCTATAACACTATAGTAACTAAAAGTAAATATTAGATAACTGCTGAAAATATTATGTTAATTTGTAAAAGTTACTAGGTAGGTAAAAACCAAAAAAACAAAACAAAAAATAATGCGTTCATTTAGATTTCGCAAATTTATGTCAATTCTAGTCATCCATACTTAGCTGCCAACACCTTAGCCCGTCGATATATCAATCAACACATCAGAAAAAACAGGACCCGTGGTTAAGAAATAATCGTATACTAAGTTTTTTTATGTAAGTAATATCTGTTTAAAATAGGATTACTTTAACTTTAAATTTGCTAATTCTCCTCAAATATTGTGTTACAAATATATATTTTATTTTTGGAATATTTTTAAAACCGATAATTAAATTTTGTTTACAAATGCGATAAAATGACCACTTGTAATCGATTTTTTGAAAGCGAGGAAAAAATTGACATTCCAATCTATATAATTTCTATTTGAAATACACCCGCGTATTTTGCTTACTTGAAATAATAAATTTAATCATTTGGTTTTCAATTAAAGGTAAAATGAAATCTTCAAGAATGTTTTTCATATTTAAAAAATTGATTTTAAACCTTAGCTATCGAAAATTCAGTCTAGGTAGCTAATATATATATATATATATATATGTGTGTGTGTGTGTGTGTGTATGTATATATATATATATATATATATATACACACACATTCGTTCGGTATACGCAAAATATCGGGATTAAATAATCCTGCTATTTTTATGGATAACCATACCAGTGTGTGTGTGTGTGTGTATATATATATATATATATATATATATATATATACACACACTCACATAAACATACACACACAAACATACACATACACACACACAAACATATATATATATATATATATATATATATATATATATATAGATAGATAGATAGATAGATAGATAGATCGATAGATAGATAGATATTAGTTCTGTATACGCAAAAATAGCGGAATTAAATAATCCCGCCATTTTTACTGATAGCTATACTAGTGTGTATGTCAGTACACACACACACACACACACACACACACATATTGGAAAACGATATATAATTTTTTTATATATCAAGAACAATTGTAAGGGAATGAGAAAGCTTCATATGAAAATTTTTTCCCACGTTGTTATATATCACTTTAAACGTTAATTTTAGTGGATAATGGCGCTCCGTTTATTTATTAAATATTGTATTTATATATTTATTTTCACCTACCAGCTTCAATATTCCTGCCGAAGGACGCAATTTCCTCTTTATTAAGATTTTCCGAATATTCATGCCGGTAAGTGAAAATAAATAAATATATTGTTTAATAAATAAACAGAGCGTCCTACTCTGATACGAGTAGCTACTAAAAATAGTGTTTAAAGTTGATACAAATTTGTAGGATCAATAAAAATCCGTTCTAAACACACACACACATACATACATACATACATACATACATACATATATATATATATATATATATATATATATATATATATATATATGGGGAAACCATATATGCATATATTTTTATATATGAAGAATAATTTTTTGTCATATATATATATATATATATATATATATATATATATATGTGAAGAAATATAGTTTTAAGATGTGCTATATTTATGGGATAAATCAACCCCAAAATTGAATAAATAGCTTTAATTATCTTCCCAAACAAAACTATTAAATAAGCTATATAATCTAATTTTTACTACCTTAATAAAAACACTGATCAAAATAAAAATAAATAAATATATAAGATAAGAAATAAAAATAAAAAATAAATAAAAACAAGCAAAATAATTTAACACAAATAAATAAAGAAAAAACGACTTCTGGTAAAATAACCGCCAAAATAGACTACCCACAATGCACCACTGACCCGTATATATAAATAGCCGAGAAAAATAACAGCACTCGTGGCCTGACGATTGCAGCTAGCATGAAACAGACTGTCGCCTCTAAGTGTTGACTTCTATGTTCACTTTCATATTTTATATATATATATATATATATATATATATATATACGAAGAAATATAGTCTTAAGATGTGCTATATTTATGAGATAAAGTGCTCAATATCAGAGATAGAGCGTATGAAAATATCTATCTATCTACCTATCTCTCTCTCTCTCTCTCTCTATATATATATATATATATATATATATATGTATGTATGTATGTATGTATGTATGTATGTATGTATGTATATATGGTGGTGTCTGATCGCTCGTATACAAGGATACCTGTCTATTATAGTGGCTAGTCAATCCCTGTGTAAAAATTTAAGATTTAAAAATGAACCCGATATTTTCATATAGTGCCCAATATAAAAATAGAGTATTGATAAAAATATTTTTTATATGGACAGAAGAATTAATTAGCTGTAATTGTCCTCGACTTCGCAGTTCCGTAGTACTGCGTTCACTTTTCAAGGCGTTAATCTGTATATTAAATATTTCCAGATGTTATGAACATCCATTTTTTGTCAATCTAAGCTTAAAATTGTAAATTCAATCTAATCTAAAAATAGTAAATTGTCTAGATTTAATTTAAATAATAATACACAGAAACTATATAAGAAAGCAATTAATCATCCCATATATATAAACAAAGATTCAAATCACCCACCTATTGTATTTAAGTACATACCAATATCTATTAATAAAGAATTGCAACTAATTCTAGCAGTATAAAGATATTTAATGAATATATATATATATATAATTCAGCATTAAGAAAAAGTGGTTATTCAAATAAATCAGAATACATAACTAACAATAATACATACAAAAAGAAAAGAAAAAGAAATATAATTTGGTTTAATCCACGTTATAATAAATACAAAAATAGGGAAAATATTTTAAAATTAATTAAAAAACACTACACTAAATATAGTTAACTATCAAAAATCATTAATAAAAAACAATTAAAATCAGTTATAGTTGTATGGATAATATGGAGAAAATAATAAATAAGCCTAATAAAACAAATTAAACAAAAATAACAGCAATTAAAATGACAAAAACCCGGCAAAATAGTAATAATTGTAATTATCGAAATACAACAACTGCCCACTTAATGATAAATGTTAAACTAATAATATAATATATAAAGCAACTGCATGAAATAACATTAAGACGGAAGAAAAAACTTATATAAGAGCAACTGAAATAACTTTTAAAGAAAGATTTATTAATCATAGAGTGACATTTAAAATAGACGAATACGCGAATAAAACAATATTATCAAAATATACATGGAGTCAGAAAGAAAAAATATATCAGCTAAAATCAAATGGAAAATCATAAAAAAGTACATCAATATAATATTAATAATAAAAAATGTAGACTGTTTATGGAAGAAAAACTTTATATAATTAATTTCAATAATCAAATTAAATTATTAAACAAGAAAAATGAATTAATGGGTAAATGCAGACATTTTAATAAATATTTACTTTGCAACTTAAATAGTAATATAACATAATATAATAAATACAATAGAAACTAACATAAATTAAATAATAATATAAGATAATAATATCATATATAACACACTACAATACGTACATACGTATAAAAACAATCAAAGATGTACCATAGAGACTAAAAAAACAATGAAAAATTTAAAAATTACAAAATAGACAGCTGAAAAACAATTACGTTTATGAACGAACACGTGAACACATGTATAAACATGAACATGCGCGCGTCTATAAGGCAGTTAAAAAAGACGTAAATTTGAAAATTGGTAAAAAAAACGGATATTCATTAGAATTAGAAATATTTAATATACGGATTAACCCGAATATTTATAGCTGATGTATACAACAATTGGGGCACAGTGGAAAGTGGACACAGTACCACCAAATTATGAGGTCGGGGACATTTACAATTAAGTAATTCTTCTATGTATTTAAAAATTAAAATTATATATATATATATATATATATATATATATATATATATATATATATATATATATATATACATACATAGATAGATAGATAGATAGATAGATAGATAGATAGATAGATAGATATAGAGAGAGATGGTCTTATTATGTTAAACTGCCAATCACCATGTATTTTCTATATCTATACCTCTACACTTTTGGATACGCTCTATTCCTGATATTGAAATCTCTTCGCTGATAAATATAGTAAATTTTAACCCATATCTAACTTTAGATATATGATAAAATATAATTTTATGGTATGCCATATTTATGGGTTAAATGTTCAATGTCAAGGATAGACCGTATGTAAACGTAAAAGAGGACACTGAAGTCAACACCCAGCGGCAGCAGTCTGTTTAATGCTTATATGCAATCATCGACGATTGCATATAAGCATAAAACAGACTGCTGACGACGCTGGCTGCTAACTTTAATGTCCACATTATATATATATATATATATATATATATATATATATATATATATATATATATATATATATATATATAGATAGATAGATAGATAGATAGATAGATATAGATTGCATTGTGGGTAGTCTACTGTGTTATTCTAACAGTTATTTTGGTGGGAGTCAACGATTTCGAATTATTCTGGAGTCTACTGTCAATGCAATACAATAGACTACCCACAATTCATCACTGACCTATATATATATAAAGAGCCGAACAAAAATACAACGCACATGGCCTGACCATTGCGTTCAATATGAAACAGACTATCGCCCTTGGGTATTGTTTATATATATATGTTATTGTATATATATATATATATATATATATATATATATATATATATATATATATATATATATATATATATATATACATATATATATATATGTTATTGTATATATATATATATATATATATATAAATATATATGTTATTTTATATATATATAAAAATATATATGTTATTTTATATATATATATGTGTGTGTGTGTGTGTGTGTTATTATATATATATATACACACGCACATACGTTTGTATCTAAAACCACATATACATTAAAATGGTCACATAACACGCATAACATACATATATAATATTTTTGTGCATGTTTACTTGCAAATGAGTCCACCAAATTTATAATGCAGGTAGGAATCTGACTTTATTGGTACCTATGTGTGTGGGTGGGGTGTATATAATATATACATCTGTAAAAAGTGTAAACATAGCTAAAATGTGTAATATACGTCAGTGTACGTAATACAATTTATGGAATGTCTTTTAGCTTTTGTATATAAATATTATAAATAATGTTATAGAAATATTCATATATGTCTCACATTCGATATATATATATATATCCGCACACAAGCAAAGACCAGTGTATGCGTCTGTTTGTTGCTGGACTCAATCCAAAATGGATCCCACACAGAAAGTCCAGTCTCTACATATATGGAAGGTTCAGTTAACCGTTCTTTCAACCTCCACACTTTTCTTCATTCGTGCTCAACCCTTGCTTCTGAGTCAAAGACACCTGCTCAAGACAATACCGATGACCTTGCATTATTTACAATATTCCCAGCCGAGAAGATAAACAAATAGATGCAAAGAGCAACTCTCGCTGCCTGTGATTAAAATAACAAAGAACGTAGCGTTTTATGGACACACCTGACCAGTGACTCAGTATTGATATTTTCACAGGGACGCTTTTACAAGTAGACAAATGAACTGACAACATTGATCTTCGATGCTGGAGAAAACAACCGTCGGTTTACAGGTTTATAGGAAAGTCAATTAATCTGTTAAATAAAGTAAGTGCCTTGACAAGGTAGATTATGATGAATATTATCTGTTGTAAAAAATAAAAAGTGCTTTCAGCTTTAGACGACAAACTTGAGTTACATACATCGACATGCGTAAAACAAACAAGAGTAACCCGATTATTTATGAATATAAATCTTCTATCTCCGGCAATGGATTAAATAGTCAGAAAGTCTGGGCTCTTGAGCCTTTGCTTATAACCAGTCTAGGATTCAAATCGGTTTGGGCACGCGGCGAACAAATCTACCCCCCCACCCAAAAAAAACTTACTTGCTTCAGAAACCACAACAGAAGCGCCTAGCGTGTTGAAAGCTGTGACCCCATACTCCTTAGAGGAGTGCCACTTCGACGTGGTGTAAGCGTGTCTCACAAGATCATTTATGACTGAATTGTCAGTTCGGTTCTCACTGGGTGCCCTATACTTTCGGCCTTGTGACACATCTAAGCTACGCCTAGAAAGTCACCATAATCCTTAGGGGAGTCTACGAGACATAGGGTGTGTGTGTGTGTGTGTGTGTGTGTGTGTGTGCTGAATTTTGTTTTGTAAAGTTTATTAGTGAATATGAGAAAAAAAAAACATTTGTTTATGCAACGTCACCAAATTTTTAAGACTTGAAACATTTTCTTACCGATCAAGAAAGTCATAAAATTTGTTGACTTTGTACAAGCCTATGTTTATCTCTTTGTTTTTTTTTCCCCATTCACAATAATAGTTTTTACAAAGAAAAATTCGGCCTCCCTGTCTGAGAAAAAAATACAAAATCATATTGGATTTTCATATTCAAACAGATCGTCCAATCAGAAGAGATAACGAAATCTTGTCATCGTAAAGAAAGAAAAAAAAAACTGTATTTTCGTGGACTTTATTGTTCTAGTAGAGAAAAAATTAAACGAAAATGAAAATCTGGGCGGATATGTGGGTCTTATCAGACAAAACTACTCTCTTTTCATCGTCTTAGAGAAACTTTTTTATCTTCCATCAGCATGACTGATGCTAACCTCCAGGAGAGTGACATTGCTCATTCTCGTGTCAACGTTTTCCGCTGACATGAAATAGAAAGATTCGTCTTCTTCTTGATCATCGTCATCATGATCATCATAATCCCCTTGACTTTTGAAATCGTATGGCGGATGCGAAATCAGAAGCCACACTCTTTTTCACAACGGTCTATCAACGGCATCCATCAGCAATACCTGTCCATTGTTAAGTAACACTGTCCTTAGGACACATGGACCCGTGGATAAAAGGGCTGGTTGGATCTAGAGACTTGACCTAAGGAGTTATGAATTCAATACCTGGCTACTGAGGCAACCCAAAGCAGAAAGAATATATATATATATAACCGAGTGAAGATAGCTCTGACTGACACCAAATTAGTTGTCTTTCAATCCTGGCTTGAGGCATTCGAAAGTCTAGTCACACTGAGGAGCTGTGATACAGCGAAACAGTACTGTCTGTGAATGACATAATTTAGCTCTTGGAAATACATTTCAATTGAGCACTGTTGAGTGATAAGCTAATTCTATAAACAACAGCCACCTGCACTAATGCAAAGCTCTTCAGTAAAATGAATGGAGCACTTTGGCTGATGGCATTTGTTTACATTTGTAAAAACAATACGCTAGATTTAGTTGTGTAACTCTACCGAGTGAAGATAGCTCTGGCTGACACCAAATTAGTTGTGTTTCAATCCTGGCTTGAGGCATTCGGAAGTCTAGTCACACTGAGGAGCTGTGATACAGCGAAACAGTACTGTCTGTGAATGACATATATATATATATATATATATATATATTGAGAAATATACATAAAATCTTATATTAATTGCACAACACCGAGTTTCATGCCGAAGCAAATTGCTTTGACATGAAACTCAGAGTTGTACAATTAATGTAAGATATTATGAATATTTCTTAATATATATTAAATAGCTCTGTTACTTAACAATGAGAACTGTTTTTCTTACACTATACAGTATATGTATTTGTATACGATCGCTCGCTCCTAAACCTACCTAAATTTACCCATTCGGTTATGTATGTGTGTGTGTGTTTGTGTGTGTGTCTGTGTGTGTGTGTGTGTGTGTGCGTGTGTGTGCGTGCGTATGTTTGAGCTACAACACTCTTTTATAAAATTTAGTCAAAAAACGACCGATAAGGAACTGCGGTTAAGTTTTTAATTCATTTTTATTTGTCGTAAAACAAGGTTATTTTTATCTGAATGTTGTAGTTTTACTTTCCCTGTTACCTACCAGGTCATGTAAACGCGGAACCTTGTCAGATTTTTAAAGAAAATTATATATATATATATATATATATATATATATATATATATATATATATATATATATGGATTAGGTTATAGTTCTTTCAACGAAAGAAAAGTGTATATATTAAAAAAAGAAGAGAGAAACCACAAACGTTTTTGGTTGTCATGTGGATTTTTTGTAAAATATATATTATGGAAAATGAAGCATAATATATATTTTTTCAAAAAATCCACATTACAACCAAAAAGGTTTCGCTCTTCTGATACATACATACATATATATATATATATATATATATATATATATATATATATATATATATATATATATATATTAGGGCTGTTTTTTTATTTGTTAATTTGTGGGACGAGCTGTTTATACTTGATATAATGGGACGCATTGTCTATATATACAAATGCTCTGTCTCTGGTATGGAGCACTCTTATTTCATAAATATAGCAAATTATTTTAAACAAATTCATATATATATATATATATATATATATATATATATATGAACAAAGACAAGTCTTATTCATAGTGAAATTTATATGTGTGTGTGTGTGTGTTTGTTATACATAATGGAAGTAAAATGTAAAAGAAATAATAAAGATGATGTGGATAAGCCTGAGGAAGTGGCGAAGATGTATTCATTTTTGTGATGCCTCTTCTTTCATCCTCGTCTTTTCAGCTGTGTTTTTGATCTGGCCTATTCAGGGCCAACGAAGAAAAAAGATAAACATATCGGAATAAATGGCAAAAAATAGTCGCGCGGCTAACGGCTTTAAAGAGTGTGCAATGTTTGTTTAGCCTGGAACATTCGGTTCTCTAAATGAGCATAAAATAGTGGAATCGCAAAAGCGGTTCAGGTATTTTCTGTGTTAGGAAGCAGCAAGTGGCAGCGGGAACAGACTTGCTTTGATCTACGATAATATCAGATTGTTCTAAGATTATTCTTTTATTATATATATATATATATATATATATATATATATATATATATATATATATATGTGTGTGTGTGTGTGTGTGTGTGTGTGTGTGTGTGTGTGTGTTCAATATTCATGTAGGGATATATTTTACATAAACATGAATCGTTTATATACAAGCAACCACATATATGTATGACTGTGTGAATAGATAGGTTTGAATATATATGCGCAATTTCATGTTCATATGTAAACAAGACACACACACAAATACATATATAAATTATATAAACCTAAGTACATGTTTATATATACGTGTGTGTGTGTGTGTGTGTGTGTGTAAAATTTCAGATATAACTTAAAATATATCTGTAAATGTGCAATGTAAATAAAGACAAAAGGAAAACCTATCTTAGCCGAGTCGCTTCGTCCTTTGACGGACTTTATCAAGGTAAATGTAAGGATTTTATCTTGCAACAAGTATTTATAAACAACGTAAAAATGTCGTTTATTCTAACAACAAAATGTTTAAATTTAAGAACACTCATAAACATACGTCCGACTAACTGAAATGTCTTAGTAAATTATGGAGGACGCTAAGTGACACAATTTAATGTCTAATAAACAAAAGTGAGTATTTTTTATGATGTAATTAATATCTATATTAGTTTGGGATTAATATATATATATATATATATATATATATATATATATATATATATATATATATATATATTATAAATAAGATGGAGGTTATGAATTTAACTTTTTATTTTAATTTTTAAACATTTTTATTGGCATGTATGTTGGCTTTGGAAAGGAGTAATTCTTTCAGGAACGGAGATATTAGAAAAATCAAAGATAGATTTATAATTTGACGAAGAGACTCGAGGCGATGGAGATATGGTTCTACAGAAGGATGCTAAGGATATCATGGACCGAGCGTGTGAGCAACGATGAGGTCTTAAAGAAGATGCAAACAAGGAAGAGACTTGTACTTAACATCAGGAAGAAGGAGCTGAATTTTTCTGGGACACATAATGAGGAATGAGAGCCTGGAGAAGTCGATACTCACGGGTCGAATGGAGAGAAAGAGAGACAAGGGAAAACAGCGCGTGACATACCTGGCGGGCTTAAGCAAGTGTATGACAGAACGTGGTCTTGGAGGAGGAAGCAGAGGGAAGTAACTTGTTAAGAGCTGCAAGAGATAGAGGGAGGTAGAGAGCCATGATCGCCTACGTCCTGAAAGGACACGGCACATAAAAAAGTTTCGATAGTAGGACTCTCAAGAATTTTCTGTCTAAGTAAGTTACTTCTCTTTTAATAAGTATAACTAATGCATTAGTCATACATAGAAATAAATTTAACCACAACTTCGATCTAGTGAATGCCACACATTATATATATATATATATATATATATATATATATATATATATATATATATATATATATATATATATATATATAAAGTTTGGACTGGTCAGCAATGATAGTCCATTAATAGAAATATTACAGCAAATAATGCTGAAGTAGGTTCCATGAAAATTAACCACACACACACACACACACACACACACACACATATATATATATATATATATATATATATATATATATATATATATATATATATATATATATATTACTTCAAACGTTATTATTTAGTGAATACTCGCATTTGAAATAGACGCCTCATTTTATTTTAAAGCGTGTATTGCGCATTCGAGAAATCTTAATAAAGAAAATGTGTTCTCCGACAGGGTTTAGTTTGGTTTGTTTTACGGCATATCAACCTCAATGGGTTATTTAATGCCGACAAAATTTTTATTGCTGGTAATGTTTTTCTTCAAAAATCTATTTCTGGGAATATTTTTCCTTGAAGAAATCTATAGCTGATCATATATTTTCCAAAGAATGTATAGCTGTTTGTATTGCTGGTGTTTTTTTTTTAAGTATTGCTGATAATAATTTTTCCTTCAAAAATTATTACTGGTAATAATTTTTTTATTATAAAATATTTCTGGTATTAAAGCCTATTTTTACACAATTTTGGGTGTTAACTATTTGCCCACAGCTGGTCAGTGTGGACCTTGGAACATCAGAAATTAAGAGGTGGTTCCACGCTCCTCAAAACCTCCTGATCAGAGGCCTTGTAGTTGGACGTAGTTTATCGTCTTACCCAGGACACGGGTGTATTTTATCGTCATACTCAGACGGTTCTCCGACAGGGATCGAAGCTGCGTTTCTGTTTATAAGAGTAACCACTGTTTGACGCGGTGTACTTTACCGCTCGGCCGCAGAGAACGTCCCAAAGTATATACACGCATGCACAGATAGATACAGCAGTAAATTCAGATGGGGAAAAAAATTGAATATAACAAATATTTACAATATAACGTAATATCTTTCATTGTCAATATACTTAGCCCAATGCTCACCCATTAATCATATATGAAGGTAAATCAATAAATCTGTATATTAATGATGAAAAAACTCACTTACTTTGCATAACACCTATTTTCATCATAATCCCCCCTCCTTGTAACATACTTAATTCATCATAAAGACCGAATAATTATACAATGAATGTTTCAGGTCAAGATTCATGTCATAGCTGTGTCAAGCAAAGGGTATATTATTGATTCAACTTCGTATAGATAGATAGATAGCTAGATTGTGGACATAGGGATCAATACTGCGTGTTGATTGTCAGTTTCTCGCCTCAAGCGATTTTCAGTTCAAGTGTCGCTACTCATTTTGCGGTCACTATATATATATATATATATATATATATATATATATATAGGTCACTGGAGTATCAAAGGAAGTGGGAGACAGATGAAAACGACCATTCCGTGTTCTCTGCCAGTCACCATGCAGTTGTGTTTCTGATGTCCACATTATGTACATCTACAAACGCCTCAACTCCGATACTGAGCACATTTCCCCAATAAACAGTGAATCTTATACAACACACACACACACACACACACACACACACACACATATATATATATATATATATATATATATATATATATATTTATATATATATTTATAAATTAAGTAACTCATCGTGTCTAGAAGAAAAATCATCAGAATGCAGAAAGCACTGGACGGCCGTTTGGTCTTATATTTGGGACTCATCCACTACCGAGAATTGAAAGTTACGTTATCAGGCAAACGTTATACCAACTGTTCCAACGGGCCTCGGTGACGAAGAGGTAGCGAATCAGACTCGATATAGCACCGCTCGATCACATATTCCGTGGTGGGACTCATCCGAGTTTCTCTTTTACCAAAAGGACTGTGCCCCCATACAGTTGGTATGACGTTTGCCTAATAACGTAACTGTCCGGGTTTCAATTCTCGGTATTGGATTGGATGCGCACTGCTGATGAGTCCCAAATATAGGATGAAACGACCGTCCAGTGCTTTCTGCATTCTGTTGAGGTTTCTTCTAGAATCGATAAATTACTTAATTATGATTATCTCAAATCCTCCTAATAATTTCTAGCACACACACACACACACACTATATATATATATATATATATATATATATATATATATATATATATATATATATATGAATTTAGACAAATATGTATGGAATCCGACAGAATAATTAAATAAGAAACAAATAGGGAAAAGTTGACGAATTTAAGATGTTTCGCTTTTATTTTAGCTTAATCAGAAATCGGAAATTTGGAGGAAATAAATTATGCAAGAGAATGTTTCAGTACGTTTCTCCTATTTGTACCTTATTTTACACACACACACACACATATATATAAGATACAGATCAAATAGGAAACGTTATTAAATCTAACATGTTTCGCTTTTAATAAAGCTTCATCAGAGAATGAGATATCGAGAAACACATTCTGGTATTTTTCTTTTTGCGTTAGTTGATTTTGATTGGTTAAACAGATTTCACGTACTTTTGACTTATTCTTTATCATATGATTCTGTCGGAATTGATTGACCCCAATTCATATATATATATATATATATATATATATATATATATATATGTGTGTGTGTGTGTGTGTGTGTGCGTGTGTGTGTGTGTGTGTACTAGGAGTATATAAGTTCAACTATCGTCCGGTTGCAACTCCCCCTCCCAGTCTTTTGAACAGGAGTAGAGGTTTATCCCTTGTTTCCTCTTTAAGTCTATACTTCTAACGTCTCCGCCTAAACTTTGAAATTTTATTTATTCCATCTATAGGAGTAGATAGTTTCGCTTATCGTCCTGTTCCCACTCCACTCCAGTCTTTTGAACAGGAGTAAAGGTTTATCCCTTGTTTCCTCTTTAGGATTGGGGTTCCAGTTCCTTCTAAAGTTTACTTCAACCCTATACTTATAATGTCTCCGCCTAATCTCCGAAATTTTATTTACTTTTTATTTTGTTTATTTTCCCCTCAATAGGAGTAGATGGATTCGCCTATCGTCCAGTTCATACTCCTCACCGGTCTTTGCAACAGGAGTAGATGATTATTTCTTGATTCCTGTTCAGTTTCGTCCTTCATAGAAAATGTTAACGCTATTTAGAATATAGAAAATTATTGACTGATGGGAACAGAACTTTGGAAATTCTGAAAAAGTTGAACAGATATCAAATGGCATTTTTTAAAAAAAGAGAAAAAAATTGAAAATAATGGCAAAGTGAAAAGAATGTCAGATAAAAGATTTGAGTAAAGCAACCAATGTTATAAACCAAGGTTGGTGAAGCGAATGTAAATATAGAAAATATAATAAACAATATTAAACCATATAGAAACCCTATGTACAATATTAAAAAACATTGTCTGGAGACACGAAAGCAACTACCATCTTTCCAAAGAGAAATGTAAATTTGGTGAAGAAGTACATGAAAACTGATTTATCAACAGTAATTCTTAGTGATTAACGTTACCTGATGACTGAGTTAGAAGTTATTTTTTTATTTCATTTTACAAACTGTTCACACAACCCAAGGCCCATGAGCCACTCAAGGTAGAGGGTAAGTGATTGAGGTTGTTGCGTGTAAGACGAGAAGTTGAGAAGTGAAGTTCAAGAGGGTATGTAGGAAAGATATCGGTTAAGCCTTGATTTAAAGAAGTTAAAATTGTCGTGAACGGAAGGCATCTTCCCGGGAGTCCATTCTACGAAGCAGCGGTTGCGGTTGGAAGAAGCTATCCAAATGAAACTTCCTTCTTACTCACCGAATACGAAAGGAATCGGGGGATTCAGGTCAGCTTTTAGCTCTGAAGGTCTCTGAACTGGTGGAACTAAGGAATATAGTTCGTCAGAACGTTTGCCATGGAAATAGAGGTAGAGTAGTCAGAGGCTTGTAACTTTTCATTTGTGGGAAACGGTTTGTAGGATGGAATATAATTCTTCACCCTCGAAAAGGCTTCTGAACTCCATAAAGACTGGCAAGTGAGGACTGGGCGGCTCCAGCCCAGATATGGCAAAAATACTCCATTTTTGGTCTGATCTGGATAGAGCATAACAAGTGGAGTCAGTTACTTACTCGAGTGGTACAAGGAACTGATATTTTCCACATCATCTTTAGCCTTGATTCATATACAGTGTAACCCGGATATAAGAGTGTTGTCGGGACCGGAGAAGAAGTCTCTTACATCCGGGTTTCTCTTATATCCGGGTTTGGTCTATTTTGTTTTATTAACACAGGCTCTAATTTGGGACCAGAGAAAATCTCTCTTATATCCGAGTTTCTCTTATATCCGGGTTACACTGTATATGAATTCAGCTTAAGATCTGAGATGGAGTTGAATCCCCATAGGAGTTCAAGACAAGGAACATCCTTCAGAGAACAGCCATTCATCAAGATAGGTTAGGTAGATATAATAGTAGTAGTAGTTAACAACTAAAAATACAAAAGTAGGTGATTAATCTTTTGAACCAATATTATACGCAGTAAATTTTTTTTTTTAAATTTGATGATGGTGTTAAATACAGAAAATTTTAAGTTCTTTCATAATACATTTTTAGTCGTACTTTGCCGCAATAAAAATACTTTAAGCTAAAAAATATATTCATTGACGACAAAGTACTTTTAAATTCTGGAACGCTGACAATTGTCTACCTTGCCCCAAAAGATTGCCACCCCAGATATAAATTCAATTGAAAACGTCGATAACAGAATGATAGAAATCTCGTCTCACGTATTATTCGTCAGTGAATTCAGTCCTCACCGAGTGCTTCCCTGTCATATTCTTATGCCAGGCTACGCTAATTTCAGTAAATAACCATACTGACATCAGCCGTATTGCGATGTTCACAAATCTCGTCACGTAAACCATTCGATATTGTAGCTGGTTCGAGTCTCACGCTGGGTGCTCCAATATTCTGGCTATGTCTCGGATGAAGCGAACATTAATTGATATCTATATTACTTAAGCTGCTATGACGTTTTTTCTTCTTCTTTTTACACCACAAATTAGATGAAAGAAAATCCCCCAAAGCAATAAGAGACGGCATTACAAAAAAGATGTAAATAAAGACACCAATCTCTTATCACCAAAAGGAAAGATATACAAAATAATAAGCGGCAAGAATAGAAAAAAATAAGAAGCCTGTTATCATTCAACGATGACTATTTTCTATTCAAAACAAAACGCAAGACAATAGCTTAAGTATGGCTTCATTTTTAATTTGTATTCTGGAAAACGGATAATGTTAAGAAAAACAGAGTCTTGAGAATGGGAGTCGAGTGGAAGATGATGCAACCGACAAAGTGCGTTTCATTGGTGTACTCCTCCTCTTCCTCCTTGGTGACATACTCCCCTCTATCAATCAATAATAGCAAAAATAATAATAATAGGAACATATGTCAATATTATATTGTCCTATATGCTGAAACAATGGTTTGAACGTCCCTCTGAACCAGTCATAGAATAACTATTCTTTGAGACTTTGGCATGCGGAATGAAAACAGAAATAAACACCAAAGGACAATAAATACTTTCTGGATCGGAGAACTGTTCCTTTGTTCCGGTTAAAAAAATTAATGCTTCGAAAATAAATATTTAACATTTTCCAACAAACGGGTCGCGTTTTCACTAACAATTAAAAAAAAAATATATATATGCTTCGTGATCCCTTTGAAGAGTATTTAAGCAAAGCTTCCAAACAGAAAAACCAGAAGGAGAGACAACTGGCAATGGGTCACGACGCTCCACTTAAACGAAACTCCCTTACACATTCACCGGTCTTTATCACCAAGCTACGAAACTGTTAGATGTGGACGTCTCTTCTACTCCAATAGCTTCATGTCTCGCACATCTCGCCTGTGGAACTCCCTTCCTTATTCCTGTTTCCCTGACAAATATAATCTCCAACTATTTAAGTGTAACGTCAATCGACATCTCCAGTTGCCTTGATCTATCCACTTCCCTTCTCCACATCCTTTCACCTTTCATTCCTATCTGCTCTCGCTCCAAATCTTCTGTAACCCCCTTGCCTTGATCGATCCACTATCTTTCTCCACATCCTCTCCTTTACCACTCCTATCTGCTCTTCCTCCAAACCTTCTGTAACCCCTTGCGTGCTAGTGGCTTCCAGCCTTGCTTGGGGTGATATGCTTAAAAAAAATAAAAAAATAAAAAAACAACAACCGCTAATATTAACCCTCTAACTTCCGTGGATCTTAAGACTTGTATTGAGCGAATTATTTATTTTTTAAAAACTAAAATAAAAACATCAAGGGGAAGTAACATAAAAGTCAAGACGTAACAGAAAAAAAGTTAAAACGAAAAGTTCGTTAGTGCAAACAAAATAAAGACATGTTTCGAGGCGCCTGGAAGAATTTTTAAACAATGTTAAATAGTTTCAGTAACAGAAAACATGAAGGATTGTCCCATTCCAAAGAAGTTCTACGTTCTATTTCTTTTCATTTTTTTAAGCAATTCATTTTTTTCTTTCTTTTTTGTTCTAAATAATGTCATCAACGAAAGGATTAAACTAATGATGCCAAAATGGTGGATACACTGAGAGAGAAAAAAAAGCAAATACCTTTCATCTTGTCGATTTTTATTAACTTCGTTCCTTACCGTTCAAATATCAACAGTTTTCTCCTTCTAACTTTCTTCGCGCCGCGTAATTGAAAACGTACTAATGGAAAAGTCGAGTTTTAAAATACTAATTTCAGGCAAAACGAAAAAGGTAAAAGTCGAACAATATGTGAGTCCCACATTCGTTTGGTTGAAATTTGCACACGATAAACAGAGAGGGTATATATATACATACATACATACATATATATATATATATATATATATATATATATATATATATATATAGATAGATAGATAGATAGATAGATAGATAGATAGATAGATAGATAGATAGATAATATTAGTGGTAAATATACACATACATATGCAATCATATATCTAAAATATAAATATATATACATATATACATAAATACTTACACATACATATATGTATAAAAAATAATTCCAAGAGGATAGAATCCAGGTAGAACTCAATGTCCAGGGCAGACTAAGGATATAATAAAAAGACTTAAACACTAATATTCCATGGTCATAATTTATTCCATTGGAATCGTAAATACGATCCAATTCATCAGACCTACAAATTCAAAAAGAAAACAGAAAAAACATCTTCGGGAATAAAAAATAAAATTTAGTGGGAGTGTATGTATATGTATACATATACACACACATACACCACATACATATACACATACATATATACACATACACACACATATACATATATATATATACACACACATACACATATACACACACACACATATATACATACATATACACACATATCCACACACATCCACTCTTACATATTTACACATTTACGTACATACATACATACGCATACGTGTACATAAACAATAAATACATAAAACCTTACGCATCTCCATACAAATACCTACACACACCCATCTAAACAAATAAACAATCTATCCCTCTATCTATCCGTCTAACTAAACACACATACGTACATATACACCCATATACATACATATATATATATATATATATATATATATATATATATATATATATATATATATATATGTGTGTGTGTGTTTATACATACATACCAAAAACATGCACACACACACACATATCAACACATCTACATACACATCTACCTACATATACATACGGACATATACACATATACATACACATATTTGTATATATATACATATATATTCTTATACATACACACACATGAACGCACATATACATATCTATATATAAATCAAAAGGTACAAGCTAAAAATTCAAAAATTAACTAAAAAACCTTATGGGCCATATCTATCCATATATACATTTAACATAAAAATAAGCGGGTGGAAACTAAATTAATACTTCAAGGACATTGGGGAAGACAACGTTAAAAATATTAAAAACCGGCAGAGTGAGTAACGCATATCTATCACTTACGTTTACCTATATACCTATATATAGGTATATAAGTATAATAAGACTATCTGATTTTGCATCTCACTTACTAGGGAAAACGTCTATCTACATACCCACTCACACATATATACCACATGAATAAAGATTAACAAAAAAAAATTTTTTCAAATACATAGCGGGTCATGTAAACATACACAAAGATACATATAGATAATCATAAAAGTCATACCATTATAATGTCATACTAGAAGTTATAGAACCAAGATGGTACTGTCACAAATGACAACACGTTATAAAACCGTATTTATGTTTTGAATCGTTTTTTGTGCCTACATTTAGAAAAGATCTCACTACGAAGATTCAGCAACTCATCTTGATTCCTATCTCTAATAATAAAAAAAATTTCCGCAATGCACAGATCACATCGATCACGGAAGTTGTTGGGGGGGTTTTGCTCTTGATAGGTATCGCCATTCGAAAAATGGGGTTAGTCCCTTATCCACCAGATCCCAGTAGTGTTTGAATAAAGAAGTTTGATTTTTGAGGTATCTATATCTAAAAGAGCGTTTATGGTTGTATAGACGCTGCTTCCAATCACCCGCGGATATACCTATATATCTTTTCTTCAGGTTTATATTTTCCCTGGGGAAGTTTGTAGCCTCGTATACTACATTTCCATACTTACATTTACCCCCGATTAGGCAAAGGTCTTTATTCCTACAATTTCAGGTAGGGTTACTAGATTGAGTTTCATTATTATGGTAGTTTCTAAGTATTTTACATAATAACTAATTTTCAGTCTCTTCCTATTGAAAATTTTATGTAGTTGATGCTTATTATGAAAGTGTTTATCTACTAATCTTAGAAAGAAACTTCCTATAATCAATGTTAGAGAGCCTGCAATACGGTGGGTTAAACCATATTACCTTCCTCTTTCTGTTTTTTGTTCTATAAGAGTGGATGTGTGTGGATATGTGTGTATATGTATGTATATGTGTGTGTATATATGTATATGTATATATGTATGTGTATATATGTATGTGTATATGGATGTGTGTGTATATGTATATGTATGGGTATGTGTGAACACGCCTATATGTATGTATGTACGTGAAAATATTAATATTTGTTGTGTATGTGTGTATCCGTATGTAATTTTGAACATAGAAATTTAGGTCCTTGTTAGTTTAAATAATCGTTATTTTTATATGTTTATATTAGATTTGTGACCTGTAGCCGAGATAACATTTGTCAAATTTTCTTGATTACACAGCGACCCTTTTAGAAAGGCCATACGGTTTTAGTTTCCCCAAACCACATCCTCCCACCCCCCTTTTCTTTTCCTCTCTATCTCTCATCTTCTGAGCTTTAAGATTTTATCGTCTATTGTGTGTGTATGTCACCAAGAAATGGATACACTCTTCCGGTGTATCTTTGGCGTATCAGACTTTTGAAAATATGTTTATTTTTCTCACTTAAACCGTCTTTGCCTCCCCCTTTTTAAAAACTTCTCTCTGTTAAACTTTAATCCGCACTTCATCTTTAGACCTTCCTATTCTTCTCTCGTCTGTTACCCCTCCCTTTGACTTTCATTCACTCTAGCATTCGCCCCACACTCTCATACATACACTCTCACTAAATTTTATTTTTTATTCCCAGAGATGTTTTTTCTGTTTTCTTTTTGAATTTGTAGGTCTGATGAATTGGATCGTATTTACGATTCCAATGGAATAAATTATGACCATGGAATATCAGTGTTTAAGTCTTTTTATTACATATATATATATATATATATATATATATATATATATATATATATATATATATATATATAGGGAGAGAGAGAGAGAGAGAGATAATTAATTTGTCGAGTCTAAAAGAATCCTCAACAGAATGCAGAAAGCACTGGACGGCTGTTTCCTCCTATTTTGTGATTCAACAGCGTGCAACCACTACCAAGGATCGAAACAGGGCCGTTAAGATATGACGCGACCGTTATACCCATTAGACCAGCATTTCTCAACATTTTTACCCTTGCGTAACCCTTAAAATAAATTACATATCTCAAGGAACCCCTGCGCAAACACAAAATTATATACCATATCGTTATCATTTTCATCGTAGTTCACGTGGTAAATACCATAGTATATATTTTTGAATAACTGGTTTAAGGAAAAATTAATACTTCTTTGTCAAATTTTTCGGTAATGCTAAATAAAATTCATACTGTTCGCAGGAAAAACAAAGACATCACTAAATATATTCCCAATAATTTCTATATTTTTAATAACATAATAGGTTAGCGAAGATGATGTCTATATTACAATAACCAAGAATATATTGTGCATGTTTAGTAATATTACGTATATGAAATTAAATAAAAAGTCAAAAGTGCATTTGCTTATCTCACCTGTTCTTGCAGAACACTTGGGGACCTTCTGCGGAACCTTAGGGTTCCGGGGAAACCCGATTGAGAAACGCTGCACTATACCAATGTGTTATATCGTAACGGTCCGAGTTCGATTCTCGGTAGTGGATGTGCACTCCTGATGAGTCCCAAAATAGTACGAAACGGCTGTCCAGTGCTTTCTGCATTCTGTTGAGGATTCTTCTAGACTCGATGAATTACTTAATTATGATTATTCAAATCCCCATAATAATAAAAATAATAATTATATATATATATATATATATATATATATATATATATATATATATATATATTAATTGTTAAAATTAATTTTAAACCTTAGGCATCGCTTTTTGGAGGGATATATATATATATATATATATATATATATATATATATATATATATATATATATTTATATATTTATATATATATAATTGTATGTCTGCTCACGCACGTGTGTATGTATGTATGTATCAAATAAGGGGAGTGTAAAGTTCTCAGCACGACTAAGAAACTTTACTCACCAAAATTTATATTATTTGGGCAGATTTTGGGAAGTGGGTCACAGTGAACACTTTTCAGCACTCCCTTATACAAACATAAACGAAATGTTTAAAAGGCAAAAATAAATGAAACATACAGATATTATCAATTCAATAAATAAAAGTTTAAATTAATTTTTACTGCCTAAAATGCATTAGTATGTGTGTATTTGATAGAGGAAGATATCCCTACACTAGGTACCTCGACTAACATTCGATACCTAAGGTTTAAAATGAATTTAAAAAAATGAAAAAGCATTCTTGAATCTTTATTTTTAGCTTTAATTGAAAGCTAAATGTTTAAATTTCCTATTCCCAGTAAGCTGAATACTCTGGTGTATTTCAAATAGAAATTATATTGATTGGAATCTCAACATTTTGGTGGCTTTCATAAAATAGTTTTAAATTGGCCATTTTTGACACATTCGTAAACAAAAGTTAATTCTCGGTTTTAAAAATCTTCCCAAACTAAAATATAATTTTCGGCAAATTTATTTGAGGAATATTAACTGATCTAAAGTATAATTAATCTGATTTGAGAAAAATATCATTTACTTAAAGTTTAAAATATCGCAGAAATGCACATTAATTTTCTAGACTCGAAGGACTCAAGGAGCGAAGACAAATAGATGTTTTTATAATAAACTCCTCGATTAGAGTTCAACCAACCGATCACTCAAATGCCCTCTATCTTGATCCTTAAGACTCAATGGCACACAACCACTGTCACCCGATGTCTTTGACAGTTACGATCCAAAAGAACCATTAAAGTACTACACATTGGCCAGTTCATTTGCCATAAGACGACAACATCGTTTCTACGACGGAGAACTCAAAATGACACGCAGAGTAATGGCTGATCTACGGTCCTTCGGGAAAGAAAAACTCCCAGTATTTGTCTCGACATAAAACAAATAAACCATTACCACTTTATTTTTGATTTTTCAGACAAACCTTTTACCAAATCGCTGATCAGGAAAAAAAAGTTTGGTGTTGCGTCAGCTGTGATAGCTTTCTTGCTCTAATTTTATTTTTACACACGAACTTGATAGACATTGTTCCCAGCCCCATTCTCGTCTGTGATCCCAAAATGAAAAGCCATATCTTTACAATCAATTATTGCACGATACCTTCCACATTTTATTTTTTGTGAATAGTAGAGATAACATTTACATGATAATTATCAAATTTATTTCATGCGATATCGCCATCACACAGTGAACTCGCAAGCGGACATTTAGCATTTTTTTATACATTTCTCATGGGATATATGTTATACCTAGTATGAAAGTAAACAATTTCAGGATTTCCCAATTGGTCTTTATTCTACAAGTATTTGTCAAAAGTTATGATCATTTGAAGTTAATCAAAACTTGCACAGGTTTAATCATTTATTTTTAGATATTCAGTCTAGATAGCTGCTTTTTTCTGTTTCTTTTTGCCAGGAAAGTCATTGGAATTGCGTTGTAATTAATTTTATAAGTGACAGGCAGTTTTGACATTCTTTTCCAAAAAATGATGTTTTGGAATCCTACGGCACAAAATTCAGTCAAATTAAGCGAATTTTTTAAAACATATTTTACTTGCTTTGTAAAACAATTTTAAATCTACAAAATGAAAGTAAAATGTTTTCGCGGAGATATTTAAAACATACTCAGTTCCTTACATATATTACGTGGATCATAACCTGCTTTTTCTTTTCGTCATAACTTTGGTTGGATTTATCAGAAAATCATGATCAAGACGTCTATTTCTATGCTTTTATGGCACTGAATCCATTTTTGGCACTGAAAATCCCACAAAAGAAGTTTAAATGAAGATTTAAGCTCTTATCTTGGTTATTCACTGCAAACCAGGGTTGCTAGACTGAAATCCCTATTCTTTAATTAAAAATGCGAAAGTTTTGTTTTAATGTTTCTCTTACGTACGAATAAAATTAAAATAAAATTAATCCAGTTCAAAATGAGTTTAAAATCAATCAGGAGACTGAAAAACGACAAGTGTCCGCTTGTGCGAGCCTAGTGTACATAGTCGCTTGGTCGAACATGTCTCTTGATTAATCACTGACTTGGCAGAAAATTTTCCTGCAGTAGCTTGCCATTTCTTTCTGCGGTAAACTGGCTGCCAACTAAGGTTAAAGGACCCGGGTTGTCCTTTTGTTCAATCCATAGCTTACGAAGAGATGGACTCATATCTTTCCCAAAGGTATTTGTGCTTAAGTGAATGTAACGAACTCGACTTGAATTCGAACTCATTCCAAAATGTTTCCAACATCTGGATCATCCCATTCATATATTGTCTCATGTCTTAAATGATCCAGTCGTTGAAAATAGTTCTTAAGCATTGGACGATCCAATTAGTGAAAACAATCTTCTTCTCAATAAAGTCATAAAACAAAATTTCTAATATATTAAGCGATCAAATTCTTCTTCTTCCATGCGACGTGTCCCTTCGGGACATGTGTGATCATGACTTTCCTCAATGTCCTGTCCTTTCTAGCTCTTAGTAAAGTTTGTCTTTTTGCTGTCTCACCTAGTTCCTGTTCTGCCAACCATTTGCACAAGTTTGTTAGGTAGTTATGAGCTGTTTTACCTTCAATATGTCCTGTCAGTGTCAAATTCTCCAAGCCTTCCTTTCTTTATTATGTACTCTAAAAATATCAACTGTTTCTCTTTGATGTTAAGTATAAGTGTCCTTTTTGTTTACATTTTCTCTAACATTTCGTCGTTGCTTACATGATTAATCCATGGTATTCTCAGCATCCTTCTGTAGAATCACATTTCTGTTGTCTCAAGTCTGTGATGTAATTGTCCAACAATCACTGCCATATAGGGAGGTCGATAATACGTAACAGTTCAATACGTTTTTCTTTGTTTCTAATTACATTTTCCTGTTTCTTAATACTTTGTTTAGTTTTTGGAAGGTAACTTTCACAATACGCCTTCGGATTTCGGTGTCGCATTTCCGCCTTCCATTAAAATCGTTCCTATATATTTAAATTTTTGTACTTGTTTTCGGTTTCTCTCATTTGTAATTTGCCTGTTTGGCTTTGTTCTCATGTAATTGGTGTTTAGTCCTTTCTTCTCGCTTTCGTTTCCTACCTTCTGTTGCAGTTATCTTTCCGCGTCTTCTATCAACACTATGTCATCTACATACGTAAAGTTGTTTAGATTGTGTCCGCCAATAATGAATCCGTGTAATTGGTGAAATTGTATTTTATTTCTAAGAAGACATGCTTTGATTTCTTATACCTTGAAGAGATCTCGCTGATGAAAATCCTTTTCACTAAAAAAAAAGGCCAGTAGCCAAATTTCTGATATCTTAAACAATCCAATTGCTTAAAACAATTCTACTCTCAAAACAAATGTTTATGACTTGAAAGATTCAGTTACCGAAATATTATCTAATATTTTTCCCATACTTGTCAAGCTTACCCAACAGTTCAAATAGCATTTTGTGTTATATCATATCAAAAGCTTTATGGAAAAAATAGAATAAACATATGAAGAAGGTTAGAGTGTATAAAGACCAAAAGACAATGAATATAAAAGCCAAAATCGAATTGATGAATAATACAGCATAAATAATTAATGCTATGTAAATGAATAATTTGATACTGTATAAATCAATTGCTAAAATTGGTCTGTGACGATTTGTTATTGATAATTGTTGTGTTTAGTTTAATATGTCAACGTGCCAAAGCGAAGGAACTGAATTGACATATTGTTGCATCAGTTTTTCAATATCTTGCTTGACTTATATATATATATATATATATATATATATATATATATATATATATATATATATATATATATTCCGACCTCTGAGACGCCTATTACTGCTGTGGTGCAAGATTTTTTACTTCCAAACTCTGAGACGCCTATTATTGCTGTGGTGCAAGACTTTTTTACTCACAACCTCTGAGACGCCTATTACTGCTGTGGTGCAAGATTTTTTACTTCCAACCTCTGAGACGCCTATTACTGATGTGCAGCAAGACTTTTTACTTTCAGCCTATGAAACTCCTGTTACTGCTGTGGGGAAAGATTTTTTACTTCTAACTTTGGAGACGCCTATTATTGATGTGGTGCAAGATTTTTACTTCCAAACTCTGAGACGCCTGTTACTGCTGTGGTGCAAGATTTTTTACTTCCAACATCTGAGACGCCTATTACTGCTGTGGTGCAAGATTTTTTACTTCTCACCTCTGAGACGCCTATTACTGCTGTGGTGCTAGATTTATTACGTTAAGCCTATGAAACGCCTATTACTGCCGTGGTGCTAGATTTTTTACTTCCAACATCTGAGACGCCTATTACTGCTGTGGTGCAAGATTTTCTACTTTCAGCCTATGAAACGCCTATTACTGCTGTGGTGCCAGATTTTTTACTTTCAACTTCTGAGACTCCTATTACTGTTGTGGTGCAATATTTTTTTTACTTTCAGCCTATAAATCGCTTATTACTGCTGTGGTGCAAGATTTTTTACTCCCTACATCTGACACACCTATTACTGCTGTGGTGCAAGATTTTTTTTACTGCGAACCTCTGAGACGCCTATCACTGCTGTGGTGCAAGATTGTTTTGCTTCTAACCCCCGAGAGGCCTATTTCTGCTGTGGTGCAAGATTTTATACTTCTAGCCTTTGAGACGCCTATTACTGCTGTGGTGCAAAATTTTTTACTCCCAACCTCTGAGACGCCTATTACTTCTGTGTTGCAAGATTTTTTTACTTTTAGCCTATGAAACGCCTATTACTGCTGTGGTGCAAGATTTTATACTTCCAACGTCTGAGACGCCTATTACTGCTGTGATGCAAGATTTTTTACTCCGAACCTCTGAGACGCCTATTACTGCTGCGGTGCAAGATTTTTTACTCCTAACCTCTGAGACGCCTATTACTTCTGTGGTGCAAGATTTTTTTTACTTTCAGCCTATGAAACGCCTATTACTGCTGTGGTGCAAGATTTTTTACTTCCAACGTCTGAGACACCTATTACTGCTGTGATGCAAGTTTTTTTACTCCTAACTTCTGAGACGCCTATTACTGCTGTGGTGCAAGATTTTTTACTTCCAACCTCTGAGACGCCTATTACTGTTATGGTGAAAGATTTTTTTACTTTCAGCCTATGAAACGCCTATTACTGCTGTGGTGCAAGATTTTTTACTTCTAACCCCCGAGACGCCTATTACTGCTGTGGTGCAAGATTTTTTACTTCTAACCTCTGAGACGCCTATTACTGCTGTGGTCCAAGATTTTTTACTCCCAACCTCTGAGACGCCTATTACTTCTGTGTTGCAAGATTTTTTACTTTCTGCCTATGAAACGGCTATTACTGCTGTGGTGCAAGATTCTTTACTCCCAACCTCTGAGACGCCTATTACTGCTGTGGTGCAAGATTTTTTACTCCTAACCTCTGAGACGCCTATTACTTCTGTGGTGCAAGATTTATTTACTTTTAGCCTATGAAACGCCTATTACTGCTGTGGTGCAAGATTTTTTACTTCCAACGTCTGAGACGCCTATTACTGTTGTGATGCAAGATTTTTTACTCCTAACCTCTGAGACGCCTATTACTTCTGTGGTGCAAGATTTTTTTTACTTTCAGCCTATGAAACGCCTATTATTGCTGTGGTGCAAGATTTTTTACTTCTAACCCCCGAGACGCCTATTTCTGCTGTGGTGCAAGATTTTTACTTCCAACCTCTGAGACGCCTATTACTTCTGTGGTGAAAGATTTTTTACTTTCTGCCTATGAAACGGCTATTACTGCTGTGATGCAAGATTTTTTACTCCTAACCTCTGAGACGCCTATTACTGCTGTGGTGCAAGATTTTTTTACTTTCAGCCTATGAAACGCCTATTACTGCTGTGGTGCAAGATTTTTTACTTCCAACGTCTGAGACGCCTATTACTGCTGTGATGCAAGATTTTTTACTCCTAACCTCTGAGACGCCTATTATTTCTGTGGTGTAAGATTTATTTACTTTCAGCCTATGAAACGCCTATTACTACTGTGGTGCAAGATTTTTTACTTCCAACGTCTGAGACGCCTATTACTGCTGTGGTGCAAGATTTTTTACTCCCTACATTTGACACACCTATTACTGCTGTGGTGCAAGTTTTTTTTTACTCCGAACCTCTGTGACGCCTATCACTGCTGTGATGCAAGATTTTTTACTTCTAACCCCCGAGACGCCTATTACTGCTGTGGTGAATGATTTTTTACTTCTAACCTCTGAGACGCCTATTACTGCTGTGGTGCAAGATTTTTTACTCCCAACCTCTGAGACGCCTATTACTGTTGTGGTGCAAAATATTTTACTTTCAGCCGATGAAACGCCTATTACTGCTGTGGTGCAAGATTTTTTTACTTTCAGCCTATGAAACGCCTATTACTGCTGTGGTGCCAGATTTTTTACTTCCAACGTCTGAGACGCCTATTACTGCTGTGATGCAAGATTTTTTACTCCTAACCTCTGAGACGCCTATTACTGCTGTGGTGCAAGATTTTTTACTCCCAGCCTCTGAGACGCCTATTACTTCTGTGGTGCAAGATTCTTTACTTTCAGCCTATGAAACGCCTATTACTGCTGTGGTGCAAGATTTTTTACTTCCAACGTCTGAGACGCCTATTACTGCTGTGATGCATGATTTTTTACTCATAACTTCTGAGACGCCTATTACTGCTGTGGTGCAAGATCTTTTACTTCTCACCTCTGAGACGCCTATTACTGCTGTGGTGCTAGATTTATTACTTTCAGCCGATGAAACGCCTATTACTTCTGTGGTGCAAGATTTTTTTTACTTTCAGCCTATGAAACGCCTATTACTGCTGTGGTGCAAGATTTTTTTACTTTCAGCCTATAAATCGCTTATTACTGCTGTGGTGCAAGATTTTTTACTTTCAGCCTATGAAACGCCTATTACTGCTGTGGTGCAAGATTTTTTTACTTTCAGCCTATGAAACGCCTATTACTGCTGTGGTGCAAGATTTTTTACTTCCAACGTCTGAGACGCCTATTTCTGCTGTGATGCAAGATTTTTACTTCTAACCTCTGAGACGCCTATTACTGCTGTGGTGCAAGATTTTTTACTCCCAATCTCTGAGACGCCTATTACTTCTGTGGTGCAAGATTTTTTTACTTTCAGCCTATGAAACGCCTATTACTGCTGTGGTGCAAGATTTTTTACTTCCAACGTCTGAGACGCCTATTTCTGCTGTGATGCAAGATTTTTACTTCTAACCTCTGAGACGCCTATTACTGCTGTGGTGCAAGATTTTTTACTCCCAACCTCTGAGACGCCTATTACTTCTGTGTTGCAAGTTTTTTTTACTTTCTGCCTATGAAACGGCTATTACTGCTGTGGTGCAAAATTTTTTACTTCCAATCTCTGAGACGCCTATTACTTCTGTGGTGCAAAATTTTTTTACTTTCAGCCTATGAAACGCCTATTACTGCTGTGGTGCAAGATTTTTTACTTCCAACGTCTGAGACGCCTATTACTGCTGTGATGCAAGATTTTTTACTCCTAACCTCTGAGACGCCTATTACTGCTGTGGTGCAAGATTTTTTACTCCCAGCCTCTGAGACGCCTATTACTTCTGTGGTGCAAGATTCTTTACTTTCAGCCTATGAAACGCCTATTACTGCAGTGGTGCAAGATTTTTTACTTCCAACGTCTGAGACGCCTATTACTGCTGTGATGCAAGATTTTTTACTCATAACTTCTGAGACGCCTATTACTGCTGTGGTCCAAGATCTTTTACTTCCAACGTCTGAGACGCCTATTACTGCTGTGATGCAAGATTTTTTACTCCTAACCTCTGAGACGCCTATTACTGCTGTGGTGCAAGATTTTTTACTCCCAGCCTCTGAGACGCCTATTACTTCTGTGGTGCAAGATTCTTTACTTTCAGCCTATGAAACGCCTATTACTGCTGTGGTGCAAGATTTTTTACTTCCAACGTCTGAGACGCCTATTACTGCTGTGATGCAAGATTTTTTACTCATAACTTCTGAGACGCCTATTACTGCTGTGGTCCAAGATCTTTTACTTCTCACCTCTGAGACGCCTATTACTGCTGTCGTGCTAGATTTATTACTTTCAGCCGATGAAACGCCTATTACTGCTGTGGTGCAAGATTTTTTACTTCCAACCTCTGAGACGCCTATTACTCTTGTGGTGCAAGATTTTTTTACTTTCAGCGTATGAAACGCCTATTACTGCTGTGGTGCAAGATTTTTTACTTCCAACGTCTGAGACGCCTATTACTGCTGTGATGCAAGATTTTTTACTCCCAATCTCTGAGACGCCTATTACTTCTGTGGTGCAAGATTTTTTTACTTTCAGCCTATGAAACGCCTATTACTGCTGTGGTGCAAGATTTTTTACTTCCAACGTCTGAGACGCCTATTTCTGCTGTGATGCAAGATTTTTACTTCTAACCTCTGAGACGCCTATTACTGCTGTGGTGCAAGATTTTTTACTCCCAACCTCTGAGACGCCTATTACTTCTGTGTTGCAAGTTTTTTTTACTTTCTGCCTATGAAACGGCTATTACTGCTGTGGTGCAAAATTTTTTACTTCCAATCTCTGAGACGCCTATTACTTCTGTGGTGCAAAATTTTTTTACTTTCAGCCTATGAAACGCCTATTACTGCTGTGGTGCAAGATTTTTTACTTCCAACGTCTGAGACGCCTATTACTGCTGTGATGCAAGATTTTTTACTCATAACTTCTGAGACGCCTATTACTGCTGTGGTCCAAGATCTTTTACTTCTCACCTCTGAGACGCCTATTACTGCTGTGGTGCTAGATTTATTACTTTCAGCCGATGAAACGCCTAATACTGCTGTGGTGCAAGATTTTTTACTTCCAACGTCTGAGACGCCTATTACTGCTGTGATGCAAGATTTTTTACTCCTAACCTCTGAGACGCCTATTACTGCTGTGGTGCAAGATTTTTTACTCCCAGCCTCTGAGACGCCTATTACTTCTGTGGTGCAAGATTCTTTACTTTCAGCCTATGAAACGCCTATTACTGCTGTGGTGCAAGATTTTTTAATTCCAACGTCTGAGACGCCTATTACTGCTGTGATGCATGATTTTTTACTCATAACTTCTGAGACGCCTATTACTGCTGTGGTGCAAGATCTTTTACTTCTCACCTCTGAGACGCCTATTACTGCTGTGGTGCTAGATTTATTACTTTCAGCCGATGAAACGCCTATTACTTCTGTGGTGCAAGATTTTTTTTACTTTCAGCCTATGAAACGCCTATTACTGCTGTGGTGCAAGATTTTTTTACTTTCAGCCTATAAATCGCTTATTACTGCTGTGGTGCAAGATTTTTTACTTTCAGCCTATGAAACGCCTATTACTGCTGTGGTGCAAGATTTTTTTACTTTCAGCCTATGAAACGCCTATTACTGCTGTGGTGCAAGATTTTTTACTTCCAACGTCTGAGACACCTATTACTGCTGTGATGCAAGATTTTTTACTCCTAACCTCTGAGACGCCTATTACTGCTGTGGTGCCAGATTTTTTACTCCCAATCTCTGAGACGCCTATTACTTCTGTGGTGCAAGATTTTTTTACTTTCAGCCTATGAAACGCCTATTACTGCTGTGGTGCAAGATTTTTTACTTCCAACGTCTGAGACGCCTATTTCTGCTGTGATGCAAGATTTTTACTTCTAACCTCTGAGACGCCTATTACTGCTGTGGTGCAAGATTTTTTACTCCCAACCTCTGAGACGCCTATTACTTCTGTGTTGCAAGTTTTTTTTACTTTCTGCCTATGAAACGGCTATTACTGCTGTGGTGCAAAATTTTTTACTTCCAATCTCTGAGACGCCTATTACTTCTGTGGTGCAAAATTTTTTTACTTTCAGCCTATGAAACGCCTATTACTGCTGTGGTGCAAGATTTTTTACTTCCAACGTCTGAGACGCCTATTACTGCTGTGATGCAAGATTTTTTACTCCTAACCTCTGAGACGCCTATTACTGATGTGGTGCAAGATTTTTTACTCCCAGCCTCTGAGACGCCTATTACTTCTGTGGTGCAAGATTCTTTACTTTCAGCCTATGAAACGCCTATTACTGCAGTGGTGCAAGATTTTTTACTTCCAACGTCTGAGACGCCTATTACTGCTGTGATGCAAGATTTTTTACTCATAACTTCTGAGACGCCTATTACTGCTGTGGTCCAAGATCTTTTACTTCCAACGTCTGAGACGCCTATTACTGCTGTGATGCAAGATTTTTTACTCCTAACCTCTGAGACGCCTATTACTGCTGTGGTGCAAGATTTTTTACTCCCAGCCTCTGAGACGCCTATTACTTCTGTGGTGCAAGATTCTTTACTTTCAGCCTATGAAACGCCTATTACTGCTGTGGTGCAAGATTTTTTACTTCCAACGTCTGAGACGCCTATTACTGCTGTGATGCAAGATTTTTTACTCATAACTTCTGAGACGCCTATTACTGCTGTGGTCCAAGATCTTTTACTTCCAACGTCTGAGACGCCTATTACTGCTGTGATGCAAGATTTTTTACTCCTAACCTCTGAGACGCCTATTACTGCTGTGGTGCAAGATTTTTTACTCCCAGCCTCTGAGACGCCTATTACTTCTGTGGTGCAAGATTCTTTACTTTCAGCCTATGAAACGCCTATTACTGCTGTGGTGCAAGATTTTTTACTTCCAACGTCTGAGACGCCTATTACTGCTGTGATGCAAGATTTTTTACTCATAACTTCTGAGACGCCTATTACTGCTGTGGTCCAAGATCTTTTACTTCTCACCTCTGAGACGCCTATTACTGCTGTCGTGCTAGATTTATTACTTTCAGCCGATGAAACGCCTATTACTGCTGTGGTGCAAGATTTTTTACTTCCAACCTCTGAGACGCCTATTACTCTTGTGGTGCAAGATTTTTTTACTTTCAGCGTATGAAACGCCTATTACTGCTGTGGTGCAAGATTTTTTACTTCCAACGTCTGAGACGCCTATTACTGCTGTGATGCAAGATTTTTTACTCCCAACCTCTGAGACGCCTATTACTTCTGTGGTGCAAGATTTTTTTACTTTCAGCCTATGAAACGCCTATTACTGCTGTGGTGCAAGATTTTTTACTTCCAACGTCTGAGACGCCTATTACCGCTGTGGTACAAGATTAATTCGACCCAAAGTGACTGGATGGTCCCAACTTCATTTGCCTCACACGATCAAATAGAGAGAAGCGATAATGTTTTCAGCATCGTTGGTTTAAATGTTTAGGCACATTTGTTCTTTTCTAGTTTTCAAACCTATGACGCATCTGGTAGTATTATGTAACACTCTCTTCTGTAAAGTTAAGCTTTTCTTACAGGGGCTATAAATACATTAATAATCTCACAATCCAATAATAATCGAAACATTATCTTCATCCTTGTTGTTTTTATACCCGCATTTCAGCAGATATTTTCTTTTCAGTATTCATAGAAAATATGAGATAAAATATTTGCTATTATCGACACATTTTTCTGGTGATTAACTTCACTAGTGCTAATTTTACTACAGGACAATGGCCGCTATGCTTTTCAGCCTTTCAAATAATAATTGCTGTAATTAAATAGTTTCATTAGTTCCCAAATCACCGGAAACAGCATTATCTTTATTCATATTTATCATATTTTAGCCGCTATGTTCTTTACTCATTACCACGAACATGTTGCATCTGGCGGTATCTATGAAGCTGACGAAATGTATCTGATCATCTTTCCTATAATAACGTCAGATAAATCGCAGTTTTCGGTGTTAACATGATGTTGTAACCTAGGGAAGGTTACCGAATAGAATAATCACGCGAACGTTGGTAATGAACGATAATACTTCGGACAAGAACAACACATATAAGATTCGCCAGCGGCGCGTACAAGAAGTAGTCAAATCGCTCCAAATCTTCTGTAAGCCCCTTGCCTTGATCGACCCACTGTCTTTCTCTTTCTCCACATCCTCTACTTTACCACTCCTATCTGCTCTTCCTCCAACCCTTCTATAACCCCTTGCGTGATAGTGGCCTCCAGCCATGCTTGGGGTGATACGCTTAAAAAGAAAAAAAAAAAAAAAGAAGTGAATTCCACAATGAATCGCCAAATGCAGACCAACATACAGTATTTACTACTGTATTTATGTGAATGGGAACATATGCATTATCGTCCGTAGGTATGCTACAAACATGGATTTTCTATAATTCAAACAAAATACTTTGTTTGAATTATAGAAAATCGGGGGATGCACGGCGGAGTAATGGATAGCGGTAAGGAATGATGAATCGGAGTTCGAATTCGTCGAGTTCGTTACATTCATTTATATGTAAATATTCTTGGGAAAGGTATGAATCCATCACTTCTCCCCTGTCCACCACCTGCTGTTATTAAATAGGAGAAGGACAACTCTATAGGTTAAATAGCTTCACTGTCTTGTAATTGGCCAAGCGTGGTAAGTACGGTTACACCCCTGAAGACGTGGTCAATCGGGGTGAAGTTCCTCCAAGGTTTCAGTAGGCCATGGGTCTGCTTACGGCCATATAACATTGAAAAACAGGTTCTCGTACAGTCACCAAAGTTGAGCAACGTCGTGACTGGCCATTACCGAGATGGGTGAGCGCTCGCGAATACCAGGTGCTGCAGATGTGTGACAGATGTAATGGATAACGGCTCGGAATTGGAAAGCGGAGAGCCGAGTTCCAATTCCACTCGGGTTCGTCATATTCACTTACGTGAAAATTCACTTCTTCTCTCCCTCCAGCTATGGGTTAATTAGTAGAACTTGTAACACTAAATAATTATCATATCCCCAAAAAATTTTACAATCTAAAAATATTTTCTAGCTTTAAATAACCTGCAAAGGGTTGATAAGCCGTAAAAAGAACATATCAATCAACAATCAATCTCTGGATTTAGATCTGATCCAATGCGTCTTTATCCCGAGTAATACTTTTTGTTGTACGCATTTTTAACATCTCTTTTCAGGCGACATATCGTTGTTGCCTTAAATTGAGCTCAAGGTGATCAGCTTGCACCAATTGAATTTGTCCCAGACAGGCGTTGTAATAGATTATTAAATATTTTCTCTCTTTACGTTTGGTGGCGGAAAGGTGGAGGATCAGGTGTTGGCAGTATTTTAAATGTTGAACAGATCAGTACAGGAAAGAGAGAAAAAAATAGACAAAGGAAATTATTGCGAAGAATTGTCCTAAATCGTTTCGATAAATTCTCTTAATGTTTCTTACCAGGAGAAAAAAAAATGATTTTGTTAGCTCAGCGTCGAGATGTTAATTTTCTTTCTTTTTTGTATTTATTTTATTTTTACTTCTCTCTTTTCTTACGTTTGCGACACAACTGACATTTATCGAAAGAAAAAAAAGGAAAAGAATAATTATTAAGTAATTTTTTTTTTCAGTTTTAATATGAATTATTGCAATAAAAAAACGTGTTTGCAGACCAATTTGCTAGATCTTTGAAAGCCGAGACGACATTAACCTCTCAATATCGTCAGAAAAAGCATATTTTTTAAAATGTTATTTCCCGATTATGCTATTTTTTTTTTTTTTCCATTTTATTTTTGGATTGACCTACCTTGCCATTTCACTGACAAACAACCATTTTAATAACCAAGGGAGACTATCATTTACCACTTCTATTCTTCATTTTTTTAAAAGCTTGAGTGATACTAAGATCAAAGATTATAAGGCGTTGTCCATTATTTAGACAAGATAGACAAATACTTCAAATCAGAAAGAGGCAGTTGAAATTTCTAGGAAACATTATGAGAAAAAGAGGAATAATTCCCAAAATGAACACACACAAATAAATGGAAACACCTAAACAATGAATGGGTATTTTTTCAGTGTGTCCATGTCGTTCCAGGATGTGACACACGGTCAGTTAAAAATGGGGTTTAACGGCAATAACGTGAAAAAATTACCCAACCCTCTGGGCACTTCCCTTTTGGGAATGCCTCAGGCGCCAATCAATAAAACGAGCCCTCTCCCGAAGGAGATATACTAACTGGAGGGAAGGCCCCCTTGGGGTTTGGGCTAAATATTTTTTTTAAACTTCCCCGGTATGTGCCATAGTAAAGAGCCAAACGTTGTTCAAGCAATAAGAGCCAGGAATTTGCAGAGAGCTATCATCGCTCATATCCTGAAGATTTTTTTTTAAATTTTAACCAAATCTGTTATTCCATCCCGAGGATAGATTGTTCTGGTTACGCTGCCCAATCTATTAAATAAATGGCTCCATTCAATATGCTCAGAGGGTTGGCGATTGCAGTAAATGCCTCAAGAAGGCCACAGGGCACAACAACCAAAACATTGTAATTATAACAATCAAGACAAGGATATTCGTACAAACAGATTAATGGATAATGACAATAATTCCGCATTTTAAAAATCATGACAATTTGACGGATTGAGAACTGAACTACAGTAACGTGATACCCCGTCATGTATCGGAAGACTGAGAAATCGGAGAGCCAAGTTCGAATTCCAATCGAATCCCTTACATTCACTTACGTGCTAATACCATTGGGAAAGGTATGAATCCTTTTCTTCTCCCACCCAGCTATGGGTAAATAACAAACTAGACCGTGTTCTATAGCCTTGGATGGCAACTAGTCTACTGCAGAAATAAATGACAACCTACTGCAGGAAAAAAAATCTGCCTCATCAGTCATATATCGTGCATCACGCATGACACATAACAGAACTGACTGATACTCCGAATACATTTACGTTTTAAACATTATAACTATTTTTTTTTCATTTGTGCAAAAATCAGAATTGCGTGACCCTCAATTTTCCCATGAGGGAATTGAAAAAATTGCCTCTTAGACAGACATTTGAAGTATTAATATGTTTTGACATAAAAAAAACAAAACAAAAAAACATCATATATTTAATTACGAAACAGCGGAGTCGGATGATTGCTTAATTATGCATTTTGTTCGAAACTTACCAACAAATATAACTTTTTTTTTCTGGTTTTGAAGATTTGTTCACTTAAACCGCCTGAGGACATATCAATAGGAAAAATGTATGTCTATTGTGCGGGATATGTCTAGGACTAATCACAAACAAACACAAAAACTATTTTTTCCTTGAGCATACAATGAAAATGGATTGAAAATGACACCAACCACCCACCCACATCTCACAATTATTGAGTGACACTCATTGTCAGTCACTTGAGATTAATCCTATTGAACTATCTTAGATCGAGAAATAAGGAACATTTTTGGGAAACCTATTTCCTAAAATGTGACCAAACATCAGAATTTTTGGAATCCCCTTTTCATCATTCGTTGCAAATATATCTTACACAACAAAATACAAAACTACCTCATATGGAGCGGATAGATCTATTTCAGCTAACGCGAAGTACGTCGGTCTTATTCAACCCTGGTAGTTGGATTGTGCACGTATCGGAATTAGAGATTTAAAATTTAACTTCGATAGCAATCGAAAAATAGATACAGAACCTACCCATATCGACGTCTCAGTCTGACGAAATGCCTGGGTCATTGATAAGGGGAGGGAGGAAAGTGTCTGTCTTAAACGGAAGAAGCTCCACAAATTCAACCCAAATATTAACCTTATGACCGTAATTTGGTGTTCTATGAAGAATGAGGTGTTAAAATTGAACCTAAAAGAAAGCTGAAAAGGGAGTTTTATACACAAAAAATTTTAATTATATATATAAAAAAATTAGGTTTCCACTTAAAAAAAATACCAAATTCTACCTATAAATGAGATACGTTAACAAGATTAAAAGTCAATCATATTTAGATAATTAATATTAAGTAAGAATAGTTTTTTTTAATTTATATTAAAGAATAAAAAATTTAAAGATGAAATAAATTATCCATTTCTAACTTTAAAGATATGTTAAAATATTAAGAAAACCAAACCATACCAAGTTAAATTTACAAAAAAAGATCTTTTAAAAGTATAAGGGGACAGAGGTGAGAGTGATAAAAGAGAGTTCTTAAAACAGGGGACAGTTATAAGATATGATTAATATGGAGAAGAAATGGAAATATAGAGAAATTAAATATAGTTACATATTCAACATTAGAAGAATTAGAGAATTAAAAAGTAATAAAGAGATTTATATTATTATAGAAGTTTAAATTTGCCTCTAGGTCGACATTTTAAAACTAATTCATTCCTTTGATTTAATAGTTTTCATTATTCTATTATATATATATATATATATATATATATATGTTCGTCTACAAGCCTGAATATTCGAGAAATCTTATCAGGGAAAAATATTCTACAGAAACGGAAATAAATAAATATATTGTTTCATAAATAAATGGAGTGTCTACTTAAATACGAGAATCCACAATAAAGTCAGAGTTCGTAGAAACTACAAAAAAAGTTCTCAATGTAGGAATATAAAATATACACAAGATACAGAGCCAATACAAAATATATAAAGAAATAAACAGTACTTATATTTTACTGTTATCCGCAACTAAAAGTTGCATGTGGACTCGTAAAGTTGATCAATGTTAGTCATACAATTACTGGGAAGAGTCACTTTTCTTTACCCTCCACTTCCCATAATACCTCAGTGGCCTATGTACAGAGAGGCCGCGTAATTAGCATTGACAGATAGTATGACACTTGCTTGAGGCATGAAATTAACTGTGGTCATGCAGTGTTGATTTCCATATTCACAATGTCTATATTTACAAACACTCTATGCAAATAAAAAAATTTTAAGAAAGTACACACACGCACACACATATACATCATGCGCGGTACTTAGCGGAAAGTGCTCAATATCTGAGGTAGAGTTAACATGATAAAATGTATGGATATGAGTATATGACCATGGGTTTCACGCTTTTGCGATCATCAGACAAACTTTTTTTTTTTAATTGGATCTATTTATGTTTGTTTGACTATGTTTGGTGGTGGGAGGGAGAATGTACTTCTGTGTTTGTTTGGAGTTGTACTATCATACGTATAGACACATACATACAGGTGAATGCATTTTAGTTCACACCAACACATCCATATCAGCCGATTCATATCCGAGAGTTCGGGACATACATACATACGCCGTTGTAATTCTATTTCGGTGTCGGGACCTTAGCTTTTTATGTGTGGCGATCTTCATTTCAGAGAAACTTATACTTTCACACACACACACACACATACACGTGTGTAGGCGCCAACATACACTATCATTGGCCTGGGCGTGTGTATATGTTATATATATATATATATATGTGTGTGTGTGTGTGTGTGTGTGTGTGTGTGTGTGTGTGTGTAAGAATTTAAAGAAAGATATGCAAATGATTTGCTATCATTCAAATATGAACGCTATAACAATGACAAGCATATTGTCAGAACATACATGGGGACTAAAAATGAAACGAAAATCACTAATAGTAGAATGGTACATAATAAAAATTATATATATATATATATATATATATATATATATATATATATATATATATATATATATAGGGAAGAGAAAATGGAAATCATAGAATTCGAATTGTCAGTGCACAAAAAACGTGAAAAAGAACATTTTTTGAAAAACGTGAAAAAGAACATTTTTTGAAAAACGTGAAAAAGAACATCAAAGCTGGGGAGCGTCCAAGAGAAGCAAACGCCCATTCTGAAAATTGCACCACATGAAAGAGGCTGTTAATTGGTAATCAATATATATATATATATATATATATATATATATATATATATATATATATATATATATATATATGAAGAAATATAGTCTTAAAGTGTGCTATGTTTATGGGATAAAGTGCTCGATATCAGAGATAGAGCGTGTGTAAATATAAAAGTGGACATGCAAGTCAGCACTTAGAGGCGACAGTCTGTTTCATGCTAGTGCAATCGTCAGGCGACAATTCGAATTCTATGATTTCCATTTTCTCTTCCCTATACATATATATATATATATATATATATATATATATATATATATATGATGTGCTTTGACCTCTCAACTATGAAGAATCTCCTTTCCAACTAAAGCCAGAGAGAGTGAGTGATATTGAAATTGAGAGATGTGCACGCACTAAATTAACAGAAAATTAGCTGACAGATGGCTCTAAATTCCAATTTGCTTACGTCAATGCCTCCCAACCGTCAAAATATGGTTGAACTTGTACAGTGAAGAGGTCAGACTTACAGGTTTTGCAGGTGAAATGTCAATTCCGACGGCAAGGAATTCATCAAATTGGAGGAATGGATTGAAGCAGCTGCCCACATCTAAAAGACGGATCTTTCCACGGAATGGTAAAATCCTGAAAAGCAAAAAGGAAAATAGCCACTCAATCATTATGCTCCAGGTATTTCCATGAATCCGAGAAGGACACGCACATTACAAGAACTTGATTATTTTTGCTGTTAAAAGTCATTAAAGAAAAAGAAAATATTTAAAAAAAATTAAACTAAGAATATACTATATAAAAAATATACATATAGTTTCCAGGCGACACATTGTGGAGCCGATTATCAAATGCTTACCAGACTAGCTGAGCTGTTAATTACTAGTTCAGGGAGTTCAATCCCCAGAGAATGGACCACTATGCAAACCGGCTTATATATATATATAAGCCTGTTAATGAAATTCGACGAATGAAAAGACAACAGAATGTTAAAAATATTGTCAATAATATTTATTTTATATTAGTAAGCCTTTTGACTAAAACGAAGCCCAAAGAGAAATAAATTTTCGGGCACGACTGTGTCCTTTAACAACGAGATGAGAAATAAACAATGAAGTTTTTTTCCTGGGGAATTTGTTTTTGTTGAGTTTATATATATATATATATATATATATATATATATATATATATTGTTATCGAGTTGAGAACGGAAAAAATTCTAGTTCTAGTAATCTCCCGGGATCATAATCAAACATGTTTATATCACTAAACAAATCAGTTCAAAAGAACGGTGTAATACATGTAGTACATCTGGTATGACAACGACCTGTACTTACTACCATAGCAAGATATTTATTACTACTAAAGATATTATATATCATTATTTATTCGAAAATTATAACATAAATATGTTATAAATCACTACAAAAATAGGCATTTTGTTTCAACATTCTGGTGTCTTATCAAGTGATGGCGTTAAATGTAGAATAAAGGGTTTTCTTTATTCTACATTCAACACCATCACTTGATAAGACACCAGAATGTTGAAACAAAATGGCTATTTTTGTAGTGATTTATAACATATTTAAGAATAGTATTTTTTAGTTATTGGAAATTATTCCGTATACACCAATCCTATATATGGAATATTAGTGTTTAAGTCTTTTTATTATATATATATATATATATATATATATATATATATATAGAGAGAGAGAGAGAGAGAGAGAGAAATATATAAAACATGAAATCTGTATTGTAAATAACATAAAAACTGTTATATATTTCGCCGGAGAGCGTATGACCTCTTTGGCTTCCTCTGGTTAGAATGAAAGAGAAACAAAACTGTGCGTGATGGAAATTCCTTGGGATCTCCTGCGAAACGTGTCGTTAATAAATTTTCCACTTTGTCTCAATATCTTCACTTTCGTTTCGGATAATATTATACATCCTGCAAACACACACACACACACACACACACACACACACACACACATACATACATACATACATACATACATACATACATATATATATATATATATATATATATATATATATATAAAACGGAAAACTATATGTTGTCTCGCTGTTGAAATTTTAAACCGCTTTTTATTTTTAGCATAAAACAGGTTTGATATTTGATGTCAATAATATAAGATAAAACAAATAAATAAATACGGTCTATAGAAATGAATTCAACAGATGTATTTGACCCTGACAAGCGGTGTATCTAAAAAAAACTTGAAATTGATCCTAAGATAAGTGTTTTCAACTTTTTTTTATCTTGACTATATATATATATATATATATATATATATATATATATATATATATTGTAATCCACAGACAGATTGCTTCACTGTATCGCAACTCATCAGTGTGGCTAGACATCCGATTGCCTCGAACCATGATTGAAACCCGATCGGCTCACCATAGAGAGGAAGGGGAATTTTTACGTTTTTATTTTGAATAAACACGCCAGTGACTCAGAGTGTTTATATATATATATATATATATATATATTAGTTATGAGACTAGATGGATGTACGATCGCTTTGCACGAACGCCTTATCATGTATACAATTCACTACAAGAATTTTACACTTTTTAAACCATCTATTACACGTCCTCCATTGCACTATACTTGTTCAGGTTCAGCTGGACTCAACATAAGAAACTACTCATGCAATAATTTATTTTGCGTTAGAGTAGTAGTAGTAGTAATATAAAACAAGTAATCTTCCTTCTTTAATAAACTTGATCCACACAAAATCTACACAAAAACAAATATTTTCTCCTCAAAGTTGATCCCTATTCAAATATAAAAATAACCATTTTCTCCACAGCTTAAAAAGGAATATATATATATATATATATATATATATATATATATATATATATATATATATATATATATATATATATATATATTATTTTTATATTTGAATAGGGATATATATCCGCTATGTCACTCATTCTTAATTTTTCTTCACTTAGGAATGTTAAGTTCCTGGGTAGCTCGCTTGAAAGATCTGCTTATGCATAAACAAAATGTCCAAACTCGACGACTTGTGGACGACAGACATTGGAACGGGAGAGGAACAAATGTTACAGTAACATTCTTAACACTATCAAGATCAGATTTGGCACTGAATATGAAAATCGTTTGCTTGCAATGGTATCAGGGAGTAATCAATCATGAGTTGCTCGGGTAAACTTCTCTTACCGATAACCTGGGCTAAGAAGGAACCGGGCTGACAAACTACTGGAAACTGACACTTGAAGTACAACGCAATCAATTAGGAAAAGAAGAATACAAAAAGAGCGAACAAGATGCAAGTTTCAAGTGGGTCTGTTCTCAGCTATATGTGGATCAAGATTACAGTATTACCGGATTAGGGCTTTTTTTAAAAGCAGACATGAATGATTATATATATATATACATATATATATATATATATATATATATATATATATATATATATATATATATATATATATATACGAGAAGGAGATAAAAAGTTACAGGTCCGACCCACTTCCCGAAATCTGATCAAATGAGTAAACATAAGAGATTTTGTGAAGTTTTCTTGGTCGAGTCCAGAATCTTCCCACAAACAATCGTATACGTAAACACACACACACACACACACACACACACACACACAAATACACATATACAAATACACAAATCTACGCACCCACACACACTATATATATATATATATATGTGTGTGTGCACATGCGAATGTAACCACGCATATGTATAACCCAAACAAACGTGTGTGTGTGTGTGTGTTGTTTTGTTTTGTTTTTGGTTAAGACAATGAACTGACAGGTGACCTTAAGCTGAAATTGTCCACACAAATTGGTCGGGCAGATCAACCAATGAAAACCTTTCGCCCTGCCATGAGAAAATACGAATTGGAAACGGCAGGCAAGTATTTTTTTAAATGTGTAATCCGAAGTCGCATTGGAATAGCAAAAGATGCCTTCAATAAAGTAAACAAAGTAACAGGAAAATTTCTATAGAATCAAAGAAAAGAGAGCTGAATTACCATGTAACATCTATTTTCCAATATGGCAGTAAATGCCATCTCACAGATGAAGAGATTTGAGGCAACAGAAAGTTACATACTCAGAATAGCATGGACGGGTCGTGTCAACAACGAAGACGTTTTAAGGAAAATGGAAACAAAAAAGATACTTATTCTTACAATCAAGAAGAAACAGTTCAAATTTTCCAGGTACATAATGTGGAAAAGAAGGCTTGAAGAATTTGAAACTCACAAGCCAAAAGAGGTCGAGTGTAAGCTTTACACTTTCTTTGGTCTATAACTACAAAAAATTATATTTTCTGTGAAATGGTTATGAAAAAATTGGGGACTTTAAGCTTAGCGTTTATGACAACTGATCGTGGCAACAAAGTCTTTGAGACTGACAAGAAAGTTCAACACCCTATTTATCTAGACGTTTAATTTTAATCATCAGCTAATAAGCCTAAATATCGTTCGTTTTATCCTTTAATCATTGGTGATGGTATCTTTGTTATTGGATCTGGGACCAATCGCTAAATATTCCCGGGAGATTACTAGAACTAGAATTTTTTCCGTTCTCAACTCGATAACAATATATATATATATATATATATATATATATAACTCAACAAAAACAAATTCCCCGGGGAAAAAAAAGAGTGCCACTTCATTGTTTATTTCTCATCTCGTTGTTAAAGGACACAGGCGTGCCCGAAAATTTATTTCTCGTTGGGCTTCGTTTTCATCAAAAGGCTTACTAATATAAAATAAATATTATTGACAATATTTTTAACATTCTGTTGTCTTTTTATTCGTCGAATTTCATTGACCGGCTTATATATATATAAGCCAGTTAATGAAATTCAGCGAATAAAAAGACAACAAAATGATAAAAATATTGTCTATATATATATATATATATATATATATATATATATATATGTATGTGTACGTGTGTGTCTACATGTATATGTACAATTTTATAATTTATCTGTAAAAGGACAATATGAATAAAGACAAAAGAAAAACTTATCTTAGCCGACGCGTTTTATCCTCTGAGAGATATTTGCCTTGATAAATTCTCTCAGAGTATGAAACGTTTTAGTTTATCTCTCTCTCTCTCTCTCTCTCTCTCTCTCTCTCTGTATATATATATATATATATATATATATATATATATATATATATTAATGATACAATATGATAATTCGTATGGAATTTCCAGAAGGATATAGATCCAGGGAAAGCTCTATGTCAAAGGACTGAGCAAATTTATTATTAATATTAAATAAAGAATATCAGACACTTAAAATCTCATAGGTAATAATGTTTATTTCATGAGAGCTCTAAAAAACACCAGTTCTTCGTCTTCAAAACCTACAAACAAATCACAAATGATATGGAAAAAACTATACCGGGTTAAAAACAAGAGATATTGACTATTTTGACATACTGACCTCAGTCTGTTATAAAGTGTGAATGTGAAACAATCAGATTCACACTTTATAACAAAAATGAAATGAAAATGCGAATGTCATTGTGTCACTGTGTCACACTTTTTCAGTTTTACTCCTAGAGGCCCCAGCCCAACATATCCTACCATTTCGGAGTCTAGCCGACTCCACTGCCCTGTGGAACAGATTCTCAAGAGAATGTTTCCCCGACCACTACAATTTTAACCTGTTCAAGTCTAGGGTTAACCGTTATCTTCCCACCTAACCATATAAGCAAACCCTTAACGTCACCCTCTACCTCGGGCGGCATCCGGGCCTTGTACAAGATGAAAGATTAAAAATTAATTTCTATATTTTTAAAAATTATATGACTTTCCGAGCAAGTAATTTCATAATTAAACACTAGTATATGTCCTTCTGCATTTGTATTACATTAATATCGCTTTCCTTGTTCAAGTGTCTTCGACGAACCCGCAATGTTCCTGTCCTATTTCCGGTCTGATTTTGCTGCCCACTCTATTACTTTGCCTTATTTTAAGGGCTTGAAATAAATGAAACTATATATACTCCAAATATTACCCACTAAGATAATCATCTTGGTGAAACTGTTGATTTAATGTTGACATAGGCATTTTTTCAATCGAAACCACAAATTAATATAGCAGGCAATGAAAACATAATTTTGACAGTGGTCTTTTTTCATTGGTAATAATATGAATGACGTTCTTGACAAATTTAATTTCTTCTATATTTAAATAGATTTTAAAACTTCTTTAAAATTACATGACTTTCCGAACAAGTATTTATACAATTAAATAGATACCAAAATACATATTTCTTTTCAAAACATTTGTAGTAAAGATTATACAGTTTATTTATCAATAATAATAAAAAAAAAAAAAGTAATTCACCTAAGTGACACAAACAGATGTTAGTACACTATAAAACTATACTAACATGCGAGCACGTTAGACTGGAGTAAATTCCTAAAAGCTTGTAATATCTCCAAGAACGTATGCGTAAACATACAATATGAATTACGAGTAAGACTATTTCAAAGGAACAGGCAATCTGGGGAGATCCAAGCAGCAAATTCCTTTATTTACTTTCCAGATTTAAAATTAGATCCCAAAAGAAAAAGAAACCAAGAGAATAAAGTGAACTAAGCAAAGAGGTTTAATATTGAGCATGATTATTAACACGAATAATTCGTTCACAGCCACCAAAGCTGGATTCAGAGACATCTTGGGAAATGTACACGAAGACCAGGTTGAGTTGAATCCACAAGAAAACATTCAGAATTCATTCGGAAGCTGACAATTATTTGCAGACTGCTCTATTGAACGGCGATAAGCAGAAACAAGGAATGTAATCGATACGGCATATAGCGGTGGGTGGGCAAGTAAAAAAGGAAGGTCGTTCTAGCTTTAATTATCAACAAGAGACATTTGAGGGACATCGGCTAACAACAGACGAACGAATCTGAGAGCAAATAATCTTGAACGACGAGAAGAACATGAAAGCAATGGATTTATCATTTGTTTTATTAACTTGATTAAATTCACAGCAAAGTGTGCAGAGAAAAATCTATGATGAAAATGCAAGGTCGGGGAAGAAGATTTAGCAATCTGAAAACAAACTTTACGAGCCGAGTTCAGATTTTGACTTGGATTGTTGATTTGAATTTCACACAAATAAAACATGAATCCAATTCTCCCAATACTCAGTGCCAACGCCAGTTACCTTTCAACATAAGACAGGGGAGTCAAATCAAAAGTTCTTTCTTAAGTTTGACCTGAAGCTCCGGTAAAATATAGTGTATTCTTCGGCTTAGATACTCACAGCAATATGATAAGGATATTAGTCACAAAATATAAATCAGAGATACTTTGCTCCGAACGTCTACTGGGACTCAAGTTCACTTCAGATCTCGTAAAAAATGAGGGTAAAAATTTTCGGGAATACTTTTTGTAGATTAGGATTAATTAGATCATCCTCAAATCATTTTGTCAGAATCGAAAAATATTGACTGTTTAATGATTTATAAGGGAGCTCCGATCATAATACATTGTAAAATCGATCCCTGACTTTTCACAGAGTTATCTGAACTAAGAATTTTATTTACAAAGTTTGAAACTCTGCTTACTTTATTAATATCTTCATGTTTTTGCGCTTTTATTAATTTGAGTAGACGCTACGTTTATTTTTTTAAAAAACAGTAATTTGTTTCATCAATCGGCCTGATCATTCGTGAAATCTTAGAGAAAAAATGCAGGATTTGAAACTGCGTCCACCGTTTAAGAAAGCGTCATTTAATAAATAAGCGGAGCGTCTACTCAAATATGGGTATCCACTAAACATAACGTTTAAAAAAGTGTTAAAAATATGTCGGATTAATATAAATAAATGGGTGTAAATATACCCAACGCTGATTTTTGAAAAGTCGATTGAATACAGACTTAGAAATTAGTTTTTCTCTGGAAACTGTTGCACATCTTAGATGCTATAAATAGTGAAGTATCGTTTTATTAACATCATTTATTGGATCCTGTCAAGGTTGACAACAGATGTAACAGTTAAATAGAGGATTGGTTGATTCAGATTTTCTTACTATTCTTTTCTGTCTACTAATATGGCATTTCAATGATGACACATTTTCCAGTAAATATTTCAACCCGAACTCAAATTTATGGTTCTATTTTCTACTCCAATAACCATTACGCCACTGCATTTCCCACAACTTAGCATTAAAGTCTAAAGTCAAGATTTGAATTTTAAGATTTTTTTCGAATATCGCTTTGAAAGTATTTTGAAAATTCTTCCGGAAAATATCTTTCACCATCTTGCAAAACAAAATCAAGAAATTGCAAAGCAAAGACTTATTGTATTCCATTCGTGCCATTCTGGGGTTTCTGTTCGAAGAAGGCAACTAAATGAATTATTTCGCAAGGTAAACATCAAGTTCTTTTCTTTTTAAATATGTCAATGTTTTTTAGATGAAGCGCTTATTAGCTCGGGATTTAGGATCTTTTAATTTTAAGTAATAGCTGATGAAATCAGTGCAGACAGTTTTATTTTGAAAATTGCCGTCTACTTTTAAAATATTGAAATATGCAAGAAAAAGGATAACATTTCTCTGATAGATGAAAAGTAAACCAATTTTTCAGGAACTGATCTTTTCAACTGTGTTTACCGTAATCAAATATTCTTTACAGCAAAATTTCACAAAATCATTCTTCTTTCTCACAGCACAACGTTTCTTCTTTACGTGTCGTGTCACTTCAGGACGTTGGCGATCATAGCTCGACACAATTTCCCGACCATTGTACTTCTTAAGAAATGTTTTTTCGTTATCTCTCCTAAAACTTGCTCTGCCAGCCATATACTCAAGCTCATTAGGTAGGTTATGCATTTTCTTCTTCTATAACTCTTACCTTCAATCTGTCTTGTAAGTGTCAAATATTCCAAGCCCTCTTTCCTCCTTAAATTTCAAATGTCTCTTTCTGATGTTAATTATTAGTATTCTTTTTGTTTCCATTCCATATGTTCAGTCCATGATATTCTCAGCATTCTTCTGTAGAACCACATTTCTATTGCTTCAAGTCTCTTCTTCATCTTTGAGAAGGTTGTTCAGCATTCAATGCCATATAGAAAGACTCATATTACAAAACAGTTCAGTATTCTTTTCTTTGCTTCTAATGAAATTTTCTTGTTTATCTTTTAGATAGAGTATGAGATGCGATTTTCCTGTGAGTTTCTTCTAAATCTATTTATCTATATCTATCTCGATAATACTAAAAGTCTGTGATGGCGTGCGTGCTTGTGCGGTGCGTCCGTCCGGTGCATAATGATTTACGAGTTGTTTATACAGTAAGTATTTTTATTTTAACTTTCTTCAAACAGACAATTTCTTTAATTAAAATATTTTTAAGTTAAAGACAGACACAAAGAGATCCCGCTTTGCTGTTTCGTCCAGTTTTTTGTAGAGTAATTATTTATATCACAACTTTCTTCAAACAAACAATATTTTAAATATTTAAAACATATTATTAGCATATTTAAAAAATAATTTCAAGTGAATATGATTTTAAAATATTTTTTGGCATATTAAAAAATATTTTTAATTTAATCTGATTTAAAGTTCAAGTTTATCTCGAAAAATTCTATTCCTATTAAATGCGGTAAACAATCAGTAAAACGTTAAATATGAACTTGTTAACCAGACCAATGATGACGCGAACGAACTGAATGATCGTGATCAGCTAGCATCTCGCTACGAAGTTTTGGCAGTCCGTGGGACAAGTGCAGAGATGGTGGCACAGGCTATTTAATTCTTTGTATAAATTGTTTCTTTATGATATAAAATATAAGCGGCATACTCTAATATATATATATATATATATATATGAAATGGACAAAGTCCGACAATTATTTTTAAGACATTTTCATGTTTATACATTCTTTATTTATAGATACAAATATTTAAGTAAATGGTCTGTTTATGATAAGCAGTATTAACAACATTTACCGGCCTGAATGTCCGAGAAATTGTCAGAAAAAATATGCGTCCTCCGACAGGAATCTAACCTGTATCCTATACGGAACCGTCATATAACTGTCATATGTTTTTATATTCTTTTTTATATAACATAAACATGTCTTCAAAATAATTGTTGGACTTTGTCAATTTCACAATGTGTGACGTCATTTGTTTACATTTGGATACGCATCGAGCAGATATGAATGTATGTGAGAAAATCATGGAAAATTGTAGTTTAAAAACGGTAAAATCGACCTTACTAACCGAAACGCTTCTCTGTGGCGAAATCGGTAAAAGTACGTCAGGCTATATGCCGTTTCCATATAGGATACAGGTTCGATTCCAGTCGGTGGACGTATATTTTCTATGACAATTTCTCGGACATTCAGGCCGGTAAATGTTGTTAATATTGTTTATTATAAACAGAGCATTTACTTAAATATATATATATATATATATATATATATATATAGTCAAAAATATATTGTTAAATATAACCGACAACGAATGTCTATCATGTTTTATCATGAGCCGTTCCAAGCGTCGTATAATGACGAAAATAAAGACAAAAACTGTTCAGTATTTGGACATTTCTTTTTTATATTGCTCGTCGATGTAAGCTTTCGGCTCACATAAGCCGCAATCAGAGTGGTCATATGGACATTACAACAGAGAAAGATTACATCCTTTTTGTTTACATAAAAGTTTGCTATGCGACGATAACGGTCGCGGAATAGCAGATGTTGGCCGTAAATTCGTAATACGGTTCTATGACGTCGTACATGACCACGTAATAGAAAGAAATGTTATCAACAGAACCATGTGTTTAAATGCATGCAATATGTTGTAACTGGTTTGAAATGTCATTTTGTTGCGTGTGGGTTGGTTTGTTTTAATGTAGATGGTCTCCAATATCTTAAGGTTCTTTTTACTGTGTATGTGTGAGGATTGTTGTGTTATCAACTAATATCTGTCTAATATTATGTACATAGCTATGTTTTTCTAAGAAACGTTTAATGGAACTAAGATCAGAAAGGTGACAGCATGGTTGTAGTAAAACCAATGTATGTAGTGAGTTTATTATTAGTATCAGAGATACAATCTCTGAACGGGCATGTAAATGGATACACTACATTGTTTTTTTATGTTTTTGTTTTTTGTAGAGGATTTAGTTGTGTGGTTGGAGGGTTATAGCAAACTATGAGGACAATTGTTTTAAATTTTTTTATAATATATGATGGGTTTGTTTATTATTATTAATTGGTTTAATATTTCTATCTATTATGTTTTTAAGTGTTCTTTCATCATGTTTGTAATTATTATGTATTTGGTTACAATAGCATAATAATGTTATGTTTACTTTGACGTACCCTATTATGGTTACAATTATTATTAATATTACCAATTTTGTTAGTGGTATTATTAAGTTTATTGAGATACATTTTAATTTGTTGATCAATGACGGAATTAGGGAATCCATTATCAATGAGTATTTGATGTTATGTAATTCTTTATAGAATATGGTTTTGGAAGAAGATATCATTTGTGTGCATTGGATTAAGTTTTTTTTTTTCATAACAGGTAACTTACATCATTTAGGGCATTCACTATTATAATTAAGAAGAACCAATTAATGCTAGTGGGTTTCCCATATAGAGAAGTAGTAAATTTATGCGTGCTAGAATCAATAAATACGTCAAGGAATTTTTTTATATTAATGTTGAGTTCTGGTGTAAATTTGAGAACGAAGCGATTTTCAAATTTGTTTTTACCTTGTGCAATTTAATCAATATTTTTAGCTAAAATGAAAATGTCATCTATATATCCTACATATATATAAGGTGTTTATTAGTGTTATTAAGTATTTTATTTTCTAAATGTTCCATATAATAATTAGAATATATACATATATATATATTTTATGGTCATTTAAAGCCGAAACATATTTTTGGATTGTAAAGATTTTGGCTACATAATAATGATCTTCTGATAAACGTCTTTCTATTTAACCCATAGCCTGGAGGAGAAGAAGTGGATTCATACCTTTCCCAAACGTATTTCCATGTAAGTGAATATAATGAACTCGACTGGAATTCGAAATCGGCTCTCCGATTTCTCATTCCAAGCCATTACACCATCTGCACATCCAAGTTTACAGCACCTGGTATTCCAGAGCGGTCACCCATCTAGGTACTGACCAGGTCCAACATTGCTTAACTACGGTGATCGGATGGGAACGTATGGCTGTATATATTTCTATATATGTTTATATTTTCCTGCCTACTGGGTATTGATAAGCATTTTTTGAAGATAATTAATACTGAGTAGTGAGATCTTCTCATGCTATGTTTAAAGTGTGTATATATATATATATTTTTTCTTTTGAATTTTCTCATATTCTCTAATGAGACTTTTTATTTGAAAATAGTTTCGAAATATGTATTGTCCATACGATGACCTAGCGCTTTCGAACGTCATTGTACATCTTCAGGGTCAATATTTTAGTCAAAATGTTTGTTGTTTTTTAACCAAAAATTTGCCAATTATCTTGTAGCGTAATCATGTTGCTACTTTTTTACAAACTAAAAACGTTAAAATCCTTTTAAATTCAAAAGACGCGATGATGTTATATCACGTGCATCGCGTCTTTTGAATTTAAAAGGATTTTAACGTTTTTAGTTTGTTAAAAAGTAGCAACATGATTACGCTACAAGATAATTGGCAAATTTTTGGTTAAAAAACAACAAACATTTTGACTAAAATATTGACCCTGAAGATGAACAATGATGTTCGAAAGCGCTAGGTCATCGTATGGACAATACATATTTCGAAACTATTTTCAAATAAAAAGTCTCATTAGAGAATATGAGAAAATTCAAAAGAAAATATTTAAGACTATGTTGTCTTTAACATTCAACACTACATGTTTGAAAGAAAAGTTGCTGCCAAATTACACACACACACACACACACACACACACACACACACACACACACACATATACATATATATATATATATATATATATATATATAATAAATGATTACAATACTTCATCTCTGAAATATAGACACACACACACACACACATATATATATATATATATATATATATATATATATATATATACGTGTCTATATTTCGGAGATGAAGTATTGTAATCATTTACATTATTTACATTGCTGAGACTGTTGTCCTCATCCTTATTTTCATGTTCACGTTTCGGCCGTTGCACGCTCCGGTTTTCTTCTGGTGATTTGAATTTCAAACTGAACACTTTATTTCGTCCACCGGGGTAGACTGTTCTAGTTCTGTTGTAGTCAGGTATCCAATCACCCGAAGACGACCGAATGGTTCGACGGCCGAAACGTTGGAACATAACAATAAAGATGAGGACAACAGTTCGAACAATATATATATATATATATATATATATATATATATATATATATATATATATTCACAAGACTTCTTTCTATTACCAGCGTACTGAATGGGATTCATTTCTCGTGACTTTATTCGAGACGCTACTTGGAGTAATATTCGTAACCTTCCTATTGAGAATTATGCCACAGTAGTTTCTTCTTGGGTTAAAGCCGACATTGATGCTTTTGTATCCTTTCGCAAATATCAGGCGAAACTACAATCAGCCTGTTCAGCTGCTATAGCCCACAGGAATCACTTTTTCCGAGGGTACCAGCGTAATAATTATGATCAAAACAGACGCCTATTTGTGTCTAATAGAAATAATTGTAAACTTCTCCTCAAAGAGTCTTTGTTTGCTGACCGAATGAAACACCGTATAGCCTCTAACAAGATCGGTTCATGTAACTACTGGTGACTCTGTAATAGCGTTTTAAATAAGAGTAAGTCTTCTATTCCTTCTCTATTCACTCAATTTTGATAAAGCAGAATGTTTTGCTCGTAAATTCTCTTCAAATTCTACTGTTGACTCATATGGAGAATCTTTACATGTCTTTCTACTAAGAACTGAGTGTGTGTTGAGTGATAAGTACATAACACCGTTCATGGTTTTTGCTATCATCTCTTTAAACTGGATCCCCACAAAACGTGTGAACCTGATGGCATCCCAGCAACAGACCTTAAGAAATGTACTCCTGAACTGGCTACTGTTATTTCTAAACTCTACGATAAATACCTTGCAGCTTCTTGTTTTCCTGCTTGTTGGAAATTCTATTCTGTAGTTCCAGTCTTTAAGAACTTATGTGAACAGTCTAATCCTTCTGACTATTGGTCTATTAGCCTTTTTGACACAGTACTAGAGGCTCTAATTAACTCTGGATTGGTTAAGCATCCCACATCGCAGGGTCTTCTTCTTGCGGATAAGCAATACGGGTTTCACTTCTCTAGGTCAACTTCTGATGTGTTAACGATTATTGCTGAAAGTGTCTGTCAAGCTTTAGATAAGAATGGTGAAGCTCGAGCTGCTTTGAATATCTCGAAGGCAATTGACAGGGTTTGGCCTTCTTCACAATTTGAAAGGTTATGGTATTTATGGGCGATATTCTGCACTGATTCATTCTTTCTTATCAAACCGCGAAATGAAGGTTGTCTTGAATGGCCACCCTTCTAGATCTATTTGCATTAACGCAGGCGTCCCACGGAGCTCTATCCTTGGACCTATGTTGTTCCAAATTTTCATGAAGGACCTTACTGATGTAATCAATTACCAAATCGTTATCTATGCTGATGACACACCTATTTACTCCTGTCTTGATAGTAAGTCTGATCGGTTCGATAAGGTCAAAATGGCAGCTGATCTCTAAAATGACCTACCATCTGTAACTAAGTGGTATAAGCGGTGGCTTGTTAATTTTAACGTCTCCAAAATGAAACGACTGTTAATCGTCCGAGAGAATCCTTTTAACTTCTATGAACATGGTTGATTCTAACCTCCAGGTGACTCCTTGTGCCTTCATCGACTAACATTTTCCGCTGATATGAAGTGGAAAGAGTATACTGAATCAATTACTAAGTCTGCAGCTAAGAAAGTTGCTTCACGGTGTTAAGCTAGACAATTTCTCTCACCAGAATCTATCTTACATATTTATATGACTACCATTCGTCTTTGCTTTGAATAATGCTGCCACATATGGTCTGGTGCTCCTACTATATATTTATAGATTCTTGATTAAATCCAAAGAACCTTAAATGTTATTGGTTCCGACCTATCACGCTACCACCACAGTAACGTAGCGTTCCTGTACCTTTTATATAAATACATTTATAGTAATTTTTCTGATGAACTTCTATAGTAACTAGACTGTGAATTTGAGCGCAGTACTAGATTGGCACATGGTCTCATCGTTTTAGAGTTGAAATGATTATATG
>OZ038498.1:31856581-31879081 GCA_964036315.1 Acanthosepion esculentum
GAGAGAGATGAATATGAAATAATATTACTGACATTGATATATATTATTTAAAGATTGAAAGCTGATATTTATGAAAATTATTATAAGACAATTTGCAACCAGTGAATATTTACAAAGAGGTTGCTTAGATTGTTGAAAGAAAACGCCCTATTACAAATAAGCAGTAAAAGTCGCTTCTTTTCTTGATGTGTTTAGGTTGATTCGAAGAAACATTGAAATATTTAAAATCATATTCTTCAAGTAACTTACATCGTTTCAGTTAGAAAATTATCTTTCGAAATGGCGAGTAAAATATCATTTCTTATTTTACAATGATCCTGGGATGTTATAAACAAGCTGGAGAAATATGAAAAGCATACTTTTCGGTATTATATTCAACCAATCGAAAGTCCCATATTCTTTGCCTAAAATCTAATTCTTCCACAAAAGCCAACCGCAAGTGAAACACTCACCCTTGCAAAGAAAACACACTGGTAGGACCTGCTAGTAGAAAAAGAAGCAGAAACAACAACAAAATAAGTCAGTTTGTCGTGTGTGTGAATGTGTGTGTGAGTGAGTGTGTGTGTGTGTGTTTTATGTAAGGTTAATCAATACTTTCTTATGTACGTATTTACCGACCATTTATTTATCTTCCTATTAATTTATGCAAACGATCCGTTCTATCTTGCCTTTCATTTTATTTGACGATGAAAATCCGTGGCAAATAAACACCCTACTTTTTTTTAATAAACATCAAGAGAATGAACTCAATTGTGGCGAGTGGCAAACTGGTTTCCAATCCACAAAGAACTCTCGTTGAGTGACGAACGGAAAGACAAAGACGCTACAGGAAAGAACGAAGGATTCTTCGACGCAAAAGTCGCTATAAGAAAACGCCGAGAGATAGAGACACTTGTTAAATACACACATAAAAAAAAACAACTCTTAAATAAATGAAAAACGAGATCCTTTTAAATCTAAACATAGAAATGGCTTAGGCAATATTAGTTTTTAATCAATCTAAATATTTACTTCAGAGTCAACACCTTTGAAAATTTGTTTTGTTTAGATATATACTTTATTATAAATATTAGTTAATAATAAGAGTACAATGTTTACTGACTGCTCCAAGTATGTAAATATATTATATATAGTGTATTAATATTATAAACAGAAGCTCAAGTCATGACAATGTAGTAGTCGGGATAAATTTCAATGAGCACCGATAATCGTCGGCTTTATCTCGTATCCAAGAATTACTTCTTTACTGATTGCTTCCTTTATGATGCTGGCGTTGATGACAAAATTCACCGCCAAAGTGCAGGTTCAGGACAAGAAGCTTCCAGTTTCAACAAAACCTGCTCCCGTCATCCATTCCCAATCGCCGTTTGACTTTGCAAGAGTTGGTTGGAGGTGAAAGAAAATGAGCAGCAAAAGAAAGTGCCGAGGGTGTAAATTTGCTTTAAGGTGGACCTCATCTTGCATGGAAGTGACCAACACACTTGATTTCATGACCTTCCCCTGTGACACATATGGAATGAGACATGCAGAATACAGTTTATGAAACTGCAACGGGCTGCCGCTGACTCTGTTATAATTTCGAGTGGCGCCTTCTGTAGTATGTCCATAATGCGTAGACCTCTTCATCCGCTGGTTCAACCGTTGAGATCTATTGTAATCGTCGTTCGCTTGTTCCATCGTTGGGGTTTTTAAGGACTGTAATTGCTAGCTAATAAAACTACACAGAAAAATTATCCAAATATAACAGTGGGCTCAATAGAATGATATTATGAATAGAAATTCGACGTACCCACACTCGAGTGACTGGGATAAATTTAATTGAATATCGACTGTAATTGCTAGTCTATAAAATGAACATGAGAAAATACTCACATATTACATTGCATCTTATGGACTAGTATCATGAACAAGAAGTCAAGCCTTACAATTTAATGGTTGGGGTAAATTTCAACGAGAATCTGTTTTATTTGCTAGCTTAATAACACAACAAAGTATGATACAAGTACTCAATACACTAATATTATGTTATAGTTGAGTACTGAAGAATGTATCATGGAATGGACAGTTTTCCAAAAAACATAAAACAACTAACCAGATGATGGCAGTTGTGGAGACGACAAAAATCAACTATCAAAATTTCATTTATTGGTGAGGTATATATAAATAAATAGGATGGTGGCGACTCGATTAGGAGCAATGCCATCACTTGATACATCCTACAGTATGGGCAACATGAATATGAGTTTTTAGTCATGCTAGGGCCTTAAATTTTCTTGCGCAGATGTGGCAACGTTGGGCGCTTTTTGCCGTAGTTATAAATAATGTAGAATGAGTGACTTCTCTGTGTGTGAGATCTTTAAGTATTTCTGAGGACTGTACAACTTTGGCAAACGTGACCACATTCATTACATGTTAGATTAAATTCTGTGGCAACATTTTCATGGAAAATTAACATCAAGACAATGTTCAATGCAAATGTTAGTGGAGTGACAAGTATTCATCTCCACAGCGCACCCTAAAAACTGAGCAGCATAAGAGAAAGGTAATGTTGTTCATAAGTTGGGATCGTCAGGGTATACGTTCAGCAGCTGCAACGTGTCTATAAACGTTTTGCTGGAAAAGGACCCCACGCTCATCAAGGGGAAAAATGTTGTTCACCTCCAAAGTAACAGGAAGCTGCATACAGCAAGAATAACACACTATATTCACCTTTTTCGATCGCTGCAAGACACTTTGTTGGGGAAAACTTTCTCTAATAAGAACTTTATTCAAGAGTACATAAAAACATTTTCACACTAAAACCTGTGGAATTCTCCTCAAAAGGTACCAAAGAGCTGGCTGATTAGTGACATCTAGTCATTGCAAATAACAGTGAATGTATAATGGTAAAGATCCCAGTAATGGAGATAAATTTATCACAACCACCAAGACAATCGGAGATATAATTAGGAAGAAAAATGGACCCAACACCACTTCAGGTGCCGGGATTTAACAATTAAAGTATTAGCGATGTAGAAACACCTATATTGGCGAGACATCTCGAAATTTAAAAGCCCGCATCTATGAACATAAGAGAAAACTATGTTGGAACAACCCTATAAACTCTCTAATAATACATAGGAAAAAGACTGGCCATAACTTTGATGCCACCCTAATTATAAAAAGAAGATAAATTTTTACGCCGAAAATACTTCGAGGGAATCCTGATAAATATTTTACCAACTATAAACACACGTCAAAAACACAAAATTACATCACCGACATTTATTAAATGTATTCTTAAAGAATCTAACGTATCTAACAACTGCCGGTGTTTACATAACGCCCCCAAATAAATATTCTGACAACTACTAAACATAAATAAATCCTACTAGACACACACACATATACGAATATACATTATCGTCTAAATACCGCACAGACTAGAATTATGATACACTTACACGCATAACTTATACACACGAATGCTACTTGGCAAGTCAAATAGTCGTGAAGTCTGCTTAACCAATAAAAATCAAACAAACCAAAATAAAAATAGAATAAATAGATGAAGCTTTAATAGAAGCGAGACATTTTAGATCAATAAACACTTCGTATTTGTTCTTTATTCTGTCAGAATTTGATCTGTATCTGAACTCAATTCATGTGTATATATATATATATATATATATATATATATATATATATATATATATATATACACACACATACACACACACACACACATATTACGAAACATGTTATATTTAGTGAGTACACGTGTTTGAGCATGTATTTCTTTTTTTTCAAAAAAGGTAAATGAAATGTCTAACGGCCAAGAGATTGAAAGCCTTAAGACGGAAGATGATCCTGTTAAGAGGCTCCTTTCCTTTATTAAGAATCCAATGTCTAGGCCTGTAGACATTAATTTTACTGTTTAAAAACATGTTTACTTACTAAATATAATGTTTATGATAAGAAATAATATCAGATTAAAAAACATTAACTGCTTATATATATATTCATTTATTTTAATCAATTCACTCAAGCAAGGGGATAAAGACACTAAGACGCAAGGGTCTGCTTGGAGTTAATGAGGATGCAAAGACATTAGAAGGGGCTGGAAACTCAAACGTAAACAGGAAATAAGAGATAAACCTGTACTGTTGTTCAAAAATTCAGGGAGTGCTAATCGGGCTATAAGTAAACTGAGTTACTCCTATTGATGAAAAATATATTTTTAAAAATACTAAATAGAATATCAGAGCTAAGGAAAGAGATGTTAGATGCATAGAGTTGAAGTAGACTTTATAAGGAACCGGAAACACAATCGTAAACAAGAAAAAAGGGATAAACCTCTACTCCTGTTCAAAAAACCGGGGAGAAGTGTGAACTGGACGACAAGCAAACTTAACTACTCATATCAATAATCCAAAAGAATGCACAAATAACAATGTGTGCGTGTGTCTATATATATATATATATATATATATATATATGAAGAAATATAGTCTTAAAGTGTGCTATATTTATGGGATAAAGTGTTCAATATCAGAGATAGAGCGTGTGTAAATATAAAAGTGGACATAGAAGTCAACACTTAGAGGTGACAGTCTGTTTCATGCTAGATGCAATCATCGGGCCCGATGATTGCATCTAGCATGAAACAGACTGTCACCTCTAAGTGTTGACTTCTATGTTCACTTTTATATATATATATATATATATATATATATATATATATATATATGAGCACATGGCCAAGTGGTTAAAATGTTTGCTTTCTGACTATGAGACCTGGGTTTGAATCTCACCATGATCGATTTGTCAGGAAAGTGACTTTCTGATATTATTGGACTGGACTGAGGTCGATCCGAACGTGTGGCACCTTTGGAAAGTACATGAAAACAACACCACAGGTTGACTCAAGCTTTGTGAGTGAAATTGGGTAGACGGAACCCTTGGGGGGAGGCGTCAATAGCTGTGCTAGCAGGAAGTCAAAAGTCATCATGGCCAAGGGTTTCAGCATACTGGCCTTGTTCAAATTATTGATCATTCTAGATAACATGCTCTCTCCCAGAAACTGTAAATAAGGTCTGCTCAGCATAGTTGCAGTATAAACCATAGGATATAATATTTATGTTGGACACACCACAAACTCACTTTCACGATGCTTGACTCTAGATCTGAATGATAACTCTAACATTTTTAGTCATTTAAAACAACATGCCTGGCCGCATACACAATTCCGGAAAATCCTTCTTGAAAACACAACTATACTTAAACATAAAAACAATAAACAAAAACTAAAAATCCTTGAAGCTATATACATAAAACAGTTGAAACCTAACCTGAACAAAATAAACTACAAAATCTTCACAAATATTCTTAAATGCCTATAATTGATAACAGAAGCCATTGGTTTATACCAACAGCTTCCCATACTTAATACTTCTCGAATTCACTCTCGCATGGTCATGTCTGATGTCATGAGCTGCAGTGCGATTTTCGCTTCCAGCATCTCGTATGCGCGAGTTTGTCGATGCTTGGAAATCTTCCATGCAAACAAAAACAGACAATCATTATTGTTTTGTCCATGTATTGGTTAATATATTGTAATGTAATTGTCATTTTTGATGATGGCTTATGTAAGCCAAAAGCTTAGATTGAATTAAAAAATATGTATCAATATTGTGATTTTCTTTCTTCGTTTAATGATAATGTTATTAAGCTTATCAGATGATATGAAAAGAATTTGCATAAAATAAATAGACAAAACTTGTTTATATTATTTAATGAAACATGCATCAATGAAAAAATGCTGCCTAAATATATACACACACTATATATATATATATATATATATATATATATATATATATATATATATAATTGTGTATTTGGACAGAAAAATAATATGTGTTCTATTCTTTAATAAGATTTCTTGAATATTCAGGCTAGTAAATGAAAATAAATAAATATGAATAAATAAATGTTGAGTCGAATCAAATATGGTATTTACTAAAAATAATGTTTATCAGACTAATGAATAAAAAATAAATCACTTCTTCATATATATATATATATATATATATATATATATATATATATATAAAATACTTTGAAGCTTTGTATTGGGTAACTACTTTTACATTTTACATTAAAAAGTCTAAATTTTATATTAGCAGTTGTTACACATATACGTGCAGGTGTGTGTGTGACAGATATTCAGAAATATTACCAAAATGAAACATAGTACTTGCTCTAAAGAACAAATCAAAATACTTGAGAATATTATTAAACAGAAGGAACAACTTGTATTAAATATCTTTCAGCATGCTGACGGTTCAAAAAAAATTGCATTCCTTTTATTTATTTTTTGTTAGTACGCCGACGTATTCATTTTGAAAAATGTGAAAAGAACAATACATCTTGTGAAATGCCATTAACAAACAGCCACTGATTTCGAAAAATCACTAAGCGTGAAACAGCTCTGTAAATACGGTAAATAAAACAGAAACGCTATTTCTATGTGCATTAAAAAGCAATTTTAAAAGAATTTAAAATAAAGCACTTATTTGCATAAGAAAAGCAATACACAAATTATACATATATATATATATATATATATATATATATATATATATATATGTAATTTGTGTAGGAGGAGGCTTGGGTTGAGGAATCGAAGAGCCGAGTTCGAATCCCAGTCGAATCCATTACATTCACTTACGTGCTAATACCCTTGGAAAAGGTGTGAATCCTCTTCTTCTCCCTCCAGCTATGGGTAAATAGCAAAACAGACTGGGTTCTATAGCCTTGGATGGCAACTGGTCTAGGAGAAGGACAACTCTGAATTCAAACCCGGAGTGGAGCCTTGAAGGCAGATGAACGGCACTTTGTGCTAACTTCCGGCAACTCCTGCAGACTGTATCGGTTTATCCTCTCCTTTGGACTCTGCTAGCAAGGCCGAGAGGGGGAACTAGATGTCTGGGCAGCCCTAGTTCTCCATATATCCTACCCAGGCTCACTACTCCATCATCTCTCGAGATGGACGGATGCCAACAGGAGGGGGATATATGATATATAAAATCACTATTGTTAAAGTCAGTACACTCCATCAGGGAAAGTGATACCTTGGAGCAGAAGGCAGTTATACTGTTACATTTTAAGCATGGCCGCATCGCTATCAATTTTGACTCCTGCATGAGAACAGGCAAAAGAACATTGTCAAAAGTCAGGACAATGCTTCTCCAAAGTAGGCCACGTTTTGAAATGAACGCTGTGCTTTTCAAGATGAAAATAAAAATTCTCACAACAGTTTAAAATCCAGACAAGCAATCACAGTGCATTACCAAGCAAGCTGACCTCATCCACCTTACAGTCTTGACCTCACACTCTCAGACTTTCATCGGTTTGGGTCCAGGTAGGAGGCATTCAGAGAACAGCTGTTCACTAATGATGATGAAATGAAAAACTGTTGAGGTCAAATTTGGACTCTCCAGACTATTGATTTTGGTATCCTTTGCAAGCTTCTACATTTAAATCTATTGTAGTTAAAGAAGAGCAGGTATTACTTTTTGACTGACCTCATATTATGATTGAGAAGGAAAGTGACTATAATGAGCATAAGATTTAAAAATCGCCCCAAGTGAATGAACCCTGTAGGTCTTCATGAGGACCATCCTTGTTCAAACCCTGGTGCTACAGAACCACAAAGAACCTGCCAAGTAACAGAAATCACATTACCTGAGGACTTTCCACAGTAGCAACAATTAAAATGGATATCACATGTAACTCAAAGAGAAAATAAGGACATTATCAAGATGTTGACATTGCACCCTATTTCAAACAAAAAGTTAGGAGGGAAGCACCTATCAATACTGGAGAGAGAAAATAACAGTTACTGGACTTGTGAAACTTATTTTCCTGAAATTTTATTTTTTAATAGAGGAAGGTTTTATAAATTTAAACGGGCAGTAGCACAGGCTGTTTGGTCAATGAAAGCTGAATGTTTCTGTATAAGCAAATAGTTGATATTACCAATACCGGATTTGGAATCCTGCGATCTTTTTGTTCATTTTGGTATACTTTGTGTTGAACATCATACTATGATTGAAAAGGAAGGCAACTATATTGAGGACCAAATTTGGAATCCTGCAATCTTTTTGTTCATTCTGGTATACTTTGTGTACTTCTACTTTAAATCTATTATAAATGAAGAAGAACAGGTATTACTTTTTGACTGAACATCATACTATGATTGAAAAGGAAGGCAACTATATTGAGGACCAAATTTGGAATCCTGCAATCTTTTTGTTCATTCTGGTATACTTTGTGTACTTCTACTTTAAATCTATTATAAATGAAGAAGAATAAGTGTCAGAATTTGTCCAGTCCTTTTACTACAACTGAGAGGGAAGTTGATTATGTTCATGTCTAGATTTGAAACTGAGAGACACTGTGTTCCTTTTGATATGCTTTGTCAGCTTCTACTTTAAAATCTATTATAAATAAAGGAGAACAGGTATTACTTTTTGACTGATGCTCTTACTATGATTGAAAAGGAAGGTGACTATTTTGAAGATGAAATTTGTAATCCTGAGACCTTTGTATTCATTTTGATATGTCTTATGTCCTTCTACTTTTAAATATCTTATAATTAATGAAGAACATGGATGAGATTTTGACCAGTCCTATTACCACAACTGAGAAGGAATGAGACCAGATTGATGTCTAGATTTGAAATCCTGAGATATTTCTGTTCATTTTGATATGCTTCTACTATTAAATCTCTCATAATTAAAGAACATACATTACTTTTTAAACCCAGTCTAATGTGCATATTTAAAAAGTATGCAGAAATATTTTAAAGTCTGGCAAGAGAGAATGATTGGAGACTTGCTTTTGCTACTATTAAAATGTGGATTTTATGCACAATAATCATCTGAAAAGTTGCTTTGAAGTAAGTAAAGGCTTGGCAAAAAGATTTGAAACGTCAAAACAGTTTGTTTGGCAAGTGTACATTGAGGATGGGTTGATTTTGTGAAGGTGTGAGGGAGGACAGGTATAAAAAGGGAGGCTAACAATCAGGAGGGGAGGTGTTTGCAAGCATTGTAAACAATCTGCTCAAAAAGTAAAGAGCAACTTGTAAAATGGCAGCAAAGAGATAGAGAAGAGTAAAAGAAATAAAGAAAGAGAGAAAAAAAAGGAACTGAGAAAGAAAAAGGAGCAGACAGAACAAGAAAGGAAATGAGAGAGAGAGAGAAGAGGAGAGGAGGAGGATGAGAGATAGAGAAGGAAAAGAAAGAAAAATGACTGAAAGGCCAAAAGAGAAAGATTAAGACAGGAAAAAAAGATAGAGAAAACGAAAACAAGAGATTAAAAGAGAGGGAAAATATACATGAGAGGGAGAAGATGAATCAATGGGAAGAAGAGAAAATGAAAGAGAGAAAAGGAAAGAAAAAGATTGAGATCATAAATAAAAGAAAAGACCCTGAAAAAGAGAAATGAAAAAGGAAAGCAGGAATAGCAAAGAGTAAGTGAGAGCAGAGATAGAAAGAAAAAAAAGAAAGAGAAAATCAAGAGAGAGAAGAAAAAACATAAAGAAGAACAGACAAGGAAAGAGAGAAGAAAAACAGAAAGAGAGGAGTAAAAAGCAGAGACAAATAAGAAGAGAGAGATAAAAAGAAAACAAGAACAATGATGTAAATAAAAGACCTGTAAGTATGTAAACAACAACAAAGTGATCAGATAGCCAGACAAAGTGCGGATGAGAGAGTGAAAAATAAAGGGAGGATGATAAACTCAAATAAGAAAAGTAAATAAAGTGAGTGGTGATAAAAAAAGAAAAGGCAAGATTTTAAAAAATAAAAAAAAAGAAAGAAAGAAAGAAAGAGTGAGAGTGAGAATGAAAGAAAAGAAAGAAAGGAAAGGTAAACAAGATAAGTAAAAATAAAAAAAATAAAGAATGAAAAAAGATAAACAAAAGAAAAATACAAAGAAAAAGAGTGAATAAAAAGGCAGAAGGAGGAAAGGAAACGAAAGAGGGAGGTCAGTGAAGGGAAAGAATATAAAGTGAAATTGAAAACAAAATGAAAAAGGAACGATCAGAAAAAAAGGGAAAGAAAAAGGTGAAAATAAAAATAAAAAAATTTGAAACCTTCAGAAGGAAATGACTATGTAAGACAGGAGAAAGGAAAATAAGAAAAGACTTGAAACATGATGAAGGAAAAAATAAATTTGTTAAAAGAAAGATCAAAAGTTTGTTGATTGATGTTATCCTGAGTTGAGTGTGTTTGTAGCAATGTGGTCAGAAAAAGGAGAAAGATTTGGGACATAACAGGGTGACTATGAAGAAGAATAGCATCAGTATTAAAAACATTAAAAAACAAAAAAGGAATTCTCTTTCAAATCAAAAATAAAAAAACCTTCATGAATAAGATTCAAAGACTTTCTAATCAGTTAACTCTTTATTGTTTTATATATATATATAGTATGTAAATATATATATATATATATATATATATATATAGTATGTAAATATATATATATATATAGTATGTAAATATATATATATATATATATATATATATATATATATATATATATATATATATACACACACACACATATATTTATACATATATATATATATATAAAACAATTAATTAATGGAAATGTAATTCCAATTAAATGCAAGACAGGGTTGATTTTTTAATACAGGGCTCAATATCCTGTGGATAAATGATTTAATTTTAGGCGTCTAACGATCAGTTCTATCATCATGAAACTTTTAGTTACGTGTATGATTTTCACACTTTTAATAATATCACAAAATATAACAATTATATATATATATATGTGTGTGTGTGTGTGTGTGTGTGCACTTCCAAATTCCAAACATGCACACAATCAAAACACAATGGTAGTTAGATCTAACTATAGTGAAACTGGTAATAAAGAGTGCTTAGTATGGAGTAGAGTATATAAAATGTAAGGAGTATACAGAATAAGAAATAAACAAAAGATGCTTGAGTTCCACTATCATATATATATATATATATATATATATATATATATATATATATTATAAATTAATAGATTTAAAATATGGTTTTACCGCTACACAGTGATAACCATGTTTCAGAAATGGAAGCTAAAGCCCTAGAATTTAATTTTGCTATTAAACCAAAGACATTAGTTCCATTTCCTCATCAAGCGAATTTTGGAATTTTTGGAATTTTTTTGAAATTTGCTTGATGAGGAAATGGAACTAATGTCTTTGGTTTAATAGCAAAATTAAATTCAAGGGCTTTAGCTTCCATTTCTGAAACATGGTTATCACTGTGTAGCAGTAAAACCATATTTTAAATCTATTAATTTATAATATTAATGCTCTGTAAATTTAAATTTACATTGAGCACTATTGTGTAAAAATAAAAATATCTATAAGAACACCGGATTTTATATCTTACTGTTCTTTCTTTTTATTTATATATACATATATATATATATATATATATATATATATATATATATATATATATATATATATATATATATATATATATGTAATAGAGAGAGATTTTCAATCCTGCATCCATTATCCTACAGATATATTTCTAGTCTCTCACTACTCTATTACTATGACTAATGTTCTACTAAGTTACATTCCTTAGTCTCACCAGTTCCAGATTATTTTTTTGTTTTGAGGTTCATATTTGAAAATGTATTTTCCAGTGCCATAGTATTTTTGCCTATTGTAGCCATTATATTTGATATGATGTGTTTTATTTTCAAATATCATATTTTGCATGTTCACTTTCCACCCACAAAAATAAACCCAACAATACTCAAAAACTTAATACCAGTCTGCACGACAGAAGTTCCATTCTATGAACATCTAGGAAATAAAATATTTATACACAAATTGATGGCATTGTCATGGGCTCACCTATTATTCCAACATTGTTATACTCCCTGTATACATATGTTCAAGATTAGTGAATAATGAAATTTGTCAGCATCTTGTCACCATAAATCTTTGGCAGTCCTTTAATATTAGCAAGAGAGATAAAATGAGTTTTCCTATATCTGTATACCAGGTTCTGGAAGGCCAGATATTAGAGATGCTCAATAAGATCAATGTAGTGTAAGGGCAGCCATGGCTGACTTCATGACACCCAAAACAGATATCAAAGTGACTGTAACCCCAGAAATGTCAATACAAATCACTGGGTATTTTTTATTTGCAATACAATTACAAACACATTTGCCTTTAGCCAGCCTTTGACTTATATCTCATAATATGGGGGCAATATGAGGAATTAAATGGTGCTCTAGAGTGTTCAGTGATGAGAAAATATTGTTTTTATGCGAGTGATAACAGTTTGCATATGCAATATAGAACTGGGGACTAACATATCCAAGTTTGAGTTTGCCAACACACAGGTCCAACCCCTGGCATCATGGTGTAGTGTTGCTTTGGTGTTGGTAGAGAAAGAATTAAACAATGCTATGTACTTCAGGAACATTGTTCAATCGCTTTTGATACAATCTTCAGTGAACACATATGGGACATGATGGGGTAATGCATGTAAAAATAGGTTTTAATACCAGCAATACATTTTTGTAAAAAAATTATTACCAGCAATGAATTTTTAAGAAATACAATATTACCAGCAATACATTTTTGAAAAAATATTACCAGCAATACATTTTTGAAAAAGTATTACCAGCAATACATTTTTGAAAAAATATTACCAGCAATACATTTTTGAAAAAATATTACCAGCAATACATTTTTGAAAAAATATTACCAGCAATACATTTTTGAAAAAATATAACCAGCAATACATTTTTGAAAAAATATTACCAGCAATACATTTTTGAAAAAATATAACCAGCAATACATTTTTGAAAAAATATTACCAGCAATACATTTTTGAAAAAATATTACCAGCAATACATTTTTGAAAAAATATTACCAGCAATACATTTTTGAAAAAATATAACCAGCAATACATTTTTGAAAAAATATTACCAGCAATACATTTTTGAAAAAATATTACCAGCAATACATTTTTGAAAAAATATTACCAGCAATACATTTTTGAAAAAATATAACCAGCAATAAAAATCTTGTTAGCATTAAATAACCTATTGAGATTGATGTGCCGTAAAACAAAACAAACCAAACTAAACCAAACCAATGATGTGCTGTAAAACAAAACAAACTAAACCAAACCAATGATGTTGTCAGCCTGTTTTTTTCTCTACCTGGCTCTTCTTTTTTTGTTTAAGGTAATGTTTTGTAGCTTGGCAGTGGAAGGATTGTTGGTTTTTATGTCACAACCATACCATTTCAACTTTCTCTTCTTGATGGCGGATATGAGATTTTCTGATAAGCCTATTTTTTGTCTGATGGTATCTTACGCTGCATAATTTGTGATGTGGTCTATGTGGTAATGGTAATATTAGCTGTTTCTTTATAAGGAAATAGCAATAACTGACCATCATTCAAGATCTTTTTTCTCTTGCTCTCATCTCTGGCTCCTTGTAGCTATCTCCCTGTCAAAGCACATCCTATGTAGTTATGAATTTACAAAACTTTGCTTAGTTATAAAACCATAATTAAAGTAACATACAAGTAAAAAGCCTGTTCTGTCAGCCTTCTTGTTGGGAGGGTCAATGGAGTGGTCTTAAAAATTAACATTTATAATTTTCTTTTCTTGAGCAATAAATTTCAGTGCCACAAAAACCAAACTAGTAAGTTTACACCATCACTGAATCCAGCAGCAAGACTTCTGATTGAGCCATTGGAGGTTTTGAGAAATGTGGAACCACCTCTTAATTGCTGTTGTTCCCAAGTTCACCCTGATCCTGAGTGGTAGCACCTGTTAGGGGTACCAGCTATGGGTAAATAGTGAACCCTTATACAAAAATAAAATACTATGAAAGTATAAAAATCACAGAAAATATTCCATGAACAGTGGTTATTAATAATTAAGTATAACTCAAGACTTCAATGGTAAATAAAACAAACGCAAATAAATACTTAACAAGAACAAAGAAGTAAAAGTCAACCAAAGATAATTAACCATTTCAGTGAATGCCTTGTTAGTAGCGTGGCTTGGCTTAACGTCTGGTAAATCCTAAATCAAAACCCAAATCATCGAAACACAATAATTCACACTAATTCGACTGAATAGTTCCACTCAATAATCACTACAGTCAGTAGCCTGACACCGCTATTTATACACCTGGCAGAAAGAAAGAAAGAAAGAAAGAAATGGAATGGATTTAAAAGAAAGAAAGAAAGAAAGAAGTGGTAGTTTTTATTAGAAAGAAAGAAAGAAAGAGAGAAAGACATGGTAGTTTTTATTAGAAAGACAGAAAAAAACTGTGTGACGTACAGTAGCCGTTAATAATTAAGTATAACTTAAGACTTTAATGTTAAATATTTAATTACAAATGCAAATAAATACTTAACAAGAACAAAGAAGTAAACGTCAACCAAAGATAATTAACCATTTCAGTGAATACCTTGTTAGTAGCGTAGCTTGGCTTAACGTCCGGTAAATCCTAAATCAAAACCCAAATCATCGAAACACAATAATTCACACTAATTCAACTGAATAGTTCCACTCAATAATCAGTGCAGTCAGTAGCTTGACACTGCTATTTATACAACCAGCAGAAAACATATATTCATAAGTCCAGAGTGTCACGTTCGAACCTCGGTGTCGGGAGTTATTCATTTTCTTCCTATATGACAATTTTTTACCTTGGTTTCCCCCTTCACCTCATTTAGTGTTGTCTCATCTGAAGCTAAATTCAGTCAATATCAGTAGATTACCTGCTCGGCATGAAATTTGCTGATTCTTAACAATAAAAGATTAAAGCACAAAATAGAAAGAGAAAAAAACTGTCTTGGGATTTAATGTCTGCAGCTTATCTAAATAGATCATTACTTTTATCGATTCAGATAAAACATAACGTGACAGAAGAACTCAACTTGGGATTCAGGTACATATTGAATTCTATGAGATGAAAATGTACCTCATTTTGATGACACAAAATATGGAGTGTGAACAAACAAATCCACTTATTAACGTGTATCATATTGTAAGTATAAAGTCTATAACAGTGAAAGCCTACAGCAATGACTGAACAAATAGTAATGGTGAAATTTTTTTTACAAAAATATTCACCCAGTACAAGGCCCAAGAGCCACTTGAGGTAGAGGTTACAAAGTAAGAGGCACAGTTTATGAGGATATGTGGGAATGCTAACAGTAACCGCCAGACTTAAAAAGGTTAAGATTGTAGGGATTGGAGAATCATCCGCTTGGGAGTCGATTCTGAAGAATAGTGGTTCATGGGAAGAAGCTGTTTGAGTGGAACTTGCATCTAAACAATGGATTATGAAAGAAATGAGTATGGTTCATGACAATGTGCATAGTATGGTGGGTCTTAGTCATGAAGGTTAGACCTGGTGAAACTAAGGAATGTGTTGTGGGCCGGTATACATGTTGAAAGATAAACATATGTGTCTCTTGAAATCCCCACGACCAACATGGCAGACTCGGAATATGAGTCCATGTAAAAAAAGATGTAAAGAAACACCAAGGACCAAATATAAATGTGTACAAACAAATGAAAATGTGTTAACAATAAAGGGTTACATAAACAACAGAATATTGTTGTGTGTTACTGAACAATGAACATGTATGAAGAAAACATTTAAGCTAGTGAATTGTAGGTGTATGTGTAGTTTGGTGTAGGAAAAAGTCCTAGAAAAAAATGATGTGAAAGGTGCATATGTATGTATGTGTGTGTGTGTATTATTCCTGTGTGTCCCAAAAAGGGAATGCATTCTTCTGCAAGAGACTTACATGTTGACCTATACGTAGAAAAAATGAGAAAAAGTGAGTGAGAAAAGATATTGCCGAGTATGTATAGACCAGAAAGTGTCCCCTAGTAGCGGTTTCAAAAATTAGGAGGAGGTAACCCAACAAATGTAGTTAATCTGAACACTTTCAACATAAATAGCAATAGATTAGTGAGTGGCCTGCAATGTTTCATAACCATTTACATACAGAAAACATTAGGAATTTATTGACCAAACAGTTGGCATTATTATTAGTTGAAGTTTATAAAAATCATTCTCTTAAAATGTTTGACAATCTTTAAACTTTGTGCCTGCAAAAACAAAGGTGTGCCAAAAAATAATTTTACATTTACAACATTCTAATAACTAATACAATTCAAATTAATGCAATGCAATATTTATCATTTACCAATTTACAAAGAAATAAATATGAAAACAATTTTTTATTTATAAATTTATAAACATTTATTAAATTATTAAATTATATAAACAACTATAAGCAAATTCTTATTATTTACCATTTAAAGTTCAAATCGATTGGTAATTTTTTTTTTTTTTTAAAGTTTTTCACCCCAAGCAAGGCTGGAAGCCACTAGCACGCAAGGGGTTACAGAAGGTTTGGAGGAAGAGCAGATAGGAGTGGTAAAGGAGAGGATGTGGAGAAAGATAGTGGATCGATCAAGGCAAGGGGGTTACAGAAGATTTGGAGCGAGAGCAGATAGGAATGAAAGGTGAAAGGATGTGGAGAAGGGAAGTGGATAGATCAAGGCAACTGGAGATGTCGATTGACGTTACACTTAAATAGTTGGAGATTATATTTGTCAGGGAAACAGGAATAAGGAAGGGAGTTCCACAGGTGAGAGGTGCGAGACATGAAGCTATTGGAGTTGAAGAGACGTCTACATCTAACAGGTTCAACGGTGATGGGGTGGGAATGGGATGCCAGCCTCGTAGGACGCTTAAATTCATGAGGCCTGGGAACCAGCGAAAGCAGATCATTGGAGCAATTACCGTGAAAGTATTTGTAAAAAAGACAGAGCGAGGCAACGGCATGTCTGTGAGAGAGCGACTGCAGATGAGATGACAGATCAGGGCTAATTACATTGCATATCCGTCTCTGGATCTTATCAAGAACCCTGAGACAAACAGCAGGGGCTCCAGCTGATGATTTACCAACCATTCCAATAAATAATATAATGAATAGTGTAAATAAAACATTTACTAAATAAATAGTGTTTATTATTATTTTTGTTATCAATTATCAAGAACAAAGAAAATGTATAAATTCACTTTTATGGCTTAGGTTTTATTAAAATTCTAATCGCTGCTTTTTAAAACAATCAATATTGCTGAGGAGTGAAGTTAGTTAAAATAATAGTGGTGTTAAAGGAAAAACTTTTTCTTTTTTTTTTTTTGCAGGCATGAAGCTTAAAGATTGTCAAAAAATTTTCAACAAAATAATTTTCCCAAGTTCCCTTTTTTATTGTTTGATTTATTCATAGGAATTTCCTTCCCAACCTTTTCATTATCTATTTGCTGCTTTTGAGAGTCTTCAAATTACATGGTTTTTGTTATTAGATAAAGTTCTTTGTGATTCTATAGAACCACATCTGATGAAAGGTTGTTTTCTTTAAGACCTAACAGATTCATTTGCTTGAAGCCATTTTTAATCATTGACCTGAGAAAACAGTTCGATATAGCTGACAGTCTTGACTTTTCTGAATGAGTTAAAATGTCATGCATGACGTCCTTATAAGAGTCTTGATCTGATGACGCTATTTAAAGAAAATGACACATGTTCTTAAGTTAATATTTAGGTTTTGTAGCTTCTTGTGTTGAACAAAGCACTCCAATATCCTATGTTAAATTTCCTTATCATCTATACAAAATTTGTTCTAACTGATCTATAAAACAAAGTATTTGAAATATTTACAGTTTATTAATTCCACAATCTGAATTTTTATGATAGATTCAGGGTATGTGCCAATACTGATCTCATTCCAATTCAAAGTAGCCATCTAATCTTGGCATGATCCAAAAACCCAGGTGAGGCCTAGCTGAGAAGTCAAGGAGTTCTATGAAGAGGATAAATAAGAAAAAGAATCAAGTACTAAATTTCTTTCCCCGTTTTTTTCATGCTTTGTCTGTCTTTTTGATTTTCTTTTTCTCTCTCTTGAGAATACAGAATATTTTAATCATATAATATTTCTTTGAGAAAAGGCATCCAAATTTCACAAATAATTACTATTTCGTATTTTAGAAAAGACATTTTTATTTTTATCTTTACATTCTCTGGTAATTTATAAGTAGTTTCTAATTAGAAAAGTCTTTTAACATTCTTAAACGAAGTGTTCTCATTAGTCCATATATTCTTAAACTATTTATTCAAATTAGTTCTTTTTCTAAAATATTCATCACAGACAGGATCAGAGTGTCATTGTGAAGTTCACAATCCTCTTGAAGACTGAGCAATAAGTGCTTTTCCTTCTCCTTGAGTGGTTGCCACTATAACTAGAGAGCCTTGCCTGTCCTGCTTATTAAACCATTTTCTGGGGGGAGAAGTGATGGATTCAAACTGCAAACAGGATCCGTGTCATTGTGAAGCTCACAATCCTCTTGATAACTAAACAACATGTGCTTTTCCTTTTCCTTGAGTGGTTTTCAACCATGGCTAGAGAGCCTAGTCTGTCCTGCTTATTAACCCATATCTGGGGGAGAAGTAATAGATTCATACTCGGTTGACCAGTTTCTTATTCTATGCCACTAACCATTAAACCATCTGTACATCATTATGGTTAACATATATTTGAAACTTCATGCATTGTCTGAAGTTCTGAGATTAAATCTTTTCATTATTCTATATAACATCTGACTATTTTCTGTGAAGTATCTGTATTCCCAATTAAGGATCAACATAATTATCAAAATTATTACATTTACTTTGATTTTAGTGATCAAAAGAAATAATTTCAACAGTTAAGCCCACTTATACTAGAGATAACTCAAATGCTATTTCAAAGATTTTGGCTCTGACTTTAAGAACTTGCAAATGTCATTTTTTAACAGAGATCAACAAAGATGCTGATTCCTTCCTAAAAAAAAAAAGATAGGCATTTTCCAATTTTTGTTGTTCTCAGATAAACACAGTCATTAAAACTCAATTCTGTAATTATATTTGAGTATAGACTTCAAGGAGATAAACAAAAATTGATAGTATAAAATGATTTTAAAGACTTCCAAGATGCAACATAGCCATGAGGTACTGAAAAGAATATATCAGACAAAATCTGTGTTAAAAACAACAAAGATGAAGACTAAAGACAATCATTCAAAATATATTAAAAAAAAAGGATACAAGTAAGTGTCATTGCCAACACTGTGGTTTGAAACTAGATCACCAGTGAGTTACATTGGCAAAACCATTATTAAATAGATCACGTGATTATAAAGGAAGTGAATAAATAGGAAGTAGCGTGATGACTATACAATCACTGTTCACTCTTCTAATCTTATTGCTATACATTCACTCTACAGATTACGATTCTCGTCTGATCATTATACTATTTGGCGATTACTACTTGGACAAGTATTACTAGTGCAGATATTATTGGAAGGCATTACTACTAGTACCGGTGTCTAAGAAGTCTCGAATATAATAAGCATTTTTGGAAGTGATAAAAAGTTTTCACTTGATATAGAAAAAGTGACAAGTGCAGCCATCCAACATCACAAAAGTGGTGATGAGGATGTGATAGGATTTGCAAGGAATCATAAAAGATACATATTCATTTATTCTCGTTAATATAAATGATATTTTTATTGGATACATGCATTTGGATTTGGGTAGACATCTGTCTTTTAAATAGAATAGTTGACACACTACTGGTTTGGGCTTTTTGAGTCTTTAGTAAAGAAAATGTACTTTTTGGCAAGGCTTGAACATGCACCCCACGTTATATAGAGAAAACACTCATATAGTCCAGTGTGCTATAGACTACTCAGCCACAAAGGACTTCATGGTGAAAGCAAAATTCAATTACTCTTATGAAGGAAAGCACATCTCTCATTAAGATCTTTCAAAGTCCATTTTTGTATTTCCACCAACATAGCTGATACTAACCTCCAGAATTGCAACTTGGGTCCACATTTTTCACTGACATGAAGTGAAGTAATTATATTGAATCAATTGCTAGATCTGCTGCTAGGAAAGTTGGTTCACTGTGCAGTGCCAGACAATTATTCTTACCAGAATCCATCTAGCAAATTTATAAATCTACCATTCCTCCATACACTGAATATTGTTACCATATCTGGTCTTGTTCTCTTGTTATATATCACAGGATTCTTAACATCCAAGGAAGGGTTTGTAATGTTATCAGTCCTGACCTGGCATCTTAACTTCAGTCACTTTCCCACCATTGTGCTTTTCTATAAATTTTTTCATGGTAATTATTTTAAGAGGCTCTTCTTGGTATATCAACCGCATGAATTTAAGTGTGCTATTAGATTGGCAACTAGTATGTTTTACTCTAATAGTTTCTTTTTCTCACACTTCCCACCTGTGGAACTCTCTTCTAGTTTCTTGATTCCCTGCCATTTATGATCTTCAAAAATTTAAAAGCAACATCAATCAACATCATTTGTCTTCCTAAAACTTATCCTTTTACTGATCTTTCTTTTTTTTTTTCAGTCTCAGTAACCCCTTGCATGCATACATTTGGATTCTAATGGACATTTTTCTGTCAGTTTGGTGATGTCCATGTGTATAATTCCTGAAGATGGCAGCAGGATCTTAGCATGCCTGTACTTTTGTGTATCATATTTCCAGTTGATCTTGCAGGATTTGAAATGGACATAGATTATCAACCAAATACCACAAGACCATCTAGAAATACACGAACATACAGGCATGCAAATATCCCACTACCATCTTCAGGAATTATACACACAAACACTACCAGACTAGAATCCACACACACATTTTCATCACAAGACAAAAATATGTGGGATCTACCTGACCAATAAAAATATGTGGGGGTCTACCTGACAAATAAAAAAAACAAGCAACAGAGAACTAAAAGTCTATTCCATAATTCATTTCCCAAAATATTCTGATGAAACTTAAATAAAAGTGAAACTTATTAAATTCATAAAAAATTCCTTTTTGTTTCATATCCTGTTATTCTATTGGATTCTAATATATATATATATATATATATATATATATATATATATATGTGTGTGTGTGTGTGTGTGTGTGTGTGTGTGTGTGTGTGTGTGTGTGTGTGTGATCCAGAGACGTTAAACTCCGTGATAATAACACGAGGACTGTCGTTCAGAGTTTCTGTAGCAAGTCTTTTGCACTGTTACTTTTTTATCGACAGATCAAAAAAGTGTGGATAGTCCGACACAAGCCTTCACCACTTGAAACAAATCATCGTGTTGGTTTTCTGCAAACTACATTTAATTAGTTCCACACACATACCGCTACGGTGAAAAAAACTCTACGAAACAACATCAACTTCATCTTGGCACTTGGAATGTATGAACTCTCTAGGACACCAACTCAGCACCAGAAAGAAAAAGAGCTCTGGTTGCATTGGAGCTAAAGAAGTACAACATTGATATAGCTGCACTGAGCAGTGACCATCAGTCGACTACAAAAGAAGAAAGCAAAATAAGACATCTAACAGTGTTCCTGCTGCACTTGGATACAATACATTCTCCTGTACTGTTTGTGATTTTTTGTGCAATTATCGAGCCAGTCTCAAAAAGTCATACCCGTCATAGGCATGCAGATAATTAGTTCGTGGTCATTGGAACCTCATAACGTTGAACTCGATGGAAGAGTCCATCATATAAATGATATAATATAGTTTTAAGGTATGTTATATTTATGGATTAAAGTGCTCAATATCAGGGATAGAGTGCATGTAAATATAAAAGTGGACATTCAAGTTATTGCCTCTAGGTGTTGACTTCAATGACCACTTTTATATATATATATATATATATATATATATATATATATATATATACATTCAGTTGTATGGATATGAGTTTGTAACCCTGGGTTTCACACTTTTGCAATCATCAGACATGATTACAAAATCATATCCATACAATTGAATATGTTAGCTCTATCATAAATATTGAGCACTTTCCACAAAGTACAGTGCATATATATTTTTTTCTCTGGTCTTCTTCTAGTGATATTTTTTAAAAATTTCAAACCGAACCCAGAATAGGCAATTTATATGTTGGTGTTTCTGAAGATTGGTTCAATGACATTTGTGTAGATGTTTTTTTCATGTTTATTTCTTGGACTATCATATAACATTCACATTCCTGGGTAGCTCAGTAAAGTTGCTGAGAATCTGTTCCATTTCCTCCACCCAACACTTGCAGATATCGTGACAGGGATTGGCAAAGGTCAAGTTCTTTTCCCACCATTTGTTGTTGCCCTGCCATTCATAGATGAGAATTGCAATTCCAATGCAAAAGCCATCACTTTTATCGTGTTCTTTTTTGTTTCCGAGTACAATGCCCAAGCCATAGATGCTTCAGAAATTGACATAGCTACTGCAAAGATTGCAGTCTGTACTTGTTGGTTTGTTGCACTTTAGG
>OZ038498.1:31884081-31914081 GCA_964036315.1 Acanthosepion esculentum
CAGAGAATGAGAGAAAGTGTGATGAGAGAGAGAGAGAAAAAAAGTGAGTTAGTGAAAAAGAAAGAATGAGGTGGTGAGAGAGACAGACAAAAATAACAAGCTGGTAAACAACAGAGAGTGACAGACAGACAGAAATAGTGAGTTAGTAAACAACAGAAAAAGAGAGTGTAATAAAGAGAAAGATAGTTAACTTGTGAGTGAGACTGATAAACAGAAAACTCAAGTTGGAGAGGAAGAGTGAGCTGATTTGAGAGTGACAGAGAAATAGGAAGCTGGTGAACAATAGAGAGAGAGAGAGAGAGAGAGAAAAAGAGACAGTGTGAACTAGTGAAAGAGAATGAGAGACAAACAGAAAGAATGAGCTAATGAAAGAGATAGACAAAAAAAACTCATGTCAAAGAGAAAGAGTGAGCAATATAGAGAGACTATCGGAGTGAACTGGTGAGAGAGAGGCAAACAGACAAAGAAAGAAAGAAGGAACTAGTAAAAGAGAGAAAGAACAAATGAATCAATGAGAGAGAGACAGAAATAATGAGCTAACAAGAGAGATAGACAATAAACTCATGTTGGAGAGACAGTGTGAGTAATCTAGAGAGACAGAGAGAGTGAACTGGTGAGAGAAAGAAAGTGAGAGAGACAAATAAAGAGACAGCGAGAAAGTATGAGCTGGTGAAAGAGAGTGAACGAGTGAATCCATGAGAAAGAGACAGAAAGAATGAACTCATGAGAGAAAAAGCGAGCAATCTAGAGAGAGAATGAACTTATGAGAGATGGAGAGAGAAAAAGGATTGAGAGAGAATAAGTGAATCAATGAGAGAGAGAGAGAGAGATGGAAAGAAAGAGCTAATGCAAAAGACAGACAGAAAACAAGTTGGACAGAAAGAGTGAGTAATCAAGAGAGACAGAGAGTGAACTAGTGAGAGAGAGAGACAAACAGAGAAAGAGTGAGCTAATGAAAGAGGGATAGGAAGTCAGAGGGGAAGATAAAGGAATGAGCTGGTGGGAGAGAAAGAAAATGCTAGTAAACATAAGTTTGAATGAATGCTGAGCTAAGCATGAAATGGAGGAAAAGTGATTAGTCAGATGATACGAAAAACGGGTGCAAGAATGTACTAGAGGAGACACTGGAAATGCATATTTATGTGCTTATATAGGCGCATGGAGATCAGCAATCAAATTCTGAAACACAAGATTAACTTCCTAATACCATGCATACTTTTACATTGTGGCCAACTGCAAATAAGTTTAATGAAAAGAAAGTCAACTAATCCAATCTTGATCCAGACTTTGAGCTATACACTGGCTCAAATGCTGACTCAAACACAGGGGAGAAAGTCTAAACCCAATCTCATTTCATATAAAATGGTATCATACAATAACCAGGAATGCATTAGCATGATTTAAGACAGGTTCATTTAAGAGTTATATATATATATATATATATATATATATATATATATATATATATAGGTAAAATAGGTATTGATTCTTTTTTTTAACAAATGTATTTGCATTGACAAGTCTGTATGGGGGCATTGTTTGGGTTTCATTAATTGCAATTTTTAGGAAATAATGGTTAAACAAATAAATTAAAATATATATATATATATATATATATATATATATATATATATATATATTCATTTGTATGGATTTTAGTTTCTGACCCTGGGTTTCAAACTTTTGTGATCATGAGACAAACTGGTTTATTTTTTTAAAAAATAAACCTGTTTGTCTCATGATAGCAAAAACCTGAAACCCAGTGTCACAACAAAATGCATACAACTGAATATGTTAGTTCTATCACTGATATTGAGCACTTTCAACTAAGTACTGCACATATAATATATACATATATATATATATATATATATATATATATATATATATATATATATATATATATATATATATATATATATAACATTTAACATATTATCTTTAGGCAACAACCTTTTGTTTAAACATGTTTTATGAAATAAAATGGACAGGAAATTTGTGTTAAGCCTTTCAGAGAGTTTCTCCTAGTGGAAAACAAGTCAAAATAAAGGAAATTACTAAATTTATAAAAAATAAAAAATAAAGCAGTTTGTCTGATGATCGCAAAAGCATGAAACTCAATGTCACAAAAAATCCATACAACTGAATATGTTAGTTCTATCGCTGATATTGAGCACTTTCAATATACATATATATATATATATATATATATATATATATATATATATATATATATATTATATATATATATTATATATAATATATATATATATATATATATATTGAGCACTTTCAATATACATATATATACATATATATATATATATATATATATATATATATATATATATATATATATATATATATATAACATTAAACATATTATCTTTAGGCAACAACCTTTTGTTTAAACATGTCTTACTAAATAAAATGGATAATAAACTTATGTTAAGCATTTCAGAGACTTTCTCCTGGTGGCAAACAAGTCAAAGGAAATTACTAAATTTATTACAGTCATTATTAATTATGATTAATTTACTAAAGTTAATATGGTTATTATTAATTACACTTAACTTACTAAGGTTATTATATTTATTATTAACATATTAATATAATTAAGTTATTATGATTATCACTAACTTATTAAAGTTATGTAACCTATTAACTATTACAAAAATTACTATTGTTATTAACTTATTATCAGTTATTATTATTATTAACTGATTGCAGTTATTAATTAACTTTTTAAATTTATTATTATTAACTTAAAGTTATTATTGCTATTGGCTTATTTCTATTAACTTAGTAATTATTTTTATTAACTACAAGCTTAAATGATGCACTCTGTATGGACTTTTAAGCTGGCTCCTGTGGGTGGCTATTTGGGCGTCTGGCCCGAAACTAAATGGACCTCAGGACCAGCTTAGGAAACAGCAATGATCAATTTGGGCTGAAAGTCCAGTTTGGGTCCAAAATTTCAATTCAGGTCCAAAATTGAGTTCTTCAAATCACAAACATTGTGGAACTTCTAAACCTCACATGATGAAACCTTCAACTTATGATTCCTTGGCATTTTGAAGAAATAAAATTGATTTCCTCAATTCACGAAGTTTTGGAGATATTTTAAACTGAAATTAAAACAAAAATTTTTAATTCTCTAAGATTTTTTTAAATTCTCTAAAATTTTTTTAGTTATTTTAAAATTTGAATTTTTAACTATTCTCTCCTCATCTCAATGCTGAATGTTCAAGCACCAGATGAAGAGCATATTTTTAATTCCGGGATCATCTTGATTCCAAAAAAGGTATAATATATCTATGTAAAGCAAGTGTGGCCTGAGTCAGAGGGGTTTCGGACACACAGATGAACAGACAGAATTTGCCATTTATTTATTTTGATTATTATTACAAGCATTTTTTTTACTAAACTTATTAACTTAATTACATTAATATTGTCATTAAGTTGTTGTTATTATTATTAACATTTTAAAGTTATTATTATTATCTTTTTGAAGTTATTAAACTTATTATTGTTAAATTATCTGTTATACTGTGAGTGTTTTCACCATCATTTTGTCATTTTCAAGGAAAGACAAAATATCAAGAAATATCCAATATCTTTATAATACTAAAACTCTGTGAACTTTGTTTGCTTGTGTGTTTGCCACTATGTACACAAAGTCATATATAGAGAGCGGGAGAAAGAAAGATGTAAATTTATTATCCAGTAGGAAGTGGGAGAGAAGGAAATGGTGTGTATACATGAATTGACAGTGAGACCAAAAGAAAAAATTGCTCTCTCTTTCCACCTTCCCATGATTCTGTGCATGCTTATTTACATTTCAGCTTTCTTTAAGCAAACAATATTCTAGATATTTAAAAAATATTTTTTGTCATATTTAAAAATATTTTCAAGTGAATATGATTTTAAAAATATGATATCAGTAAGCATTTTTATTTCAACTTTCTTCAAACACACAATTTTTTTAATGTTGAAAGTAACTTTAATGTTTTATAATCTGAACCTTCAGTGACTCAACGGATCGCAGGTAGTATAATACTAAAAGTCTGTGAATCGGGCATACATTGTACATATTTTTATTTCAACTTTCTTCAAACAGACAATTTTTTTAATGATAAAATCAACTTTAATGTTTTATAAACTGAAGCATCAGTGACCCAATGGGTCATGATTAGTAGCTTTTATGTTTTTAACGTTCTAAAGTTTTAAATGAATGTCAGTTCATATACTATAACTGTGAAATAAATTTTAATGACACTTAGCCAAAATAACATTACAGTTCAAAAGCATTTTAACACATACTTGCCGAAACTGAAACAAATTCTACTGAGAGAAAGTTGATATCTTTTGGTCTACAGGGTCCTCATGATTTATAATATATATATTTTTTAAGCAGACTTGCAGAGTACTGCTATATTGTCAACAAATATAAGGTATATTTAGATCGCAAGAATTCATCCAAAAAGTTTTGTTCATTCAAATGAAGATATGTCCTTTTTTTTTTATTCAGTTTTCTGTGGTGATATTGAGATAAGAATTGTTGATAAACTGTCCACAATTCATTTTATTTGCATTCCGTTTAAGGACTGGATGTTTTCAGAATAGCAGACAAGGTGGGGTTGCAAGCTGGCATTTTTTTAATAATGCTAAATGCATTTCTATCCAAAGTAATGCCATGTGTAGGCGTTGAATTTGATTCCACTAGAAAAGAAAGCATCAAATATTTCATACACTACCAGTATTTTATTTAAAGCGGGTTGTTCTTTTTCAGTATAATAATGGCTCCTAGAATTTATGAGTTTTTCGTTGCTGCATAGTATTTTAGCATTATCTATTAATATTTGTCTTTATGCTGCTGTTTTGTTTTTCCTTTAGTTCACCTAATTCAATGCCGGGCCTAAGGATCACTCAAGGTAAAGGGTCATTGAGTAAGATTGTTGTAAGAGAGGAAGAAAGAAAGAAGTAGGACATGCCTATGATGATGATATATAGGATAAATATCGGTTGGCCTAGAACTTGAAATTAAGATTGTAGTGGTCAAAGAAGAATACTACTTACCAAAGAAACATGAAGTCAATGATTTGCCACTGGCATGGCATGGGCAAATCCTAGGTCTGAAGGTCATTTTTTATTTAAAGCCAGAAAATATTTTTAGATTGTGAAAATCTTTTTTTGCAGATAAAAACGGTTTAGTGATACAAGTCTTACTAATTAACCCATAGCTGGAGGGAGAAGAGGTGGATTCACGCTTTTCCAAAGGGTTTTTGTGTGGAAGTGAATATAGCAAACCGAAAAGGAATTGGAACTTGGCTCTCTGATTGACAATTCTGAGCCATTATTTAATTCACCCCAAGGAAGACAATAATGCCACTAAGACACAAGAAGCTACTGGGAGTGAAAGAGAATAAAAAGACTTCAGAAGGAACCAGAAAACCAATCCTAAATGGAGAACAAGGGATAATCCTATACATTTGTTCAAAAGACTGGCAAGGAGTGGTAACCCATGATAGGCAAACCTATCAACTCCTATTGAGAAGAAGAAAAAAAACTCATTAAATAATCAGTAAGTAAAATTTCAGAGTTCAAGCAGGGACATTAGAAGTATAGAGTTGATGCAGATTTTAAAAGGAACCAGAAACCCAATTCTAAACTGGAATAAAGGGATAAACCCCTAATCCTCTTTGAAAGACCAGGGAATATATATATATATATATATATATATATATATATATATATACATACATAATATCCACAGACTTGTATTATAAAATAAAATTTTGTATAATATCATATAAAACTTTAAAACCTGACATTATATATATATATATATATATATATATATATATATATATATATATATATATATATATATATAAGTTTCATTAAAAATGACAGACAAGGTACTGCAGTTAAGTCTTTTATTTAATGTTTCTTGTGTTGATATAATTTTCTTCTTTTCCAGACATAAATTCTGCATGTGTGAGTGCTTTTGGCTATACTTTTAGCCATTATTATGGATGATTTTGTCTAAAAGAGAGATTGATACCCAAATACACAATATTATATGTATATATATTAATAATTAAGAGATCAGCTGATCATGCTACGTTGGTTTCAACATTTCAGTATGTTCAGGTGATCCAGGCTAAATATTTTCCTAACACTAAATGCACAACACGATGCGTAATAGAATGCGAGGAGAAAAGCAAGAGTATTGAAATTATATATATATATATATATATATATATATATATATATATATATATATATATAATACCCACAGACACATTACACAGACACAGAATGGAATGATAGCCGAAAGGTAAGACGACTTAAGAGAAAAATATGTCTTCATTAAAGATAGAAAAATATCGACGGAAAAAGAGGTTCTGTATTTCATGGTGGAGTAATGTCAAGAAATGTGTAAAGTGCCTGGTAAGATATGGAAAACACTGAAAAAATTCACAGATGTACAGTTTGACCACTCTTGTTATTCATTACTCATTGGGTACTCAAATATTTTGGCCTTGTGCCAGCCAAAGTTGAGTAAATGTCTGTAAAGATTCATCAGTACAGTGGTTTATATTTGAGGCTTGCTTTCTTTCTTTCCTTTTTCCAAAAATCGTGGTCCGTTTTACAGATAAACCACCAAGCTGGAATTAAAACCCAGAAAATCTCAAAGACTGACAAAAGTGGGAAAGAAAATTAAAAAAAAAGATATTTTCTTTTGTTTGCATAATCTATCAATAATGTCTGACAAGCCAGTAATTCTTAATTGTTCTAAAAATATTAATCAGAATTTCACTTTGTGTGATTAATTATTGAACTGTGACTTCACTGTTGCAAATCTGTGATAAATATGACAAATAAATTTCTGGGAAGTTACCAAAATAATTATTTGACAAACAAAATGTTTATGTCACCAGTGTAGGATTTATGAAACAAATATATTAAAACTTACATCCACTTTCATGCTTCCATATATAGTAACAAAGCAAAACTTAAAGAGATGATAAACACATGATTTCCATTGTATCTTTAGTGTGTGAACAAATAGTTCATATAATTACTTATAATAAAAAAAAAATTAAAAAAAACTTCATTATTTAATACTTATCTTTCTTTAGTAAGTAAACCTATGTAAAATATTAACTTGAAATGTGTTTCTCCAAGAATTCAAAGTGTATGTTTTGTCTTTTCCCTGACCTCACAGGTGTAATATTTCATTCTTGGTGAGTGTTTGTATTGGCACTTTGGTGAAGGCAATTCAAAGGGCTGTGTATGAATGAAAAACACAAAACTATTAAAACTTTCATGTAGAATTTGCAGATTTAAACCAGAAATTTTACTTTAATTATTTTTGGTACTAACCCATTAATGTCCAACATAAAATCCATTATTAACAATAATGATTAAAATAAAATATCAAGTCTTAGAGGTTTCTACAAAAGAATCCAGTATTAATTATAGCTTTTTATAGTTTCTGTGTATGTTTGTGAATTTGGTGAAATAGTAATTGTGAGTTCAATCTCCAGGCTGGGCAGTGTGTACTTGCACTCGATAGAAACAGGCAAGCAATGAGAAAGAAGTACAAGAAATAAGAATTAAACAAGCTATCCCTAGACAGGGGCAGTGGAATAAGAACAGTCTACCACCGTAAATTAGATAAAGGGTTCAGTTCAGAATTTCCTTAGGTTACCCAGATCAATATACACTTGATGAAGGGCGGAGGGCACAATGACTGAAATGTTGTGATAACAACAAAGATGAGGACAATAGTCCAAATATAAATAGTGTAAATAGCTTTTTATGGGTTTTATTTTTTAAAATGTAAAAATGTGCATTAATGGTTTAAACTTTAAATACTTCTGCCATCAGGTAAAACTGTTGATAATCTACCAAATTCTCAATTTTGGGAAATTTTGTCCCTGATCCTGTTTATTGTTTACTGGTAATAAACAAGAAAGGTATTGTCAATGGTCAAGAATTAAAGAAAGTAATACTGACAATTCTACAGGTAAATGAAGCAAACATGAATTTTGCAGATGTAAACAATCGTACAGATATATATATATATATATATATATATATATATATATATATATATATATATATATATATGAATAAAGACAAAAGGAAACTTATCTTAGCCAAAGCATTTCGTCTTCTGATGGACAAGGTAAATATAAGGATATTTTATTTTGCAATAGGTATTTATAAATAAAAAAATCATTAAAGTTTGTAATTTTTTAAAATTAATTGCTCCCTAAAATTTTCTTAAATGTAACTGTGTAAGTAAAAGTAAACTATGAATGATACTAAGTGATGTTATATATATATATATATATATATATATATATATATATATATATATATAAGTGGACGACTGAGGTCATCACCAAGTGGCAACACTTTGTTTCACGCTTGAATGAAACAAAGTCCATATGTGCTATTCTTGATATTGAGCACTTTCACCCATAAATACAGCATACACTGAAACTATATTTTTATCATATATATATATATATACATATATATATATATATATATATATATATATATATATATATATATATATGATGATGGGTAATTTGTTGCCATTTTATATTTTTAATTTCACATATGCCTGTAGTTTATTTTTGAATTTGTAGTAGGGTCAGTTGGGCACTGTCTATAAGAAAAAGAGCACCATGACACAATTCACTCTATCAGAAATTTGGAACCAATTTTTCATACCAGAAGCTCCAATACGAACATTTCAGAGTGTTTGGATATCAATCTGAGGACATTGCAGAGGATTCAGAAAGGGTTGGATGATATATCCAGTCAATATTATGGAATTTGGAGCGATCACTAGTGATGGCGATATTATGTCTCCATTCATCTCAAAGGGCCCCAGACTCAACATGAAGGCCTACATCAAGTGTCTTGGGGAGGTAGTGCTGTCCTGGTTCAAGAGGGTGGCTGCCGGAAGACCTTATATCTGACAACAGGACTCTGCACCATGCCATACAAGCAGGAGAACACAGTCATGGCTATCAGATAATTTCTGCAACCACATTACCTCTTATATCTGGCTACCTAACTCCCCAGAATGCAACCCCCTTGAGTAGATCATTAGACTACACACATTCTGTATGTGTTTACAAGAAGTGGGAATTAATTGCTCATATAAGAATAATGCATAGATATGTCTATTAAAAATTTGTGTATAAAGAAAAGGCAATTGTATTTCATGCTGTCTCTAAAAATGTAACAAGTTGCCAGGGAGGATCACTAAAAGTGTATATGAATTTGTTTATATCTTGTCCTTTCAGAAGTGGAGGAATAAGCGTTTTTGTTGTTATTGATAAAATCCTAGAAGGGTGTCACCCGTAACCTGATGCTGTAATCTCAGAAATTTTACAGCAGGCAAATCAAAAATGCTATCTCCATAAAACACCAATATGAAAAATTCTGTCACTACAACATAGTAATTTATCCCAGACAATAGATCAAATAAATAATTTCATAACATATCTTCACACACCATCAGTTATATTCTATCGGATTTAATACCCCAGCATGGATAGACAAATATATTTACATATACAAGCTGTTACTCAAATGTTAAGGGAATTTGAACAGCACATTCAAACAGTGATTTACCTATTTTGACTCACAACTAATTTTGAATATTTTCTTTTAATCAATTCAACCCAAGTAAGGCAATAATGTCCCAAAGACACAAGGGGCTACTGGGAATAAAAGAGAATTTAGAAGGAACTGAAAACCCAATCCTAAACAGGAAACAAGAGATAAACCTCTACTTCTGTTCAAGAGACGAGGGTGGTGTGTAACCAACTACTTCAATGGAGACAATGAAAACTAGACATTTGTATAAGTAGTAGGCATCTGTTTATCCCATGAGATAATGGTAAGACCCTGTGGCAAAATTCAGTCCTTTGGTAGTGAGTCTGGAATGCCTGCTTTAGAGCCCAGGTCTGGGCAATAGTATATGGAGGCTGTATGCTGCCCAAACTATATTTCTTCTCAGATGTACTGACAAGATTAAAAAAAAATTTAAGGGATTACATTTGGGACCGTTCTTGTCTGTTGGAGTTGCTGGAATTTTGTCAGGGTTAACAACCAACTGCCGTCAGGTCTCCACACCAGATTTTCTGTCTGGATTTAATTCTGTAGACATTCATCTCCACAAATACACTTTTTCAAAATGGCTTCCCTCATAGTTAGAACTGACACTTGACAATAATTTCTAACATACTTGTTGCATCCTTTTATAGAAATCGAATGCAAGATCATATCAATTGATCTATGCAAAACAGGGGTGAAAGTCTCAGGTTGATTGGTGTGTTGAATCAAAATATGAAAATAGATAATAAAATATAATTGCATTCTGTTTTTAAACTTATCTAACATTTTTTACCAATTAGTTTTTTGCAATCATCATTAAACATGAGCTTTTTTTGATAAAATTTTTCAGACCATTGCAAAGAAGAAAATGAAAAGAAAAAACTAAACTTTACTAGTGGACTTGATTACATTGTAAAAGTATTAAGAAAAATAATAACAATATATATATATATATATATATATATATATATATATATATATATATATGTATGTATGTATGTATGTATTAGTAGTACACAATAAAATCCAAAATTACTTCATATAGGGAATTCCGACATGAACTCAGTCTATATACTGGGGTTGAATAAGATTGACAGTTGTGTGCCATGTGTGATACATGCTTAGGCAATCGTGTATCTTTTGATACATGACTGACGAGGCAGGTTTTTCCCACAGTAGGTTGCCATTTCTTTCTGCAGTAAACCAGTTGCCATCCAAGGCTATAGAAGCTGGCCTGTCCTGCTACTTAGCTGAGGGGAGAAGAAGAGAATTTATACCTTTCCCAAGGGTATTAGCATGTAATGGATCTGACTGGAAATTGAACTTGACTCTCCAATTCCTCAATCCAAGCCGCTATCCATTACTCCACCGTGCCTAGTACTGTGCTTAAATTTATCAAGCCTAGGTACCATAGAAGAATGTTCATCAGAACATGAAAATATTTATAGAAAAGCCACAGGAAAGCTACATTACAATGGTGGGAAAATGACTGAAGCCAAGGTGCTAGGTTAGGGCCAATAACATTGCAAATTCTTCTTTGTGTCTTATCAAGAATCTCTAAATATATAGTATAAATATTTGCAGAAAAGAGTAATATATACAGTACAAGCACAAAAGAAATTATTAATTTGTTTCATAAATTATTTTACTGTTTCAAAATAACAAAAATATTATATCAGCAAAATTTGAACCAAAAAGCCATCAAAATATAATTCTGATTTATGTTCAGTGTTATCCAAAAAAGTTATTAAAAATTATAAAAATTAAACTTATTTCTATAACTTTTTTTGCACAAATCTTCTTTAAAAATGATATCTATTTTCTAATATAATAATATTTTCTAATATGAAAATGATATCTACTTTCTAATATAATAATATTTTCTAATATGAAAATGATATCTACTTTCTAATATAATAATATTTTCTAATATGAAAATGATATCTACTTTCTAATATAATAATATTTTCTAATATGAAAATGATATCTACTTTCTAATTAATAATATTTTCTAATATGAAAATGATATCTACTTTCTAATATAATAATATTTTCTAATATGAAAATGATATCTATTTTCTAATATAATAATATTTTCTAATATGAAAATGATATCTACTTTCTAATATAATAATATTTTCTAATATGAAAATGATATCTATTTTCTAATATAAGAAATTTTTTTCTAATATGAAAATGATATCTACTTTCTAATATAATATTTTCTAATATGAAAATGATATCTATTTTCTAATATAATAATATTTTCTAATATGAAAATGATATCTATTTTCTAATATAATAATATTTTCTAATATGAAAATGATATCTACTTTCTAATATAATATTTTCTAATATGAAAATGATATCTACTTTCTAATATAATAATTTTTTTCTAATATGAAAATGATATCTACTTTCTAATATAATAATATTTTCTAATATGAAAATGATATCTACTTTCTAATATAATAATATTTTCTAATATGAAAATGATATCTATTTTCTAATATAATAATATTTTCTAATATGAAAATGATATCTACTTTCTAATATAATAATATTTTCTAATATGAAAATGATATCTATTTTCTAATATAATAATATTTTCTAATATGAAAATGATATCTACTTTCTAATATAATATTTTCTAATATGAAAATGATATCTATTTTCTAATATAATAATATTTTCTAATATGAAAATGATATCTATTTTCTAATATAATAATATTTTCTAATATGAAAATGATATCTACTTTCTAATATAATATTTTCTAATATGAAAATGATATCTACTTTCTAATATAATAATATTTTCTAATATGAAAATGATATCTACTTTCTAATATAATAATATTTTCTAATATGAAAATGATATCTACTTTCTAATATATTTTCTAATATGAAAATGATATCTATTTTCTAATATAATAATATTTTCTAATATGAAAATGATATCTACTTTCTAATATAATAATATTTTCTAATATGAAAATGATATCTATTTTCTAATATTTTCTAATATGAAAATGATATCTATTTTCTAATATAATATTTTCTAATATGAAAATGATATCTACTTTCTAATATAATAATATTTTCTAATATATAAAATAATATCTACTTTCTAATATAATATTTTCTAATATGAAAATGATATCTACTTTCTAATATAATATTTTCTAATATGAAAATGATATCTACTTTCTAATATAATATTTTCTAATATGAAAATGATATCTATTTTCTAATATAATAATATTTTCTAATATGAAAATGATATCTATTTTCTAATATAATAATATTTTCTAATATGAAAATGATATCTATTTTCTAATATAATAATATTTTCTAATATGAAAATGATATCTATTTTCTAATATAATAATATTTTCTAATATGAAAATGATATCTACTTTCTAATATAATAATATTTTCTAATATGAAAATGATATCTATTTTCTAATATAATATTTTCTAATATGAAAATGATATCTACTTTCTAATATAATAATATTTTCTAATATATAAAATAATATCTACTTTCTAATATAATATTTTCTAATATGAAAATGATATCTACTTTCTAATATAATATTTTCTAATATGAAAATGATATCTACTTTCTAATATAATATTTTCTAATATGAAAATGATATCTATTTTCTAATATAATAATATTTTCTAATATGAAAATGATATCTATTTTCTAATATAATAATATTTTCTAATATGAAAATGATATCTACTTTCTAATATAATATTTTCTAATATGAAAATGATATCTACTTTCTAATATAATAATATTTTCTAATATGAAAATGATATCTACTTTCTAATATAATAATATTTTCTAATATGAAAATGATATCTACTTTCTAATATAATAATATTTTCTAATATGAAAATGATATCTACTTTCTAATATAATAATATTTTCTAATATGTAAATGATATCTACTTTCTAATATAATAATATTTTCTAATATGAAAATGATATCTATTTTCTAATATAATAATATTTTCTAATATGAAAATGATATCTACTTTCTAATATAATAATATTTTCTAATATGTAAATGATATCTACTTTCTAATATAATAATATTTTCTAATATGAAAATGATATCTATTTTCTAATATAATAATATTTTCTAATATGAAAATGATATCTATTTTCTAATATAATAATATTTTCTAATATGAAAATGATATCTATTTTCTAATATAAAAATGCTATGTCTGTTTTCTAATATGAAAATGATATTTCTATTTTCTAATATAAAACAAGTGACTTTCTATATTTACCGATCACAGAGCCCGATCTCCCTCACATACTAATGAGGTAATCTTATAGTAACAAAAGACGTTACTCAACACCAATGAGTAAGAACGTCACCACCATAAGAAGACACTCTATCCCATTCACAAGTAGTGAGAGGTAAGGCTGATAAGGCACTGTTTTTAATTTCTTTTTATTTGTATTAGCTTTTTCTGAATATTTTGGATTTTGATGATTTAAAAAGCAGAATTCTTTATTACATACAACAATAGAGTTAACTTTATGCTAAATAAGTCTAGATTTTACTTATGTAGGAAATGTAACCAGTGCATAATTATTTAAATATTGCCATCATTTTTGATGATTGGATGGTTAGCCAAATTTAATAAATAAAAAAAAATGTTTTAAGCAACAGAAATATGTTTCTACAGAAGGATGCTGAGAATAACATTAACTAAATATGTGAACAACTACAAAGTTTTAGAGAAAATAGAAACAAAAAGTTAACTTATTTAACACCAGGAAGAGACTGTTGAAATTTGTAAGGTACATAATGAGGAAAGAGGGCTTGGAAAACCTGATACTCACAGGAGAGATTGAAGGCAAGAGGGACAAGAGAAAGCAATGTATAACCTCCCTAGTGAGCTTGAGTAAATGGATAGCAAAATAGGGTTTAAGAGAATTAGCAAAAAGTCAAAATTTGCTAAGAGCTACAAAGGGCAGGAAATTGTGGAGAGCCATAGTCGCCAGTGTTCTGATGGGCTCATGGTACATAGAAGAAGTATCTGCAGATGCATCCATTTAATTTCTCTGTCTCTCTCAAGCTTACATGTGAGCAAATTTCTTTGTTAGAAATATTCTTGAAATAAGTTGTAAATTAGCAATTATATGATCAGTAATGGTAATATTAGCTGTTTTCTTGTAAGGAAACATTTCAAATTCATTGACTGAGCAGCCAGTGCCATTGTCAATTTAAATTTATAAAATCATTCTCTATACATACTTTAATAATAATAATGGTTATAGTACTATTAGCTGTTTCCTTATAAGGAAATATTTGGTATTTATTGACTGAGCAGCTAGTACTACTATCAGTGGAAATATATAAAATCTTTCTATTAAAATAACACATTTCAAATTTATTAAGAGTTACAAAGCATAAGAAACTGTGGAGAAATATGATCGCTTACATCCTGAGGGGACATAGTATATAAAGAAGAAGAATAGTCATTAGCATAATGGTGAGTAGAGTTCAAATTCTCTTGGGAAAGGTATGAATCTATTTTTTCTCCTTTTAGCTATGGGTTAAATAGAAGGGTAGACTAGGCTCTCTAGCTTTGGGTGGTAACAAGTCTGAAAAGAAGGAAGAATCTAAATTCCAAACTACCAAAAATGTAACAGAAAACCAATCCACTATATTTCCCAAGAATTCATAGCAATTTGGGAATAAATAAGAAACAAAATATGTGTAGAGACATGATGGTTATGTCCTAAAGAGACATGGCATTTTATAAAAGGGATATAAAGTAGAAAGGAGCTGGAATTATGTTCTTCAATAGCCACGTCAGATCAAGCTTTTCATATGGATATCATGCAAAGTGCCAAACCCGTTCAGAAATCTCTAAACTGTCAGCTGTATACAAATGTTTTCTGAGATCAATGGCTAAAAATGGCTTTGAGCAAGTGGATCATGGTGAAGACCATCCTTCTCCGAACACTGCAAACTGGCACTACAGAATTACTAAAAAAAGAACTGTACCATACAGCAGGAAACACATCCACTGAGGAATTTCAAGAGCAGCAATAGCTAAAATGGATAGCACATGAAACTTGAAGAGAAAACAATGACACTATCAATATGTTGAAACTATTTCAAATCAAACGTTAGAAAGAAAAAAAACCCATCATTACTAGAAAGAGTGTTAATAGTAACTCAGACTTGAGAAACCAGTTATTTTAATAGAAAGATTTTATACATTTCTGCTGATAGTAGTACTAGCTGCTCAGTCAGTAAATACCAAATATTTCCTTATAAGGAAACAGCTAATAGTACTATAGCCATTATTATTATTAAAGTATGCATTCGAGATAACATGTTTCATTTACCATTGAGGATTTCTTGATCTCCAATAAGCCTACTGTTGCATTTAACACAGCACTGACTGGTAACAAAATACAATGCCTTAAATTTACAAAACAAAACACCAACCTATCTGATAATGGACCCTTTCTTCATTCTCATGTTATAAAGTTTTTGAAGCTCTTAAAGTTATTTAATGAACTGTACCAAATAATGAAAATATCACTGGAGAACTTTCAACAGCAGCAACAACTAAAATAGATAACACATGGAACTCGAATAGAAAATAATAACATAATCATGATGCTGGCATTCCACACTACTTCAAACAAAAGGTTAGGAAGGAAACCTCCATAAATACTGGAATTAGCGATAGCAGCTAGTTGACTGGAAAAACATACTTTAAAAAACAAAAAAATTCTGAAAAATAGTTTTAAGAGAATGATTTTATAAATTTAAACTGGCAATGGCACTGGCTGCTCGGGCAATGAATGTGAAATGTTTCCTTACAAGAAAACAGCTAATATTACCATTACTGATCATGTAATTGCTAATTTACAACTTATTTCAAGAATATTTCTAACAAAGAAATTTGCTCACATGTAAGCTTGAGAGAGACAGAGAAATTAAATGGATGCATCTGCAGATACTTCTTCTATGTACCATGAGCCCATCAGAACACTGGCGAGCATGGCTCTCCACAATTTCCTGCCCTTTGTAGCTCTTAGCAAATTTTGATTTTTTGCTAATTCTCCTAAACCCTGTTTTGCCATCCATTTACAAAAGCATGTAAGGCAGGTTAAGTGCTACTTACTTCTATCTCTCTTGCCTTCAATCTCTCCTGTGAGTATCAGATTTTCCTAAACTTCTTTCCTCATTAAATTCCCGAGAAATTTCAACTCTCTTTTTCTGATGCTATGTTATAAATGTCATTTTTGTTCTCATTTTCTCTAAAACATCATTGTTGATCACATATTCATAGTATTCTCATCATCCTTCTGTAGTACCACGTTTCTGTTGCTTCAAGTCTCTTCTTCCTTTGCCAGGAGATTGTCCAGTATTAACTGTCATGTATGAGTGATGTTACATAACAGTTTAGTACTGTTTTCTTTGTTTCTAATAAAAATTTTCTTTTTCTTAATACTTTACTTAGTTCCTGGAAGACATCATTTGCTATCACAAATGTGCCTTCGAATTTCAATGTCAAATTTTCAGTCCTATGTTAAATCATTTTCTTGATATTTAAACTGTTGCTTTGTTTGATTTTGGTATCTTCAATTTGTAATTTGCATGTTGGGTTTCTGGTTCTTTCTAACATCTACTTCAACCCTATATACTCCTAACATCTTTGCCTGAATTCTGAAAGGCTGATCCCTTCTTTACTGTTTAGGAATAGGTTTGCAATTCCTTTTAAGGTCTACTTCAACTGTATACTTATAACATCACCTAAACTCTCAAATTTTATTAATTTTCTTTTTAATCTTTGAGGAGTAGATAGTTTCATCTTAATCTGGTTCACATTCCTCTCCAGCCTTTTGAACACGAGCAGAGGTTTATCCTTTGTTTCCTGTTTAGGATTGTGCTTCCAGTTACTTTTAAAATCTACTTCTACACTATACTTCAAAGGTCTCTGAAATTTTATTCACTAATTAAAGCTTGACCACTTCAAGTCTAGAGTTAGCCATTATCTTTTCTCCATAATTCCCCAAAACTTCACTTCTTGCTCATTCTTACACTAATACACCTATACACAGTAACCCGCTAACTTCAGTGGCTCTTGTGTCTGATATTCAGTGAACATAAATAAATATAACACATTTATATATATATATATATATATATATATATATATATATATATATATATATATATATATATATATATATAAAAGTGGATATTAAAGTCAACACACAAAGATGACAGTCTGTTTCAAGTTAAACACAATCATCAGATCATGTGCATTGTGTTTTTCTTGACTATTTATATATACATGTTAGTGATGCATTGTGGGTAGTCTATTGTATTATCTAATAGCTATTTTGGTGCGCATTAAAGGTTTTGAATTGTTCTGGGAGCTATTGAGTGGGAATAATTGTGGATCTGAATGCAGTTCTTCGGCTGTGAGTGTTGACTCCAAAGTCTACTTTTATATTTACATATGCTCTATCCCTGATATTGAGCAATTTAAGCCATAAATATAGCATACCTTAAAACTATATTTTATCATTATATATATATAGAGAGAGCGAGAGAGAGAGAGAACGAGATGAATAAACTCAAATATATTCTTGATATATATAATTACAGTAGCTGTTAGGAAAAAGTCAATATAGTATATATATATATATATATATATGTAAGTATACATACACTATATATATATATATATATATATATATATATATATATGTAAGTATACATACACTATATATATATATATATATATATATATATATATATATGTAAGTATACATACACTATATATATATATATATATATATATATATATATATATATATATATATATATTGGGCAATGTTTTTGTTATTTTTTATTAGTATTCTACCCATCACTTGTTTTTAAGTTCTTTTGGCAGGTAGTCTATTGGTCACAGCAACATTTTGTGTGTGTGTATATATATATATATATATATATATATATATATAAAATGCTAGATAGATATGAACAGCAGACTGATAGAGATAGATACAGATATAATATTATTTAGATAGCTATATAATCTTACACTAAATTGAAAGATAGATATGAGATAATTTAAAACTAGGTGAAAAATATTTCAAGATCATTACCGACATTTGATGATTGATTTATTTTTTTATTTTATCAGAGCAAAATAGCTGCAAAATAAACATGAAAGAGGAAAGAAAAAATTAAATTAATGTATTCTTTTTAGTGATTGTTTTTTTGCTTTAACTTCCCAAAATGTGGAAGGTTTTATTTCTGTCAAAGTAAAACACGAAAAAGAAAGCGATTATAATTCAATTCAGCAAAAGGAGGAAAAAGTGGAATCTCAGTTTGAAGCGTTAAAATCAGCAAAAAAAGAAGCCAGGTTATTTGTAATAGAATATATTCCAACTTTGACATCGAAAATTTAATACAAAATAAAGTAACTATTTAACTCACTCTCACTTCCATAAATAGAAACTGTTATACATGTTACCTCGGCATGGTGTAATCGTTAGCAAGCTTGTCTCACTATATCACTTACAACTGAATAGTGAGTTTGAACCTTGCTCGGTACCCTGTACTTTTGGCCTTGTGCCACATCTAAGCTACACTTAGAAAACCACCATATATACTTGTGTGTTTGTCCAGATATTTAAATGTATGTGTATACATGTATGTCTAGGTATACAACTATCTGTTTATGTGTGTGTCTCTGGATTCTCATATACAGGTGCATTTGTGTATGCAAATGTATATATGTGTATGCTTTTTTTCTATGCTAGGCACAAGAGCCACTCAAAATAGAGGTCTACTGAATGGGATTGTTTTTGGACAGATGTTTTGTAGATTATTAGGATATGTAGGTTCGATAATGGTTAAACATGAACTTAAAGAGATTAAGATTGTAGTATTTGGGGAAAAAGCCTCTGGGGAGTCTGTTCCACAAAACACTGGCTCTTTGGAAGAGGCTGTCCAAATGCAATTTCCTTCTTATAAATGGTATATGAAGGGAATAAGAATGGTCTGCCGCTATATGGTGTGTCTTAGTTGCTGGAACTAAGGAATTTTGCAGTTCAGAACATTTTCCATGGAAAGTGTATGATGTGTGTAAAGTTATATATATGTAAGCATGTAAATATAGATGCATGTGTGTGCACATATATATATATATATATATATATATATATATATATATATATATAAAGTGAATATACATAATATCCAACATCAATAGCATCAGATTGTCATGCAGTCTCTGCAATCTCCAGGTGCAGAGTTTAATGCTATTTACACCTGAAGATTGCAGAAACTGCATGAAACTCGAGTCGTGCTATCAACATTGGATATTATGTATATATTCACTAATATATACTTATAGCTCTGTCTCATAACATTGAGCACTGTATTTATGACACCTGTGGAAGAAATATATATATATATATATATATATATATATATATATATATATATATCACAGCAATAAAAGAGTAAAGCTTGATATTACTAGATTATTAAAAACGGGCGAAGCAACCGGTTTCACTCCCGCTCTTCAGGCTTCCAACAGGAGATTTAATTTAAATTTTCATTGTAAATTTTCTGTGTTTTTTAATTTAAATTAAATCTCCCTTTTGAAGCCTGAAGAGCAGGAGCGAAACCGGTTGCTTCACCCATTTTTAATATGTCTAGTAATATCAAGCTTCACACTTTTATTGCTGTGATAAAAATTTGTACCTTCAAAAATATCTGTATATATATATATATATATGTATATATATATATATATATATATATATATATATGCATAACATTTTTCATGCATGTATGTATGTTTTTTATCATATATATATACCTATATATATGTGCATATGGGTGTATATGTAAATGTATATATTTGCGTACATATGTATCTAAATATATATCTAAATTAATATGTATAATTTTATTTATGTAAATATATATATATGTATGTGCCTATGTATGTAAATGTATATGTATGTGTTCATCTATTCAAATGTATACATCTGTGTATCTATACATGTAAAATTATGTGCATGCGTTTATGCAATATGCATGTGTCTATGTATGTAAATGTATATATGTGTGGGTTCATGTATTTAAATGTATATGTGTCTGCATCTATATGTGCAAATATAAATGCATGTGTGCATACATATGCATAAAGATATATGTATGTGATATATTTATGTATATATCTGTGTCTGTATTTAAATGTATGTGTGTGTTTCTATATATGTAAATATACATGCATATATATATATATATATATATATATATATATATGAAAATATATATACGTGTATGTCTCTATTTAAATGTATGGGTATGTGTGTATCTATATATGTTAATATACATGCATGTGTCTATATATCTATATATATATATGAAAATATTTATATATGTGTGTCTCTCTGTTTAAATGTATTGGTATGTGTGTATCTATATATGTAAATATAGATGCATGTGTCTATATATATGTGTTTATGAAAATATATATATGTGTGTGTCTGTCTATTTAAATGTATGGGTATGTGTGTATCTATGTATGTAAATATACATGTATGTGTCTATATATATGTGTTTATGAAAATATATATATGTGTGTGTCTGTCTATTTAAATGTATTGGTATGTGTGTATCTATGTATGTAAATATACATGGATGTATATATATATATATATATATTTTGGAATGTTGAGTTATTTTCTGATGTTGCATAATGAATGCCTACCTATGCTGATATTTCTTTTCGTAGAGAAGTTTTTCCAGACTTTTTACACTGGTGACACACTTTTTAAATATCAAATTTTTTTGGTGACACATCGCTTAAGTTTCATTAACCAAGCCAAATATATAATTCAAAATGTATATAAAAAGAAGTAATTCAATGAAAAATGTAGTTAATAATTAAACAACGAACAGGTAATTAATTAGAATAGTGTCATGACAAAGACGTTTAGAAAGCTATGGTTTAGAGCATTGCTGGGTAGTTGGCTAATTTCCCTGTGAGGTTTGTTGCAAGTGACATCATCCTCCAACAACTGGTTCTTTTTAATCATTTCACCCCACACAAGGCAATAAAGGAGCAAGACGCAAGGATTACTGAGTGTTGGAAAATTTGAGAAAAATATACTATGAAGGAGAGAATAAGAATTCAGAAGACTGAAGATAACTATTGGCATTGTATTTAAATCTTTGAATATCAAAGTTGACTGGAAAGTAAGAAGCTGGAAGAGAATTCTACAAGCAAGAAGTGTGAGAGAAAAAACTGTAAGCATAGAGTTTGCAGTTACATCTAGCCGTTACAATGTTAAACTGATGAGAGCTTCTGTCTATATTTCTGAGATGAGGTATTATGTACACTATTTACATTATTCGGACTATTGTCCTCATCTTTGTCGCCATGTTTATCACAACATTTCGGTCCCCAAGGACACATAGCACAGAGGATAAAGGAGTTAGTTCAATCCAGTGACAGGACCCAAAGATGGTGATTTCAATACCTGGTTAAGGCAGTGGAGAACTTTCAGAAGGGAATTAACAGGAGATAACTGATATCCATTAGACATGGCATGTGGAACTAGAACAGTCTACCCCAGTGAGCGAAATAAAGGGTTCAGTTCAACATTCCAACCACTTGAAGAAAGCCGGAGAATACAACGGCCGAAATGTTGTGATAAACATGGCGACAAAGATGAGGACAATAGTCCGAATAATGTAAAAAGTGATGAGAGCTTGCCACCAATCTAGTACCGAACTTAAAATTATAAACTTTAGGTACAATAGAGCAGTGCTACTCAAAGTGCGGTATGTATACCAGTGGCAGTATGCAAGCCATTATCTGCCAGTAAGTGGAGAGTTTCCAAGAAAACAAAGAAATGGTAGTCATATTCCACATCACAGGAGACTGACTCAGTTTCTTTAACATTTTCATTTTAGTTTAATGTTTATTATGGTTATATTTTTCAGTTATTCACTCCTGTTAAAAGTCATTGCTATACAAGTAATGAAGGTGATATAATGAATAGCAAAACATTCAACTGAAATATGTATCATAACAACATTTTCATGGACATACATTTCTAATTGTCCTTTAAAAAATCCACCTGAGTGTGGAACAAAGGAATAGCCACATGGATTTTGGCCAAAATTTTTAAATTAGCATTTAAATACTTAGATTCATAATCTGTCTGCTATAAATAAATAATATTACGAATATTCAAATAATATTTTCTCAGATCCTTTATATATAATTATATGGCACAAATATGATACTAGTCCATGGCACACAGAGAAGACTTGTTACGTCAATGATGACTGGTTTTAGAATGAATAGGACATCATGTCTCCAGATTAGTACAGATAGTTTCAAAATGACTTTGAAACAGGACATAATTTTTTTTTAAATTAGAGGTGGGGGTTCCAAAGTGCAACCTATGAAACTGTAAAGTTTTGCTAGCCAGTCTCCTGTACATTGAAAAGAAAAACAGCCTGTATGCAGCATCAAATAGTTTGAGAAGTACTGCAATAGAGTAAAGTGATATCTATTCTGTTTTGTATAAAAATGTGGCTCAAAGCCAAAAAGGGGGATGAGGAAGGTTGGTCTTCATCTGTCTTATAAACTTAGCTTGCCAAAATCATTGATTCCACATACCACAGTATTCCTTACACCAAAACAACACTTTCTTTCTTACCAATCTTACTACAACCACCATAATACCTCGGAGTCTCTATGAGGACCTAATTAGTCACCATATGTACAATACCATAGAGGAAAGTTCATCAAAACAATTGCCATGAAAGTATTTATAGAAAAGGCATAAGGAAGTTATGTTATGGCAGTGGGAAAGTTACTGAAGATGAGATGCTATGTCAGGACCAATAACATTGCAGATTCTTCTTTTGAACCCAGTTTTCAGCTGCAGACTTAGCATTCTGTTGGAGGTATTTCTGGGAGCGATATGTGGGAGAGGTGTTTCTGGGAGCAATATGTGAGAGGTATTTCTGGGAGCAATATGCGAGAGGTATTTCTGGGAGCGATATGCGAGAGGTATTTCTGAGCGCGATATGTGAGAGGTATTTCTGGGAGCAATATGCGTGAGGTATTTCTGGGAGCGATATGAAAGAGGTATTTCTGGGAGTGATATGCGAGAGGTATTTCTGGGCGCGATATGTGAGAGGTATTTCTGGGAGCAATATGTGAGAGGTATTTCTGGGCGTGATATGTGAGAGGTATTTCTGGGAGTGATATGAGAGAGATATTTCTGCTGCATCCTGTAAGTTTGTAAATCAGTCACCAACAACTATAATATTGTGACTATATTAGTTTTTGAGGGCAAGTTACAATCTCAGTAATTTAGGGACCAACTTACTAAAATAAAATTGTTTATAAATTTGAGAAAAAACAAAAGCATTCCAAATTTTTTTCAGATAATTGAAATCAATCTTTGCATTCTTCACATTATTATAGATTTAAAAAGTTACGATGAAGCATTGGATTTCTAAATGTTATAGATGCTTCTATAGATATTGTACAAAATGGCATAGATTATTCCAGTAGATGTCAATAAAGATTGTGTTAATGTAAAACACTTAAATTTTAGTCTAAAATATAAATATTATCAGGGAGGGAAAAATTGACAATTTATTTATCATATTATTGCACTCAAATGATATGAGCAGATAAAAATATTTATATGGACCTACCAGGTAATGCAACTGGGATTCTCTGAACAACTTCTTTTATAAGCCATCTTCCATCTTCACAACTTCTTGTTCTTTGTAGCTCATAGCAGTAAATTATATAGGAATAAAGTGTCACTGGCGACACTTGAGCCAGTACATAGATCGCCAGTGAGCAAACACAGCCATACTTATTACAACATTCCAGCCGTTGTACACTCCAGCCTTCTTCAGGTGGTTGAAATGTCAAACTGAACCCTTTATTTTGCTCACTGTTCTAGTTCCACATATATATATATATATATATATATATATATATATATTTCAAATGGATGTCAGTTATCAGTTATCTCCTGCTTATTTCCCTCTCCAAGTTCTCCACCACCTTAACCAGGTATTGAACTCATACTTTTTGGGTCCTGTCACTGGATCTAACCAACACCTTTATCCACTGTGCTATGTATCCTTGAGGACATCTGAGTATGAATTTCTGGGTAATATAAACCTAATGTCTTCAGCAACCTCCTCCTCAGTGTATACATATATATATATATATATGTGTGTGTGTGTGTGTGTGTGTGTGTGTGTACAGAGTGTGATGGATAAATTGTCGTCTAAATTATGCAAAAATGAAAATAACACTGACATCTTATTTTAACAGAAATATTTACCAAAAATTACACAAAAAATATCTTGAAATATTAAACAGTAAATTTATTCATTAAAACTGTCATTGGCTTCAGGCACAGCCTCAGGGTGACTTTGGAAACTCCTGCAACACTTCTGGAGAGTCTCCTTGTTTAAGTTAGTGAAAGTTGCCATGATCCTTGCCTTCATTTCATCTTTGGTGTTACTAAGATACACATAATAATCACACGTAATAACCAAGAGGATTGCAGTCTGGGAAGTTAGTTGGCCAGATGTAACGGGTGATGTGGTCACAGAAATTATTTGACAGCCATGACTGGGTCTTCCTGCTTGTGTGGCATGGTGCAGAGTCCTGTTGCCAGACATAGACCCTTCCAGCAGCCACCCTCTTGGCCTAGAGTGGTACTGCCTCTTTAAGGCACTTGATACAAGCCTCTGTGTTGAGCCTAAGGCTCTATGGGAAGATGTATGGAGGCATAATGCCATCACCACTAGTGATCACTCCAAAAACCATGATGTTGACTGGATATATCATCCAACTCTTTCCAAATCCTCTGCACTGTCCTCAGACTGAAACCCAAACACTCAGAAATGTTTGTATTGGAGCTTCCAGCATTAATGCCAAACAATACCATATGCTGTTTCCAAATTTCTGGCAGAGTGAATTGCCCCATGGTGCTCTTTTTCTCACATACAATGTCCAACTGACTCTACTATACTGTACTTTTGACAAAATCAAAAACAAACAATAAGTATGTACAAAATTAAAAATATAAAATGGCAAAAATTTACTCCTTGCACCATATATATATATATATATATATATATATATATATATATATATAATGGAAGCTCTTATGAAAAACAAAAAAACAAGCCTCAATAACATCAATTACGAACACAGGTACAATGTATTGCATCTATCCAGTAATTAAGAATATGTCTACTTTTCAGTCACTTTTAGACTGTCTACAATAGCACTGAAGCACATTTTATTATAACAGTATGACTAAAATCCTTGAAAATGGCCAATAGATTATCATATTTTCTGGACTATAACCTGCGACTTTTTTCTCAGAATATGTAGCGTGCGGGTTATATAACAGTGCGGGTTATATATGAATTGTGTCTTCGAACCTTGAGTGGCCAGGGTTAGGTTTAGGGGAACATAGTTTCACAAAAACTGGTTGCCAGCATCGAACCAGTTATGTCCAGATAGTTGAATTTATAGGAGTGCAGGTTATATACAGGTGCCAACAATAGTGCGGAAAATTGAAAAATGTCTGGAATCAACAAATATATGAATAATTTCTACCCTTGTTAAGTCCATAAAAGTAAACACTTGTTTGCATACAAGAAAAATATAATAAAAACTTAGCAAAAGTAACTTGTCCATCCTGTATGACAAAACATGAATTAAGGAATAGTTTCTGCTCTAATACACAACTATATATATATATATATATATATATATATATATTTGTCATCCACAGAGAGACTGTTTTGCAGTTTCACAGCTCATCAGTGTGGCTAGATGTCCGGTTGCCTCTAGCTAGGATCGAAACCTGACTATATATATATATATATGTAGGTTTGGTTGAAGACCAATGAAATTTAATGACTGTGTCAGGCTATAGATTTACTGATCTATTCTGCTCTCCGCTGTCCCTCTTTCCATCTGCCATGTGAGTATCAGAATTTCCAAGCAGTTCTTCCTTATTATATGCCTAAGAAACTTCAACTGTCTTTTCCTGATGTTATGTATTAGTTTCCTTTTTTAGTCAATTAGAAAGAAATATTATTTTCATGAAACAATTTCTTGTCTTTGCTTCTTTTTGTGAATATTTTTGATGTATCAAGGGAAGTGTTACATCTTACAGGTCTTTTTTTACTCATCCCCACCAAAAGCAAATATCCCAAATTCTAAAGTATGGTAGCTTAAAAGAAAAAAAAATCTGATTAAACTACACTTTATTCTTCTTGTTGTGAAACCATAAAATCAAAACCCTTACCAATAACCCTAAGGAAAGCAAACAAAATAAATTTTATATCCCAATTCACCCTGTTTATAAAAATTTGGATCAGATTTTACATGTTAGTTTGTTTTTTTATCTTATTTTGAACATTTTGACAGCATTAGACTCTTCTTTAGGTAAAGCAAAAAATTTGATAATCTAACTGATCTGGATCCAAGGGAGAGACAAAGAATAACTGATGGGTAGAAAAACTGAAATATTATGATTCTCCAAGCTGTTAAAATCTGAGCCAAACTAACACTTGATGCTGCATCTCTTACTGACCAGAAAAAAGAAAATACAACTTCATTTTTTATTTCTTCCTAGGCTTCCATACTTTAATATTATGGATGCTACCTTTTTGTTAGGATAAATACAAAAGTCTCTCCTCCTTATCCATGCTGCATATCATTTGTAGATTTCAACAGACATCTCTAAAAATAAACAACCTGACATTGAACTTTTCTATGAATTAGTCAACTGTTTTCATATCAAAACTCAGACCAGAAAAACTACAATTACTCCTAAATACTAATTTCTTTTTGAAACTAGAATGAAGAAAAACAACTTTTAATTTTCATCATCAGAGAAAAAACTTCAAGTAACCTACATACAATATTTTGTGTCAATTAAAGGAAACATAATAAAAAGTGATTGTGTTTACATTTCTTCATTTGTCAAGATTCAATCAAATTCATTTTTCCCTTTTATTCAAGAAAGATTAAATTGCTTTAAAAGCAAGAACAAATTTCAATAAGAAAAAGAAGAAAAACTGTTTTACATTCTAGTCTCCTTTTGTTCCTTAAACATTTTTACCAGGAAAATAAACTGCGGAAACATCCGGATATATAAAGCATATAAAAGTATTACATTATAGAAAATGGATTCATCAATCTGTCGACTGATCAAGTTACCTATGTGCTTCATGTGTCTCAATGAAAACTGAAATCACTCCACAAGAAAATAAGGTATCTATTTTCATGTCTTTCCAGACACTATTTCATACCTTAATTTCTCCATATTTTGGGTAGCACTTCATGTATGTGACATTATATATATCAGAAAGCTCATCAGAATAATTACCATGAAAATATTTATATAAAAGGCACAGGGAAGTTATGTTATAGTGGTAGGAAAGTGACTGAAGCTGAGATACCAGGTAACTGCAGATTCTTCCTGGACTTTATCAAGAATATATATATATATTTCAATTGAGCACTATTGAGTGATAAGCTAATTCTATAAACAACAGCCACCTGCACTAATGCAAAGCTCTTCAGTAAAATGAATGGAGCACTTTGGCTGATTGGCATTTGTTTACATTTGTAAAAACAATACGCTAGAGTTAGTTGTGTAACTCTACAGAGTAAAGATAGCTCTGGCTGATACCAAATTAGTCGTGTTTCAATCCTGGCTTGAGGCATTCGGAAGTCTAGTCGCACTGAGGAGCTGTGAGCTTTATCAAGAATATATATATATATTTCAATTGAGCACTATTGAGTGATAAGCTAATTCTATAAACAACAGCCACCTGCACTAATGCAAAGCTCTTCAGTAAAATGAATGGAGCACTTTGGCTGATTGGCATTTGTTTACATTTGTAAAAACAATACGCTAGAGTTAGTTGTGTAACTCTACAGAGTAAAGATAGCTCTGGCTGATACCAAATTAGTCGTGTTTCAATCCTGGCTTGAGGCATTCGGAAGTCTAGTCGCACTGAGGAGCTGTGATTCAGCGAAACAGTACTGTCTGTGAATGACATAATACATATATATATATATATATTATAAATTAACTGTTTTAAAATGTTTTTTTTCGCTAAACAGTAATAACCCTGTTTCAAAAAATTTACTGAGTTTTAAAGGCATGCCAAAAATTCATAATTCACTGTTTCCAAGGATACAGAGAAATCCACTCATTCAGACAAGGGGTGGTAGTGTGTTCACTTTCATTAATTTTTGTTGTATCAGTTATTAGTTATGTTCGAAAAAGGGGTTATGTTTAGGGATGGGTAGGGATGTATTTTTCAATGAATTCTGACATCCATTAAATGCATGTCATCTGGGTTTTTAAAAATTTTATTGTTAATGGCAAAAAATTGTTATGGCATTTTTTCTATTTGCATAATTAAAGATTTTTGGGGTAGTTTTAGGTTAGAATACGTTTTATTTAACTACAATTTTAAAATATTTTCACTTTTAATTTTTAATAGACTATATTTCTTTTTAAAACAAGTAAATGTATTAGAATTACTTACAGTATATAAAATTATTTTTTCATATCAAGTATTAGTATGTACATTACCAGGTCACATTTTTTTTTTAAATTTTATATTTAAATATTATTTAAGTAAAATTTATGACAATGACGGCAAAAAATAGCTAATTTATTTCTCTGATTCAGTAAACTTTTATTTTTTATAAACTTAGTAATATATAGTTTCTCATGTATGTACAAAGGACATGGGTCATTTAATCACCTACATATTCTAGCTTTTCATATTAATTTCATTTTACTGTAGGTGTTTTATTGGATTCTTTTAAGTGCTTGAAGTACTTTGAGAGAGGTATTAAGGTTAAAATTTGTTTTATTTAACTACAATTTTAAAAACAATTTTAAAATATTTTCACTGTTAATTTTAAGAGACTATATTTAAAAAAAAAAACAAGTAGATGTAATAGAATTACTTAAATTATTTAAAATTATTTTTTCACATCAAATATAAGTATGTATATTACCAGGTCGCACTTTTTCATTTTATTTTTAAATATTATTTAAAGGAAATCTTTGACAATGACAGCACAAAATAGCTATTTCATTTCTCTGATTCAGTAAATTTTTATTTTTTATAAACTTAGTAATATATAGTTTCTCATGTATGCACAAAGGACATGGGTCATTTAATGACCTACATGTTCTAGCTTTTCTTAT
>OZ038498.1:31916581-32009081 GCA_964036315.1 Acanthosepion esculentum
TTAGATTTGAAGACTTAGACTTTAATTAAAAAATATTACTCAACTGTTATTCACAATATTAATATTATTAATATTTTTTATTTTTTATTTATTGATATTATATTCAGATTATATTAAATTCCTAGTATATTTTGTTGTGAAATTAAAATGCTTAAATTATCAAACGTTAATGGAAAAATATGAAAAAGTAAAAAAATATACAGATCTGTGTTTTTCCAAATTAGCCGCTATATGCCCAAATACATTAATTCTCTTATTTTTGATTTCCAAATTTCTTTCCTTAAAAACCCTAATTCCAACCCTTATTTCTTACATCTTTACTTCTCTCTTTTTTTCTCTCTATATCGTTTCCGGTGTGATGACCTATTAAATAGGTCAATGTCTAGTCCTTACCACCTTCCTCACTACTAAGTATTGTCATAAAAATAAAATGTTAAATTATTCCTATCTCTCCCTTACCTCTCTAATTTCGACCATGTCTGTAACACTCTCTCTCACCCCTCTCTATATCACCTTCCATCAACTTAATACTACTCATCAAAAGTGAAAAAAATATATGTAAATTTAAATTCATTTTTTCACCCTTGGAAGTGTAGTCAGATAATCCAGGAAAAAAGAAATTGCCTGAGGAAATAAATTATTAGCAATGGACCCTTAAAGTTGTCTATAATCGATCCTCCAAATCTATAAATCGACCATTCGCCCTTGCATGGAGTACTGCTGCCATATATGGTCTGGAGCCCCTGCTGTTTACCTCAGGGTTCTTGATAAGATCAAGAGATGGATATGCAATGTAATTGGCCCTGATCTGTCATCTCGTCTGCAGTCGCTCTCTCACAGACGCAACGTTGCCTCGCTCTGTCTTTTTTACAAATACTTTCACGGTAATTGCTCTGATGAGCTGCTTTTGCTGGTTCCTAGACCTCATGAATTTGAACGTCCTACGAGGCTGGCATCCCGTTCCCACCCCTTCACCGTTGAAACTGTTAGATGTAGACGTCTCTTCTACTCCAATAGCTTCATGGCTCGCACATCTCGCCTGTGGAACGCCCTTCCTTATTCCTGTTTCCCTGACAAATATAATCTCCAACTATTTAAGTGTAACGTCAATCGACATCTCCAGTTGCCTTGATCTATCCACTTCCCTTCTCTACATCCTTTCACCTTTCATTCCTATCTGCTCTTGCTCCAAATCTTCTGTAACCCCCTTGCCTTGACCGATCCACTATCTTTCTCCACATCCTCTCCTTTACCACTCCTATCTGCTCTTCCTCCAAACCTTCTGTAACCCCTTGCATGCTAGTGGCTTCCAACCTTGCTTGGGGTGATAAGCTTAAAAAAAAAATGTATATATCCAAGAGGATAGAATCTAGGTAGAGCTCAATGTCCAGGACAGAGCAAAGAATTTGTTGGTTTGATGAACTGGATCGAGATTACTATTCCAATATAATGAATTATAATCATGGAATATTAGTGTTTGAGCCTTTTATATATATATATATATATATATATTGGTATATCCCCCTCCCATATCAAGATATAACTTCCGTTAACAGATTTAAAGTGTCACTGTCTAGATTTCAGCGAAAATTTAAATTTGAAACAATAGAAATGTTACATCTAACTCAACGCTGTCTCTCTACCCCCAACACTGCTCCCACTTCGTTAAGTTCCTTATTATTGCCTGTCGTAAATGTGTAAATTTATTTTCATTTTTTCATTTCAACATTTGGAAATAAATCTGATGATCCACTGTCCTTTAAAAGTGCTGTGGTGAAATAATTTATTATATGGAACCTTAAAGTAATCTGTTTTTATTTAAATTATTAGCTCTGATTTAAATTGAGCTCTCTGGATTTTATCCTCATTGGGTCTACCCATACGGATTACCTCGTTTTTCGTAAACTAAATATATATATATATATATATATATATATATATATATATATATATATATATATATATATATATATATATATAGGAGGCACGGTGGAGTAATGGATAACGGCTTGGATTGAGGAATCGGAGAGCCGAGTTCGAATTCCAGTCGAATCCATTACATTACGTGCAAATACCCTTGGGAAAGGTGTGAATCCTCTTCTTCTCCCTCCAACTATGGGTAAATAGCAGGACAGACTGGGTTCTATAGCCTTGGATGGCAACTGGTCTAGGAGAAGGACAACTCTGAATTCAAAACCTGCGGAGAGTCGTTTGGGGACCTTGTGGCATTCGTTGCACCAGGTCCCTGTATTCGTCCCTCCAAAAAGTGTGGATGGCCCTGCACAAGGCCTTCACCACTATAATCAAATCTTGTGTGGGTGTCGGGCTTTCAGTTTCTGGTAAACTGATCTGTCTAACCCTCATACGTCAAGTTCAACGGGAGTCCATTATATATATATATATATATATATATGCACACACACACACACACACACATATATATGTGTGTTGTGTGTATTTAATTCAACACCATGGAAAACCACTATCTTTTCAAAGATGTCATGGCAATTCCTGTATATTAAAGAAAAGGCATCTATGAAGAGACGTGATCACCAGCATCCTAAAATTATATGGTATTAAAAAAACACATAAATTTAAGCCATAAACAATAGTTTCAATCATAAATACAAAATGACATACATCCAATAACTTTGTATATCCACATTAGGTGAGAAGGAAGCTGAGCTCAACATAAACTCAGATATACAGCCAGTCTCAGTGTGATGGGTTCAGGCATCATAACAGAAGGCTACGTGGCTAATTTAAACTTGATTTTCAATTTGAAAAAAATTATTTTCCTGTTCAGCCTAAAGAATAAGATAAATGGAGGCATGGGTCAGTTCACAAATCAATACATTGAAAACTTAATTTATATGGCCGCGGGTTAGGTGAGAGGATCCTAGAAGTTAACACTGGCACTATTCTCCACCTGACACTTATCCCAAATTAAAATTGATGATTTATTTCATTAAAGACCGAATACTAATAAAGGAAATCAGTTTCAAAATTGTCTGATAAAAATACTAACCAATTTATGAGTAAGCAGTGTTAATCTTTCTATATTTAATAAAGAAAAAATACACAATTTTGTTTTTTTTTTTATAATCAAGTAAGGATTTTTCGACCAGTGCTCTGTTCTGGTCATTTCATTTTTATGCAGCAACTTCTTCCCATGTTGCCCAAATATTTTATTCTTGTGTCTAAAATAGAAAACAAAGACATTTCAAGGTAACTAAACTAGTCAAATTGGTAGAATTTTTAATACCATATGAAATAATGTATTTAGTAAATCTGTTCAATGCTATATTCTCTTATTTTTTCTTTTTTTTTAGTTGCTTAAGCCACAAAAGGCAGATTGTGACAGCAAAAGATGCCTTCAAAAAGCTGAGAAAAGAATTAAAAAAATAGAAAAATATCACTGGAAACAAAGGAAAGAGTACTGAACTGTTATGTAGTATCAGTCATCCTCTCTGGCAGCAAATGTTGGACAATCTCTTCACAGATGAAGAAGAGACTTGAAGTAACAGAAATGTGGTTCTACAGAAGGATGCTAAGGATACCATAGACTGAACATGTGAGCAACAATGAAGTTTTAGAGAAAATGGCAGCAAAAAGGACACATTTAACATCAGGAAGAGACAGATGAAATTTCTATTGGAATATAATAAGGAAAGAGGGCTTGGAAAATTTGTTACTCACAGAATAGATTGAAGGTAACACTGACATCAGTAGTGGAGCTTCTAAATTTGATTGTAGTGACTTATAAATGAATTGCATTTAAAAAATATCTTTTAGTTTATTGTCAGTAGAACGAGCCAAGAATATTTAAGATGCAAGCAAAACTTTCCAGCATATTAGTCAGTCAGTTATGTGCCATGCGTGATACAGACTTAGGTGATCATGTATTTTTCAATACATAACTGACGAGGCATATTGTTTCCTGTAGTAGGTTGCCATTTTCTTCTGCAGTAAATCAGTTGCCATCCATGTCTATAGAACCCAGTCTGTCCTGCTATTTACCCATAGCTGGAGGGAGAAGAGGATTCACACCTTTCCCAAGGGTATTAGTATGTAAGTGAATGTAATGGATTTGACTGGAATTTGAACTCAGCTCCCCCAATTCCTAAATCTGAGTTGCTATCCATTACTCACACTGTGCCTTCCAGCAAATATTATTTCAAAATAGTTTTCTGTCTACTTAGTCTCCAGTTTTAATAAAAGAGAGTGCTGGAAACTTTTGCACATGCCTAATAATGCAAAAGAGATTTTGTGACAGACTAATGTAAGCTTAGCATATATTACTAATCTTCGGTTTGCCTGGCACAAGGCTATATTAGCTGGGCATCCAGTGAGAATCAAATTACTCTAGTAGCTAATCATTGTGCTAGGTAGGCACCTATCTAGTTTGTGATACCCAAGAAATCTGTGGAAAACTTAATTTAAGTGGCTAAACATTAGGTGAGAGGAATATTTTATACTTGAGTCTTTTTTTTTTTAATATAATGATGTTCATCCTGTACAAGGTTCAAGAGCCACTTGGGGAAGTGTGTTACAGGCAAAACAGCACAGTTTATGAGGATATATGTGGAAGGTATCTGTTAACCCGAGACTTGAACAGGTTAAGATTATATGATCAGAGAAGCAGCCTCTTCTGAGTCAGTTCCACAAAGCAACAGTTCGTGTGAAAAAGCTGCTTGAGCAGAACTTACATCTCACTAATGGAATACGAAGGGAATAAGGGTGGTTCAAGACGATGTGTGTGGTGTGGTGGGTCTTAGCCATGAAGGTTAGAATTGGTGAAATTAAGAAATATAGTTTGTCTGAACACTTTCCATGAAAATTGTGATAGAATAGCGAAAGACTTGCAACATTTTGTCTGTGACAAAAGGGTAGAAAATAAAGGTGCAGGACAACTCAACACCGAGACAACTCAGCACCAGAAAAACTTAATTTCTTTTACAATCGAATAAAAGTAATTTATTAAGGATTAAAACCTTAATTAGTGAATATTTTTACTTTTTTTAAAAAATAAATTTCTTTATGATTTAATTTATTAAAAATAGTTAAGAAAATATTTACTAGTTAACATTTTAACCCTTAATAAATTACTTTTATTCAGTTATAAAAAAAAGTCGTTTTTCTGTTCTGAGTTGTCTCGGTGTTGAATTGTCCCTTCCCAGAAAATAATTCATCACCCACAAGTATATGAAGAGATATTTGTACTACTGAGACTGGAAAGTAAGTATATGGCAATAGTATTTCTGATTTGGCTCTTGTCAAAATAGAGGAGAGGAGGAGTCAGATTAATAAATTAATAAATAATAAATATTCTAATAAAATAGAAAAGAATGATATTTTAATGAAACAAAATTATTTTAATATTTTTCAATTACCTTATAAAAAAACAAAAATTGTTCACTCATATCCAAAAAAACACCAAAATAATATCCCCATCTACATTTTTGATTACTGATGAATATAGTAAGTTTAGGCCATAATAGCAACAGCATTGCCTGTAGATGATATATGTAGTAGCAGCAGTAGCTGACTGGCACCATTAAAAGCTCATGTTTTCAAAATGAGATTTCTCTCTTTTACTTCATCTACATGTTCATTAGAAACAAAGAAAAGAGTACGGAACTGTTACATGATATCTACCCCCCTGTATGGCAGCGAATGCTGAACAGTCTCCTCAAAGATGAAGAAGAGACTTGAAGCAACAGAAATGTGGTTACAAAGAAAGATGCTGAGGATACCATGAGCTGAACATGTGTACAATAACAAGATTTTGGAAAGAATGGAAACAAAAAGGAACTTAAACTTAACATCAGGAAGAGACAGTTGAGGTTTCTGGAGCACGTAATAAGGAAGCATGATACTTATGGCGTAGAATGAGGGAAAGATGGACAGAGGAAAGCAGTGTGTAACATTGTTGATGAGATTGAGCAAATGGATGGCAGAACAGAGTTTGGGAGAAATAACAAAAAAAGACGAAACTTATTAAGATCTACAAGGGACAGGAACATGACACATAAAAGAGGTGTAGGACCGCAGTAACTAACAGGAAGTTTGTCACTATTCAGTTGATCAGTAAGTAGTACTTTCTTATGTTCAGAAATGTAGACTACATAAAGTTACATTTTTCATTAGTCCTGAGTACAATCATTAAACTACATTCGGCAATAAAATACCAGCAATACATTTTTACTTAAAAAAAAATGGTACATTGTCTGAAACAACATCCAGCAGACTTTGATTGGGAAATTGGACATTCTGAGGAGCACAGAACCACCTCTTAATTGCTGTTATTCCCAGGTCCAGTCTGACCCAGACTGGTAGAACCCATTAGGGTCCCAGGTATAGGCAAATAGTGAACCCCAAAACAAAAATAAAATACTATGAAAGTATAAAAATATATTTTTATAGTAAAACATCTAACAATACCTATTTATCGCAAAATGACCAGCAATACATTTTATCATAGAATTACCAATAAAATATTTTATAGCAAAATGGCCCTTTTATCTTTAGGTGAAGGCATACAGTTGTATCGAAAATACTTAGATTTCATTATTACATAACCCATAGAGGTTGATATGCTGCTAAACAAAACAAAAAAATAATACATTTTTCATTACCCAATTTTACTTCCATGCTATACTGTTTGTTTACACTGGCGGAATTTAGATTTTATAGTCTTAAATTATACAAATTTCTTTAATAGGTGATTGTCATTATTACTAAATTTTCATCAAGTTTTCTTATACCTCTGTTAATTTTTATTATATCAGCATTACAATAAAAAGTAACAAAATAATAAAAAGGAAAACCTAACCTTAAATGAACAATAAAATATATCAGGTCAAATGATGGCAGCCATGAACTGAATATTTCACTTAATAGGCCAGATTCAGAGACAACTTTGAAGTACAGAATCCACATCACATATTCAAAGATAGTCACAGAAAAAGAAACAACAGTCAAACAGGGAGATGTGGAGGGCTATCGGTGGACTGGGTTTGTGTCCAAGAGGTGAACATTAGCTCCAGGCAAAGTTCTAAGCCATTCCTGCATCCAAACTGAAACATTATTTTAGAGTATTCTTAGAAAATCTATATTTCCTGTGCATTCATTTATATTGTGCTTTTAAAAACCATTTGGAATATATATATATATATATATATATATATATATATATATATATATATATATATATATATATATATATATATATATATATATACACAACCATATATTAAAGTAACATTTGTATATTACATGACATGGATATACATATACACATATTTATGTATGAATACTTACACAACCATAAAATATATTTGAATAATGTGTATTTAGATAGGAAATTTTCTTTTATACATGTTTCATTGAATATGACAGACAAGGAAAAGCTTATAACTTTTTCTAATGTTATTACAGTTTTCTGTCTGTATATTGTTCTAAGGCAAGTTGGATCTAACAAATGTTTCTTCTGTAAAAGTGGATGCAGGTTCAAATCCTGCCAGAGAGCATATATTTTTCTTTAATAAGATTTCTCGAATATTCAGATCAGTAGATAAAAAATAAATAGATATAATGGTCAGTAATTAAATGGAGTATCTACTCAGATATGGGTAACCACTAAAAATAACATTTATAACAGTACATGGTCTGGAGGAGGTGGCAGAGGAATGAAATGTATTGAGAGCTACAAGGAACAGGGAGGAAGTGGAGAGCCATGATCACCTACTTCCTGTAAGGAAACAGCACATAAAAAGAAAAGAATGAATATATATATATATATATATATATATATATATATATATATATATATATATATATTTTATATATATATATATATATATATATATATATATATATTTTATATATATATTTTATATTTTATATATATATATATATATATATATATATTTTATATATATATATATATATATATATATATATATTTTATATATATATATATATATATATATATATATATATATATATATATATATAAAGTAATTCGAGTTTGAAACCTCAACAGAAGGCAGAAAGCACTGGACGGCCGTTTCATCCTATATTTGGGACTCATCAGCAGTGCGCATCCACTACCGAGAATTGAAACACTGACAGTTAGGTTGTCAAGCAAACATCATACCAACTGTTCCAACGGGCCTCAGTGATGAAGAGATAGCAAATCAGACTCAATATAGCGCTGCTTGCTCACAAATTCCGTGGTGGAACTCTACTGAGATTCTCTTTAACCATAGGACTGTGCCCCCTGGAGCCACAACTACTATCACCAAGCCGCTCACTCTAGAGCATTAGAAGCCGGTTCAAGCAATGATATACACATGATAGAAATTATTAGGAGGATTTGATAATTATATTTAAGTAATTCATCAAGTCATCATGTTATATTTAATAATATATTTAAATATATATATATATATATATATATATATATATATATATATATATATATATATATTTATATATATATATGTTTGATTGAATAATATTGACAAGTTGTGTCTATGCAATTTTTTTGTTTTTGGCAAATTTTCAAATAAGTTATTTTATATAATCGGTAAATTTGCCAAAGTGTACATTTATAATTTTTTCCGCCACCCCCGAGTACATTCAAGTAGTTCATTTTTAAGGATTTTTTTGTGTATGTTTATGCATTTGTTTTTGGTTACTTCCAGTGTTTCTTCATGGAACCAATTTTAAGTAACTCAAAGTGACATTATTTCAATGGTCAAACTGAATTTTTACGTGTATTTTAATTTGAAACAATATCTGCTGCTTAAATACACACACACACACATATATATATACACACACTAATAATACTGATCATAGATATACACCGTTCATACTAATAATAAACAGACATGTGTATTTATTAGTAGTATAATTTTTATCTGTTATTATACATCAAGCACTGTTTTATTACCACCATCACTATGTTATTATATATGGTGGACTCTCCTGTCGTATTCAATGTATGAGGGTCAAGTAGCTCAGTTCCTAGGAACCGACAGCCAGACACTAGCACATATGATTTGATTATAGTGGTGAAGGCTTTGTGCAGATCCAACCACACTTTTTGAAGGGCCGAATACAGAGACCTGGTACATTACGTGCCACAAATTTTCCAAACGACCCTCCACAGCTTTTGAATGTAGAGTTGTCCTTCTGGAACAGTTGCCTTCCAAGGCTATAGAACCCAGTCTGTTCTGCTATTTACCCATTGTTGAAGGAAGAAGAAGAGGATTAGTACCTTTCCTAATGGCATTAGCACGTAAGTGAATGTAATGGATTCAACTGGAATTTGATCTCAGCCCTCCGATTCCTCAATCTGAGCCACTATCCACTACTCCACCATGTGTATATATATATATATATATATATATATATATTTTGTCATCCACAGACAGACTGTTTCACTGTTTCACAGCTCATCAGTGTGGCTAGATGTCCGGTTGCCTCTAGCTAGGATCGAAACCCGACTGAATTTGCGTCAGTCGAAACTTCTCCCACTAAGCCGTCGGTGCACGGCAGGGATGAAGGTGAATTTTAGCGTGTTTATTTTTAGATTTAAATAAACACACAGTGACTGACAGTGACTCAATTCTGCCAAAGAGTTGTGCAATATCAGCTAAAATAGTCACTTGTTTATAAACTCACACCTCAAACCAGAGAGCTCAACCGAAATTAATTTTTCAGGAGCCAATATATATATATATATATATATATATATATATATATATATATATATATATATATATATATATATATATTTTATATGTGTATTATTTTATATGTGCAGTACTTTGTCTCTGGTGTTGTTAATTTTCCTCCTGTTTTGACTGTTATATTGTAAATTATGTTTGTGTTGTTTTTTGAAAACAGGAACATTCATTCTAAGCTTTCACATATATAAATAGCAAAGATAACAAACTTCTTAAATAGACCACACCAAAATTTCTCTTTTCAAAGAATATTTCCAAATGAACTAAAATTCAACAATAATTTTCCCAACTACAGCATTGATAAATAAATAATATTATTCTTACAAAAAATACACAACACCAGTAATAAAAATACGACAACAAAAACATCAACATATTTTACTGTAACCAGATGCACAATAATTATAAGTAGGATGAAATCACTATACAAAGAATTATTAAACACCATATTTCTGCCTTAATTTCAGCAAAACATGTAAAATTTATAATATATTACATAAAATGGAAGACAGCAAACCTTGTTGTCACTAATCAAAATAACCGCATTAAATCTAAACTAGCAATGACTAATATAGTTTATCAATTTCAATGCCCAGTACAAATACCTGTACACACTACCACCTCCTTGAGTAGACACCTTACATCTCTGTCTATATTTATATTTATATAACATCAGGACAACCTTCAAAATCTGGACGACACTTCGCAGATATCTCTCCCAAGTAGGACCTCCCCATAGAGGAGAACATGACTAAGGACTGTGTGTATGCTATCCTGTGCAGCTGCGGAAAGAAATATAAAGGGGAGACAAGCCACCCCCTTAAGGTAAGGCTTCAAGAACACCAGAAAGCTGCAACACAAGGAGAAGTGGAAAAATCAGGCATGGCTGACCACATATGGAGAGAAAATGGAGATCACTGCCCTCTGTGGGATCAGGTTGAGATCATGGACAAAGAACACCATTGGAAAATTAATAAACTTAAGGAATCAGCACATATGCTAGGCCACAAAAATCTCCTGAGCTGACCAAGCATAGAAATGAATACATTATGGGAAGCAGTAATAAGGAGTGCCAGAGAAAAGCGATAACAACAACGAAAATTGCAATATGAGCTCTGGTAAAAACTAGATATGATAACAGCAAAAAATTGCAATATGAGCACTGGTAAAAAACGGTTGCTGAGATATTAGATTTATAATACCCAGAAATTCATAAACAGATGCCCTCTAGGACACATGGCACAGTGGATAAAGGCGTTGATTAGATCCAGTGACAGGACCCAAAGAGTTGTGAGTTCAATACCCAGTTTAGAGAACTTGCAGAGGTGAATTAACAGGAGATAACTGATAACTGATATCCATTAGACATGGCACATGGAACTAGAACAGTCTAACCCAGTGAGTGAAATAAAGCGTTCAGTTCGACATTCCAACCAACATTGTAATAAATATGACAACAAAGATGAGGACAATAGTCTGATTAATGTAAATAATGTACCTTACATCTCACTTATCTGACCATCATGCTATTAAAAAAAACATTTATTTATCCATAATCCACAAAAACTCTTAAGGGAAATTCTGGCCAATGCAAAACTTCCATATAAATCACATTATCAGAAACATCTTGCTATTCGAGAGGCCTTCTCTATCAAACAATCCTCTCCTATCATCAAACTTACATTATTTAATAGTGGAAATGGAGTGTTGAAAGTTTTTTTAAAAATAAAAAAAAAGAAAGATGCTCACATGAATTCTATTGAGAGCTTGGAATGAACACTGCTTTTTTCAAAAAACAAGACAAACATAATTTACAACAGAACAGTCAATAAATGAGGAAAAAATAACAACACCTGAAACAAAAAACTCTTGAAAATTGCTGTAGAAGTAACCAAAAGCACTTGAGACAATAAAAATTATGGACAATTTTTATATTCCTAATCTCCTACAAAACAGAAAAATGTTAGGATGCTGAAAAACTTAATAAAAATTAATTCAATCTTTCTTGTCAGCTGTATTCAATGAAAGATATATATATATATATATATATATATATATATATATATATATATATATATATATACATTATGTGAAGCCACGTCTACTTTCTTGATATGTAATATATGGATAAAATAACTGAAAAAAATTTAGTTGTTTTTTTTTGCGAAAGTATTTATTTCTATGTTTTTATATATATTTAATATTTCAGACCACCTCGGTCCTTCCTCGGAAATTAATTGAATTACTACTGTATTACAGTATTTGGCAGTTTGTTTACACTTTTTCAGCGTTCGTCATTAGACGCGGACGTCACGTGATGTGGAATGCAACTATGTTTGAATATTTTAACGTAAATGTAACGATATTATTATGTTTTTTAATAAGGTTTTTTAACTATATCTAAAGAAATTTTTTAACTATTGAAATATTTATACAGATTTAAAATACCCAAGTCTTTGTTTAACCCTAGTTTATATGTGTCTAATTGTAAAATCCAGTATTTCTCTTTTTTTCTTCGTGTGTATGTTGTACTAAAACCTGTGTCTATTAATATACATTTAAAGTTGTCTAATGAGTGTCCTGGTTGGTTAAAGTGTTCAGCTATGGGGGAATACGGATTGTTTTGGCATATGTCCAGTTTGAATGAAATGTGCATATATATATATATATATATATATATATATATATATATTCACATTTCATTAAAAACGACTGACAAGGTGCTTTTATTTAGCTTTTTATATAATTTCTCATGAGATCTAATAAAGTTTTTCTTTTCGGATGATAAATTATATAAAAACTGTCCGAATGTTCTTTTTATCGGAGCGCTTTTGGTTATACATTTAGCCATTTTCAAGGATTATATTTCAGCTGTTAGAATTAGAAATAGAAATAGTTTGTTATATGTATGTTTATAAAGTGATTCATTTTTTTGTTTCAAAACACGGTCAAGATATTATGTCCATGTTCAAAGTTAATATTATTAAGTGTTGGTTTGTTTGTTTTTATTAATAAGGCTTCCATTATTTTTAGCCTTTTTTTGCATGTGGATGATGCTATTATATTAGTGTTGTCGACAAGTATGTTCCGAATAGTGGCCGGTAGGTCTCCATGAATATTTAAATGAGATCTCATTGAGCTATTGTCAGAAAGGTGTAGAGTTAGTCTGCATGTTAAACAATTTGTAGTGTGGCCTATATAATTATATATAGCCGAAAGCGCTCGGATAAAAAGAACATTCGGACAGTTTTTATATAATTTATCATCTGAAAAGAAAAACATTATTAGATCTCATGAGAAATTATATAAAAAACTAAATAAAAGCACCTTGTCAGTCGTTTTTAATGAAATGTGCATGAAAGAAGGACTGCTGCCTAAATATACAAATATATATATATATAGCAAGAAAGAGAGAAAATAATAAGATTTGGAAAAACAACTAATGTTTTATATATTTATATGTAATATTTATAATATATGTATGTTTACAAAGAACTGTTAAAATTGTTTTACTTACATGTGGGTTTTCAGAAAAGATCATTTTACTTTAACTGGTTTTGCTGTTAGCTTTGCAGAAAGTTTGTAAATGTTTATTAGAAGTAAAACAATTTTAATAATTCTCTGTAAACATATATGGATTATAAATATTACATATAAATATATAAAAACATAAGGTTTTTTTCACAAATATTATTATTTTCTCTATACAGCAAGTTTTTGTATAGACCTTTCTAACACTTTCATTTTTTACCTATATATATATATATATATATATATATGTATAAATAATATCCTAAATTAAAATCCTACAATATCAAAAAAATCTGATACAGTTACATACAGACACTCAAGTCAGGAAGTGATAAGCTAGAGTAATTAATGTGATTTATAACAACCACCTTATCCTCAGAGATCCCAAGACACTCTCCTAACACATAGTTTTGTCTTTTATTCAGACTGATGATACCAAAGAGATATAATCTTTCTCCGGTGAATTGAATCGTTGATAAAATATTTTCCACTTTGTCTCATCAGCTTCACTCATATATAAAATATTGCAACTGAGTGCTGATATTAATAAAATAGTATAGTGCTTGATGTAGAATAACAGAGCTATTATTTATATTAATATTTAATAAACATGTTTTCATCGCTGGTAGCAGAATTTTATGTGCAATGAAACGAAAAAAATGTATATTTAATAATATATATATGTATATATATATAATTAAAAAATCTAACTTTTGACAAAAGCAATATTTGTCAAAAAACGGTTAGATTAATGAAAAAGCACTCAATACAATTTCAAAAAATTAAAATGTACAGCAATTTAAGATAAAAACTTTTAAGAAAAGCAAGTTTCTTGTTATCGCAGTTTCTATCAATTTGGTATCGTCAGACAGTAAAATTCTTTCATTTTTTTCTCTCCCTTTTGATTACAATACTCATTAAGTAATCATTATAGATGGGAAATGAAGAAGTAGACACCCCACCTCTCAAAAAAAAAATTCATATTTGAGATAACAAAAAATACATGACGCAACAGTGCGTTTTCCTGATGAACCCTATCCTGGTTAAAATAGACTCTCTTTGTTTACCAAGTTAATGCGAGTAAGTGTCATTCCTGACCTATTCCAGGTATTCTCTTTTGTTATGATCCATGTCCAACCCTCCCAGTTTATTTTTTGTGCCCACTTCCGTATTTTTTATCTTAACTGGGTCAGTTTTTGATGTTCCCACTTTATTATTTAGTTTTATCCTTCACTCTCTGTTAGTGAGTGATCTTCCTGATTCTGTTTATAGGCAGACTACAGTGTTCACTCTTACTTATTTTTGTGGGTGGACAGGTCCTACTAACATCTATCATTTTTAGTTTGAATATTTTGTTATATTTTAGTTTCATTTTGTGGTTTCATTTCCTCATTTCATATCACTATATTTTTATATATTTTTGTAAGGAAAAAAAAACATTTGGACAATTTGTATATAAAGAAATGTCGTGGTGGTTTTTGTATGTTCCCTGTGAATATGTGGTATATGTAGGATTGAATGGTGACGGATGAGTTCTTGTGGTGAATGAGCAAATTGTAATGAATGAATGTGTTATGAATCTGATTAGCTAGGTCTAGGATTGTTAATGTTGACCAGACTTACCCCACCTCCTCTTTGGCCTTGAGCCACATTTGTTGCATTTAACAGCAATAAATATACTTCCCTCCTCTTACAACTTTGGCTATAAGATGTAGCTGCATGTGGGAGAAAAAAGGCATCCCTACTGTGACACTTTTACATCACTTTCAATGTAATACTTTTCTCTCGGACATCTACACAAATTTCATATACATTCTCTAGTTTAAACGTTTCCTTCTTTTATTATCTTTGTATACTTTTGTCAATACATGCATTGTCATTTGTTTTATATACTGTTTTGTTTTATTTATTTATTACTCAGACTCACTTTCAAGTTCGCAATAATTGTTCCGGAGGAAAAATATACCAGGAGACATGTGTTTTCTGCATAAGCACAGCTAGAATTCTTGCAACAACATTAACACCCACAACAACAATGACAAAAATAACTGGTTAGGGTTATTAAAGAAGAAACTTGTTTGATATATTTTTCATTCATTTTCTGTGATAAATTTAATAACTATTTCATTCTCAATAAGAAAGAAAGAACAGAAGCAAAAAATGAGATGAAACAAAAAACAAGATGAAACAAAAAAAAATGAATGAAAAGAAAAAAAAACAGAATGAAAGAAAAAGAAAGAATAAGAGAAAAGAATGAAAGAACAGAGAGAAAGAAAGAAAAAAATGAGTGAAAAGAAAGAAAAAAGAAAGAATGAGAGAAAAGAAAGAAACAAGAGAAAGAAAGAAAAAATGAATGAAATAAAGAATAGAAAGAATGGAAAGAAATAAAGAATAGAAAGAAAGAAAGAAAGAATAGAAAGAAAGAAAAAAAAAACAGAATGAAAGAAAAAGAAAGAATAAGAGAAAAGAATGAAAGAACAGAGAGAAAGAAAGAAATGAGTGAAGAGAAAGAAAAAAGAAAGAATGAGAGAAAAGAAAGAAACAAGAAGAATGAAATAAAGAATAGAAAGAATGGAAAGAAATAAAGAATAGAAAGAAAGAAAGAAAGAATAGAAAGAAAGAAAGGCTGAGTGGACATAAGTGAAAAAAAAAAAGAAAGAACTTAATGCATTTAATGGTATATAAGACCTCTCTACATTGCATTTACATTTAATATCAGAGTATTACAGAGTTAGGCAAACTAAAAGTACTTGTCGTCTCAATGTCTGGGTCAATATTATGAGACCAAAAGAAGAATAAAAATATACGAATATTAAAAGGGTGAAGACAAAATACAAATGAGTCTGTTCTATTATTCTTCCTTTTTGCATGTACGACTGTTATAAATTTCTACCAAGGATCAGAGTGTAGTTTCTGTACTTGACTCTTGGTCATTCTGAGGCAGATTTAGTTACACTTTTTTCATCAAATAACTTATTTTTTATTTATAGGCAGGTTATTTTCAAGCAGTGAATGCCATGAGAGCACTTCAACTAATGGTTTAATTTCTTTCATACCTTGCAAGATTATACTTTTATCTTTTATCTCTTATTTAAAATTTTTATTTTACTGTTTTATTAGCATAAAAAATGTAAAAAAAAAACATCAGAGATTCAAAAATAAACAATTGGAATGCTTTAATGCCATAGCTTCATTGACAAGGCAAAGAATTCATGCTAAATGAATTGAAATCTTTGTGTACCTGTAGTCATATAATACCTGTATTTGAAGGCTCAATTAAGACGACAGTCCATCTAAAGTTATTATGCAAATCACTAAAACCTCAATAACTCAAAATTGCTTTTAAATTATTTTTAACAAAGCCTGAGTTAAATTTTTAGGAAGTTTCAACATGTTTTATAAAATTTATTGGATTTATTATAAAAACTGCAGTTTATTATGCAGACTAAACAAATATTAGTTTAAGGCCTTTGAAATCTAATAAAAACTTTTTTTTCATAGTATATGTTGGAACGTGTAATGGAAAGGATCTAACAAATGGGGAAAAACAGAAAATAACAAAGTGATTGAGGGAATGTCCACATTGGAAATATCGAAGGAGCTTTGCAGAGACCATTGAATGATAAAGAGGACTGTTGAAAATATAACTAAGTCAAGAACTAAAAGCAAAAGAAGACTTAAATGACTTGGAATGTAAACTAAAGCAAGTCATAGCAAAACAACCACTTTCGACCAGTACTCAGATCTTTGAACAGGCTGGAATTGAGAGTCAAAAAAGGACAAAAGGTGTAGAATACTTCACAAATTGGGATGCTGACAAAAAATCACCTCAGTAAACTTGTCTCAGCAAAGCGAATATTTAAAAACATCAAAATTGGACAGTATTTACATTAGTCGGACTATTGTCCTCATCTTTGTCGCCATATTTGTCACAACGTTTCGGCTGTTGTACGCTCCGGCCTTCTTCAGGTGGTTGGAATTTCGAACTGAACCCTTTATTTCGATCACTGGGGTAGACTGTTCTAGTTCCACGTGCCATGTTTGGTGGATGTCAGTTATCAGTTATCTCCTGCTAATTTTCCCTCTGAAAGTTCTCCACTGCCTTAACCGGATATTGAACTCACACTCTTTGGGTCTGTCACTGGATCTAACCAACGCCTTTATCCACTGTGCCTCAGAAATATAGACAGAATCAAAACTGGAGAAAGAAATACATGAAAATTGACTAAAGTAATTTTCATGGACAAATCTCAGGTGACACTTGCTGGACCTAATGGATTAGCCAAAGGATGGATTTTATCTGATGTAGATGTGCCTGTGGCTAAAAAAAAAGCAACAAGGAGCTGGCAGTGTGATATGAGCTGGAATAGTTGACCAAATGATTATTGAATCCATCAAAGTTGATGAAGGAATTAAACTGAATAATGCTAACTATTGCAATTTCGTGAACCTGACTTTCTTTAAATGGTACAAATCCCAGCCTCACAGTTTCAAAGTGAAGTGTGTACTTATGCACAGCAACATTCTTTCTCATGTATCTAAGGTTAACTATGAATTTTTTGAGTGTAAAAGTTTACAGCAGAGAAGATAATGGAATGGCCACCATCAAGTTGCAATCAAAATCCGATTGAAAATCTGTGAAGATGAAATTATATGGATGTGGCAAACAATATGACAACAAAGAAGACCTATGGGAAGCAATTAATACCACCATGTCAGAAAATGAAACCGCTGGTGTAAACAATTTAATGAAATCAATGGCTAATAAATTGCTGGCTGTTAATGAGAAGAGTTGCTATATTAAGATGTAAATGTTTCAAAGACTTATTATACATGTTTGTTATTTGTTCTATTATAGGCGTTGATCAATTGTTGATAATTTGTTACCATATTATTGAAGTAAAATGTGATTTTCTGGTTTTGCAGTTTTTATAATGAATCCAAGAACTTTAATAAAACATGTTGTGACTACCTAAAAATTTAAGTCAAGCTTTGTTTTGATGTCTAAATTAATGATTTCAAATTTGACAAAAATTTATCAAAGCAGATAGAATTTTTTTTTTTAATCATTTCATCCTATTGAGGGCAAAACCAGAGTGAAATTAAATGGACACCTAGAAAATATGGGAAATTGACAGAAAGTAATGAAACAATGTGCGTGGGGGGGAGTGATTTTACAAAAGATTACAATGGAATAAAGGATAAACTAAAATGCCAGGGAAAATGCACAGGCTGTTCGGAAAATAATGTTTGTTTTTTGATTAAATCTTTTGTGTTCTAATTCTATTATAATTGAGTTTGTCTCACTCTTAGTTAGTTTGCACGACCATTACGCCCTGCCAATACCTCATGAATAATGAACTATTCCATTTTGATTGTGTGGAAAGAGGGAAAAAGATACTACTTGGTTTCCGTGAGATGAAGGAAGATAGAAAGTGTTTAATGTTTCCTGTCAATACCTCATAAATAAGGAAATATTCTGTTTTGATCGTGTGGGAAAAGGGGAAAAGATACTAATTACTTTCAGTGAGAAAATGAATGAAAGAATGAATGAATGAAGTATTTAACAGTTATTTTAGTAAAATAGAAAAGTTTGTCAATTTCAAATCTTTTCATTTGTACCCACTTCTCAAAATAATGACCAGAGTTCATATTTATGGTTGTTATTGCAATATTTTGTTAAAGTTCTTAAGCTCAAATATTTAACGATGCGATAAGGGAATTTCTCCAGATATTGTATTGCCGTGTAATGTCGTTTCATTTTACCCACTGCTTAAAATAACGACCAACATTCATATTTATGATTGTTATCGGAATATTTTGTTAAAGTTGTTAAGCTCAAATATTTAACGACGCGATAAGGGAATTTCTCCAGATATTGTATTGCCGTGTCATGTCGTTTCATTTGTACCCACTTCTTAAAATAACGACCAGCATTCATATTTATGATTGTTATTGCAATATTTTGTTAAAGTTGTTAAGCTCAAATATTTAATGTTGCAATAAAGGAATTTCTACAGATATTTTATAGCCATAGAACTTGCCATGAGTTTACTCAATCAAATCTACAAATCAACCATTCATCCTTGCATGTAATACTGCTGCCATATATGGTCTGGTGCTCCCACTGTTCATCTTGAGGTCCTCAAGAAAATCCAGAGATGGATATACAAAGTGGTTGGTCCTGATCTGGAATCCTGTCTGCTGTCACTATCTCACAGATGTGCTTTGACTTCCCTCTCTTTTTTCTACACGTACTTTCATGGCAACTGCTCCAATGAGCTACTTTCATTGGTTCCTAAACTGCATGAATTTAAGCATGCTACTAGGTTGGCATCTCAGTCCCACCGTTCACTCTTCTGCTCCAACAGCTTCTTATCTCGCACCTCCCATCAGTGGAACTCACTTCCTATCACTTGCTTCCCTGATAACTATAATATTAAAATATTCAAATGTAATGTCAATCGACATCTTCTGATGCCTTGACCTTGATCCCTGTCCTTCTCTTTATCCTTCTCCCAAACTCTCACTCTCTGTAACCCCTTGTGTGCTAGTGGTACTTCTGCCTTGCTTGGGTTGATTTGCTTAAAAAAAAAAAATTAACTTAAGAAATAAGATTCATGATAATATTAAAATAGAAAAACCACAAAATCTTCATAGGTTAGAACTAGTATATTATTATAATAGTTACACATAATATATTACACATTCCTAATGATTAAAATGTCTGCTTCGTCAATTTTATATCAGTCTCTTTCAAAATGTAACTCTTAACCCTTAGAATGTAACACCATAAACCCCTCATCTCGAACAGGAGGAGATGTGTTTACTTTTATTTGCATGGGTTCAAACTTGGTCATAATGCTTCCCAAACTGCTGCCAACATTAACAGAGCCTGGGGTGGAGGATCCCCTTGTGATCGGACAGTGTACATCACTAGTTTCTGAAGTTCCACATTGGGGATATGAGTTTGGAAAATCATGATGGTAGAGGACATCCATCTGCAATTTACAATCAACATCTGGAAACACTTGTTGAACAAAGTGTAAGAGAAATGTCTCAGATAATCAGTGTTAGCATTTCAACAATATCAGACCAATCTCAAGAAAATTGGTAAGATGAAGAAAGTTGGTAAATGGGTTCTACATAAACTCAGTGAAAGTCGAAGAGTTTAATATTCTGAAGTGTGTGTAATGCTGCATCTGTGAAGTTCAAATGATCCATTTCTTGATCAAATAGTGACTTCTGATGAGAAATGAATCCATTATGACAATCAGAAATGATCGTCTTAATGACTTGATAATGATGAAGGACCCAAACATTTTCCAGAACAAAAATTGCAACAAGGGAAGATTATGGTGACTGTCTGGTGGACTGCCATTGCTGTTGTCCATTATAGCTTTCTGGAGCCTAACCTGATTATCACTGTAGAAGATAAATGTCAGTAACTGGATGAAATGCTCATCCAGTAAAGCAAAATGTGACTGGTTAATAAACAAAGTCCAATTCTGCTTCATGACGATGATTGGTCACATGTTGCCAGGATGACAATGCAAATTTCAACAATTTAAAAAAATACAAGATGGCCACATCCACCATATTCTTCTGATCTCTCACCCATTGGATACCACATTTTCAAGCATTTTGACAATTTTTTAACCTAAAATACATTCTGCATTGGGGATATAAGTCTGGAAAATCACGATGGTAGAGGACATCTATCTGCAATTGACAATCAACATCTGGAGCAATTGGCGTTATTCATTACAGTTTTCTAGAATCTAACCAGCACATCACTGCCAAAGTTTACTGCCAACAACTGGATGAAATGTACATTCAGTTGAGCAAAATGTGACCAGCACTGATTTTGCTTAATGACACTGCTGAACCACATGTTGCCAGGATGACACTGCTGAATCTCACTGATTTGGGAAACCACATCCACCATATTCTCTTGATCTCTCACTCACTGACTATCACTTTTTCAAGCATCTTGATAAGGTTTTAAACCAAAAGACATTCCATTTCAAAGAATATGCAGAAGCATATCTTGTTTTCCAAATCTTTAGTGTTTTATCATATAGACATAAATAATCTTGTAACTCAATGACATAAATTTATAGATGTCCAGTATTCCTATTTTATATGATTTAAATACTTTTTCAATACATTAATTCAAGAATAAATAAGTTCAATTCTGCTTCATGATGATGATTGGTCATATGTTGCCAGGATGACAGTGCAAAGTTCAACAACTTAAAAAAATACAAGATGGCCACATCCACCATATTCCTCTGATCTCTCACCCATTGGATACCACTTTTTCAAGCATTTTGATAATTTTTTAACCTAAAATACATTCCATTGCCAAGATGATGCAGAAACTGTATTAAAAAATTTCTTATTATCCAAACCTTTTGTTGTAGAGTTATTTCCACAGTGGGAACTGTATTTGGACTAAATTCGGTCCTAAATAGGTTCAACGTACAAAAACGTTAGGAACTTGTTATAATAAGTATTACGCAGAGTAATCTAGTTGTGGTAGCTGACTACTTTCGTATTCGACTCCCGTTGACCCTCACTGACTTATATTAGATGGGAGAGTCTATTATCTATAGACTAGGTGTCTTTCACCATGACACCATTAGAGATTTATCATAAGGATATAAATAATCTTGTAACACAATGATAGATGTTCAGAGTTATTATTTTGTCTTATTTTAAATGCTGTTTAAATACACTACTTCAGGAATAAAATTTGATTCTAAATTTAGACATTATTTTCCAAACAGCCTAATATTTAAAAAATTAAAGTGAAGTGTGGAATTAAATATCATTTTGCAAAGGCTTATTCTCCCAAAAGACTGTTTATAATTTTATTTTTTGACAATTTTCACAACATAAATTCATAAATAGATTATAAGTCTCTTGTACAAAAAAAAGATATCCACTGAAAAAATAATAAAAACAAAATTAATTTGAAAAGAAATGTTTTTTAGCACAAAATGTTTTCTCTTTTCACTTTCACCCTTTGAACATAAAAAACTTCATTTTGTGTTTTTATATATTATCACTTAATTACGGCTTTTTAAATTGACACATCAAATTCTTACCCACATCACCATCACAGAATGCAGTTTAAATGCTGAAGAGGATTTAGACAATACAGTTGATTTAATTAGAGATTCATTAACCACGATGAAGTGTAGATTAGTGTGTATTTAGATTTTAATTAGTGATATTTGCTGAAACTTAATTTTTCACTGAGCACCTAATTTCCATATCACTGTTGCAGCTGCAAATAATGCAGGACATTCAACAAGCATTAAAATCAAAACATTAAAAATTTTAAAAAAAAGAATTCTCAAATTTAATTGTAGATGTATTTTTTATACTCACTAATAATTATTTCACTGGCATGTGGTTGGTTGATAGGCCTTTTCACGGGCGGAATCATTTTCAAGAACGACCAGTGTTATATGGCTAATACAAAAATTGCTTTTAGGCTCTGTCTTTTGTTGCCATGTTTTTTCAAGATGTGGGTAATTATGCCTCTCCACAACTTCCTGTCCTTTTTTTTTGGCTCAAAGTAACTCTTTCTCCTTTACCATCCCTCCTTGTCATGTCTTCAATGTGGGAAATTATGGCTCCTCACAACTTCCAATCATCTTGCCCATTTACCACCCCTCTTTGTCTTTGTGCTCTTTGATTTGCTATGTCTTTTCAGGATGTTGGCAATTACGGATCTCCACAACTTTCTGTTTTCTTTTTGCTCTAAGTTACTCTTGCCCCTCTAACCTCCCCATTTTGTCTTTGTGGTCTTGATCTGCCATCCATTCAGACGCATTAAGTAGGTTACTCCTTTTCCCTGGCTTCACTTGACTTTACTATACTCTGTGAGTGCTAAATTCTCCAAGACTTCTTTTCTCATTATTTCTCACCAAAATTTCAGCTGTCTCTTTCTTATTACTATCAACAGTTTTTCTGAAATTCCTATTCTCCAGAAAACTTCCTTGTTTCTCAAATGTTCAGTCTATGGTATTCTCAGCATTCATTAACAGTACCATGTTGCAATCCATTAATGTTTCTTCTTCAACTGAATACCAGAGATTAGATATTACATAGCAGTTCACTACCCTTTTCTTTGTTTCGGAAAATATTTTCTGATTTCATAATATTTGTTCATTTACTGAAAAGCATCTATGAATATTCCTATGTGTTTTCAGATTCCAGTGTCATCTGTTGCTATACTACCCATATGCCTGCATGATTTTGACATCGCTGCATAACTCATGACCTGGGCTGTCTCTTTTGCTGACAACCATACATTCCATCTTTTTTAATATTAATGATTAGTCCTTTCTTCTTGCTTTCCTTGACTACATTGTCTGATAATGTATTCAGTTTACTTCCTGAATTTGGCACTGGTACAGTATCATCTGCATAGCATATGCTGTTTTGTGCTTTTCAGGTTATCTAATATTAGGTCAGAATAAAATTAATGGCCATTTTGATCTACCAATTTTCAAACACAACATCGGAGACATCATAATCAAGTAAGCACAGAAATCTATCTGGCAAATATTAGAAAAGAAGTTTGAAAATGTTATATGGAAATCTAAAGGCATATCATAATAGCAAAATATCCAAAAGCTAAATAAAGTATAAAGAAACAGGAAAATTTCATTAGACACAGAGAAAAAATAAATACAATGTATCTAAATACAAATTAGAAACATGTCATAATAGATCATTCCATCTTAAATAATTAGAGACATGTCATAATAGATCATTCCATCTTAAATAATTAGAGACATGTCATAATAGATCATTCCATCTTAAATAATTAGAGACATGTCATAACAGATCATTCCATCTTAAATAATTAGAGACATGTCATAATAGATCATTCCATCTTAAATAAATCAACAATGTTTTGCAGCAATTTTTAATATTGACTTAGAAAGTTAAAAAGTTGAATAATTTTAACATATTCATCATTATGGAAAAAAAAAAACAGTGAATTTTATATTGTGTTTTTTCAAGACTTAGCACGAGCAAAACAAATTTACGATATTTGGATGTGTCCTGAGTATACCAATAAAGTACATCTAACAGCAAGATCTCTGATTGGGATATTGTGAAGAGCATGGAACTACCTCTTAATTGATGTTGTTTCCAGCTCCACCCTAACCCAAGGTGGTAGCACTTATGGGCAAATAGTTAACCTTGAAACTGGGGTAAAAACACTATGAAAGTATAAAAATACATTTTATAGTAAAAATACCAGCAATACATTTTCATAGTAAAAAATTGCCAGCAATAGATTTTTTAAAAAAAAATTAACAGCAACAGATTTTTGTAAAATAAATTACTAATGCTCGCAAGAAAATTAAATTTTTGTATTAAATGACCCATAAGGAGTTGATGTGCCGTTAAACAAACAAATGGATTTGGATGAAACAAAAAAGAACCCAGAATGACATCAAAATCCACAAAAAATTTTCATCATTTAATTATTAGTTATGCTTAGTTTAATTTGTAACATATATATATGTCGGTAGAAAAAAGCATGTATGGTGAACTGTCTGAGGGCATGCGTAATATTGGACAACCCAAGCTTCGCTTAAAGGACGAGTGTAAAACATCCATGATGGAATTTTCTATCAATGCTGCAAACTGGGATGCATTTGCCTGTGATTGAGTGGGGTAGATAGCTGCTGTTTTTGTGGGAGCAAAGAGCTATAAAAAGAATAGAGTCCAGTGTGACATAGAGGCGAGACAAAGATGCAATTGCCCCACAGTGGATGACACCACAGTATTCTACTACTGTGGTCATTGTCAAAACAGTGCTGATGGAGCGGTGCTGTATTTTAAGATAACTTATTCTCTGCTGCCAAATGTCACCATCGACAAAAAGGGCTTTAGAAAAAATCAAATGTATTGATAAGATAGTGAGAGTCACAAAATACTGCCCAGGGTTCCCAATCAAGATTGCCCAGGTCAGAGGTAGTATGCACCAACCCTGCTGGCAAGTATATGCATCCATCTAAAGGCTGGAAGGAAACGTGGTAGTTGGTGGAGATAAGTCAAGTAAATATAGAGGGCACAGCAAGAACTGCATAAGTTTTTTGTTTTTTTTAGTGAGTTATGTTGTCATCCTGTAACAGGATTGGCATCTTTATTACTGCTGAGCAAAATGGTTGCAATTTTTGATGCATCAGTTCCAATAATGACAATGGGAATCTACTTAGATTGTCTGAACAAGCTGCAAGAGGATGTAATGTATCAATCTATTACAGCACCATGAAACCGAAGATCTTTTAGCTGGTGTGGGAATGTAAACCTTTCGTTTTGGGAAGATGATAGAGGAAAGAGAAAAAGCTTGCTAACAACCGAAAGACATATTTTTATCATTATACAGAATTACAGAATTAATTCAGACACACAATCAAGAAAATATATATATTTTAAATGAACTACATATTTCAAACTGCGCTAACTGTTGACCATCAGTCAAATCATGGGTTACCTACTTCTGCATTTTCTTCATTTTGACAATTTGTCCAGGATGTCTTCTAGATGTTTTATGGGTTTGCTCCTAAAGTTTCAGTGTTCTTTGTAGATTAGCCTACAATGGCTACTATTGATTCTTCATTGTCAAGTGACGATTTGCAATCACAACCTGGCTTGTCTTGTTGATTCAGATCATTAGAAGCAAAATTTTTGAAACCAATGGCACATGCCTCGTTCTGAAACTGAGAAGATTGGAAGCTGGAGCAGCTTCCAATCTTTGTTGATGTTCCAAATATCTTCTGCAATGTTATAGGTGAGTTTGAACTCATGAAGAATAATGACAAGAAAATCACTTTTATTCATCTTTCATTTGATACTTTATAAAAACAAATTAAATACAATCAAAATATTCAAGAAACAGAGCCTTAAAATGATATATAGATGTACAAACAGAAGGTAAATATACAAATGTAATAAAAAAAATGATAATTTATTATCATCCAGCCTAATGATAAAATGAATAATAAAAAAAAAATGTAAGTTAGGCAAAAACCAGATTAAAAAATGAAGGCAAAAAGGAAGAAAAGTGAAAGAAAGACAATGGATCATGATGAAAGATAACTGAAGAAAAAATAAAGGTGAATGAATGAGTTTTCACTAATGATGGAACTAAAGAAATTAAATGAGTAAAGAAGGTGTTAGGAAGGAATGAAAAATCTCATTTTAAAATTAATATAAAAAGGAAGAAAAATGAAAGAAAGACAGTAGATTATGACAAAAAAAACTGAAGAAAAATAAAAATGAATGAGTTTTGTGTAATGAAGAAATGAAAGAAATTAAATGAGCAAAGAAAGAATGTGTCAAGAAGGAATGAAAAACAAAATTTTTATTTTAAAACAAATGAATTTGTGAATGAATGAAGCTTTGCACAACCCTGACAAAGACCAAACATTAATCAACATTAATTATCAGCTAAATCGATTGTACATTTGATTCATTCAATTTTTTTAAAGCACTTTTTTCCTTCACAATAAAAAAAAAACAAAAACAATTTCCTAAGTTCTTCTGACAGATAATTATTTCCTTGAGAATATTTTTTCTTTCTTTTAAAGAAAAAAAAAGTAAAAGAAAACAAAAAAAACATCCCATAAAGGTTACACAGAAGCAAATATCAAAACAAAATTAATCTTCAGATTTATTATACGAGATCAAAAGAAAGAAAAATAAAAATAAAATAATTTTCATTTAAATCTTCATTTGTCTGCCAAAAATTTATTTTTAGTGTTGACCAACAAGACAAGAAAATAAACTCAGCAGAGAAAACACTATCTACTCACTGGTTTCCACTTTTTCTCCAACCCCTTCATTGCTCTAATCATGTGACGTTAATAAAGACAGATAATTGCAGGGTTCACAAGTTATGACCAAGTAAACACTAGTAGGCAGTTGTAGATTTGCAATCAACAACACCGAATAAACAAAATTAATTTGGCACAGTTTGGGATAAAAATCAATTGATAAATGTTGTAGTATGGACGTTACAATTAGAAGATGGAATTGAATCTGATGAAAACAGAACAACAACAAAAAAAAAGATCACAATCATCTTACAAAAACATATGAAAAATATTAACACACTGTGAAGTGGGGGGGGCACTGAAAAGTTCTCGGTTTTGTCTACTTCCCAAAATCTGATCAAATGAGCAAACGTCAGAATGTATTATAGAATTCCTTTTTGAATGGGTCAAGAATTTTTCAGCACATTCCCTTTTTCAGCTTTGTTATAATGTAGCTGTGCTAGCATGAAGCCAAAAGTCATCATGACTGAGGGTTGGAGCGTACAATAAGAATTTATTTTGGAATTCCTTCTTGGTCAACAACTTTTCAGCACTACCTTATAAAATAAATCAGCAAATTCTCAAAAATTAAAATAAAATTGTATTCTCTGAAATTCTAAGTTAAATAACAGCTTATCTGCAGAGACTATGTTCCACCCCCACCCCCAGTGGCTATTTTATTTATATATATATATATATATATATATATATATATATATATATATATATATGTTTATGTGTGTGTGTGTGTGTGTGTGTGTGTGTGTGTTTGTAGAATGTATAATTGTATCCAAAACAAATGTGGAGATGATGAGATAAAGTGGAAAAGCTTATAAACAACACATTTCATTGATGTCTGTTGGTCTCAGCTTCTTTCAGATTAGAATGTAAGACAAAACTTTGTGCAAAGAAAATAAATTGGGATTTTTGAGGATAAGAGAGCAATGAATTAAATTAGCTTATCAAATCCAACAACGCAAAACTAGAAAGTGTTTGTTAACAAACAAACACTTTCTGGTTTAGGGCTGTTTATATATATATATATATATATATATATATATATATATATATATATATAAACAAGATGACGTCACTTTATATACTTATTTTCCTTAAGGATTCCTTTTTAGGCATCACTTTTTCAAGGGTGGACATTGGTGCAATTAAACAAACTCAAGACACAATTCACAAAAGAATAGCAAATGAGAAGGAGAAATTGAAACGCAATTAAAACAAATTTTAATTATAAGTAATTAACGACTAAAAACAGATATGAAAGGGTTCCAAAAATGTATAAAATAGAAAAAGCTTACTCATAGTCCTACTAAGAAACACAAGGAATGGATAAAATGTTCCTTCGGTCTACATAGGCTTGACTGATATAATTTAATATATTATTATTGTATACACTATAACATTTAAATGCAATGTCAATAGTCATCTTCTGTCTTGATAATTCATGTTCTTTTATTGTTCTCACTCCTTAATAATATTTTTCTTTTTCTCATATTCTTTCACACTTAGTAACCATTTGCTTCTTAGTGGCTTTATTTCCTTGCTTGTGGGAGTGAAAAGATTAACAAAATAAAACACTATAATATTCATTCTTATTTAGATATATTAGACACACAAACAGATGACATGTTTATTTTATATATAAAAATATTAAATAAAAATAATTATTACTTAAGAAAACTGGTATATCTCATAAGATTGGGAGGCCAGTTAAATGTGATGTTGAGCTGAATTTGACCCATGATCTCTGGTTTGATGGTCACAAACATCGTGCTTGCTTTCAAGGTATTGATGAACAGATATTTACTAGACAATAAGTGAATTGGAACATGTTGATGACCACAAGATATATGCCTGTTTTAGTGCATTTGATGTTTGGAAAAGTCTCTGAAATACTTGTATCAAAGCAACAATGAAAATGCCAGTCTAAATAAATCTTAGAATAGAATTATTATGCACTTGATGTCTTTGTTGAAAGGTGACAGAGTCCAAGGGAGGTAATAAAATTGGGTTATGAAATTAAACAAAGTCACTTATTACAGTACCAGTAAAAATAGAGAGAATTTTTAATTTTACTTTTCTTTTTTTTTTTAAATTGTATCATAAAAACATTTCAGTTGGTTGATTCTCTGTCTTTCTTCATGTGAAGTTTATACAAATAACTGATTCAGAAACAAAATATCAATAAATTCCACCAAATAAAAAGGACAAAGATAAAAACCACAACCAAAATGTTGAACGGTATTGCAATGGATGAGGTGGCTGTCTTTAAAAATAAAATGAATGCTTCACGTGGAGGATTTTTATGCGTATATTTTTATTATTTAAGAAAAAACATCTTTATTACTATAATATTATTATAGAGGGTACTCATTATTTTTATTAAAATATTTTGAATGTGTAGTACAATAGACTTAATATACACTGTTTAAAATAAAAATGGGGTGTCTATTTAAAATACGAGTATCCACGATAACATCTGAAGTAATTAAAATGTCAGATTAAAAATAATTCTGTTAATCCTTTGGAAATTGCTTTGTTTATGTTTTGGATACAAAACTGAGCAGATATGGGTTTAAAAAATATCTGAATGAGCAAACAGGCTTTCCTTAAAAGGGTAAATAAAGCTTTGCTAAACTGTGACACTCTCTGTAGCCAAATAGTAAAGCATACTGGATCAAAGAGTAGTTTCTCCTACAAAGGAGGATGCAGGTTCAAACTCTGCCAGAGATCATATTTTCTTTATTAAGATTTATCAAGTGAACAGACAAATAGATGCAATACACACTGTATAATATAAAAATGGGGCATCTATTTCAAATAGGAGTATCCACTATAATGAGATTTGAAGCAATAAAAATGTGAAATTAAAAACAAATCCATTAATTCTTTATATATTTTTATGTAAAGAACAACATCACTCACAGAAGAGAAAATTATATTTACATGTGTACATATACCTAAAATTAAATGGAAAGAAAGTATTTATGCACGTAGCTATTGTTGGCGGGGGTTAGACATCTCGCCTAGTGCAATAATTCTGGTGTTGTTGCTATGAAATCACAGAGTCCAAAGACAAAAAAAAAACAACAGAGGAGTGAATTCTTCACTTTTATAGTGCTGAATGCCATACCATCTAGTAGGCATAATGACACACAAAGGGGATAATCATCCCCACACTATAAAAAAATAAAAACAATAAAAATAAAGAAATTGATTCATTCATTCATTTTCTACAGTTTATCAATCCTTTGCAGGTTATTTAAAGCCAGAATATATTTTTAGATTTTAAGAATTGTTTTTTTTTTAAATAATAATGGTTTAGTGATACAAGTCTTACTAATTAACCCATAGCTGTGGGGAGAAGAGGTGGATTCATACTTTCCCAAGAGGATTTGCACATAAGTGAATATGATGAACCTAACTGGAATTGGAATTTGTCTCTCCAATTAATAATTCCAAGCTTTTATCCAGTATACCGGCCGTACATCCAATCTTACAGCAAATGGTATTACTAAGCAGTTACCCATCTATGTACTGACCAGGCTTTACATTGCTTAACTTCAGTGATCGTATATAAAATGTATGATATAGAAAATATGTATTTCATAATAATAGAGGTAAAATAAATGACAAGTGGAAAATGTAATGTGGCTCTGATTAAATGAAAAAATAATTTATTAAGCCCTAAATGTATTGAAAGTGCACTAATTTCTGAGTCTGCTATGATAAAATTTAAGTGCAGAATAATATATCTCCTTTCCACAGAAAATTATTTATGATACAATATGGAATAATTAAAAACATTAGCAATAAAATGAAACTTATAAAAAGTTGAATGACATGAGACATCAAAAATTTTAAATTAAATATTGAGTGTATTTATACCTTTAATGTTTCAGTGTAAACAACAATTGAGATATACTGCATTTCTCCAACTTCCCATATAAGACTGATTCATTTGTCATTGGAAAAGTGGCTTCTCACCAACTTTGTCATTTATTTGTCTATGTATATATATATATATATATATATATATATATAGGAGGCATGGTGGAGTAATGTATAGCGGCTTGGATTGAGGAATCGGAGAGCAGAGTTTGAATTCCAGTTGCATCCATTGCATTCTAATAAGTGCTAATACCCATGAGAAAGGTATGAATCGTCTTCTTCTCTCTCCAGCTGTGGGTAAATAGCAGGACAGACTGGGTTCTATAGACTTGGATGGTAACTGGTCTAGGAGAATGACAACTCTGAATTCAAAACCTGTGAAGGGTCGTTTGGGGACCTTGTGTCATGTAGTACACAAGGTCTCTGTATTTGATCCTTCAAAAAGTGTGGATGGTTTTGCACAAAACCTTCACCACTGTGATCAAATCTCATGTGCTGGTGTCAGTCTGTCAGTTCCTAGAAATTGATCTGCTTGACCCTTGTATGTATATATATATATATATATATATATATATATATATATATATATATATATATATATATATATATATATGTATGTATATATATATATATATATATATATATATATATATATATATGTATATATATATATATATGTATATATATATATATGTATATATATATGTATATATATATGTATATATATATATATATATATATATATATATATATATATGTATATATATATGTATATATATATGTATATATATATATATATATATATATATGTATATATATATATATATATATATATATATATATGTATATATATATATATATATGATTATTTATTCGAAAATTATAACAGAAATATGTTATCAAATCACTGCAAAAATAGTTATTTGGTGTCTTATCAAGTGATTATATATATATATATATATATATATTATTTAGATGGAAAGAGAAAGTATGGCCACAGAAATCCTCATGGCATGGTGACTCTTAGTTTCATACTTCAATCCAGTCTTCAGTGCAAGTGCTATTACCCCTTTAGCAGGTTATGTATAGAGTTCATTAGGGGATTAAAGGAAGTGAGGAAGAAGAAACCAATCTTTGTAGTTTCTTTCTCAAGACTAATTCTGACAGTTACTAATTATTTATGCTGGCTGGATGCTTGGAGGAAATGTGAAATAGGCTAGGCATATGTAAGCTCATACGCTTTAATGACAGGTTTTATATACATGTATATGTATATTTATTAATATGTATCTTTGCTCTGTCTAACCACTGTTATGTTTACACCTCATGAATGAATTTGTTGATTATTTATTTGCTGACCTGTCTATGCACACCAACATGTGTATGTACAGTTGCTTATATCTGGTTGTTTGATTTATATATATATGTAAAACTTGTGTATTTAGGCAGCAAATTCTCTTTTAGGCATGTCTAATTGAATAAATTACAGACATTATGTCTGCTAATTTTTAACAAAATCTATTCATACTCACGAATAACCTTCCGTGTATTAATGTTGAAGGATGAGAGAAATGTGCTATAGCTGTTTAAATTTCTTTTATTTTCATTTCCAAAGTACTTTCGTTCTTTTTCCAAGATCATCTCCAGGGGTGCAAGTAATACAAATATATATATATATATATATACACGCTGTGTATGTATGTATGTGTGCATGTGTATATGTATATATATATATATATATATATATATATATATATATCCCCCTCCCCACCTCTCTCTCTCTCTCTCTCTCTCTCTCTCTATATATATATATATATATATATATATATATATATAGAGAGAGAGAGAGAGAGAGAGGTAGGGAGGTGGGAGAGAGAGAAGACACTGAAGTCAACGCCCAGTGGTGACATTCTCTTTCAGGCTTAAACACAATATTGGAAAGACAACAAAAAGCCAAAATTTATTACGAGCTACAAAGGACAGGAAATTGTGGAGAGTCATCATTGTCAATCTCTTAAAGGGACACAGCACATAGAAGAAAATACATGAATAGAATTGAATGCTTTTGTTTTTCACTTCCAAATTACCTGAAATTAAAAGAAATATTAGAGCAGCCTATTAGCACCTTTTCTTCTAATTGCATTCAACAAATAATAATCAAAACTGAACACAGAGATTAAAACTTAATTGAATTACTTTTCTGCAAAACAAAACAGAGATGTCTACAGTATATGAGAATAAACAAAGGAAACATCGTTCATTTTAAATATTGAATGAAATTCGGACATCATAGTTACTGTTTACATAACATTTCTTGTTTGTTAATTTTGTCTGCAAGTCGGACAAGGAAATTCAGGTATTTTTTGTCAATTACACACCTCAATAGTGAAGCATTTCAAACCTCATCAGGAGTATCACAAGGTGTTAATGAGAGCCCCACTCTATTTAATCTCTTCCACGATTATGTCCTGATCATTTACAAACACAGATAGATACTGACCATTTAAATATTCCGTACTGTATCCCAAATGAATCTACCAACAGAAGACAACGCTTTCCCTCCAAAGATCAATGTACTGATGAAGAGGGGTGGGGGCTATGCTGATGACATAGGTATTCATAGTTGGAATAAGAATGTTCTTGAAAAGAAAATCAGCATCCTCTATCAAGTGTTCCAAGAAATGGGACTCCAGATAAACCTTTCCAAAACAGAAACTATGATCTGGAATTGGAACATAAGTAGTGATGGCACCTACCCTTAATCAATCATAAAAATTCAGGATATGAAATCAATAAATACTAAGCACCTCAAATACTTCAGCATATGGATCAGTTGTAACAAATTTAGTATAGGAGAAAAGGAAATTGAATATAGAATAAGCTGAACCAGAGTTAGTTTCACGCATACCACAAATTGCTACAAAACCAAAACATCAACTTGAAAACTTGAGTCATGTTCTTAAATAGCTTCTTCAGATTGAGACTTTCATATAGATGTCATACATGGCGCCAAACCTGTTCAGGAATATTTAAACTGTCTAAAACCACTTTCTAAGATCAATAATTAAAAATGACTGATTGAGTGAAGTCTGAGAGTCTTTGGCAAAGGATATACTTTTTTGAACATTGTGGACTGGCACTATAGAATCACAAACAAAGAACTGTACCAGATAAAGTAAACCACATCACTTGAGAAGTTCCAACAGCAGCGACAACTAAAATGGATAGCACATGTAATTTGGCATGATCAACAGTCTGAACGAGACCAGTGCACTCAAACCCTCGGTCAAAATGAATTTCAACTTTATGTTAGACTTTATCAATGACATAAGCACAGTTTCAAACTTGACATTTGTAAATAAAAAAAGTACAGATAACTCTTAAAGAAATCACAGACGAATTCTGATTTATGTTATGAACAGGACTCACCTTCTAAAAACAATAAAAAAAATATCAATATTTTCTGTACTGTCAAATGTAGAGAAAATAATTATATAATCAAGATGTTAACATTCCCCCACATCTTCTTAAGTTTAGGAGGGAAAACCCTCGTTAATACTAGAAAGAGTTGTAAAATCAAAATATGATACTCACCCTCACAAGAAAGTTCCAAATTAGCATCCAGTTGGTAGACAAAAGAAAGCAGGCTGTGACTTAATACAGACCCCTGTGCCCAAGCACACAAAGCAGTCTAATCATGGACATTTACTGATCACAGTATCCACAACAAAGTCTACAACCAATCAGTACCTAGAGAATAGACTGGCCCAAGTAGCATAATGGAATATCCCAGTAGTTTATATAAACCACTCACCAACTAGCCCAGATAGGGTTCTCAGATCAGACTCAACTTGCGATACAGTTGAGTACTGGTCTGTTTGTCCAACTAAATCCTACAAGAGCGACAACAGCTACTGGACTTAGGAAATCTGTTCTCCTAAAAAAAGCGTTTTCAGAGAAAGATTTTTGTTGTAAAATAAGGCAAGGTTTGTTGAGGTTTTGGGAAACACTTAACAGATTGTTCTCTTAAGAATTATGAGGGTAACAGGCAGAGAAGGGAAAGAGACAGGAGGGAACAAAATAAAACTAAGTAATGACTAGTGAGGCCACTGCATGAGAAACCACAGAACAGTGGGCAGCACACAATTACCAAAACAAAATTTGTTCAGGGAATATCTTCACAAGACACTGAATCTCGGACAATAGCAAAGTGAGTCCTGCCAATTGATTTCTGCTGGTTTTCACATCACTTTTATTGGCATGAAACAGTTGACAAAGACCTGGATATGGACAAGTTGCAGAGAGGCCTGTATATGGACATGCCAAGCTGTTCTGCTGCCAACAGGGAAAACCTGGATGTGATTAGCTTTAGCAGGCATGTCTATACTTGACTCAGGACCTATTTCATGCCTGTACTGACACATGTTTCCCACAATTTTAAAGATTTCAACCAAAAGCAGTACTGGCTGCTCAGTCAATTAATGCCAAATGATCCTTGTAGGGAAATGGCTAATATTACTAATACCATTAGTCACATGGACAAATACCTTGTGTCATATTTTGAAGGTAAGTGCATGCAAAATTAATTATTACTATTTTCATTTTCAAAACCCAGAGTTTATCCACAAGGTCAGATAATGTTGTTTTACATGGATATATTAATTAAACATCATATGTACATAAAAATATATTTTTTAGCTAAAATACTTGAGGAAGGACTACATTTAAGAAACTAAGAACAGACAAACTAAAACTCACTAAGAATCGATCCCATCAATAATTCAAATTTTTGTTTATAAAAATCATTGTTAAAAGTGAAATAATTTTGTTTATAAAAATCATTGTTAAAAGTGAAATAACATTGGTTTGTGATGAGTTATCAAGAGATGCATTCACATTCATATCGCTTCCTAAATATATAAATGACTCCACATACTTCAAGTTATTCCCATCGATCTATATAGAAGTATTTGGGAATTGATGAATTGTGGAGGTTGTCTGACATCCTCAATCTGGTATGTAATGGTTAGCATTTCTATTCTCTACAGTGGAGTTTATATGTGTGTGTGTGTGTGTGTGTGTGTGGTGTAATGATTTGAAAATAGTGAGTCAAATTCAAATTCCACTGAAGTTTGTTACATTCACATAAATATCATTGGGAAAGGTATGAATCCATATCTTCTCCTTCAGCTTAGGGTTAAATAGCAGGGTAGACTGAGATTTAGCCTTGGTTGGTAATCAGTATAAGAGAAGAACAATGAATTCAAAACATAAGGTCAGCTGTTTGGGGGCCTCATAGCACATTATGGGCACCTGCTCTCTGTATTGTTCTTCCAAAATGTGTGGATATTTCTGTTTAAAGTGATAACGCTTCACCAGGTCCCTGATACAAAAACGTCACGTTTTATATTGTCATTCTGGAGATGTGCTGATTTGACATCGATTGTTTTACATTCTCATTGTTTGGAGGATGCAACAGAAGGAAGTAATCTAACAGTTTACCTAGAGCATGTAGGTAAGTCCTTACAGAGAATTTTAAAAAATCAAGAGATGAACATTACCAATACCAAGTATTAGTGAACATAGTAACAGTTAAAAATTGAGCCCTTCAAAAATCATGTTTACTCAAGAAAAGAAACTACTAGTTTTTAATTTCCTTCACTCACAAAATAATAATCTGAAAATGGAAATGCAAATGTCTGAACACTTGAATGTAGAAATGAGTAAGTTTTCATATACATTGTGGTGTAATGGATATCTGCTTAGAGTGAGAACTCAGAGAGCCAACTTTGAATTCTAGTCAAGTTCACTTATGCACAAATATATTTGGGAATGGTATGAATCCATCTCTTCTCCCCCCAGCTATGGGTTGAATAGCAGAACAGACTGGGCTCTTTATCCTTGCTTGGCAACTAATCTACTGCAGAATGAAATGGCAAGTGTGGGGGGAAAAAAACTGTCTCATCAGTCATGTATCAAAAGATACATGATTGCTCAAGTGTGTATCACGTATAGCTCTTAACTGATTGATTGAAATATTTTTAAAATCTTTTGTATTTTGATTGAACAGAGAAAAATAAGTATGAAGACAATGTGTTTGCTTTATTCCATTCCATTTTCCCTACAGAAGCAACACTATCTGCTAGTGTGTTTTCTCTTTATATTCAAACTCCATACATAAATTAAGGACTTTCTTTCTTAAACTCTCACGCTTTATATCCAGAAATGAAATTATTCTTATTCCAGAGTTTGTTTTGTTAATACATGCTGAAATAGGTCTTGGTTAATCTGACCTACTTCACAAAAATCAGTATTCTGATTTTTGGTCATTGAATTAAAGAGTGTGAGAAGTGGGTCAAACCAAAAAACTTTTCAGCACCTCATCATAGTATCTCACAGCCATCAGAAAGCTTCCCAAAGAAAATACCAAGATATTGAGAAAATTCTGCCAGAAAAATTTGCTTCTCATCACAATTTAAAGAATACTATTGTTCATAGTAAATGTGCTACTATAAGAAGTACCACCAATAATTTGTGGTACTTAAGATTTAAAATGAATTTTTAAAAATGAAAAATCTTTCTTGAACCTTTTACTTTAGTTTTAATTTCAAGCTAATAGATTAGATTTAATATTTCCAGTAAGCAAAATAGTTGGCTGTGTTTCAAAAACTAATTTAAATTGACTGGAAGGATTTTTTTTTCTGCTAAAATAGCTGATTAGCACCCTTTTTAGTCATCTTTCATCACAATGTAATTCTCTTTATTAAAAATTCTTCCAAAAATAAATCATGCTTTTCTGAAACTTTATTTGAGGAGTATTAGCTGATTTAAAGTATAATTAATCTGATTTGAAAAACTATTATTTATTTTAAGTATTTTTTTAAAACTGACAGTCATTGTTTATTTAAGGTGTTGGCATGTTTGATAGCATGATGACATATTGAGATTTATCTAACGTTGTTCTAGGGGGTGCAATTTAGGCATTAAAAAAGTAATTGAATAAATGTGAGCACCTTTTATATATATTTTTTAAGTATTCAGTAATCTCAAAAATTTAAGAAAATATTCTCCATAATCTAATTTTTTATTGAATTTTAAATATTTTTAGTTGTAATTTTCTTAGAGTCATCACTCTTATTTTCTGATAATGTTATGTATGTTCGACTGTATATAAAAAATTGGCATATTTATATATGTTTAATTAAAAATAAATGAAAACAATTCATGTAAAAATTTATTATTAATCAAAAGACATTTTTCTTAAGACAATAGTGTCTTTAATATATCTTATTTATAAAAGCAACTAAAAGATTTTCTAATTAAATAATGTCTTAGGTTTATTGCATTTTTTATTTTATGATTCAGAGCAGATTTTCAGTCAAAGAGTCAATGGCTCAAAAAAAAAAAATGATGATTTACATTTGCCAATGAGTCGTGCTTTTAACTAATATAAAGAGGGGGGCAAAATTTAATTTTTGGAAATTTCATTAATTAAAAAAGGGTAGGTAATAGATGTAAAAAGAAAATTTTCTAAATTGTTCCTCTCTCTGTATTTTCTCTTCCACTATCTTCTGTCTTGGACTGTTCCTCTCTCTTTGTTCTCTTCCTTTTTTTCTGATTTCTCTATTGAACTGTTCATCTCTGTTGTGGTCTCTTTCTTTCTCCCGGTTCTCTCTTTATTTCTCTCTATGAATCTTCCTTTCTGTTCCTCTCTGTCTATCAATTTTAGTCTCTTTTTCTATTTTCTGTTCCAACTGTTTCTCTTTCTTTATCTCTTCTTTTTTCTGATTTCTATCAGGTACTATTCCTATCTCATTTAGTTTTTCACCTGTTTTCTGTCCCAGACTTTGTCTTGTTATCTTACTGTTTAGCTTATAGTATGTACCTCCAATAATTTGCTGAAAAAAGAGCATAGCATGATGTAAAAGGTCCCAAACTTGATAAAAACAAACTTTGGTCGTCAAAATGTTTCTGTTATTAAAGCGGAGAGGCCAAAGTATCACCAAAAATTAGCATAGGAAATTTTAGCATCTTTTTTGTTGTAAAAAAAACAAAGATTTTTGGAAATTCTTGAAAAAATTAAACAATTGTTGGATCTTAATGAAAATTTCAGGACTTATTCACAAATGAATAAAATTACTTTAGAAATTTCTTTTTTTGAAAATCTTGTAGAAAAATTTTCTTTTTACATCTATTACCTACCCTTTCCAACAATTGTTTAATTTTTTCATAGAATGGAAACAAAAAAGACACTTATACTTAACATCAGGAAGAGACAGTTGAAATTTCTAGGGTGCATAATGAGGAAAGAGGACTTAGAGAATTTAACACTCACAGAATATAGTGAAGGCAAGAAAGACAGAGGAAAGCAGCTCATAAGCTACCTAATGAGCTTGTGTAAATGGTTGGTAGAACAGGTATGAGGAGAGATAGCAAAAAGACAAAATTTACTAAAAGCTACAAAGGACAAGAAGTTGTGGAGAACCATGATCACTAATGTCCTGAATGGATACAGCACATAGAAGAAGAAGAGACAAAGATGAAGAAACTATTAGAAATAAAAATGAATAATCTGAGCTGATGCCAATGCCATACTTTTTGACAACAATGTTTTAACTGATGCATTACTGAGTAATTTTTCCTTTTATTTTATAGATAGTTCTAGACATTAACATAAAAGATTTTGACAGAAATGTGTAATATAGTATTACTATTTGTGTATATGTACAACACAAAACATATGACACTTTTTGTATTAACTTGATTTTCACCAAAGGTTACAGTCGTTTCGGCAGTCAACAGAGAGTATTCCTAACCATTCCTATATTTGTGAATATTTAATTAACCCTAACCCACAGATTAAAAATGAAAGGTCATTATTTTTACATGTGTTTCAGGACAGATTCTTAAATCACTCTCTCATTGCTACAGACATCAGAATGTAATGTAATAGAGAGGTTCTGCCCGAATAGAGGGATCTCCAATCACAAGGCTTTCCAAACACTCTTTTCTTATTATGCGCACTAGAATTTTCAACTTGTTTTCAGCTGTTGGCTTTAAGTAGGAGAACGATATCCTCTCTTATCTACTTCCACAACCCAAATATCATTGATCACTACTTCTTTATTTTTTTAATCCTTTCACACTAAGAAAGGCAATAAAGATACTAAGATGCAAGGAGTAACTGAGTATGAAAGAATATGACAAAATGAAAAACATTATTAAGGAGAGGGAACAATAAAGGAGAAGGAATTAAGAAAACAGAAGATAGCAATTGACATTGTATATAAAGTTTTAAAGATCAAAGTTGATTGGAAAGCAAAAAGGAGTTCCACAAGCGAGAGGTGTGATAGAAGAAACTGTTAGCCGAAATATCATTGATGACAACTTCTTTATTCTTTTTAATAATTTCACTCCAAGCAAAGCAATGAAGCCATTAGGATGCAAACAATTACTGAATGTTAGAAAATATGAGAAAAACTACTGTTAAGGAGAAAGGAAAATAAAAGAACTAGAATTAAGAAGATAACGATTGACATTTAAATTTGTGAAGATCAAACTAGACTGGAAAGCATGGAACCAGAAGCGAGTTCCACAAGCAAGAAATGCAAGAGAAGAAACTGTTAGCATAGAATTTACGAATACATCTAATCATTTCAACTGTAAAATGATGGGATCATCTAGTACTGTTCTTTAATTCATAAAGCCTCAGTAGCATAGAAGAAAGTTCATCAGAATAATTACCATGAAAATATCTATAGAAAAGGCACAGGGATATGTGAATACTAATATGTGAAGAATCTGATTCTTCCAAGGAATGGTATTAAAATTTTTGTTATGGCATTCACCAGTCTATTGAGCTTGGTGCTACCAATTCCTGATATATACTAAAGTAACACATATATTCTGGGTGTTACAGCATAATTGTCCATCCCACAAAATGTTTAGTATCTAAAAAATGAAGGGACCATCTATAGTACTGTACTTTAATTCATAAAGCCTAGGTACCATAGAAGAAAGTTCATCAGAACAATTACCATGAAAGTATTTATGTAAAAGGCACAATAAAGCTACATATGAGCAGTAGAAAAGTGACTGAAACCAAGATGCCAGGTTAGAACCAATAACATTGCGGGTTCTTTGTGTTTTATCAAGAATCTTTAAATATATAGCAGGAGCACCAGACAATATGTGTTAACAATAGTCAAATCACAGAAGAATAATCGACTTATAAATATCTAAGATATATTCTGGAGAGAAACATTTTCTAGCACATCATAGTGAACCAACTTTCCTAGCAGTAGGGCTAAAAATTGATTCAATATAATCTTTCCACATCATGTCAGTGGAAAACGTTGACCCAGGAATGCAAAATGAATCACTCACCTGGAGGTTACCATCAGCCACTTAACAGAGAATGTTAGACAATATGAATGTTGCAACGAAATATTAAAGATAAAAGATAAACAAGACAAAAAGAAATAACAAAAAAGAATGTTTCCTTTTTCAAAATGACAACGTAAGACAGTAAAATAGATAAACCTTTCAAAAACAGAAACTATTTGAAATTGGAATTAAGGCATTATCATTACAGAAATATTTAACATACTATAACAGCATATTACAATCAAAAGTCTATGATCAATTAGGAAGATGAAATTATATGAATGTGACAAACAATATGACCACAAAGGATATCTATGGGAAGCAATTAAAAAAGCCATGTTGAAATTTGAACCCGCTGAAGTAAAAAAAAATTAACAAAAGCAATAGGTAACAGACTGCTGAGAAAAGTCACCATATTAAGACATAAATGCTTCAAAGACTTATATATGATAGTTGTTCTATTACAGGTGTTGATCATTTTATTACCTTGTTATTGAAGTAAAAAGTGATTTTATGATTTTGCCTAATAACATCAGACTGTAGTTTTTATAATATATGCAATAACTGTAATAAAAAATGTTGAAGCTACCTAAAAATTTAACTCAAGCTTTGTTTTGACATCTAAATTAATCGTTTAAAATTTGACCAAAAATTGTTTGAAGCAAATTTGAGTTATTGAGGTTTATATGATTTGCCTAACTTCAGACAGACTGTATATATCATAGTAATATTGAACTTACCTACATATTATGGCTATATTCAACATATCCAAACATTACATAGTATCGATATATTAAACATATCTATATAATATAGCTATATCAAATACACCTATATATTTTATATCTATATTAAATGCACCAATATATTATAGCAAAATTGTTATATTCCATGCTAAAGGAATATATACTTGAAAAACAAGGTAGATAAAATAAGTAAAGATTCATTGTACAAAACCAGTACAATAAGAATGAAGATAACAGTTATGCACAAGGTCGTCATAAGTCAATCCAGTAGTTAGTACTACTATTGGAAGGTTGGTAGTTCACGCATAAGTCTGAGTTGTACTCAACAGATACCAGCTAGTCTCTGTAGTCCATTGACTTACAGATACTTATGGGTAGTTACTACCAATAGTGTAGTCACTCATGGGGCTGACAAGTTATTCCATTACATCAAATATCAAACTTAACTATATACTATGGGTATATTAAACATAACTATATATATATATATATATATATATATATATATATATATATATATATATTTTAGATGAGTTATTATAATTATTTACATTTTTGGGACTGTTGTCCTCATCTTTATTGTCATGTTCACAATGTTTTGGCCAGTGTACATTCCAGCCTTCTTCAGGTGACTGGGATTTCAAACTGATTTCTTTATTTCATCCACTGGAGTAGATTGTTCTAGTTCCATGTGCCATGCCACTTCTGGATGTCTCAGTTATCTAACTTTAACTCAACTCTCTAAGTTTTTATTCACCACTGCCGTATCCAGGTATTGAACTCACAACACTTTGGGTCAAGTTACTGGATCCAACCAATGCTTTTATTCACTGTGATAAGTGCATTGGTTGGATCCCATATATATTAAAAATGTCCCAAAACATTATATATTAAACATAACTATATATTATATCTATATTAAATACACCTATATATTTTATAACTGTATTAAATATAACAATACATTATAGCAATATATTACAGCTATATTAAATTGACCAAAGACCAAACAATAGAATAGAACATGATTAGCATAAACAGATTGAATTTTTTATTGGTTTATTCATCATCTAACAGACATCATTACATGAGTATTAAGAAGATCAATTCAAATCTATTGGGTCTGTATTGAAAGGCACTTGTTCAAGAAACTTTCAAAGATATCAGAAAAAACAATTGATTTAATCAGGAAAAAATATTCACTTTTTCAGATTCCTATTTCTTTACTTCTCAAAACTTATTTATATTTGATTTGCGAATGTTTTAATTTTAAAATGATAAAAGTTAATTTTATTTCTTAGATTAAAGATGGAAGTTAAACAGAAAAATGATAAAGATGTTCCAAGCATATGTATGCTAATAAGAGTGCCCGTGTGTGGTGTGTGCATATATATATACATAAATATATAAATATATATATATATATATACAGGGTATATCAAAAATACTTTTTGTTGTAACCTAGAAAGTGTTACTGAATGAAGAATAACCAAAACAGAGGTTGGAAATGAAATGCTAATCTTTATAACATCAACAAAATTCAATACTCATCAGCGGTGTGAAGTATGTAAACCACTGCTAGTCGAGGACTACTTAGACAGCATATTACCCCCATTTATAATAGTGTCTAACGTATTTATGAGGATTTAGACATACCCATTAGTGTTCACAGGTACAGTATATAACACTTTAACAAACTTTAGGGGTAGGTTCCGCCCACCAAAACAAGGACAAAAGTCCATATAAATATATGTCCACAAATCCTTCATTTTTGAGTTCTTAAGTTTAAAGAAAGTTTATGTTGGATATTGCTGTGCTGTCATATAGACTATGTTACATTTGTCATTCATGTACATTTGTGGCTAGTCTGTCTTCAACATTTGGTGGTGTGAAGTTGATAGATAACTATATATTGAAATAAGAGAAAGAACATGGATTAAAGATGGATTAAATTCCACTGTTCATAGCATTTACTTTTAAAAAAGTGCTCAATAAAAAGTAGAGCAATATATTATTTTTATTATAAGAGATTATAATAAAAACATGTTGAAATCGCTACACAAAAGCTTTCATATTTCAATACTATGATTGTACTTCTTGATAAATAACTGAAGATTGAATGATTTCTAAGGAAATTTAAAAGCAAAGTGTTACTTCTTTTCTGAAAGTTAAGGTGGGGACATAAGGTCAGAATTAAAATTAGACTTGTTGGTATGTCTTGGTTAACTAATTAAATGTCAGAGCTACACTAAATAGAAAGGTAAGCTCAGTGGGTGGAGGTGGGTGAGTTATTTATTCATGCCATGATAAACTGGAACATAGACAAGTCATCACTGACAATTGCAGAAAATATGTCAGTGACAAATGTATCATGATTGTAGACAAATATGACATATTCAATTTTTTTAACGAGTGTTATAGGGAGGGGTAGGTTAATCAGACGTAAAGTTAACAGAAAAACTTTAAAATATTTTTTTTGATTCAGAAAGCTTCTTAAAGGAGCCTGTAGATAAATTAAAAATGTGGAACATCGAAATAAGATATCAATAATACTAAATGGATGGCAATACATAGCAATATTAAAGCTGAATAAACAAAATAAGGTAATTACCCATGGTGGGTGGACCATTACATACTAATTAATTATGGCTATAAGAAATGGTAATATGTAATTTTTTTAAATTTAACTATATTTTAAGGTAAAAGATAAACTGTGTTGGAAATTTACAGTTAATTCACTCCTTTGGTTTAACAGAAATTTTTTTGTCAGAAAATTTGATGATTTCTAATTTTTCATGTAAACATAAGATGCATGGTTCATTTAAAGATTTACAAGTTCTTATTTACCTAGGCACTATTTCTACTATAGAAAATTCAACAGTTAAAAAATTTTATATTGGGAGTACCAAGAATTCCTTTAAAACTAAGTGGTACTACCATGTATTATCTTTTTCCAGTAACACGTACAGAAATAGGATGTCCCTTTCTAAATATTTTTGAAACTTAAAAGAAGTTAATGAAACCCCTACAGTAAAATGAAAAATACTAAAAAAAACTAGAATTTGTAAATCATATGTTCATGCAGATGGCAAATACTATCCTGGGATACACTATTCTATACTTCTTGTGTCTGTCAATACAGTACACCAAGTGTTACAGGTCAACAAACTGAATGAGTCAGGATATGTCCCTCAGGTCCAATAAATATTCAATGGGAGATAACTCTGTTAATTTAATATCAGATATTTTGCTGCACATGTTAAGTAGCACAGGTATTATCCTGTTGTAACAGCACATCACCTCCCGACTGAAGTAAAGACAGCCAAATAAACTGGGCAATGGTTTACAGCAATGTTTTTTAAACATAGCCTGGCCGTGACCCCCTTTAATCTAATGCAAGTTCTTTATGGCTCTCCTCTTGCCAACTTGAGTTCTTGTCCCCCCTCCTCTCACCTACCCATCCCTCAACTTAATAAATCTAGGGAAGTAGGAATATTAAAGGTTGTAGTTTGAATAGTACTATAGCATCAAAACACTAACTCCAGTTGAAAATCAAAGAATAATATTATTTGGATAAATATTTTATTTGAAAAAACTCATTTATTTACAAAACAAAAAATACATGTACGATCAGTTCTATCTTGTATGGTTTCAATGTGATTCCTGTGACTGGTGCAGGGCTGCCAAATCATCAATGTTTGGTTTGAAAGCCATCAGAGAGAGATGTAAATCACCTCTTTTTCCTATGTGAAGATGATTTCCAGTCTTTAACAGCAGATGCATCATCCGACTGAACCCAGACTCAACCAAGTCAGATCAGATGTGGGAAAAGCAAGTAAGAGCAACTTCACATTTTTCTAGAGTAGTGGATAATTCTTATGCATGTCTTCATTCATCCACAGCTTCTGGTATCCTCCATGTTTGAACTTCACTTGAGCTACTGTGTTATTTTGAAGTTCAATGAAACTTTCTTGTAGGGTGATATCAACTTCAGATGCATCTTCAATGAAGGGAGCCAAAAACCAGTGTGGCACTGTTATTTGGAGTAGATCAGAGAAGTGAGTTTTCATATCATTATGCAACTGCTTTAAAAGATCAACATACACTGCTAGGTCATCATCAAGCAGCTCGGTGGATATATTTGCTAAGGAAGGAAACTGTGAAAACTCCCATCTCCCAAGGTTCAACCAGAACAGCTTTAGTTTCCCGTTAAATGTGTTAATTGCCTCCTTGAAGGAAAATGGGGTGGAGTCATTTCCTTGGAGCTCTTTGTTCAGGACATTTAGCTTTTCAAAATTGAAAGACAACTTGGTGAAAACTTACCTAAATTTAAACTTTAAATTATGAGTTTTAACTTTTAAGAAATTGAAAACTAAAAACGGCCATTTTGCATAGATCAGATAAAAAAATTACAATAAATAAATATTTATGCTTAGATTAATTTAATATTTAACATTATAATAAATTTAAGATTTTATTTTAAATAATAATTATTAATTACAAAATACTCCATATATATTTTGTGGGTCCTAAATTTTCTGTGCCTTCTTGTGCTCCCCCTCATTTTTTCAAACTTGGCTTTGTGGTCCCTGAAAATATCTTATGGTCCCCAAGAGACCATATGTCCCACTTTGAGGAACCTTGGTTTACAGCACTGTTTGGTGTTCTTTCCAAAAGGTGACTGAAAGATGTAACATACGGCACCTAACACGATGAAGCTAAGAGTTGGGCATGTGGGTGACTACACTCTGAAAGATCTATAACTTCTAAACTCTGTACCAACAATCCCTGCCCTGACCAATGGATGCTACCAAGGCTGACAAGGCATGCATTCCTACAGTCTTGAAATTTCACAAATCCAATCATTTTGACACTCCTGATGCCGCATTTTCTCAAAACTGTACAGTTAATCCTGTGCAATCTGCCACTACTGCACTTACAATGCACTGAATTTGGTGTGTGTGTGTGTGTGTGTGTGTATGCAATGCAAAACCCAGCCTTCTGTTATAGGAATGTCCATTTCACCACTGTTGTTCTCATTAAATCACAATCGATGTGTCATATCTGAAGATGCACAGCAATTTGCGAAAAGCCCAGTCAGACAGCTCTTAAACAACCCTAATTAACAAAAGGTGCATGTTTGCATCTCCGTGTCACAATACCTGCTTGCACCAGACTCTTTTGCCACATTGCAGCATGCATTATTTTCTAAAGCAGAAACAGATTGTGCACAAGGGAAAGGTTTTGTCAAAAGATGGCTGATGTACCAAAACATCTACTACTCACTAGCCTACACAAAATGTACCCAAGTCAAAAGCATCATCAGACTTCAGAGCATTGGAATTTTAGTTTCTGTCAGTGCACAAATACACACACACACACATATATATATATATATATATATATATATATATATATATATATATATATATATTTATATATATATATACGCCACAGGTTAACCCCATCCTTGTGTGTGAAATTGGGTAAACGAATTTCGGGGGGGGGGGTCATTGATAACTGTGCTAGCACAAAGCCACAAGTCATCATGGCTGAGGGCTTGAGTGTGAGGGCCTTGTTCAAATTGTTGATCACACTAGATAACACGCTTTCTCCCAGAAACTGAAACTAAGGTCTACTCAGCATAGTTGCAGTATAAACCATAGGCGGGCAATGTGGGTGTTAAGCAAACACAAATGTGCCTGAGCGAGCGTCTGCAATAGGGATTGTCTAGTAGACGGGTATCCTCAAATATGAGTGGCCAGCTATTACTACTATTATATATATATATATATATATATATATATATAGCATAAAATTCAAACATAGTTACATTCCACATCACGTGACGTCCGTGTCTAACGAAGAACGCTGAAAAGTGTAAACAAACTGCCAAATACCGTAATACAGTAGTAATTCAATTCATTTCTGAGGAAGGACCGAGGTGGTCTGAAATATTAAATATATATATATATATAAAAACATAGAAATAAATACTTTCGCAAAAAAAACAACCAAAATCTTTTTTCAGTTATTTTATCCATATATTATATATATATATATATATATATATATATATATATATAATATATATATATATATATATATATATATATATATATGTATGTATAGTATTAGGCTGTGTCATAAATAATTTCATTTTATGGGAACCAGTTGTGATATTTAAAGAATAAAGTCAATAAACAAACAGAAATTGTTTATGACTCAAACTTATATATATATATATATATATATATATATATATATATATATATCCGAAAAGTGAGTGAGTCAGAGAAACCAAGGAAATAGATATATGTACCCATGCATGTATCCCAAATTCTCAATAGATAAATAGGAAAAGTAAAAGATTGAAATAAACAAACAGGAGTCAATAGAAAGGTGAAGAAACTGAGTCAGCTAAATAAGTACAGATTACTCATATATATATGTATATGATAAAAATATAGTTTTAAAGTATGCTGTATTTATGGGTTAAAGTGCACAAGATCAAGGATAGAGAATATGTAAGTATAAAAGTGGACTGGAATGGGATCAGTCATATCTCAACAGGATGAAGGTTTAGCAATGGGCTCACCATTATCTTCAGTAATGGCTAACATACATATGGAATACTTTGAGGAAATGGCATTAGAATCCACATCACTAAAACCAACTCTAGGGCTGAGATGTGCTGATGATGCCTTCATACTCTCGGCCCACCAGGAAGAGGTCCAGCTACTATTGGATCATGTGAACTCAATAAGATCAGCAATATTGTTAACAATGAAGAGAGAAAAAAAAAAACTAGCATTCCTGGATGTACTAATATATTGAACAGAGCATGTGTTCAAGACATCTGTATAGCACAAGCCAACATTCACTGGACAATACCTCAACTTCAACTCCAACCACCCATACAGTGTAAAGAAAATGCTTACAACATTGAGCAAAAGTCATAAGTGGTGACCCAGAGACATATGAACAAGAAACGGTCAGTATAAGTACCCTAAAATGCAACAACTACACTTGGTACATGATAGCAGCTCCAATACTGGGATAGAAGTGTGCAAGAGGATAACAACACTCAGAAAATAGCCTCAGCCTGCCTATTCTATATGAAGAGATTATCAGAAAAAATACAAAAGATCTGGGGTCCATATAACATCAGAACGATTTTCAAAAGTGGTTCAACACTTTGCCGGCACCTCTTCCGAGTAAGACCTCCTATAGAGAAGATGATTAAGGTCTGTGTGTATGCCATCCCATGCACCTGTGGGGTAAGAAATATAAAGGAAAAACAGGCTGTCCCCTTAAGATAAGAATGCAGGAACACCATCAAGCCATAATGTAATGGGAAAGAGAAAAATCAAGCATGGCTGACCCTATATGGAGGGAAAAGGGAAATATATAGGAAAATAATATATAAATTTTTATATACCAGAAGAGTTATAGGAAAATCTATGACAAAGTAGAAATAACTTTTCATATGAGACATTTCATCAGACAAAAGTCATGTTTACGTTGATGCTATGACACATACATACATACATATTACAGATATGAACGTAGTAAAATAAGGGAGACTAACAGATGTAGCGCATAAAAGTTTGAAAATATAAATAAAAAGATTTAGCAAGAAAACTTACGAGATGCAAATTTTTCTCACCAACAATTTTGATTGAAAAATGAAATAGAAAAATTGTTAAAACTAAATGTCTCATGTTTATGCATTCATATATATATATATATATATATATATATATGCAAAACAAAAACAACTAAAACAAGCAAGTTATACGTTTGTACTTTTTATATATATATATATAAAGAAAAAGTATATGTCCCATCTTTGATTTTTTGTAATATATTATGCATAAGTATATCACATTCAAACATATATATATATATATATATATGTGTCAAATTGAGTATATATATATATATATATATATATATATATATATATGCAGATAGAGATATAGATAAATATATGAAACTCACAAACAAAAAAGCGTTGTTTGAATAAATCATACAGATTATATATGCACAGAGAGATGTGTGTGTGTGTGTGTGTGTATATATATATATAATATACACACACACACACAAATTACAAACATTTAGAAGTTTGTGTTAATGTAATTATACTTATTTTCAAAATATAAGAGCAATAATATATATATATATATATATATATATATATACACACACACACACACACACACACAAAGAGGTCTATATATGTAAGTACAAAAGCAACACATCATACATAATATGAATTGATATTTTTTAAATTATACACACACACATATATACATACACATATATCCGTATATATATATATATATATATATAAAAGTTGAAACAAATGGAAAGAAAAAGTTTCACATCTGCAAACGCCTGAAAGATTTCCCACATTGCAATTATCACGAGTTCTTGATTTCTGTCAAGTTGAAATGTCTTTTTGAGACATACTTTACATTCAAATCAACAGAAAAAATAATTTGAATAAAAAAGATAAACAACACACAAAGGTACAATTCAAAATTTGAAAATTTCATTTCTTGATCATTTTAAATTTGTTCAAAAGTTTCCCACATTACCCAAATACATTTTGGTATTTTAATCAGGATTTTGCAAATAGTTTTGCTAAGTCAAATCTACCTGCATATTTATGACTTGATTGGAACGAGAAAGAAATTATGAAGAATAATGACAAAGAAATTATGTCGAAAAATGATTGTGAATATATGAACAAAAATGAAAGAGAGATGCTAGAGAAATGATGAAGGGAAATAATAGAGAAAAATGATGGAGAGATGTTAGAGAAATGATAAATGGAAATCATTTATTATTTCTCTAACATCACTATCATTTTTTTCTATCATTTCCCTTCATCATTTCTCTAACATCTCTCTATCATTTTTCTCTATTATTTCCCTTTATCAATTCTCTAACAGAAAACTGATAGAGAGATGTTAGCGAAATGATGAAGGGGAATGATAGAGAGATGTTTGAGAAATGATAAAAGGAAATGAGAGAGAAAATGATAGAGAGATGCCAGAGAAATGATGAAGGGAAATGATAGAGAAAAGATGGAGGGGAATGATAGAGAAAATGAGAGAGAGATTACATAAGTAAATGATAAAGAAATCATGTGGAAAACTATGGAGAAATGATGAAGAAAAATGATTGACTTAATTGTGTAGAAAAGTGATAAAAAAACTATGTAGAATAATGTGGGAGATACTGTATAGTAAAATGGATGAGAAATTACACAGAAAAAATGAATGAGACATTACATAGAAAATGACAGTGATTATGAACTAAAATGATAGAGAAATTTTGTAGAAAAATAAAGGAGAGATTCTGTAGAAAAATGGAAAAAAATATGTAGAAATATGAATGAGAAATTACATAGAAAAATGGATGAGAAATTACATAGAAAATGACAGCTATTATGAAAAAAAATGATAGAGAAATTATGTAGAAAAATAAAGGAAAAATTATGTAGAAAAATGAATGAGAAATTACATAGAAACATTACAGCGATTATGAACAAAAATGATAGAGAAATTATGTAGAAAAATCACAAAGAACTTATGAAAAAATTTTCCAGTTAACAGATCATGAACTATCAATGTCCTTATCATTCAGTCATATTATTCTCAATATAGATAGGAAAGAAAATGAAAGTATTTATCAGCTATTTTCTGAAATATTCTTTGAAGATAATGTAATACCAAATTTTGTCATTTTAATAAATAGAAAGGTAGCATAGTTTTGGTTTTGCATGAAAGTTAAATTACTTACATTAGACACAAGTATACTTTGCATTAGATTGAAAAAACTACACAGATTTGATTTTGCATGGGAGTAAAAACAGTAAACAGAGAATTGTCATGCATGAGAGTGAAAATGGTACACACTAGTTTAGTTTGTACAATAGGAAACTCCTATCACTACTCGAAAGAGTGATAACAGCTATTGGATTTGAGAAAAGCTATTTTCCTGAAAAAGTTTTTAAAAAGATTTCATAAATTTCAACCAAAAGTATTATTGGTTGCTCAGTCAATGAAGGCCAAAGGTTTCCTTATAGGGAAATGGCTAATTGTTACAATTACCAATACTACTACATGAGAGTCAAAAAGTTATACACAAGTTTAGTTTATACAAAATTCAAAAAGTTAGACACAGATTTGGTTTGCATGAGATTCAAAAAGGTATACTCAAGTTTAGTTTGCACAAAAGTTAAAAATGTAGAGACAGGTATGGTTTATACTAGATTCAAAATGGTAGATATCTGTTTAGTCTGCATGAGAGTCAAACAGGTGGTTCATTTGTGATGTGTTTACCCCTCTGTATTGGGACGTAAATTCCTGATGCCAATCAACAAGGTATTCAGGCTGTTGGTAAAATCATGGAACTATATATTAAGATCTCTACCGAGGTTGCTTGAGACTTAAAGGAACCCGTAACATATTTCCTGGTAAAGTTCATGAATTTTAAGAGAAAAACAAAACAGAATTGAATAAATAAAAGTTCTAAATGAAAAACAAAAACAAAAGTAGGAAAAAACTTCAAATATAACATTTTGAAAATAAGTATTTTTATCTCATCATTCTGTCTACGTCTACAGCTGCGTTTTTTGACATTTTTTCTCCTCGTATTTCCGTTTTGTTTTTTGTTCTTTTTTTGTCTCACAAAGAAACAAATATACTTTTTCTAAAGATACTCTCAGTCAGTGATAGATTTCTAGCTTTACTACAATAGAAATCTGTAAATAAATTTGTCTGAAAATTTTTTTTTGTTTCTAAATTTTGATAAGAAACATTAATTTGTGATACAATAATTTCTTCTTGTTTATTTTTTTTTCGTTTTCCATAATACACTGCTTAAGATCAAACATAGAGACATTCAAAGCTGTATATCAGTTACCAACAATAAAAAAAACATAATTGCAGACTAAGTTCAAATTCTGGTTGCTTATACCTACCATAAACTGTGGCGTACAAGTCGACCTCAAGATTTTTAGCTCAATATTCTCAGCTAGACCTATACCTAGTGTATAGGAGGACCCCTGAACATAAAAGAATGAGCCCAAAATGAAATTTACAAATCAGAGATACCAAAATCAAACAAGTACAAAAACTTAAATATCTAGTAAGTGTTTTAACAGAGAACAGAAAGTGCGACACTGAAATCCAAAAGCCTATTGGGACAGCCAAAGATGCATTCCAAAATCTAAGCAGAGTATTAAGAGACAGAAAAACTTTGTTATGAACAAAGAAAAGAGTACTGAACTGTTATGCAATACCTGTCCTTCTATATGGCAATGAATGTTGGACAATCACCTCAAAGATGAAGAAGAGACTTGAAGCAACAGAAATGGGGTTCTACAGAAGGATGCTGAGGAAACCATGGACTGAAGAAGGTTTTAAAGAAAATGAAAACTTATACTTAACATCAGGAAGAGACATTGAAATTTCTAAAAAAATAGGAAATGAGGAAATAGGGCTTGGAAAATCCGATACTCACAGGACAGCTTGAAAGAAATATTTTTTTAGGTTTGAAAACTCCACTTGTATGCCACAATTTCTGGTATTGTACCGATAACTACTCCTTCTTTTATGTACCCTTCAAAAGTGATCATGACTCTCCACAAATTCTTTTATTGTGTAACTTACAAACCTTTACTGTCTCTCTTTGTCTATACTCTGCCATCCATTTACTTCCTGCTTTCCCCTACTTCTCTTTCCTTCTGTATATATTCTGAGTGTTAAATTCACCAGGCCCTCTTTCCTCATGATGTGTCCCAGAAATTTAAGCTATCTCTTTCTGATTGCAATAATAAATTTCTTTGTAGTCAGTATTTTTAAAAATTCCTCATTCTTCAAATGTTCTGTCCATGTTATACTTAACATTCATCAGTAGAATGTTAACTCTGTTGTTTCTTCTTCATCTATAAAGAAATTGTCTAGAATTCTCAAATGAAAAATGCCTAAATCTCTTAAAAAAAGCATCTAACACAATCAAAGATAAACCTCTCCTTACCAATAGCTATAATAATAAAAGTCTGCTGTCTCATTACCAATCAATGCTGTTTCACATTTAATAATGATTTTTACAAACAAAAACTTGGATTAACAATGGGATCACCTCTTAACAATTGATCGAATATATTTTCTTAGAATTTCTCGAATCTGGTTCCTTCCCAAATATTTTAGCCATACTTCTCTCTCTCTCTCTCTCTCTATATATATATATATATATATATATATATATCATTGTGATACTTATTTATCTGACCTTGTAGATAAACTAAACAAAGTCAAACATACAATATAATTTATATACAAAATGGAAGAATACAATTCTTTACTTTTCCTAGATATCATGCTTTACTGCATTAACAATAGCTTAAAACTTTTGGTGTACACCGGAACTCAACCAAGAAAAAAAACGATCTAATAAATTTCTATTTTCATCAAAACAACAAAATAAAATCCAGTATAATCATCAAATTCTACTTAAGAACACTCAGAATTTGCAGCCCTCAGTATTTACATGAAGAGAAATACATCAAAAACATTTCTATGGTACTCTAATTATCTCATATTCAATGCAAAATAAAAGGCTCATAAAATATTTAAAAATAGAAAAATGGCCCCTCCTGACAAAACCAATGAATTAAAAAAATATATTGTCCTACCAAGTAAATCTATCAGAACTACAATTGAAAAGAACTTATCTAAACTCAACAGAAAATTGGTTACTACTACATCTAAAACAATAAAAGACTTAGTTAATACTAAACAAAACAATAAGGTAAAACTTAAAGGAGGCATTTACTCTATCGCTTGTAATAATAGTCATGAAAAATACATAGGAGAAACCTTGAGAAATTCTAAATAAAAAATTATATGAACACAAAAGGAACGTTTTACAAAAGAATACATTAAATGCATTAGTTGTTCAGCATAATGAGACTGACCACAATTTTGACATAAAAAAATGTTACTCTGATCAAAGGAGAAAACAATTTACTAAGACAAAAATGTTTAGAGAGTGCCTTGAGCACAATGTCATCCACAAAAAATTTGTGCCCTTGCTCTTACAACATTTCACCATTCCTGGCAGATCTTCTATTATTACAATGTGGGATATCTAATAGCGAAGTTGATGGAAATAAAAAAGAATTTAAATGAAATATATAGCTCTGTTATTTTGCATTGAGCATTATTTTACTTAGACCAAAGGATATATATATATATATATATATATTTGTATGTGAACACTTGCATGTACATTTATTTATATTTATTTATTTGATTATGTGAAGCTCTTCAGTAAAATGAATGGAGCACTATGGCTGCTTGGCGTTTGTTTACATTTGTAAAAACAATACGCTAGATTTGGCTGACTCGTTCTGTTGAGTGTAGATGGTTCTGTGGTAGAAACTCTGACTGACACTAATTCGGTTGGGTTTCGATCTGGGCTTGAGGCATTTGGTTGTCTAGTCACACTGAAGAGCTGTGATACAGCAAAACAGTACTGTCTACGAATGACATATATATATATATATGTATATATAAGGTGAAAGTTAGCACAATTGTTGTTGACACAGAATCCCATGCCTACATGGAACCAGAGGTCAAAAGTAGTCCAGCTTAATCATAGAATCATCTTCCATACAGATAGTACACCCAAGGAAAGCTGTAAAATATAAGGTTAAATTTTTCATACATAATAGACTTCTTTCTTCACTTCTGAACTCGATCAAATTAACACTGACCAAATCAAGTGTATGTGGTTTCAAGTCTTCCTTTAAGTGTTTGATCTTCTTCTTACAAGGAGGTGAGGGATTCTGTTTCTTCCCTTGTAGGGTCAGGCACTTATATAACTTCCTATGATCTGATTGACTTGTGTGTGTATAACCTAAGTTCAGTGAGGTTCATGCCTTTGTTTATGCTGGTGAACCCACCAACAACATTTGCGGCCTAATTCTGCTCTTAGTAGCATTGAGGTTACCTTCTAAGTCAAAATCTGGAGTACCTAAGACTTACTTTTGGGGTTACCACATATCAAGTCTTCTTAGTTTAGTTTGGTTTGTTTTACGGCATATCAACCTCAATGGCTTAATGACAACAAGATTTTTATTGCTGGTAATTTTTTTTTCAAACAATGTATTGCTGGTAATATTTATTTTTCTTCCAAAAATTCATTGCTGGTAATATTTTTACATAAATGTATTGCTTGTATTAAAAACCTATTTTTACACTTTGATAGTGTTTTAACCCCAATGTAGGGGGTAACTATTTGCCCATAGCTGGGACCCTAACAGATGCTACCACCCTGGGTCAGGGTGGACATGGAAGCACCAGCAATTGAGAAGTGGTTCCTCGCTCCTCAAAACCTCTTGATCAGAGGCCTTGCTGCTGGATGTAGTTTATCATCTTACCTAGGACAGTCAACTCTTCTTAGATCAACGTTCCTGATAACTATTAAATTCAATTCAGATATCTGGTATTTACGAGCATGAATCACATACTACAGACATACACAACCCAGTACATATCGGGGTCACTATAGATCAACTCTTGTTAGATTAAGGTTCCTGATGTACATTAAATTCAATTCAGATCTCAGGTATTTACTGGCATGAGTAATATACTACACATGTTGTAAACAATTCTAGGATGAGTATGCTGGTCTGAATACAAAAGACATATAATAACTCAAGGGATGATAGTTACTCATCCCATATTTATAGTAGACAATATAAAAATTCAATGCTCCTTTAGAATATAGTCATCATGGCTATCTACACACTCCTTTTCTTTATTATCCGTGAATTGCCATGACTTCTTGGGAAATATAGCGAATTCTTGTTGCTTTCTCCACAGTTTGGAATTTAGAGTTGTCCTTTTCTTAGACTGGTTCTCATACAAGGCTACAGAGCCTAGTTTACCCTTCTATTTAATTTATCACTAGGGGAACAAGAGGTGGATGCATGCCTTTCCTATGGGTATTAGTTTGAAATTCAATTCAAAAGATGAGGCTACAACTTGAAATCAGTTTACTCATTCCTTTTCCCATGTTGATAACCGTTCACTATCCGCACATCCTAGGTTGAGTCACAAATAATTTCCTTTTTTTTGCTTATCAACTTATATTTTATGTAATTATATATTCACCACTGTTTGCAATGACTTATTGCCACTTATCAGAAGGCACAGTGGAGTAAAGGTTAGCGGCTCGGATTGAGGAATCGGAAAGCCAAGTTCATTACATTCACTTGCATGCTAATAACCTTGGAAAAGGTATGAAACCATCTCCCCCTCCCCACACCACCAGCTATGGTTAAAATAGCAGGACAGACTTGCCTTGGGTGGCAATCACTCTAGGAGAAGAAAACTCTGAATTCAAAGCAGCCTGACAGGTTTAGCACTGTCAGACAGGAAACACCCAAATTGCACTATCCTAAAGTATATATATATATATATATATATATATATATATATATATATATATATATATATATATATATCCATGCATCTGAGGACTGTTTGTGAATTCAAATATGCACAGAAATACTATGAATTTGCATTTTCAAAGGAATAGCATGTCTGCGATGCTCGTTTGGCATACGCTCAGGATGCAGCAAATGAATTTGCCACAGCCCAGCTCAACTGACAAGTGAATGCCCCAACAAGTACAAGTAAGTAAGTAAGCTCTTTGATACATTTTAAGTATAAATTTTAATTGGATCTGGTTTTCTTTAGAGAAAGTTTTCCCCTCCTAACATTGAGCGGTGATAAAAAGGTAATAAACAGTTGGTGCAAAGTCAGGTGAATATGACGCGTGGAAAAGATAAATTTATTCTTAACTGTCATGTGTAATTTGTAGTTAGGATGTTTCAGTGGTCATAACAATTGGTATATTAGTGTACTCTGGATTTACTGACTACCACATCTGATTAATAGTTAGGATGATATATTAGTCATTACAATTGGTATATTAGTATACACCATATTTATTAACAGCCATTTTTGATTAGTAGTTACGATGATACATTCATCATTACAATTTGTATATTAGTGTATTCCATATTTATAAACTGCACATCTGATTAGTAGTTATTGTTATGGTAATTAACCCATGCACACATGGACTCGCCCAGCTATAAATAGGAGCAGGTACTGCCTTTTGTTGAAGGGAAGTTTCCAGCAGTCTGACAGTTGGACCAAACATTCTTGCTGTAAAACTCTTGTTTGTATATGTTAGTATTGCTGTTTTTTGTTAATATGTTTGTTTAACCCAATTCCTCTCTTGTGTCTTTAATTCTGGCCCCAACCAGGCCACAACAATGATTACAATTGGTATACTAGTGTACTCCATATTTATTAACTGCTACATCTGATTATTAGTTAGGATGATACATTAGTCATTACAATTTGTATATAAGTGTATTCCATATTTATTAAATGCCATGTCTGATTAGTATTTAGTGTGATATATTTGTCATTATAACTGGTATATTGGTACACCCCATATTTATTAATTGACAAGTCTGATTTGTAGTTAGAATGATACATTCATCAATATATTTGGTACATTAGTGTACACTATATATATTAGTTTCCACATTTAATTAGTAGTTAGACTGATACATTCATGATTACAATTAGTATATTAGTGGACTTTATATTTATTAACTGCCACATCTCAACAGTAGTTAGGATGAAACATTTATCATTCCAATTTGTTCCCAAAATAGTAAATTACTTATAACTCAATCTAATTGTAGATAACAATGTAGAAAGAAATAAAATATGATTTTCTTTGGAGATTCTGTCTTTCTTTAGAGTTCCTTCATTTCCTGAAAAACAAAATTACTTGCTTTTTTAAACTATTTTATTCTTTGCCACAAACTTGGATTTTCAAATCAAGACTTTTACAGAAATTTTTTGCAACCTTTCTTTATTAAACACCCCTGACCAGAATTCCCTTTTAATCCAAATATTTATCCATTATTTTTTTACACTTTATCCCACAATTTTGTTATGGAAGAGGAAGTGTCTTAAGCCATTTAATCCCCTTGCAGAACTTGGTTCCTGTACGATCACAGATGTTAAGCAACATTGATCGTGGTCTGTACATAGATGGGTGACTCCTTGAGAATACCAAGTACTGTAAGCTTGAATGTGTGGGTGGTGTAATGACAACAGATGCAAATTATTAATTGGAGAGCTGAGTTTCAATTCCAGTTGGGTTTGTTATATTCACCTTGGGAAAGGTATGAATCCACCTTTTCTTACCCAGTTATGGGTTAATTAGTAAGACTTGTATCACTGAATCATTATTATCTCAAAAAAAATTCTTACAATTTAAAAATATTTTCTGGCTTTAAATAACCTATAAAAGGGTTGATAAGCTGCAGAAAATGAATCAGTCAATCCTTGCAGAACAAACATACATTTAATGAATTGTTTACATGCTCGAAAACACAAAGTCTGATCAGTGCTCAAGATAATGAAGCAACATGGTGATAGATGGATATAAGTTGAGAAATGCAGAAATGATAAGCATAGTGAGTAAGGGTCAAGGTAGTAAGCGAGGTAAGGTAGTGAGTCTTGAATGAGCTCACTTGATGTTTATCAAGGAGGCATTTATGGGTTTTTTCTTGGTATGGTGGTTTATGCATACATATTAGTAGTCATTTTGATAGATTGCTTAAGCTGTTTTAGCTGTCAACCCAGAAGAGAACTTGCCCAGGAAGAAGAGGAACCCAAGCATAAACATTTTCTTTATGTTGATCTTTATATCCTCCCACTACTTTTTATTTACTTTTTTTTACATTAATGTAGATATTCTCTTTAATATCTTTTTTTTTCTCTTTTCTCCTATTTTTATTATTCAGGTACAGTTGTTTGTTGACAGACTGACTACCAATCAAATAGATTTTATGTACTAACATCTTCGCCCAGACAATTGCTGCTATTGCTTGCTGGCAGCATCGTTTGCCTCCTCCTCCTGTTTACTCTTTCATATTTTTGCATTTATCAATTCTTCCTCTGCCGTCCGACTCCTTGGGTTATATTCATTTCTTTCGTTACACTTTCTCCCTTCAAGATCCTTCCATTAGTCACACCCATTCTTTCTGACACACATCACCAAACACATTCCACTAGTCCCTCTTTTGACATTCAGTACTTTTTCACTTGCTCCTTCACAATCATTCCTATTGCCATCTGCCTATCTGCACTTCCGTTCATCACACTCACACTCACACTTCTTGTTACTCAATCAGTTACACCCATTCCTTTCTGAACTTTCTCATTCACACTCATTCCTATCATCACTTTCTTTCACACTCATCACTTTCTTACTCACACTCATTCCTCTCATCACATTCTCAGTCACACTCATTCACTCATCACATTCTTACTAACACAATTCATCATTTTCTCACCAATCTCTCACAAACTCTTATTCTTACTCAAACCACTCCTCACGTTCTCACTCACACTCATTCCTCTCATCACATTCTTGCTCACACTCACTCATCACATTTTCACTTACTCTCTCACTCATTCCTCTGTTTAACTCACTCTTTTCTCTCAGCACATTCTTACACTCACTCCTCTGATAACGCTCTCACTCATACTCATTCCTCTCATCATGTTCCCACTCACGCTCATTCCTCTCATCACCCTCTCACATTCATTCCTATCATCACATTCTCATTCACATGCATTTCTCTCACCACTGTCTTATTCATACTCACACCTCTCATCACATTCTCACTCATTCATCTCATCAGTCTCACTCTCACTCATTCGTCTCATCACTCTCTCACTCACCTTCATTCCTCTCTTCACATTCTGACACTCACATCTCTCATCACATTCTCACTCACACTCATTCCTTTCATCACTGTCTCACTCACATTCATTCATCTCATCACTCTCTCACTCACCTTCATTCCTCTCTTCACATTCTTACTGACACTCACATCTCTCATCACGTTCTCACTCATTCCTTTCATCACTGTCTCACTCACACTCATTCATCTCATCACATTCACTCATTCATCACATCACTCTCTCACTCATATACATTCCTCTCATCACATTCAACCTCACACTCATTCATCTCATCACATTCTCACATTCTTTTTGTCAGAATCTCCTTTACACAATTAAGATACAAATACAACATTTTAATCTGATGGACTGAAGAAGGCCAGAGAATACAACAGCCAAGACATCATGATCATGACAGCAATATAATAAAGAAAAGAAAGCTGTGGAGAGCCATGATAGCCTATATCCGGGATGAACATGCCATTTTTAAAGGGTAATTAAAGTAGAAAAGACAAAAACCAAAAACAAATGATAAAATATTTGTTATTTCTGAATTTCTAGCTGATTGCCATTTTTATCCCAGATTAACATTGATGAAATCCAAGAAAATCTCAGGATTATTCTACTGATGCCTACATAAGAAGATTTGTTCTGTCTGCCATTTTTAAACATCCAAGACAAAGAGACGATTCTTCAGTTCTGTTACATATCAGTAAAAATTTTATTGTCTCTTCATCAGTGCAATTGGATTCCACTGGTATTTCATAAAAGTTAGAGGACATTGGCTATGGTCTGACCTGAAGAGGGATGGGCTCTGCCAGGTCTACTTTCTCAAGACAGGCCATGACATGAATGAATACCTCTCTGGCTTTCAACCCAGATATGTGAAGGGAACTGGTCAGGGGGTCAACTACATAGCAACCCTATGACCACACACAATCATGAGACTAATGATAGCAAAAAAAAACATTAATTTGATAAATTCACAAACCATTTCAAGTTAGTTTGTGATGAGGAATTATCATTATTAATATTCAGACAATATATTTGGACATATAATCTCATTAGATAATCTTATATATTAAGACTTTATATTTATATGAGATAATCTCATATATTTTTATATATATTACATGCTATATATAATCTTATTAGATAATTTTATATATATATATAAATGAAGAAATATAGTCTTAAGGTGTGCCATATTTATGGGATAAAGTGCTCAATATCAGAGATAGAGCATGTGTAAATATAAAAGTGAACATTGAAGTCAACACTTAGAGGCAACACGAAATTGTCAGGCCACTGATTGTCGTGGCATGAAACAGCCTGTCGCCTCTAAGTATTGACTTTAATGTTCACTTATATATATATATATATATATATATATATATATATATATATATGGTACTTATTGGAAAGTGCTCAATTTCAGTGTTAGAGCTAACATATTCATTTGTATGGATATTAGTTTGTGGCCCTGGGTTTCACACTTTTGTGTTGTGATCATCAGGCAAATTCTGATGATATGTTTGATGATTGCAAAAGCATGAAACCCAGGGCCACAAAGTCATATCCATACAAATGAAGATATATATATATATATATATATATATATATATGTTATTAGATAATCTTATATATTCAGACTTTATATTTTATATAAGATAATCATATATATATATATATATATATATATATATATTTCTTCTACATTATTTAGAAAATGCTGCCAATGATTTTGGACTCTATCTCAATGCCTCTAAAACTAAATTCATAGGCTTCAACTAGCAAGGTTCAATAAAATCTGTTGAAACTTTTACATAACTAGGAAGTGAAATAAATTCTACTGAAAAGGATGTGAAAATTTGCATTGCTAAACGCAGGGCCAAATTGAATAAAATGGATGTAATTTGGAAATCTGATCTATCAGACAACCTCAAGTGGAGATTCTGTCAAGCCACTGTAGAGGCAGTGTTAATGTATGGTGCCATTGCTTGGACATTAACTAAAACCTAGAGTATAAGCTTGATGGGACCTTTCACTCGGATGTTGAGAGCTATACTTAATATCTCTTGGTGACAGTATCCAACTAAATTACAACTCTATAGAACCATCGCTGATATTTCTACAGTCTTATGCAAATGCAGAATGCATTTTGCATGGAACTGCTGGCGAGCAAAACAAGAACTTGTGAGTAATCTACTGCTCTGGATACCAAGTCATGGAGCAAGATGAGTTGGTCACCTAGCAATCAGCTATATTCATCTGCTATGACACAGAATGCCACCCTAATGACCTTTCGACCTTCATGCATGTCATGGTTGGTATGATAGAATCATGAATGTCCAAGGTGGTTCAACCAAATATATATTATATACTATAATCTGATATTATTTATAATCTTATACTATATATGATCATATATACTATATATAATCCTATTAGATAACTTTATATATTCAGACTTTATATTCTATCTATTTATATATTCAGATTTATCTCATTTTTGTTCTTGTTATCATTTAAAATAGTGTTGTAGCATACCTATAGATGATATAGGTATGTCCCAATTCACATAAAAAAAGTAGTAAATATTGTATATTGGTCTGCAGTTGGAGATTCATTGTGGAAATCACTTCTAGTTGATTGCTTCTTCTACGCACAGCTGGCAAATCGTATATGTGTTGTTCTTGTCCTAAATATTATTGTTTATTACCAACCTTTGTTTGATTATTCTATTCAGTAACCTTCCCTAGGTTACAACAAATAGTATCTGTAATTATGAGTGCAAAACATTCACCTATATCTTTACTAAAAGAGTTTCTGGATAACCTAGAATATATTCCTTTAGGGATGTGTTTATTATGTTTACATGGTGGTTAGATGTAATGTATTAGTATACCTATAGATGATAATGGGTATGTCCACATTCACATAAATACAGTAGTAAATACTGTATGTTGATCTGCAGTTGGAGATTCATTGTGGAATTCACTTGACTCACTTCTAGAAGTTGACTACTTTTACTACGCACTGCTGGCAAATCTTATATGTGCTGTTCTTGTCCTAAGTATTATTGTTCATTACCAACCTTCGTTTGATTATTCTATTCAGTAGCCTTCCTTAGGTTATAACAAACAGTTACTGTAATTATGTGTGCATAATATTCAACTATATCTTTACAATATGAAATTCTGAAAAAAATCTTGTGTAATACACACTGACTTGTAAAACTTATATAGCAGCTATGTTTAACACTTGTTCAACATTTATTTTTTTATACCAACTAAAAATAAAAATTTATATAATTTACATTAACTTTTGAAACAGAAAATTTACAGAGGATTTACAGTAAATGCGTGGCTGTGTTCGTACAAAAATGCAACAAGGTTGTGGTAAAAATAAGCTCACACAAAGAGTAAATAGACAATATAAAGGGTATTCCAATAACTTGGGCTGGTTTTAAATGTGAATTAAGTTTAAGCATCTAATGATTTTTTTTTCTTTTCTTTCAGATTTGACAATATTATTTTTCAAAGATAATTGCCATGATTTAAATAATATGATCCAATAGAGAAATAAATAAATTTTCACCAATGACACTTATTTACTGCTGACTTTGATCCATCTTAATGAAACACCCTTTATATTCCAATATTTGACTTTCAACATCATAAATTCTCATCCTTATTTTTTTCCTGATATAGAAATCATGGTTATAGAATGTTATTTATTTAGTTTAATGTTCAGGAAATATTAAACATAAATAATACAATCTAAGATAAGGTTTTGCTATTTTATAAGTATCAATGCAATTGCAAAATTACTAAATATTGCTCTCATTTTTTTCACTGGATGATTTAACTAGTTATAAAATAACAAATTAAAATTATTTAATTCCAGTTACCTCCCCTGATATCCTGAGAGCAGGAACACATGTCTTGGGACAGGAGAAGCAGAGACTGTCATAGAAAATTACACTCTGTGCCTAAACAAGTAGAAATATAATAAAGCTCTTCTATCATCTTCTTTAAATGTATCGGTGGCTGATACATTCTTACCAGTTCAGCTATAAGTATCTGTCTCCTTGTAATGTAACATTTCAATATCTGATTCTATTACAGTGTAACCCGGATATAAGAGACCCAGATATAAGAGAAACCCGGATTTAAGAGAGATTTTTCGCTGGTCCCAAATTAGAGTCTGTGTTAATAAAACAAAATAGACCAAACCCGGATATAAGAGACTTCTCCGGTCCCGACAACTCTCTTATATCTGGGTTACACTGTACTTACTTTTAGGTACAGTGTGACCTGGATATAAGAGAAACTCGGATATAAGAGATATTTTCTCTGGTCCCAAATTAGAGCCTGTGTTACCTAAACAAAATAGAGCAAACCCGGATATAAGATAAACCCGGATATAAGAGGCTTTTTATCCGGCCCCGACAACTCTCTTATATCCGGGTTACACTGTACCATAAATATTTGTGTATAACATGCATTCTTAACTTTGGACTATAAATTCTGAAAAGAAACTTACTTGCATTTAATATGTACTAAATTTCTTATAATAATTTTATACTTTCCAAGTAAAGGAATTTTTTTTAGATATATAGTTTGTAGATTATAAAATGTATTGTTGGTAATTTTACTAAAAAAATGTATTTTTTATATTTTTTAGCATTATATTCATTGTCATTTTGCTATAAAAATGCATTGTTCTCATTTTATTATAAAAATGTACTGATTTTTGTTTGGTAGTTCACTATTTGCCCATAATTGGGACCCTAACAAATACTACCACTCTGGGTCAGCTGGGAACAAAAGTAATTAAGAGGTGGTTTCAGGCTCCTGAAAACCTCCAATTTCCCGATCAGTGGCCTTTCTATCGTGTGTAGTTTATCATCATATCAAGGATGATTCTCTATCTGGTTCCTCTTGAGTATTGAATATAAATAAAAATTTACATAATTTGCTTTATGTTTTGAAACAGAAAATTTACACAGAATTTTCAGCAAATGCATAGCCATGTTCACACAAAAATACAATAAGTTTGTGGTGAAAATAAACTCATGCAAGGAGGACAAAAACAATATATATTCCAATGATTAGTGGCCATATCTCTGCAGCAGTAAAAAGTGGACTATTATGACTACTGAAACAGTTATTATTATCTGTCCTCAACAGATTCAGATGCCATTGACAGACTGATGTGAAACAGCAACTGGAACCAATAAAAACCCTTCTTTGCCGACATTCAATGTGGTATGACCAGTGTTCTTCAAATACTGGACATCAGCACCAACAAGCCCTTCACTTTGACAGGCTGCATTTGCTAACTAGATCGTTCCATTGGATATCTAATTGGTACATGGTGTTGCATTCTGTGTTGTCTTTGAATTGTGCTGATCTATGAGCAATTTCTCAGTTGGGACCAAAGTGCTGCACCAACAGACTCAATCAACATTAGACAATTTTCCACAGATTTGTCTCACTTTATTTTAGGTCGGATGTAGTTAGCATCCTTTCTTGAAGGAAGTCTGGGACAGGGAGAGAGAATAGATGTGAATACATCAATCAGCTACTATACTTTTCATATGTGCAATGTATCCCTCTGTTGAAACCAGAGGCATGCAAAGTAATCTGGGAGAGGAAGGCTCAGGCAGATATCAATTTCTTGATTTATCTCCTGCTGCAAACTGTACTGCTTGGTTCCACATGTTTTTCCAGTCTTGTAGCAAAATTTAGACAAAGAAAATCTATCACTGTCACAGATTCATATTCATGGGATTCAAATCTCACACATTTAGTTTGGGTCCTTTTTATTTTTAATCATTTCACCCACAAGCAAAGCGATAATGCCACTAGGATACAGGGGGTTATTGAGATTGAAACAGAATGAAAAGACTTTAGTGAGGTGAGAGAACTACAAAAGAACATGACTCAGGAAAAGAGAAGATGGCAATTGGCATTGCATTTAAATTTTTGAAAATTGATACAGGGCGTTACCGTGATTGAAACAGAATGAACAAACTTTAGTGAGGAGAGAGAATTATAAAAGAACATGACTTAGGAAAAAGAAGATGGCGATTGGCATTGCATTTAAATTTTTGAAAATTGCAGGTGGCAGGGAAGCAAGAAACTGAAAGAGAGTTCCCTAGGTGAGAAGTGCAAGAGAATAAACTATTAGAATCGAACTTACGGTTCCATCTAGCTAGTTAAACTATAAAATGATGAGACCTAGTTGTCAATCTAATAGTATACTTAAATTCATGCAATTAAAGGGCCATGGAAGAAAGTTCATTAAAACAATTGCCATTAAAATATTTAATATTTAAATATATAAAATAAAAAAAGTCACAAATTGGAGCCACATGTCATGAGGATGAGGAAGTGACTGAAACTGAGATGCCAAGTTAGGACTTATGACATAACAGAACTGTAGCAAAAAAAAACAAAAAAGCTTTAAACTTATTGTAGCAATTAATGCCTGCAATTGGTTTCTTCTATTTCTCTCGTCCGCGACACTAGTCACCAATTCAACACAAAATTCAATTGAAAATCTGTCATAACAGTCCAGCAGGCAATGTAGTAATGAAATCAGGGTCAGAAATCCAACCTTCACTTTGCAACAACGACCACACATTCGCCCACCAAGCTCAAAAACCCTTCTCCCTGGTAAGCAAAAAAAAACAACAGCTTTTATTCACCGAGCGATTTTTTTTGATTGGCCATGACATTCAAGGAGGAAAGAAAATGAGCATAGCTTCTCTGATACGTAAAGTAGCAGGTCCTTGCTATTTTTTTTAATTCTTCATTGGCAGACCATGCACAAAGCACAAACTATTTTTTGAGGTAGGCGATTTTCTCTTTAGCTTCTTTGGATTTTGTCAAGAATCTCCTGATATATAGCAGGAACACCAGACCAGATATGGCAGGAATATTCAAAACATGAATGAATGGTAGATTTATAAATGTGCAAAACTGATTCTAATGAGACAAATTGATGGATTGTCACAGTGACTATCCTAGTAGTAGATCAAGCAATTGATTCAATATAATCAATCTACATCATATCAGCGTAAAATATGAGATCAAAATTTAGATCAGTTTCATAGAGTCTGGAATTACATTCATTGAAATTTTTCTTTTACCAAATTTGTCAAGCTGACACTTTCAGCAATCATGGCTATTGGGAGATTGGTAGAGCAATTATAAAATATAGTCTCTTTTCTCATATTTCTCAGGCTTATGGCCACAACACATTGAAACACCAGTTCTCATATGATCACCAAAGTTAAGCAATATCAAGCCTGATCAGTACATAGATGTGTGAACACTTGGGAATACCAGGTGCTGTAAGCTTGGATGTATAGGTGGTGTAATGGATAATGGCTCTAAAATGTTAAATGGAGAGCTGAGTTCCAATTCCCATTGGGTTCATTACATTCACTTAGGCACAAATACCCTTGGGGAAGGTATGAATCCATCTCTTCATTCACTCAGCTACAGGTTAATTAGTAAGACTTGTATCACTAAACCATTATTATCTCAAAAAAAATTCTTACAATCTAAAAATATTTCTGGCTTTAAATAACCTACAAAGGTTTGATAAGTCTGAGAAAACAAATCAATCAATTAAACATATTTCTAACCTGTGGAAATCATTTTCTTGCTTCCCTGCAACCTACAATTTTCAAAAATTTAAATGCAACGTCAATCACAATCTTCTGTATTCCTGAATCTTGTTCTTTTATTGTCCTTTTTCCTTACTAATATCTCCTTATTCTTTTCCACTCCCAATCACCTATTGCGTCTTTGTGGCATTATCATCTTACTTGGGGTGAAATGATTGAAAAAAAAAAAAAAAATGAGAAACTTTGCTTAGGATAGGAAGTTGTACAGAGCCATGATCACATACATTCTGAAGAGCTACAGCACTTAAAAGAAGACTTGACCTTTGAAATAAATCCCAGAAGTGGACGACCATCATTTGTCAATTATAATGCTTTAAGATGTAAGATAAACAACCAAAATTTGAATAATTTTTTAGGAAAGTTGGGATTATTGAAATATTAGTTTGGCCAGAAATTCCTGGCTTACTTAGGAAGCAGAAAGAAAACAATAAATAATGTCTGGTGGAATTTCTTAGGAATACTGCATTTCGAACTTGCACCACATGGTCGCATCATAAATGCTAAACTGTATTGTAAACAGCTAAGAAGGAGTATGCTACTTTGGTTGACCAAGGCCGCACACTGCCAGATTGACTAAGGAGAAGTTCAAACAGATGGACGATGTTGAGATTCTTCCACATCCACCATTCATTCCTGATGCTGCTCCTAGTGACTATGGCCTAGTCTGCTCGATGGCACACTTTCTCCATGACCAGTGCTTCACCATTTTTGATGAAGCAAAGGAAGCTTGTTTACAGTTTTTGATTCAAAGCCAGCAGACAGGTATCTGGGAGAGATTTGGATTCTGGCTGATCACTGACGGAAGATCGTCGAGAATGACGGACTTTATTTTGAAGAATAAATGTTGGTGTTTCTCAAAAACTATGGGCAAATAGTGAACTACCAAACAAAAATCAGTACATTTTTATAATAAGATTATAAAAATTTGCTGTTCTTCCCAGGTCCACCGTGACATGGAGTGGTAGTATTTGTTAGGGTCCCAACTATGGGCAAATAGTGAACTACCAAACAAAAATCAGTACATTTTTATAATAAGATTATAAAAATTTGCTGTTCTTTCCAGGTCCACCGTGACATGGAGTGGTAGTATTTGTTAGGGTCCCAACTATGGGCAAATAGTGAACTACCAAACAAAAATCAGTACATTTTTATAATAAGATTATAAAAATAATAATAATAATAATAAATCTTATAGGAAAAAGAACAGACATAATTAAAAGGGACCATGAACTGAAAACAACTGCAGTAGATTAAAATATAAAAGAAGCTAAAAAAATGAGCTAACGAGTTATCACACTTTATTCATTAGAACTCATTTGAGTTCTGATGAATGAAGAGAGTACTTTTTACATTTGATACTCTCTAGTGTTTCATTATATTCATTATGCAAAAATCCTCTTTTAATTGTTCTCAATTATATTTGCATTCTAAATTCTATTTCTACCAATGCGGACTGTCGTTTTTTGTTTTTCTTTCATCTGTCATAATGTTCCTAAAGACATGTATGAATGCAATGTATTATTCACTCTCCTCATCATGATGGAAACTTGAAATCTAAGATTTCTTTTGGACAATTCGCTGTTTTTAAATAACAGGAAAGAGAATGGCTCTCTGATTTTATTGACAAAGATCAATGCAAAGATACTAGCATAGACATAGACAGAAGTCAGAGTTAATTGATTAGCTGACAAGTAATGGATTCATATCAAAGCTTTATTGTTCGATGGTAGCAACTTTAATGGCTTTGGGTACCAACCAATAGGACACAGAAGATCAGCCAAGAAGAAGTGTCAGGATAAATCTGCCCACACACCAAGAATTGAAGGTCAGGATTGTCAAAAATGTCTTTTGATCTATGCTACACAACATGTATTTAACAATGGCAGGGTTATTTGGTGTTGCTTGAATGTCAAAACTACAAAAGACATACAAATGTATATAGATATATATATATATATATATGTGTGTGTGTGTGTGCGCGCGTGTTTGCTTCATTAAAAATAACTGACAAGGGACTTCTTTATTGCATTTTTCTTGTATGCGAACAAGATATTTCTTCTTTTGCACTTAGTGCGTGTAGAAATTGTCCAACTGAATGTTCATTCAGAGCACTTTTGGCTAATCTATTAATTATGTTGGCTGTCCTATTATAAATGGTGTGTAAGTAGTTGGGAGGTAGACATGTTTTTAATTCCCAAATATGGCCAGCACATTATGGCCATGTTCATAGTTGATATTGGTAAGGTTTTTTTTTTTTGCCAAAAGGAAATCCATTGTACCATACAAGAAAAACCAATAGTAAAAACATAACAGAAGTACCTTGTAAGTCATTTTAATGACACATATATTAGAGAGTGACTGCTGCCCCAAAATAGAACTATATATGTGTGTGTGTGTGTATGTATATATTCTTTCTATATACACAGAAATGTCTTTTTTTTTCTTAACTTAGTGAATATAAAAATTGTTCAAAAGTTTACTGCTGCTGAGTGTTTTCATCTAAACTGTTAGCCATTTTCAAGGATAATTTGTTTTATATCATTATAAGTGGTGTGTAAGTACTGTTATTCTACAAAAGCTTCTGAAAGTAGATACATTCTTAATTTCCAAATACAGCAAGTACATTGTGACCATGTTTGCAATGTTGTTAAGGGTCGGTTTCTTGTTTTTTTTTATAATGAGAGGTTTCTAATTTTGTAAGGAAAGGTACATATCACATTCATTTTCTTAACAGGTAACTATGTTGATCATACTAAGCTCTGATGAAAGACCTATAGTGGTAGGCATCTTGACAGCCATGTGGTGGTGTGTCCAAGCAATTACTGAAATTATATATATATATATAAAATAGCAATTATAAAAAATCTAATACACCGTGCAGAAACTAATTCATCCACAAAACAGATTTTTTACAGTGAACTAAAGAATATAAAACAAACACTTGTTAATAATAGTTTTCCAAACGATATAATTGATGAACAAATAAGATGCTTTCTTAGAAATCTCAATACTAAGCAAATAGTACATAACACTGCTTCTACTAATCTCAAACATATTAATCTCCTATATCGTAATCAAATGCATACTAATTATAAACAAGATGAAAATATACTAAAAAAATTAGTAAATACTAACATATCTACAACAGATCCTAGCAAAAAAATTAAGTTAATTATATACTACACTAAATCTAGTATATCTAACTCAATTATTCGCAATGATTCTTCTCCCCCGGTTAGCGATTTGAAAAAAACCAACATAGTTTACAAATTCAGGTGTCCTTTGGGAGTTTGTATCTCCAACGAACTAAATAATATCTATGTTGGTCACACCACAAACTCGCTTTCACGACACTTGACACTACATTTGAATGATAACTCTAACATTTTTAGGCATTTAAAACAACATGCCTGGCCGCATACACAATTCCGGAAAATCCTCGTCGAAAACACAACTATACTTAAACATGAAAACAATAAACAAAAACTAAAAATTCTTGAAGCTATATACATAAAACAGTTGAAACCTAACCTGAACAAAATAAACTATGAAATCTCCAAAAATATCCTTAAATGCCTATAATTAGTAACAGAAGTCATTGGTTCATACCAACGGCTTTCCATACTCAATACTCATCGGATTCACTCTCGTGTGGTCATGTGTGACGTCATGAGCTGTTGTGCGATTTTCGCTTTCAGCGTTTTATATGCACGTGTTTATCGTTGCTTGGAAAGCATCCATGTAAACAAACAAGACTATCATCAATTTCTTGTTCGTGTATTGCTTAAATATTTTGTGTAATTGTCATCTTTGATAATGGCTTATGTAAGCCGAAAGCTTAGATTGGATTAAAAAAAATATGTATCAATATTGTGATTTTCTTTCATTGTTTAATGATAATGTTATTAAGCTTATCAGACTATATGAAAAAAACTTACATAAAATATATAGACAACACTTATCTATATTATTTAATGAAACATGTATTAATATATATATATATATATATATATATCAAATAAAAATTAAAAAAAATTAAAATAAAATGAGCCAGGTACTACCGATCTAGGTTTCACCACATGGGATCATTAAGGTGAACTTATTATGCACTGGGGGGAGGGGGGGTCTTTGTACCAGAGATTTAAGGTACTGGACAATTTCTTTTGCCCTGTTCGGAGGTTTCTGGTGCTTTCTTTTTTTTTTCCATTTTTCATCAAATGCCAATTTATTTGAAAATTGTGCTATCCATATTTTTTTACTCACTGAGTTTAAATAGATTCACATTATATATATATATATATATATATATATATATATATATAAAAGTGAACATAGAAGTCAACACTTAGAGGCGACAGTCTGTTTCATGCTAGTGCAATCGTCAGATGATTGCACTAGCATGAAACAGACTGTCGCCTCCAAGTGTTGACTTCTATGCTCACTTTTATATTTACACACGCTCTATCTCTGATATTGAGCACTTTATCCCATAAATATAGAACACTTTAAGACTATATTTCTTTATATATATATATATATATATATATATATATATATATACGCACACACACACACACACAAATAAAGAGAAAGAACAAACAGATTTAGAATCCACAGTTCTTTAGCATTTACTTTTTTGAAAAATGTGCTCAATACAATGTAGAGCATAATATTTTTTAATGATATTTTTATTTAAAAATATTTTACATTGCAACATGGAAATTTCTGTTTCAGGACTTAAATTTTTTTTTGTCTCATCATCAGGCAATGTTTGGTAGCATATATATATATATATATATATATATATATATATATATATATATATATATATATATATATATATATAATACATGTCCTTATATATTTTTTTTGATTGTATGTATATTTATATGCTACCAGAAGCATCCACAAGCTTGAGATGGACAATTTTCAAATATCTATGTTGTAACAGTTCTTGCGATGTAAGTACTTGTCTTGAAGTAGTTCTGGTGACTTTTGGGATTATTTTATGAGCCTTTTGTTTTGCATTGAATATGAAATAGTTAGGGTATTGGAGGTTCTTGAAACTATTTATGTCCTTGATACAGATTTTCCTGATCTTGTAGATAAACTAAACAAATTCAAACATACAACAGAATTTACATATGTAATGGAAGAAAACACTAGTTTACCTTGCCTAGATATTGTGTTAACTTCAGCTTAAAACTTACTAACTGCCAAAAATAAATTTCTGTTCCCATTAGTCAGTAAGTTATGTGACATACGTGATACATGACTGACGAGGCAGATTTTTTCTCACAGTAAGTTGCCATTTCTTTCTGCAGTAGACCGGTTGCCATCAAAGGCTATAGAACCCGGTCTGCTCTGCTATTTACCCATACCTGGGTGGAGAAGAGGAGGATTCATATCTTTCCCAAAGGGATTAGCACGTAAGTGAATGTAATGGATTTGATTGGAATTCAAACTCGGCTCTTTGATTCCTCAATCCGAGCTTCTATCCACTACTCCACCATGCCTCCCCATCATAAAATCAAAATAAAATCCAAAAAACTTACTGAATTCTATTTAAGAGCATTCAAAATTTGCAGCCCTCAATATTTACATGAAGAGTAGAAATACAGTAAAACACTTTCAAGCTCCTCAATACCCTATTTCATATTCAGTGTGAAACAAAAGGCTCATAAAATATTCCAGAATAGAAGTGTCCCCTCCTGAGAAAGCAAACGAATCAAAAAAATATATTGTTTTATCCACCAACTCTATAAAAACTATAATGGAAAAGAATTTATCTAAACTCAACATAAAATTTGTCACAACTACATTTAAAACAATAAAGACTTAATTAATAAAAAAACAAAGCAACCAGCCAAAACTTGAAGGAGGAATTTACTTTATCACTGGTAAGGATTGCCAGAAAAAATATATTGGCGAAATCTCAAGAATTTTAAATAAGAGATTATATGAACACAAAAGGGACATTTTAAAAAACAATACATTAAACACATTGGTTGCTCACTGTAATGAGACTGACCACAACTTTGACATAAAAAAATACTATTAAAAGAGAAAACAGTTCACTAAGATGAAAATGTTTAGAAAGTGCTTTAAATGCTTGTTCATCCACAGTAAATTTGTGTCCAGGTTCTTATGATTCACCCTTCTTGGAAGATCTTATCAGAAAGATGATGGAAACAAAACAAAAAAAGAATCTAAATGAAATTGCTTATATACCCAAAACACATTAAAAAAAAAATTTTTGAATTTAAAATTCCCAGCATCTCTCATTTTCATGCATGTGTAGTCGCATCAACATACACAAACACAGTCCAATGAAATCCTAAAAAATGAAACGTGTCACACAAAATCTTCTTCCATTTTGTCATACATTTTTCCTCTAATAATCATTCATATAGATAAGAAGTTTCACCATTTTACAGTCTGTTTTAAAAATGGCTAGATGTAACTGTAAATTTTATGCTAAAAGTTTTTTCTCTTGCACTTCTCGCTTGTGGGACTTTCTTTCAGTTTCTTACTTTCCAGTCAATTTTGATGTTCAAAATTTTAAATGCAGTGTCAATTGTTATGTTTTGTCTTTTTAATTCATTTTCTTTTATTGCTCTATCTCTTCAATAATGTTTATTTTTTCTAATATTCTCTCACACTCAGTAACCCTTTTGTGTCTTAGTGGCTTTATTGCCTTGCTGGGAGTGAAATGATTAAAACAAATATCCAATTGAGACAGTAATAAAAGCTTTTTGTTACTTGAATTAAAAATTTTGTCTTGCACTATGAGTTACTCAAATCAACTTTGACTTAATTCCTCAAATCAAGTTCTACTGGTATCACTTAACTGCCAACCATTTACACACTCTGGATATCAGGCAAACAAAACTGGAAGGACATGACATCACAAAAAGAATGAAAGTAGTCTTTTATATGATTTTTATCATTTTTTTTTTGAGAAGGCTTTTTGAAAAAGTCCCTTAATTCAAAGAACTTTCAAGACACCAAATGACAATGTAAATAGGAGGTTAACATCATGACAGCTACTTTAAAGGTCACTCCATCACCAACCCAGAAAAAAAAAATCACAGGCTTACACGGAGAGCAATTAAAAAGAAAGATCCAACTATCAATTTAAAATAAAATAAAAAAATATAAAATAAAAGAATAAAAATAAAACTGGTTAAAAAGAAATATCCAAATATGTAAAAAAAAAAGAAAAGTTCCATTGTCAAGACATAGACAAACTATTTGTGTGACAGCTTCCAGGGGACAGAATTCTTAAAGAAAGTGTCAATCAAACTGTAACAACAAAAGAATAAAGAAAAAAAAAATAAAAGATTATCATGCTTCTTTTTTTTTTTAAAAAAAAAACAAAAAAAACTCACAAGTCAAGCAAAAAGAGCAACAACAAAAAATCTCAAAAAATAAAAAAGTAAAAAATATATAGAATGTTATAAATAGAAAAGTTAAAAAAAAATACTGGAAAATACAAAAACAAAAAGAAATCCCAATAAGAACAAAACCAAAAATATATAAAAAAAACAAACCAAAAAAATGAATTTGCACAAGAAAAAATTTTACTCTTCCCCTCCCACATACTAAAACCAAGAAATTCTCATAAAACAAAAAAAAAAAAAAGGTATCAGTTCCAAAACAATGACCACTTTTTCTAAGTGAAGAATTTGAAGAGAAAGTCATGAAAGCTAATCAACCCTCAAGGCAAAACACAAATAGACTGCCAAGTTTTAGAAACACAATCAGGATTTCCATACAAACACACACACATAAAATCAATGAAACAATTGTATCAAGTACAACACATAACTACCCTTTTAAGGGTCTTTAAATTACAAAAAAGAAAAACAAAATCAAAAAACTTTGAGGTTGATAAGGAAAGTAATAATAATAATAACAGAAAAGACATAGCCATCATCTTTTTCTATTTTTTCTTTTAGACATTTCCATGAGTGAAACTTATTTTTTATCACATAACAGAGGGAAAAAAAAATTTTCATCTTAATATGTTTGGTTAAAATATTTTATATACCATAAATCACATTTGTTAGGCTTGACTTGCAGCTGAAACAGTTGCCTATATTCCAGTGATCAGTGTAAAAAAAAAAAAAAAAAAATACTTTCAAACACTGATTTTCAAAACAGGCATTCTATCACCATTGGAGAGCTTTGTGCAACATGATTTCTGTTGTAGCATACCTATGGACGATAATGGGTATGTCCTCATTCATATAAATACAGTAGTAAATACTGTATGTTGGTTTGCAGTTAGAGATTCGTCTCCAACAATGTTGGTCAAGCTCTCTGTCTCCGGGCAGAGAGGATTCCCAGACAAGGATATGTCGACGGGCAGAGTCTTGTCTCATCTCGTCTCGGGAAACAGCTACAGGAAATTATATATGAGCTCGGATACCCCACATTAAATTTAGCCTTGTGTCACATCTGACTATGTGGGGTGGTTGGTAGATATCCTGCAGTTGGAGATTCATTGTGGAATTAACTTGACTCACTTCTAGCAGTTGACTACTACTTATACATGCCACTGGCGACTCTTACATGTGTTACACTTGTCCTAAGTATTATCGTTCATTACCAACCTTCATGTGATTATTCTATTCAATAACCTTCCCTAGGTTACAATAATTTCCCTTCTTTTATTCCTCCTGTTTGGTATAAGGTCAATTTTGAAGGCCTATTTGATATATGAAAATAATGACTGTATTCAGTCTTTGGGCTATCTTATTGGCTGATTGATTCATTCATTTTCTACGGCTTATCAAGCTTTTGCAGGTTATTTAAAGCCAGAAAGTACTTTTAGTTGTAAGAATCTTTTTAGAGATAATAATAATTTAGGAATACAAGTCTTACTAATTAATCCATAGCTGGGGGAGAAGAGGTGGATCCATACCTTTCCTGAGGGTATTTGTGCATAAGTGAACATAACGAACCCAACTTGAATTGGAACTCGGCTCTCCAATTAACAATTCTGAACCCTTATCTATTTCACTACCATCATGGCCAAGCTTACAGTAGTTGGTATCTCAAAGTGGTCACCTATTTGACCATACTGACCAGGCTTGATGTTGCTTCACTTTGGTGATCATGTTTCAATTGGTCTCTCTTAAAATACTGGATTCTGAACGCTGGCTTTCAAAGTGTGATGTTTTACCTCAGGTTTAATACAGAGACCCTCACAGAGACCTTCTAGCTCACTTGTCCTTGTGCCAAACAAAGCAACACCTTATCCATACAAATTTCTATTCAGAAAGTAAGGAATTTTCAAGAACCTGTTTTAACTTGGTAGCCAGTCAGATGGGACCTTACTGCACATGCATAAACAGGAACTCTCCTATGTAGTTACTCATTTTGCAGTGAGATGCCATTTAGCATGCTTGTGTAGTGCATGACAGTTGCATTCACAAGTCCAGGTTATAGCCCTGTGATTTCTAGCTCTCCTAAAAACTAAAATTGTACTTGAAAGAGATTTGGGCTAAGTTTAACAAATGTACCCACAAAAAAATTTATCAAAATGATGGCTTTTTTCTCTTGACAAAACTATTACTGTATACTCTCTCAACAATTTTTATTGTTTTCAAAAGCTATTTTTAGAATTTTAATAAAACCCAAACATATGGAACTGGATTTAAACATTTTTTCTTGAGAACTGACAACAAAAATGTTAAACACTATTTATGTATTAGATTGTTTATTCACAAGAATATTTATATATTTGCAAGACTCTAAAAATATCTGAAACAACTACATTGCAATATTTATCATTTACCATATTATAAAGAAATACCTATGAAAACAAAGTTTTTTTTATTCATAAATTTTTAAAATGTCTGTGAATTATAGAACAAGAAAATTTAAATAAACACATAACAAGGAATAAATTTGGGAAAAATAATTAATGTTTAAACTCTCAAGAGCAAATAAATGAAATGCCCCAAAAGGCATTTTTTTTGTTCACAGACATATGACGATAAACTACATCTGGAAGCAAGGGCCTCAAATTAGGAGATTGGAGGTTCTGAAGAGTGTGAAACCACCTCTTCGATTGCTGTTATTCCCAGGTCCACACTGACCCTTGTTGATCGCACTTGTTAGCATCCCAGGTATGGGCAAATAGTGATCCCCCAACAAAAACAAAAGACTATGAAAGTATGAAAATACATTTTTATATAAAAAAAATTCCAGCAATACATTTTCATATAAAAAAAATTAGCAACGATACATTTTATCTGTAATTGAAGTCATACAATTTTGTTCAAAATATATTTAGTTGAAGCCATAAAATTATGTTCAAAATATTTAGATTTCACGATTAAATAACCCATAGAGGTTGATATGCTGCTATACAAAATCAACCAATCATTATTCACATTTTTATAAATTTATGAATAAAAAATTTATTATTTTCATAGTTATTATACTGCTGCGTATTTCATTCACATATTTTTATAATCTTACTTTATAATCTTAAATATAAAATTATTCTAATAAATAAAAAGTGTTTAACATTTTTTGATGTCAGTTCTCAAGAAAAGAAAAGCATAAATCCGGTTCCATATGTTTGGGTTTATTAAAATTCTAAAAATAGCTTTTTAAAACAAACAAACAAAAAGTTGATGAGAATGTCAAGAGTGTATACAGTAATAGCAGTATCAAGAGAAAAGCCATCATTTTGACACACTGTCTCTTTTCTGGCAACAATTATGTAAAAAACGATATTTATTGACTGATTGATTAGCTGATTGAATGAATGAATGAAAGAAAGAAAGAAAAAAAGAATGCATATTTTGGGTATTTCTTCCATTGACTCTTGTCACATAAATTCACTAAAAAGGTTTTGAGCATCTGGATTTATAATTTTTTTTCTCAAGAATTGACAACAAACATGTTAAACACTATTTATTTATTAAACTGTTCATTTACAAGAATAGAGTTTAAAATTTTTGTCATTGCTCAAGAAAAAATCTATAAATCCAGTTTCATGTTTGGGTTTTATTAAAATTCTAAAAATATCTTTTTTTAAAACAATGCAATTTGCCGAAAGAGTATAGAGTAATAAAGGTGTCAAAAGAAATACCATTCTTTTGAAACAACATTTGTTAAACTTTGCCTCAATTTTTACATCATATCTTTCAAACTGATAGATAAATGTATGATTTAACTAAATAGTGCTCATTTATTAAAATGAATAAAGAATTATATTAAATAGATCTTAATAATTATTTCTTGAATTTTCCAATTATGATACAGTGACAGTACCTATAAAACATTTATTGATCCAAAACACCAAACTGATGATATATAAGTCTCTCTCTCTCTCTCTCTCTCTCTCTCTCTCTCTCTCTCTCTCTCTCTCTCTCTCTCTCTCTCATTCACATTTAATATTACAGTCTTATAGAGTTAAGCAAGATACCAGTGCAGTTATTTTACAGTGTCTGAATAAACAAGAACCCACTCAGTCTAGCATAGAAGACATGGGACATATTTTTGAGTCTATTTTTTTTTTTTTCTATCCATTATGGTATATTGATTCAAAACCCCAAACTGATGATATATAAGTCTCTCTCCCTTATTTACATTTAATATTACAGTTAAGCAAGATACCAGTACAGTTAGTTTACAGTGTCTGAATAAACAAGAACCTACTTAGTCTTACATATAAGCAAACGTGGGAGGTACTTGGGAGTCTTTTTTTCTCTATCCAATATGGTCTATTATTTGATACAAGTAAATAATTAAAAATTATTTAATTATTTATTTTTAAAATATTTTATTTACATATTTCTTTGCATTAATTCTTACTTGACAGTAAGATAGATCTGATAGTATATAAAAGACAATATCTTTTGTGTCTGTTCATTAGTTTCAAGATATAATCTAATAGATTGTTGTCAATTTGCAAAATGTAGTTTCATATGTTTTGTTTTTATTAAAATTATAAAAATAGCTTTTTTAAAATAATTAATAAATTGCTGAGATGATTTTTTTTTTTTTGCAAGTATGTTAAACTTTGCCTCAATGCTTATCTAAACAATTTATTTCCCAATGAATAAATCTTAAAATTCTTCTCTAATCAAAAAACAGAGAGCACACAAATATCAAACAGTTTTTGCACTTAAATTTGTTCTCGTTTTTATGATGATAAATTTTTACAATCATTCTTTTTAACATAAAAATATTAAGGTGAAATTCCCTGAAATGTAAAATTTAAGTAAATATTTTTTTGCATTTTAAAAGCTGACATTCATATCTAAACTACGTAGGATAGATTTTTACTTAATTCTCATGATTTGAAAATAAGAACAAAATTATAAAAAATTGTCATACAGGCAATTCTGGGGACAAATGTAGAGATAATAGTTTTGAAAATAGCAACAGACATGGAACTGCTAAGAAAATAATCCTTCTTAAATTACAATAAAACTAATTGAAAAAGTCGACATATCTATATTTCTTAGGAAGCAAATCTTTTTTGGCAGCGTTTAAAAGAAAAAATATATTATTAAATACAGAAAGAAATTAAAATTAATAAAAACAATGCATTTTTAATTTGGTAGCAAAGTTAATTTACTATATTAACATTTTTTAAGTTGAATGCATTTTTCTTCCAAAATAAAATGCATTTGTGTCTAAATCTGAGAAAATCAATGAGACAGATCCAAGCAGAAAAAAATATTATTTTTCTTACGATATCTATTGTTTAAAAGAACTGTAAAGTATTAAGAAGTTTATTTGCTACTTACTGCCAATATGCTTTTTTATATTGGCTTATTAATGAGAGTTCTTCTGGCAAAAGAGATAAGAAAATGATGTTAGTTTTCACTTTTGTCTGATTATTCAAGGAAATTTAATAAGGCGAAAACTGTTGTGTTAATATAATGAGTCTTTCATTAAACAATTTAACCTGACTTATCCAACTATATCTATTTTCTAGAGTAGAAAATAAGGCATCTCCTACAAAGCCACACATTTTGAACTCTGTCAGGGATGGAAAGTAAGTAAGGATTGGGCAGCTCCAGCAGATATGGCAGGAAATACTCCATTTTTGGTCTGATCTGACTTTTGTAAACATAAAGCAAGACAAGAGGAATCAGGTACTTTCTGTCAAGGCAGGAGAAATCGGAAATTTTCCTTGTATCAGAAACATCCATCATATACTTGTAACTGATAGTGGAGTGGTTTCCCATTGCCTTCTCCCCAGTGATTTATGGAGACACCACCTCTAGTTAGCTGGCCGTTGACTCAGAGAGAGTTCTTCCACTCTTTATTAGGTCTTGTTTTTCAACCTACTGGCTCGCTGCCTCACTCAGACGAGGGGTGGTCGGTTTAGTTGCTGGCATTTCGACTGTGGAGTACTTACCATACGTTATATACATACATATATATTTTACCCTGCCCTGAATAAAAAAAATTTTTTTTTTTTTTTGCTTAGAGAGGATGCAAACAAGGAGAAAGCTTATGTTTAACATAAGGAAGAGACAGATGAAATTTCTGGGACACGTGATGAGAAAGGAGGGCCTGGAGAATCTGATACTCACAGGACGAATAGAGGGAAAAAGAGATAGGGGAAAGCAGCGCATGACATACGTGGCGGGCTTGGGCAGGTGGATGGTGGGGCATGGTTTGGGGGAGTCGGTAGAAATACAAAACCTGTTGAGAACCACAAGGGATAGGGAGAAGTGGAGGGCCATGACTGCCTACGTCCTAAAAGGAAACTGAGTCAAAGTTGCTCATATGTGATGAGTAAAAGACTTACTGGTAAAAGAGGGGCTCAGAAAAGGGCTGCTCCGAGATAAGCTGACACACCTTCTCCCATTGGACTTAGCATTTCTGTATGATTTAACTGCTAGGGAGATGCAGTCAGGAAACTAAGATTGGTGGGTCATGCTTCTAACTGGGTGTACATCAGTACTTTTGTTTGTTTGTTTAACGGCACATCAACTCCTTATGGGTCATTTAATGCCAAAATTTAATTTTCTTGGGAGCTTTGAAGTAAAAAAAAATGTTATGTTATTCTGCTTTCACAATTGAACACATGGTAGATGATACTCATCTTGTGTGCATATTACAAGGTGATATGTGTGTTTTATGCTGTAGTTCTGTTGAAGTTATATTCTGGAATACAGTTTGATTTCTTTAAGAAATTGTAGGATATTATCTGAATTAATATCATGAAAGGGGTCTTTCATGTTAATCGTTTCATTATTTGACTTTGTTTGGTGGCATATCAACCACTATGTGTTATTTAATGATGAAATTTAAATATTTTTCTACATAACTTTATGTTTTCAACAACAGATATTTTGTAAATGATTTTATACTTTCAGAGTAAAGGTATGTTTTTCAGATATATATCTAAAAAAAAGATCATAAAATATATTCATGGTAATTTTACTATAAAAATGTACTGTTGATTTTTGTTTGGAGGTTCACTATTTTCCCATAGCTGGAAACCCTAACAGTTGCTACCACCTCGGGTCAGGGTGGATCTGAAGACAACAGCAATTAAGAGGTGGTTGCACACTCTTCAAAATCTCTAATCTCTCGATCAGAGGCCTTGCTGCTGGATGTAGTTTATCATCATACCCAGGATGAAATATCTTTGTAATTCTTATATAAATGCTTCTTAAATAGCCTTGACAGATCAAGATTTTCATATGGATATCATGCATGGTTCCAAACTCATTCAGAAATATCTAAACTGTCAGCTGTATAAAACTGCTTTCTCAGATCAATGGTTAAAAATGGTGAATGAAACTGTAGGTTTTACCAAGGACCATCCTTCTCAAATTTTGTGGGCTGGCACTACAGAATCACAAAGAACTGTACCAAATAACAGAAACCTTATTACTTGAGGACTTTCAACAACAGCAACAACTAAAATGGATAGAACACGTAACTCAAAAAGAAAACAATTACATAAACAAGATCATTGATGTTCCACCCTATTTCAGAGAAAAGGTTAGGAAGGAAACTCCCACCAATACTGGCAAGAGCAATAATAGTTATTGAACTTGAGAAACCTGTTTTCCTGAAAAACTGTTGTGAGAAAAATTTTATGAATTTTAACCAAAGTGTAGAACTGGCTGCTCAGTCAGTGAATATTGAATGTTTCCTTATAAGGAAAATATTATCTGAAATGGAAAATCTAAACAATTTCCCCACTCTGAGGATTCCTTTGCTTAAAAATCTCTTTTCACCTGCAAATGAACTTCTGAAAAAAAATAAAAACAATATGAAAATATACATTTCAAAGCTCCTTCTGTTGGTCAAAATAGTAAACCTAGCAAGAGAAAACTGAAAATTATTATTTACACTATTTACATTGTTTGGACTGTTGTCCTCATCTTCGTTGTCATATTCATGACATTTTGGCTGTTGTACACTCCGGCCTTCTTCAGGATCTGTCTATATTTCTGAGATGAGGTTTTGTAATTATTTACATTATTTGTACCCTTGTCCTCATCTTTACTGCCATATTCACAAGGCTTCAGCTGTTGTATGCTCCGACCTTCTTCAGGTGATATTTCTTGGAATTTTGAACTGAACCCTTTATTTAGTCCATGGAGGGGAGGGGGGTATACTGTTCTAATTCCATGTGCCATGCCTTGAGATACTAATAAACTCAATAGGAAATTAGGTACAAACCTTCTTATACACACATCTACAATGAATGCACATGCATGTGTATGAGCAGATACAAGCCTTTATTATGAACTCAAACTATTCAATATATCTGCTTGCTAGCAGAAAACTTATATTATTTCCATACTAAACATTTTTTATTTCTTGATTTTTACTATGGGCACAGTACACTCATCAAAGCACCCTCTCCATCAACACTAACCCCACACATCTACTCCTGTTCCTAACATCTTTCTTAACATCCGTTTTTCAACTGGAAAAAAAGTTTCTTTTCCCCATTTTACCAAAGAAACACATCCTTCATAAAATGAAAGCAAAACCATCAACAATGAGAAAATCCATATCTGCATACATATATATATATATATATATATATATATATATATACACACACACACACACACACACACACATCTGAATAAACACAAATATTACTCTTCATTCACAAACTTTATATAGAAATATCCATTATAAATATACACTTGCACTTATTGGTATACACCCATATATACATGTGCATACACCAACGTCACAGTCAGGCATGTCTCTATCTACTCCCTATTACTCAACTTCCTAATAGTTTCCCCGCCAAAAACCCGCACGCCAACTCAAACAGCGCGGAAGAAAAAAACTTTACAAGGAGGAGATGATGGACCCAGCTGGCCGGCAATAAAGAGATCGAAAAATGTGAGGACAAGGTAAAAGAAATAACATTCAGTTCCAAACTCCTACAGTCACCCAGCCACTTCAGTCTTTGACAGCCTCCAACCCCAGTACATTGTTTTCCTCGCCAACAACAATAAACCTGACAATCATAAATTCCTTAAGTTATAAACACCGCCGGGGAAATTACTGTCTCTCTTTCTCTCCGCATCGCATGGTAACTTATGGATGTATTTATGGTCACAGGCTACGCGCAATATCTTTTAGAGGCCTACATATGGATTTTCAGCACTTTTTGCCTCTCTTATACAAATTTTATACCCCAACCAAGACCGTATCCCATTCTCTTTTGCACCTATGAAACTTACTTGGGCTACCTCTCTTCAACTAAAAAGTTTAAACATTTAAAAATAAAATTCAATAAGAAATAATTGATGAAGTAAAAATTAAAGTAATTTAAAATGGAAATAAAGATATGCAAAAAAACTTGAGACATTTTAAAAATTAATCAAAGACATAGAAGAAAAAATAATGGCCATTAAAAACCGACACAGGCAGGAAATAAAAAAATGATTCAACAAATGTAAATCATCGACAAAAACAAAAAACATAGGCAGAGAATGAAATAAAATAAACAGGTAAAAAACAGAAATAAATGTAAGTGATAAATGAAATCCTAAAAGTAGAAAATATTTCCCTTCAGTTAAGATGAGTTCTATTTTTTTTAATTTTTTTTTTTTTGTCTTGTGGAATCTTCCACAACAACCAGTTTACCCTGCTAGGAAATGCACTCTTCCTATTGTGGTAACCACCAACATCATGCTTTCATAGAAAATAATTAACAAGCATTTATTGGTTAATCGCCTTCAATCTAGCTTGCTGATTGGTCAGTTTCGACCAATCAAATCACTCCCATGCGACAAATCTATTTTAGCGCCAACTCAGTTTGATCCTGTCACGTGATACAACAAAATTATAAAAAAAAAACACGAGTGTTTCTCTCTCTCTTCAACTTCTCTCTCTCATCAACTTCTCTCTCTCATCATGCTCCCTCTTGGTTCTCACTCATGCATCTCAACACTGCTACCAAAATGTGACTCTAAAAGAACTCCCATCTTGACTAATGCAGTCAGACGTAAAAGAACTGTACATCAATTCATACAAGTACAATCTTCTAAACTACATTTTCTAATCAATCAAATCGCTATGAGCTTAGGTACAAATATTACCTGGTCTAAGAGTCACAACTCTGTCTAACCCTTTCAGTTCACATGCATGTACATCAAATACTTAATAAATTCAATTGTTATGTTTTCAACCCTACGTTCTGTTTTGTATTTTATACCATGCGCTATTTTCCGTCAAATATCAATTGCATTGTGACCACCACATTGGATAGCGACCTCCAGCATAATGGCATGATCTTTTCCACACCTTTCCTAGACAAAATAAAATAATTGTGGTGGGACCCGCAACATTGCATGTCCCACAACACATTTGGAAACTTCACCGTTTAGGGGCCCGCTACAGTCTGTGTAAAAAGTAAAAGATTAAAATATCGGGAGAGTAAAGTCGTTTTCCCCTCAACTTCTAAAATGCGATTCTTCATATTCACAGAATAACAGGTACCAAAGGAATTATTATTACAACCAAAATATCAGTATTAAAGTCTCAAAGTTTAAGATAACATGAAAAAGGGTGAAAAAACTTGCGGTAAATCTGGCTGGATAGTAACAAATTGTAATATTAGTTTCTTGAGCACACTGTACTGATACTGGTACAGATAAAACCTCAACTGCTGACTCCACCTGCAAGGGGCAGACAAAATAAATAAAATGACCGCTGACCAGGAATTTTTAGAAACTATCTTGGCTTTCTACCGTTTTAATGTTCAATATTGATTTGATTATTTCCTTATTTTGCTACCAATTTTCTTAATACTTAATATTCCTAACCATTTTCCCTACCTTTTCAGTGCATCCTCTCTCTCTGATAACATGATCTTGGTCCATTTCTAGGGTTAGTGCCAGTCAGTTCAAGATCTGACTGATAGAGATACGGTTGGTATATATATATATATATATATATATATATATATATATATATATATAAAAGATATATTGATTGTCTGTTTTGTGTCTGTCTGCCACTCTATACAAACGCCCGTCAGATCTCAGATATCAAATATAGCCAGTACACACACCTAACTAGAAACTTATTTGCAAATTATCACACAGATTTTGTCCAGTGCAAACCGGCTGATGAACGGAGGGGGTGTGGAATAATGGCAGCAAACAGACGGATGGGAAAACGGGTTTGGAAGCTGTCAGAATGTTACGGACACATGTACGATACATAAATAATTGCCTGTGGCCAGAAATTCATGTAGATTTGGAGGAAGTGGGGTAGGGACTAAGAAGTACAGAGGATGAAGGGAGATAACTCAGGCTTAGCTTATGCGACTCAAGGGTCAGTACAGGTGGCAGTTCTTCAGTGGCTGCATTCTCCATAGTTTGGGAGTCCGGCACAGAAATGCTATAAATATGCACACGCAAAGATATTTTTACGTAAGCAAAACTAAAACATTGATGAGCGCGCTGTTGCAATCTATTCACCTGTGAATATAATCTGTAAAAATACACAAGAAAATATATCACTTCTTTTTATAGGCAATAAACACCGAGATCTGGATAAAAATATAGAAGAGGACATGTGAAATTAATTTTAGGATGTAACACACACACAAATAAGAAAAGAGATGAAAGTAGAAAGAAGGAGTTAGATAATACATATGCATACATGACAGACATACAAATACATGCACCCATGTGTGTATGGTAATGGTAATTTTTAGACATAAGGAAACATTCCGTATTCACTGACCAAACAGCCAGTGTACCTATTGGCTAAAATTTATAAAATCTTTCTCACAAAACATTATTTTTTTGGAAAACAGTATTCTCAAGTCCAGTTATCACACTTTCCAGTATTGATGGGACTTTCCTTCCTAATCTTATGTTTAAGGTAGTGTGTAAATCAACATCTTGGTTGTCATTACTTTCTCTTTGAGTTCCATTTAAGCTATATGCCAATATCTCTATGTGTGTGTGTGTGCACAGATGTGTGTGTGGCTATGTATGAAGGGGTGCTGAAAAGTTAAAGGCATAACAAAAAAGCCTTAAAAAAAGAAAATCTGGTATTTATTGCTATAGGTCAGATTTTGAAAAATGAGTCTTGTCAAAATTGTTTCAGAACTCTATATATATATATATATATATATGTATATATAAAGAACTCCTTATATATGTGTATATATATATATATATATATATATATATATATATATATATGTGTGTGTGTGTGTGTGTGTATTTAGGCATCAATCCTTCTTTCATGCACTTTTCACTGAATACGACAGACAAGGTGCTTTGATTTAGTTTTTTTATACGATTTCTCATTTGATCTAATATTATTTTTTCTTTTCAGATGGACACAATATCTTGGCCATGTTTTAAAAATGAAAACATTATATAAGTACATACATACAACAACCTATTTCTTGTTAACAGTTAATATATTTCAACCTTGAAAATGGCTAAATGTATAGCTGAAAGCGCTCGGATAAAAAGAACAATATAAAACAGACTGTCACATCTGGGTGTTGACTTCAGTGTCCAATATTTTTATGAAATTTTTTTCTTAAAAATATTCAGTCTGAAAAGATGGATATAACAATATTCATGAAATAAATTATAACCGATATGGATTTTAAAGGTGTTTTCTTAATTTATCATTATATATATATATATATATATATATAATCAGATGATTAAAATGGATGGATTAAAATTCCACTGTTCATAGCATTTACTTTTTTAAAAAAATGGTCAATACAAGGTAGAGCAATATCTTATTATTTTTATCATAAGAGATTATAATAAAAACATGCCGAAATCATTACACAAAAGCTTTCAAGTTTCAATACTTTGATTGTACTTCTTCAGGTGATGGTAATTAAATGTAATTTAATCACGAGTTACTTAGCATTGCCTGAAGATGTACAATCAAATTATTGAAACATGAAAGCTTTTGTGTAACTATTTTAATATGTTTTTATTATAATCTCTTATTATATATATATATATATATATATATATATAGGTGTGTAATTTTTTTTTTTTTATCAATTTAAGTTATTTCTAGTGGATACCCATATTTGAGTAGATGCTTCATTTATTTTGAACAATATTTTATTTTAACTGCCAGCTTGAATATTCTTAATAAAGAAATAATTAAAAATGTTAATAAAGAAAAATGTACCCTTGAAACTGTCATTAGATCCGATGTACCTTAATCAACTCAGCTACGAAGAGTGTCGTAATTATGCAAGGCTTTATACTGTCTTCAAGCACATCTTTCTTATTCAGATTCCCGAATGTTCGTAACTGCTCAATTTCATATACGAAAGATAAACAGATCAATTGCTAAAAAAATAATGGATCTTTACTAATCTGATAACTTAATTGTGATTCTCTTGATTTGTTGTAGGAAATAAATGTTTGGCTATGGACTTATTGTAATGACTACATCTCTCACTATGTCAAACTTCTATGCTAATCGTTTCTTCTCTTGCATTTCTTCTTTGTGTAACTCTCGTCTAGTCTCTTGTTTTCCTGTCAGCTACGATCTTCAAAAATTTAAATGCAACATCAATCATCATCTTCTGACTCTGTGAATCCTGATCTTTTAAGACGCTCTCTCCCCTCGATGTTTTCTTAGTAACCCCTTACTCAATCAATATGTGTTACTTTCTGTGACATATACTGAGGAAGGAGGGCCTGAAAAATTCGACACTCACAGGACATATAGAAGGCAAAAAGAAGAGGAGGGGGGAGCAGAGTACCTACCGAGCAATTTCTGGTAAATGGATGGCAGAACAGGGTGTGGTAAAAAGAAAACAATTAATAAGGGCTGCATGGGATAGGAGGTTGTGAAGAGTCAAGATTGCTCAAGCCCTGAAGGGATATGGCACATAGAAGAATATATACATATTTTTGGTTCTCACCAGTCGAGATGCAGTCACATGGAAACAAGAATGCATCTTTGTAATGAGCAAGTTGCAATATATATATATATATATATATATATATATATATATATATGGATACATTTACATGCATACAGTTACATATACATATATGTACATGCATGCACACACATATATATGCACATGTCCATGCATACACACACACATGTATATACATACGTGTATAGGCACACACATATCTAGATACATACACACATATATAGGCATACGCATATATGTATATACATATACAGACACACACACATGTATATACATATACACAATTACATACAAATATATGTATATACATAAACAAATATATATATGCATACACACATATATACATATGTGCACATGCATACACATATGTACAGACATACACACATATATATATTAACATATATATACATATACACACACATATATTAGCATATATATATATATATATATATATATATATAATACACACACCTATATATGTACATACATTCAAAAATATAGGTATAAAAATATACAAACGTACACACATATGTGTGTATATATATATACATACATATATATATTATAGGCAGCTGAACATGTGAAGCAAAATCTGAAGCTGACCACTCGTCTACTGGTCTCTGGTTCATTGCCATATAAAAGGTTATAAAATGTCTGTACACAAGTCCATCAAACCACAACGTTCCAAGTACAAGATCAATACTTGCCCAACTTTTCAACCATTGATACATTTTATTCTCTACATCCGACAAACAATCACTAAAAAGAAAAATAGAAATGGAAAAAATATCGAAAACAACAACAACAACCAAATAACCCAGCAGAACAAATAATAAAACCTGGACAAACAAATCTTGTATATTTTTAGTTCTTAAAATGCAATGGTTCTTGACCCCTCAGCTTTTACTTCTGATACATTTCTCTACTTAAAATGCTAAATGCAATGTTAGAGACTGTGGAAAAAAGTAGGGATGTTGAAAAATACTACTAAACTGTAGTTTAAAAATAGTTTTTTAAAAAAACAAAAAACATTCATCAGAAAGATGAAATAGAATAAAAATAGAAAGCTTATTTTAGCCACTATTCTATTAAGTCTTCGTGAATATGTTAGATTGTCATAGTTTTATGCTTGCTGCCAAGAATTATAAACTATGAGTGGCACCAAAGAGTAGGCAAACTTGAAAACAGCCAATGTTCAAAGGTAGAAATGGTTTAATGTATTGTTACTCACTTGGAAAATTAGTTCATCTTTTATTTTTTTTTTTAATTTAGACCTTATAAATAAATATATATTTCCTATTATAAATTCTAAATTTCTTTGTATATTTGTTTAATTTAAATCACCTTGTTTTTTAGCACACAATATATTTAAAATACAGTGTTTCTTAGTAATATATCACGGTCGTTTTTTTTCAGTGTACAGGACACACTAAAAATATATTTTTTAGTCTTCGAGATACACATAAAATAAACTTCTTCTCAGTAAAAAATACCACACAAGATACATTAAAAAGCAAAAACCATCTTCTCAGGATCTTAATGTTTTTAATTTGACGATTATAAACTCTTTAATATTCCCTACTGAAATGGAATGTCTTAAACAACCAGGATGTCTGAACCACCAAATTATATTTTTTATGACTACTTAATATTAGCTGAAAGCATTATTTTTTTATATTTTATTTTATTTTTTTACTAAATTCCAGTAAAAGCCACTCAGGGTAGAGGGTTGCATTCAAAATGATAATGATGAATGAGGCGGTGATAAAACTGAAAGAAAAAGGTGGTAAAAAGTGAATGATTGATTCTTTCATTTTTTATGGCTTATCAACCTTTTGCAATAGTTAAAGTTGGAAAATATTTCTTTTAGAGTGAAAGCATTTTTTATTTTTTTTGGAGATAATAATGATTCAGGGATATGAGCCTTACTAATTAACCCATAGCTGGGGGGAGAGAAGAGGTGGATTCATGCATTTCCCATTTTCCAGTTCGGTTCATTATATTCACTTACGTACAAATACATACGTAAGTGAATATAATGAACCCAACTGGAACTGGAACTTAGCTCTCCAATTAATAATTCTAAGCCATTACACCACATGCACATCCAAGCTTATAGCACCTGGTATTCCCAAGCAGTCACCCAACTAGGTACTGACCAGTATACACATTGCTTAACTGCAGGAATACATATGGGAACCAATGTTTCAATATGTTGCTGCTATAAGCTAGAAAGTGACAATAAGGAGGATACATAATAACTGACCATTGACTTGAAGAGGTCAAGATTGAAATCTTCAAGGAAACACT
>OZ038498.1:32014081-32039081 GCA_964036315.1 Acanthosepion esculentum
TATTTAATTAGAATCAGTCAATAAATTCTGTCCACTTGTTGCTATTAAAGCTGAATTATGTCTCTTTTGTACAATAAAGTTAGCTTTTGCAGGACTTGATTCTCTGCCTTTTTTGTACTACATTTTCTCATTTGTTGAACAGGACATTGTTATAGGCAATCTAATTTGTTTTCCCATCAATACAGGGGGACTTTGCATTCTACTAACATATGGAATATTTCTATAACTCAGTAATAATCTTGGTAAGTAACTATCTATGTTGTCTCTTGATGAGGAAAATGCCTTCAACCCCATTTTCACTGCCTGCACCATTCTTTCTGCAATTTCATTTGATTGCAGGTGGTATGGTGGTGTTTTATAAGGGAGGCATCCATTTTGTTTTAATGACAAACACAAAGTTTCATCATAAAATTCTGGTGCAGTGTCAGGAATTAATGTTTTTTGCACCCCATTTCTGGAAAATATAACTCACAATATTTCCTTTACTGTGGCTGCCTTCCTTTCCTAACCATTTAGAGTGAGTCAACCAAAATGAAACATAGTCCTATGCCTTTAACATACACATGATCCATATGAACACAGGCCCATGCCTCTTTTTCCGTAGACGATGAATGTATCTTGGTTTGGCAAAAGTTTATTTCCCTACATTTTGGGCATTTTTGTATGTATTTACCTACATTACACAAAAACTCAGGCCACCACACTTCCAATGTTAGTCATCTCCACAATGAACACCATTGAGTACACTTTTTATTACATCTTTTCTTAATCTCTCTGTTAGCATTAAAACATCTCTATTGCATATAAGACCCTTAAAAATAGTTAACCCGTTCCTTATCTCTTTATAGGGTCTCTCTAGAACAATTACTCCATCTGTTCCTTTTTATTCTACATGCAATCTTGCTTAATACCAGATCGTGGAAAGATTCAAATGCAAGACAATCTAAGTTTCAATCCAGTGCAATATTTTTATCTTCTCAATTGTTTGATCTTTCTAATGGTTCACTGCTGAAATTTCGTCTTGAAAGAGCATCTAATTGTGGAATAATGTTTCCTTTCACATGTTCAATGACAAAGTCAAAGACAATGAGCTTTAGGGTCCATCTTAAAATTCTAGAAGATATAACTTCAGGTAACTCCTTCCTGGGGTTAAAAATAAACTCTAGAGGTTTATGGCCAGATTTAAGAAAAATCTTCCTGCTTAAAAGAAAAGTTGGTGAGCTCTGTCCCTGCTCGATATGATACCTAAGGCTTCTTTTTCAAAAGCTGAATGGTTAGCCTCAGTTGACGTTAAACTTCTCGAAAGGTACTTTACAGGATGATCTTGAAACAAAATCACTAATACGGCATGCTCACTTGTGTCTGTAGTTAAAGTCACTGCATTTTAGGGTCAAAAATTTGTACAACAGTTTTTTTAATAAGTTTTTTTTTTTAATTTTTAAATGCTGTATCTTGCCATTTAAATTTGTTGTTCGTTTTTTTGTAACTCCACAATGGGTTCTATCAATTCACTATACTATGGCAAATATCTGCTGTAAAATTGGATAACCTTAAAAAAAGTTTCCAACTCTTTTTTTATTTGTAGGTGTCGATACCTCTACTATTTTCTTTATCAAATTTAAATCTGGTGAAATTCCTTCTTTGAAGATCTGGCATCCCAGATATGTTATTGTGTCGCAATTTAACACACATTTATCCTTCTTTATGGTTAGCCCATCATTTTTTAATTTATTTAAAACATAATCCATTTTTCGTTTTAGCTCTTATCTACTGGTAGCACTAATACATACAGTGTTGTTCAATAAAAGTGACTCAACTGATTTTTTTTTACTGAAAGTATTTTTTGTCTATTGTTTTTGAGGTTTAAAATAATTTTTAATCTTACTAATATAAAGACCCCCTTCCCGACCACCTAGGAAAAATGTTTATTCACCCTAAGGTATTCTATTGATAATTATAAATTTGGATATAAATGAGATTCAGGAAAAAACTCTGTACAAAAAAGTGACTCAGATATTGCGTTCTAATGATTAAACTGGTAAATTTAAAGAGGTACAAACATGTATCAGAACCACTTAACACATCTATTATTGCCCTCTCAAAAGCAGGCAAGTCTATGATAGAAATTGCAGAAATTGCTATAACCTCGCAATCAACTGTCTCTCGAGTGCTTAGGACACATAATGATGCCACTCCTGCTCCAAGGAAGGAAACAAGTGGACGAAAGAAAAAGAATGATGATAAAAATGACAGGGTAATCAAGAGAGAAGTTGTGAAGAATAGGACTATAACTAGCCAAGAAATTGCAGCCAGTCTAAGCGAAGAGCAAGGTGTTAGTCTTGCCTCTTCAACAGTCTGTCGGTGGCTGTTAGAACAAGGCTACAAATCTTGTACATGAAGGTTTAAGCCGCTAATAAGCAAAGCCAACAAAGCCAAGAGACTTGAATGGGATCACTATTACAAAAATTTCACCGTAGAAGACTGGAAGAATGTTCTCTTCTCCAATGAAACAAAAGTTGAGCTAAATTCAAAGGATAAGGTGAGTCACTTTTATTGAACAGCACTGTATATCGTATTCATAGATGATCATGTTCTTAACATTCACCAGTTACTACATTTTCAATGGCTCTTTGAAAAATAGCACTTGCTGTTTTTACACCATAAAGCATACATTTCCATCTGAGTAAGCCTATTGGAGAGTTAATCATAGTAGTGATTTTCCGAGTGTAGCTTAGATGTGGCACAAGGCCAAAAGTAGGGGGCACCTATTGAGGATCAAACTCACTAGTCAGTCATAATTGATCTAGCAAGACAAGCTTGCTGACCATTACACCACCTCAAGGTGCCCAAACATTCTAAGCATAACTTAGATGTGGCGCAAAGCCGAAAGCATGGGGCACCCAGTGAGGATTGAACTCACTACTTAGTTGTAATTGTTCTAGCAAGACAAGCTTGCTAACCATTACACCACATCAAGGTGCCCAAACTTAGATGTGGTGCAAAGCCAAAAGCATGGGGTGCCCAGTGAGGATTGAGCTCACTACTCAGTCGTAATTGTTCTAGTGAGACTAGCTTGCTAACCATTACACCACATTGAAGTGCCCAATCATAGTAACCTATTTAAATTTTTCATCATTTTGTATCTGGCAGATTTGAGGTCAATTTTAGCAAAGTATTTCCAACAACTCCTGAATGGCAGTTTCAATATTAGGTTTAAGGAATGAATCTGAGCATATCTTGTGGCTTACTCCTATTTTGTAATCCCCACATATCTTTAATCCTCATCTGGCTTTTGTAAAACAATAATGGGTGAGGCCCAGTTACTACTACCAGGGGGAACAAGCTCTAAAATTCCTTGCTCCACCATTGTTTTTAGTTTTGCACCTACTGAAGGTAGCATGTGAATAGGCAGTCTGTGAGAATCAAAGCAAGAAGATTGGCTATTTTCTTTTAACTGAATGTTTGCGTTATTTACTGTTGTGACCAAGTAAATGGTTAAGAAATAACTAAACAAGAGGTTGCAGATAAATTGTGTATTGAACAGAAGATTATTACACAACTTGGAAGTGTGTGTTGGTTGACCAGCATTCAATCTGTACTACTGTTCCCCCGAGGCTTATTATGCTACTATTTTGATAGTAAGTGGAAGAGTCCACAATAGGCTCATTAGAGGGAGCACACCACAACATATACTTTTAAAATCCCTGTGTTATTACTTTCTAACTTCACACTGTTAATTAATTTGGTTGTATCCACTTTCAAGACATCTATTTCCACGAGTCCAGGATGTTTTTACATTTCACTACCATGATAGGAATAATTTTGTGTCTGTCTCAAAAGTTCTTCAAAACAACTTAAGAAAGATATGAGAGAGCCAGTGATCTGTCTTAGTTTAAGCCAACGTTTCTTTCATTTGGGTTTGCCCATTCGTTCCCAGAAATTTATTGGGGTTAGAGTGACATCACTTCCGGTATGTACTTACATAGGAAAAGTTATCCAATTATTTATTTTTTCTTTGGCCCTTTTCTCTTTATGTCTTTGCATCATAAATACAAATATATTTTCCTGAGGGGGGGTTAAATTTTCTACCCTTTCTATTTTCCTTTTATACTTGCACACAAACTGGAATGGTTTTTCTTTTCACAATTCCAGCATATTTGTCCTAAAGCTGGACATTTTTTCTTGTCCTGTTCATGCTTTTTATCACATATCAAAAGGTAATTCAATATGCTGTATTCTTTGGCATTACTCTTGCATGTACAGAATTTTGCAATTAACTCGAATTGTTGCAGAAACTCTATAGATGCATCCAAGGAGGTTTTAATCAGTTGTAACTGTTCTAAAATTGTGTGTTCGTATGAAGCATCACAGATACCTTCAATTAATCTCAACTGTATCAATTCTTCTTTGATGGCCATTTCTCTAGTGCCAAGTTTTTCAAACTCCCCTTATCTGGAAAAAAAAAGCTTGTGTATATACTGTATTATTTATTCATTTGGCCCTTGTTTGTTGGCAAGAAACTCTGTCATTTTTGCAATAACCAACTTCTTTTTCAGCTGCATATTTCTCTTTATAAAGTTCAAGATTTGTGAATACGTCAAATCCTCCAATTCTCTGGAATACACCATGAGAGAAATCTTTCTGATAGCCTCACATCCTGCCAAAGCCAAAAAGACATCTGTAATCTCATTCTACCCTTTTGCAAATTTGTGGTCTTTTAACTTCTTGGTGCAAGCCGGGGCAGCAAAACAACAAAGCCATGTTTCTTCAAAGTCCATCTGAGAGATCCTGTCGACAATGCCATATTGTTGTGATGTCTTCTAGTCTGTGGCGTAGAAGTTCTGACTCTTACTGACTGACGACTGATTTATTAGCAGTCTCTTGACTCTATGCAAAATAGGGCAAGTCCATTTTACCTACCCCACTACAGTTTTCAAGAAAATAAAAATATCATTATTTTTAGATTTTCTGTCTTAAAAGTCACAACAAAAGCAGCTACTAACATATCACTTAAAATATTCTTTTCTATAAACATTATGATGTTTGTTTATGAAATATTCGTGCACAGAATAGAAAAACTTAAATCAAATACTACTCAAATCCTATGCTAATGTGGCTACTTGCCATATTTATAAATAGGAGCAGTCCATTATCACAGTAGTAGGGAAGAGCAGGAAGTGTGCTGAGTCCGACTCCACAACAAGCATGCAATAGGTATCACCTTGGACTCATGAAATTTTTACAGAGAAGAGCAAGCATTTCATGAAGAAATCCCAATGTCAAAATGTATTTTTCTGTCATTTTCCATTCCATTAAAGCTAACTGATAAGCAAGAGTGTCACAGCAATTCACTTGAATGACTGTCTTCTGACTTAGTGTCAACATTCATTATTTATTTAGTACAAAGTGAATGCAATGAAACATTTAGTAGAATCATATTGCTTAGTAGAGACACTTAGAAACTTCAGGTTTGCTAAATAATTCCAAGAAAAATAGAAACAAATACTGAAATAAATACATAGATGTCATTTTAAATCTCTCTTAATATATAGAATTGGGTAAATCTATTAGGTTGGTGCAAAAATAATGTCGTTTTTGACATGATCTTGAACGTCAAAAAACAACATTATTTTTGCACCAACCTAATATATGTTATTCCTTCTATACTAATGATTGAATTTCCCCACCAATTTTCCATATGCAATCATCGGAAGACACCAAACATTATATAAACATAAATATTTAGGCCGAAAAATATAGGCAAGTCATAAGTAATTTCAGTTAGATCTTTGATTGATTTAATTTGATTTTGACGGCTTATCAACCATTTGCCAATTATTTAAAGCCAGAAAATATTTTTAGATTGTAAGAATTTTTTGGAGATAATAATGATTGACTGATACAAGACTTATTAATTAACCCACAGCCTGTGAGGGAGAAGAGGTGGATTCATGCCTTTCCCAAGGCTTTTTGCATATAAGTGAATGTAACAAACCCAACTGGCTCCCTGATTTCCAATTCTGAGCCATTATCCATTACACACTCGCACACACACAAGTTTACAGCTCCTGGCATTTCCAAATGGCCACTCATGTAGACACTGACCAGTCTTGACATTTTACATATATTCTACATCATCACTTGATAAGACACCAGAAGTTTTGAAACAAAATGGCTATTTTTTGTAGTGATTTTATAACATATTTATGTTATAATTTTCGAATAAATAATTATATATATATATATATATATATATATATATATATATATATATATATATATTCTGTTTATACATTATATTTAGAGATACAATTTAAGTAAATGCTCTGTTTTTATTTAAACATTATTAATTACATTTATTGGCCTGAATGTCTGAGAAATTTTGTACAAAATATGCATTCTCTGACAGAAATCAAACCTGTATTCCTATAGACTTTGCTAACCAGACACTTCTTTGTAGCTAAATGGTATAGCATGTCAGATTAAATGACAGTTTCCATTTCAGAATACAGGTTCAATCCCTGTCAGAGAACACATATTTTCTACAAAATTTCTCAAACATTCAGGCCAGTAAATTTAATTAATAATGTTTAATTAAAATTAAAGCATTTACTTAAAAAAATTGTATCTATAATAATAATGTATGAACAGAAAATATATTAAATAATTGTCGGACTTAATCCATTTCATTATAATTGATATCTCAACAAAGTATCTTGGATGGGATATTTGAATACTCATATTTTTTAATTCTTTTTGGATAAAAATAACAAATAGAAATTTCACCCTCTTAAAGGTTGTGTAACATTGATTTCTACAAACAATTGCAACATATTTGTTTCTTTTGTAACAGATAAAACAAACAGAAAATGTCTGCTTTAAAAAGCTATGTGTCATTAGTTTTCAGCCAGTAATTGCAACATTTGTTTCTTTTGTAAATTATATAACAAACAGAAAATGTCGCACTTGAAAAAGCTACGTGTCATTAGTTTTCAGCCAATAATTACAACATTTGTTTCTCTTGTAACAGACATAACAAATAAAAAATGTCACACTTTAAAAAGCTATGTGTCATTAGTTTTCAGCCAATAATTACAACATTTGTTTCTCTTGTAACAGACATAACAAATAAAAAATGTCACACTTTAAAAAGCTATGTGTCATTAGTTTTCAGCCAATAATTACAACATTTGTTTCTCTTGTAACAGACATAACAAATAGAAAATGTCACACTTTAAAAAGCTACGTGTCATTAGTTTTCAGCCAATAATTACAACAATTGTTTCTCTTGTAACAGATATAACAAACAGAAAATGTCGCTCTTTAAAAAGCTACATGCCATTAGTTTTCAGCCAATAATTACAACATTTGTTTATTTTGTAACAGATATAACAAATAGAAAATCTCGCACTTTAAAAAGCTACATGTCATTAGTTTTCAGCCAATAATTACAACATTTGTTTCTCATGTACAAATAGAAAATATCACAATTTGAAAAGCTGTGTCATTAGTTTTCAGCCAATAATTACAACATTTGTTTCTTTTGTAACAGATATAACAAACAGAAAATGTCACTCTTTAAAAAGATACATGCCATTAGTTTGCAGCCAATAATTACAACATTTGTTTCTCTTGTAACAGATATAACAAATAGAAAATCTCGCACTTTAAAAAGCTACATGTCATTAGTTTTCAGCCAATAATTACAACATTTGTTTCTCGTGTAACAAACATAACAAATAAAAAATGTCACACTTTAAAAAGCTATGTGTCATTAGTTTTCAACCAATAATTACAACATTTGTTTCTCTTGTAACAGACATAACAAATAGAAAATGTCACACTTTAAAAAGCTACGTGTCATTAGTTTTCAGCCAATAATTACAACATTTGTTTCTCTTGTAACAAATAGAAAATGTCACACTTTAAAAAGCTATGTGTCATTAGTTTTCAGCCAATAATTACAACATTTGTTTCTCTAGTAACAGACATAACAAAAAAAAATGTCACACTTTAAAAAGCTATGTGTCATTAGTTTTCAGCCAATAATTACAACATTTGTTTCTCTTGTAACAAATAGAAAATGTCACACTTTAAAAAGCTATGTGTCATTAGTTTTCAGCCAATAATTACAACATTTGTTTCTCTAGTAACAGACATAACAAAAAAAAAATGTCACACTTTAAAAAGCTACGTGTCATTAGTTTTCAGCCAATAATTACAACATTTGTTTCTCTTGTAACAGACATAACAAATAGAAAATGTCACACTTTAAAAAGCTATGTGTCATTCGTTTTCTGCTAATGATTACAACATTCTATCAATTTAGTGAAATAAAGTAATGAGGTCAGTAAACGCAAGTTCCCCACATTTTGTAACAGGTTAAAAGAAGTTTAGCTTAATAAATAAAGGAATGCCTTCTGACTGAGACAGCGATATATTTTTCACTGTTGCCAGAGGTCTGTTTTCAAGTTTGGATAAAAGAAGAATTTCAGAAGTTTATTTTTGCAACAGATAGGCTCTACCAATTTGGAAGATTGGCACCACAGACACCTTCTTTTCAACTGTTTTGTTCAGTTTATGGTCAAAATGGAAGTAAACCGAAATATATGGAATCCCATTTTCTGTTTCAATTTTGCTGCCACACAACGAGCTTGTATATTTTGTGATCATCGCAACATTTTGCTAAAGCTTTGCATCATTCAATCCATATTTGGCTCGATGTGATTTTTTTTTCCAACAAAAATTAAAATTGCTGTTGAAAGCAAGAAGATTTCTGAGTCAGCATGAGAAAGATGATTAAGATTATAGCAAGGCAGATAGGAAACTGCAGAATCTGAAATGAGGAAGGAACACTGGAATGGGGACATTGCTCAAGGTAGGCCTCCTCTGGACTGGAGATGCCTCATCCTCCCTTTCAGCCTTGACAGAGTTGAAATTGTTTATGCAGTCTTGAGGGTAATGTATTACTTTCAACCTAGCAGCCTCTTTCCCACCTATGAAACATTTCAAGACAATTGCCATGGAAACTGTTCAGACAAGCTACATACCTTATTTTCACCTGTTCAGACCTTTATGGCTAGGACTTGCGATACCATATGCACATCTTATACTCTACTTCAAATTAGACTTATTGTTTGTTCCATGGCTTCTCTCAATCATAATCAGTAACCAAACTTCTTTTATTGATCTGTTCATTTAAGAACTGAAATCTTTTATAGAAAAGCAATTTTAGAAACCAGAGAGAAGTTCTTCGACATTTCCAATTTTTGTTCTTTTTTGGCATTAATAGATCAGACTCTTTAATTAATATGGATTCTTTGCCAAGTGCATTTTTATTTAAGCCAACTTATCTCCAATGTATATGTAGGAGCAAGAGGATCAGCATATCAATCAGTGTCAGAGTTTGTAAGAGAGACAGCAAGAAGACCACACTGTAGATAGCTGACAGAAGTAAGACGATACAAAGATGTGCAAAGATGGGGTCGGGTGTATGGCACTGATAGGAGGATAAATTGTTAGTGTTATATATGTGTATTCTTTCACATTCAGTAAGCCCTTGTGTCTTAGTGGCTTTATTGTCTTGCTTGGGGTGAAAAAATCGTGTATGTCTTTAAATTTTTAATGTATATAAATTGTGTTTATATTATAAAAATGTTTTTTACATTTATGTGTTTCTTATAAATACAAACATTATTTTTAATGGGTACATATATTTGAGTCTCTATTCCTGTTTTTTTTTTTCTTAAACAGTGTTGTGGAGTAAATAAGACACCCCTGGTAACACAAATGAACTAGGCAAGATGCCTTAAATAAAGAACTCAAAGTCAGTCAGTAGAATGCTGTTGGAGTCAGCCGAATAGAAAGAACAGATGATGTCATGACAAGCAGCCTAAGCAAGGCATAATATTATAACTGCAAGGAATGAGTTCTAACAAACAGTGACATTAATAATGACTGGCCTAGAGTGAGAAGTCCTACAAAAGAAAGATTGTGGCTCCAAAAGGAATTGAACTTGTGTCCTTGTAACATGTCACTATCATATCAGTATTGGTCACAGAGGCAGCATTGATAGAACAAGGTCTGAACTACCAAAACCATATATGTGTGTGTGTGTGTGTGTGCTACAAAATGTGTTTGTGTATGCACATGTATGAGAGAAGTTCTGTTATATAACCCCTTACACATAAACACAAGACCTTGAGGCACACATACAAAACCTTAGTCATGAGCAAATCATCATCAATGGCTTTATCTTGTATCCAGGAATTTAATTTCTTCTTTGATGGTCACTTCCTTTATGATGGTGTTGTTGAATAAATTTGCCCCCAACATGCATATCCAAGACTAGAAGCGTCCAGTTTTATCAAAATCTGTTCCCGTCATCCATTCCCTATCAACATTTGGCCTTGCAAGAGTTGGTTCGAGGTGAAAGAAAATGAGAGCAAAAGAAAGTGCAAATACTGTGAAATTGCTTAAGGTGGACCTCAACTTGTCAGGAAGTGACCCATACACTTAATTTCATGACCTTCCTCTATGGCACATATGGCATGAGACATGCAGAATCCAGTTATGAAACTGCAACAGACGGCCATTGACTCTGTGATAATTTCAAGTGGCGCCTTCTGTACTTTGTCCGTCATGCATCACCCTCTTCATCCACTGGTTCAACTGTTGAGATCTGTTGTAATCATCATCTGCACATTCCACCGTTGGGATCTTTGCAGTTGGCCAGGGTTAGTTTGAGCATGTACACACCATATATACATGTGTGTGTGTGTGTATAAAAATTTCTCAGATTCAAATTAATCTATAGAAAAAGACAATATGGATGAAGGAAAAAAACAATAGGAAAACTGTAGTTTTAGCCGACGCGTTTCATCCAATGTGGAATTTTCCAAGGCAAAAAAACAAAATGAATTTATTGAAACAAAGTATCTATAAACAACAAACAAAATGTCATTAGCAACTAGAAGAATTTAGAAAATTCCTATCATCTTTCCTAACAGAATCACTATTCTCCCAAGCCAACGTACACAACAAATATATCAAGAAATCAAAAGAAAACGGGTTGAATCCATCAACACAACAATACAAACAATATTTCTACATGTGAAAATATTCTCTTCAAAGTAATTTTTCAGTTGACCATATGAATATACAATAGCATTTCTAAATTCTTCTAGTTGCTAACATCATTTTCTTTGTTCATTATTTACATTATTTGGACTATTGTCCTCATCTTTGTCGCCATGTTTATCACAACGTTTCGGCTGTTGTACACTCCGGCCTTTTTCAGGTGGTTGGAAGGCCGGAGTGTACAATGGACGAAATGTTGTGATAAACATGGTGACAAAGATGAGGACAATAGTCTGAATAATGTAAATAATGTACATAATACCTCATCTCAGAAATATAGACAAATATTTTCTTTGTTGTTTATTGATACTTTGTTCAATAAATTCATTTCGTTTTTTGCCTTGAAATAGTTCATACAGGATAAAATGGGTTGGCTAAAACTACAGTTTTCCTATTGTCTTTTCCCTTATATATATATATACACGCACATATATGGGTAACTTGATTGGTTAGTTTATTTTGTTTAGATGTATATTTACCTCTATGGATTATTTAATACCAAAATTTGCATATTTTGTATGTAATATATATGCTTTCAACTACAGATATTTTGTACATCATTTTATACTTTCGGGGTAAATTTATGTTTTTTCGATGTATAGTTTGTAGATCTTAAAATGTATCGTTGGTATTTTTAATATAAAAACTTGTGTTTTATTGTTGCATTGATTGTCATTTTGCAGTTGCAGATGATTCCACGCACCTTAAAACCTCCAGTCTCCCGATCAGAGGCCTTGCTCCCAGATGTAGGTTATCTTTATACCCGTGATACGGATATTTAATAAGATTAGCTTAATCCGACACAAAGCCAGCACGGAACTCATTACATTTGCAATAGTGAGATTCGCTTCCTATCCATCTCTGTAGGTGTAGAAAAAATAAAAAGCTTAGGACCATGAAAACGCAATGCTCAGTGAGGATCGAACTCATTACACTACTTCGTCCTCCTTAAATTGCATCCGCGTCCTGGGTAAGACGATAAACTACGTCCAGCAGCAAGGCCTCTGATCAGGAGGCTTTGAGGAGCGTGGAACCACCTCTTAATTGCTAGTGTTCCCAGGTCCACCCTGACCCGGGTTGGTCCCAGCTATGGGCAAATTCTTACCTATTACCAACAACAGTTTTTTGAAAAAAATCATTACCAGCAATACAATTTTGAAGGGAAAATATTACCAGAACAGATTTTTGACAAAACAAAATATTACCAGCAATGAAAAAAATTGTCGGCATTAAATAACCCATTGAGTTTGATATGCTGTAAAACCGTCTGAGCATCGGCGCTGGAATGATGAGGCACATGCCTCATTGAGTCAGATCAAGGCTGGCAGCAGGCTCAATATGCAAATTCTCTGGCTTGGCAAGAACGTATAAAAAGGCGAGCGTTCGTTGAGAAATCAGAAGACGCCTGCGATCAACGTAGGTCACGGTTTCCACTGCGGAGTGTGTTTCCAGCTGGATATAACTATTTTCCAAGCATAGCTTAGATGTGGCACAAGGCCGAAAGTATGGGGTACCCAGTGAGGATCGAACTCACTACTCAGTTGTAATTGTTCTAGAGAGACAAGCTTGCTAACCATTACACCGCTTCGAGGTGCCCTATCCAACTGGATATATACTAATTGTTGGTCGATTTCGTTTAGCAGCATATCAACTTCTAAGGGTTATTTAATGCGGAAATCTATATATTTTGTATGTAATATATATGCCTTGAACTACAGATATTTTGTAGATAATTTTTATACTTTCAGGGTAAACATATGTTTTTCATAGATATATAGTTTGTAGATCATAAAATGTATTTTTAATAATTTTACAATAAAAAACTTTTTTTTATATTTCTTTTTATGTTGCAGTGATTATCATTTTGCTAAAAAATCTATTGTTGCTTATTTTATTACAAAAATGCACTGTTGGTTTTTTGGGGGTGTGGTGACTATTTGTCCATAACTGGGACCCTAACAGATGCTACCACCATGGTCAGAGTGGTATCACCTGTCAGGGAACAGCAGCTGCAGAGGTGATCCCAAACTCCTCAAAACCTCCAATTTCCTGATCAGCGCCATTGCTGCTGGATGTAGTTTAGCATCATACCCAGGATCATATATATATATATATATATATATATATATATATGAGAAAATGATATATAAATTTTCATATATCAAGAAAAATTTAGGGAAAAGTGGGAAAAAAGTTTGTGTGACACATTTCATCCTTTAGGTTCTTATCAGACTTAAGTGAGGTTTAGGCTGATGTTACTACATATGCACATGAAGGAGAGGGGACAGTGACAATTTTAAATTTAAATTAAATGTTTTTTTTTCTTAGAATTTCTTCAATCTGTTTATTTCCAAAATATTTTACCTAAACAATCAACATACTTCCAAAATATTGATGAATTTCTGTTAATATCCTTGTGAAACTACTTTATCTGATATTGTAGATAAACTAAACAAAGTCGACAATATGATAGAATATAAAATTTAAAGAAAAATATGTCCTCTCTAGCCAAGGAGCATGCTAGAGAGCACATTTTCTCAAGTAAGTAAGTGATTCTTGCCCTGGCATTTGGAAAGCTGAGTTGAGCCACATACAAGAGTGGGGTACCCATGGATTAGTTTGTGTTCACTTTCCAGAAACCAGAAAAGAAAGTTTAGTGAAAAAGTCTTGAAACAATACACTGAGATTCAATAAACTGGAGATAAAGAATTCACAACTAAAGTAGAGGCCAATGAATGGTTTAATCTATTCACTTTATATTTTTTCTTTTTTTTTAGACATTCAGTGATTACTCTTGGTATTATATAAATTGCTTTTTGCTCAATATGTTTCATGTTAAAAATTTTGTGTTTAAAAGTAAAATGGAAATATCTCTAGGGAGAAATAGACTAAGAATAGAATGACAAAGAGGGCAATGACAAAGCCAATTTGAAGTAAAGATGATCACTTAATAGATAAAGGTAACTGAGTGTCTCACACGAAAGGCTTGAACAAATAAGACTGCAATTTAAGAAATGTAAGAATAAAGGAACTGGTTAATTAGATCATTTTGCTTGGGAACTAATTTTGTCTAAATGCAGATAAATATCTTATTTGTAAAGATTGTTAAAATGACTAACTGAAGTAATCACTCACAAATTTACTAATTTAAATTGATTTACCTCACTTCAGGAGGATGGGACAGGAAATATATAAATAAATATACATTGATAATTATTATATGGTTTGATTTGATTAACAAAGTTGAGAGTACTTAATGTTATGAGTTTTTTTTATCTGCTTCAAGGTAATAAATAACATTGTTTGAAACAGTTTGTACAGTTTTGCCTTTCTTTGAGATATCAAAACGGTAACTGAATGCCTTTACTATTCTCTTTTAAATAACTTAAAACAGAGCCAACCAAAGTGTACCAGGTTTCTGAAAAATAAGAACCTGTCTTCAATGAAAAAGAATAAATATAAAAAGCATCACTCAGCAAAGATGCCTGTTCTGTTTAAAAAGAAATAAAAGAGTTATCATCTTCTAAACATGAAGAAATCAATAGTCTTTGAGAAAATCAAGCACTGAGAACATCCAGCAAGTCTTGAAAACAGATAGCTAAGAGTAAGGGTTGGACATGAGGGGTGTATTTTCTTTCTTTTCTTTTCTTTTTTTTTGTATTTAAACCAATTTTGGTTATGGAGGAGTTCTTTTCAGTCTTCCTTGTCTTTTATTCCTGATTTCTCTCCAGAAGAGGATATAAGCGTCTGAGAACAATGGCGGGAAACAGCTGTGAGAAAAATGGCACAGTTTGAGTTTAAACAACAAGTCTGTGATAAAATGGCTAAGTAGCAGATTCTCAGTGGGCATTTAGATAAAAACGTAAGCGATTTGTAATGTTCGTCAGAGCTGTGGCAGGAAATTCTCTCCAAAGGAAAAGTTGAGTTAAAAAGAAAGGCTGGGGAGGGAAAAAGACGACTGGGTCTGGTATTTCGAGCTTAATAATACCTAATGCCATAAAGAGGAGAAGTGGGGGGGAAAGGTTAAAGACCATGGCTTATTCTTGACACAGGAGCTGCAAAAATAAAGGGAAAGGAAAAAAAAGAAAAACTGAAAAGAGAAAAAGATACTTGGACAATAGAGCAAGAGTAAAAAGACAACAACAAAAAGATACCCCAAGATGGCTGGAAAGACAAAAGGAGAAAGAGAGATGGACTGAAAGTGGCTAAGATAGATAGAGAGAGGTGGTAAAGAGGGAAAGAAAGAAAGAAAGAGAAGACTGAGATGGATAGATATAAAGGTACATAGTAGGAGAAACCAAGATGTATTAAGAAGATAGGAAGAGACAAAAAAAGATAGGTTTATCACTAGTGACAGATTAATGAATAGACATGGAGAAAGAAAAGCTTAGGAGGACAGATAAGAAAAGAGACATAGATGGTGACAGAAAGAAAAATCAAGACAGATATTTTAAATTTGTAACCTTCTTTCTTTTTATGTGCCATGTCCTTTCAGGACATAAACAATCATGGCTCTCCACCACCTCTATCATTTGCAGCTCTCAACAAGTTCCTCACCCTGCTACCTCCCCCAGACCACATTCTGTCATCCACTTGCTTAAGCCCACTAGGTATGTCATGCATTGTTTTTCCTTGTCTCTCTTTCCCTCTATTTTACCCATGAGTATCAAATTCTCCAGGCCCTCCTTCCTCATTATGTATCCCAGAAACTTCAGCTGCCTCTTCCTGATGTTTAAGTATAAGCCTCCTCCTAGTTTGCATCCTCTCTAAGATCTCATCATTGCTCACACACTTGGTCCATGATATCCTTAGCATCCTTCTGTAGAACCACATCGCTTCAAGTCTCTTCTTCATCCTTGAAGAAATCGTCCAACATTCACTGCCGTAAAGAAGGACAGATGTCACGTAACAGCTCAGTATTCTTTTCTTTGTTACCAAAGAAATCCTCCCGTCTCGCAATACTCTGCCGAGCTTTTGGAATGTGTCTTTGGCAATTCCAATACAACTACAGATCTCAGTGTCGCACATACCACCCTCTATGAAAACACTTCCCAGATATTTAAACTTCCGCATCTGCTTGATTCTAGTGCTCCCGACCTGCAAATTGCATTTCAGGCTTATCCTTTTACATTCTTCAAATGCTTTGAGTTGCTAACAATGTTTTTTTGGTTTCGTTAAAAGTTTTATTTTTTTCAGCATCAGACTCTTTCCACCAGGTAACCATGCTTGTAATGATCAAATACCAACTCTTATACCAACGGTTTAAGTGTAGCGTCAATCGACATCTCCAGTTGCCTTGATCTATCCACTTCCCTTCTCCACATCCTTTCATTTTTCATTCCTATCTGCTCTCACTCCGGATCTTCTGTGGCCCCCTTGCCTTGATCGACCCACTGTCTTTCTCTTTCACCACATCCCCTCCCTTGCCACTCCTATCTGCTCTTCCTCCAACCCTTCTTTAACCCCTTGCATGATAGTGGCCTCCGGCCTTGCTTGGGGTGATACGATTAAAAAAGAAAAAAAATATATCAGTGGTTGCACATACTACAAATTCTTCAGATGTATTTCTTTCACATTTTTTTTCATTTTGTTTAAAGTGTTTTGACTGTTCTACCAGCAGCCAATGAAATTCTTCTAAGCAAGTATATTATTCTCTGAGTTTATTTCTACTGGTTTCTTGAGAGTATATATGTAAAATCAGGAAATTTTCAATACTACATGTTAAATTTTTTCTTTTTATATATGTATTGAGCACTTTTTTAATATTACTGTTCCCTGGTCTCATTCAACAATGACCATTAACTTCTTTATATATATATATATATATATATATATATATATATATGGAGAAACTACCCACAATAAGCTATATAAACAAATTTTTATTACATTAATAAAAACACCAATCAAAATAAAAAAAATAAAAAATATATATATATATATAAATAAATAAATAAAAATAAAATAACTGTAAAGGATAAAAAACAAAAATAAAACTAAATAAAAACAAGCAAAATAATTTGATACAAATAAATAAATAAACAAATAAATGACTTCCGGTAAAATATCTGCCAAAATTGACTACCCACAATGCACCACTGACCCGTATATATAAATAGCAGAGAAAAATAACAGCACTCATGGACCGATGATTGCATCTAGCATGAAACAGACTGTCGCCTCTAAGTGTTGACTTCTATGTTCACTTTTATATTTACACATGCCCTATCTCTGATATTGAGCACTTTATCCCATAAATATAGCACACTTTAAGACTATATATATATATATATATATATGTATATATATATATATATATATATGTACACACACAAATGTAAAAGAACAAAGAGTAAAATTCCCACATTCAAAACATTAATTTAAAAGAGGGCTCAATACAAAAGTAGAGCAATAAATATTTATTATACACTGTTACATTAGAACATTTAAGTAATCACAATTTTGAATAAAATCGTTTAGTACCATCATTGTTAGCCACCTCCAACCCTTCTTTAACCCCTTGCGTGATAGTGGCCTCCAGCCTTGCTTGGGGTGATACGCTTAAAAAAAAAAAAACCTGAAGAAACATTTGATTTTAACGTTAAAACAAAATACACAATTTTGTAGTGGATATTTACATGTTCTAATGTAACTGTGTATAATAAATATTTATTGCTCTACTTTTGTATTGAGCACTCTTTTACATTAATGTTTTAAACGTTGAAATTTTATTCTTCGTTCTTTTACATTTATATATATATATATATATATATATATATATATTCACACAAAAATATGTTAAATGACCAGAAAAACTACTGTACCCAAAAAATAGATATATAAAAAGTGCTCTCTGCAGCAACTTTAAAAAAAAAGATAAGTAGAGCAAGCTACTACAATAAAAAGAGGTAAAACACCATATACTACTGCATGCTACCATAGTTTCAGCCACTAGGTCTCGTCAGGTGGCTGGCAACAAGTGTTCCTCAAACCACACCCCAGCACTATATGTCTCCAAATGTAAAAGAATTTTCTTTCTTTTCCTTTTATGGAATGAATGAATTTTGTTATATATTTGTTTTTTTGCCTTCTATAAAAAATTTTCAAAAATGTAAAAAGAAGTGATGTTTCATAAATCCTATTTTTAAATAAAATTGTTTATTACCATCATTGTTAACTGCCTGACGAGAAATCTTTGGACGTTGAAACAAATATGCATTTTTGTTGTAGTAACTTGCATGTTCCAATGTAACAATATATATATATATATATATATATATATATACATATATATATATATATCTTTAAGTATACAAATATATATATATATATATATTTAAAGACATTTATATTATGTTTAACGTTCTTTTTATAGATACAAGTATTTAAGCAAATGCTCTGTTTTATAATAAACAGTATTAAATAACATTTACCGGCCTGAATGTCCGAGAAATTTTCATAGAAAATTTTCGCTCTCCGACAGGAATCGAACCTGTATCCTATACGGAACCATCATTTCGCGTGATGTGCCTTAACCTTTCGGCCACAGATGAGCGTCTGGTTAGCAAGGTCGATTTTACTATCTTTAAACTTAAATCTTCCATGAATCTCTTCTATTCATATCTGCTCTAGCGTATCAAATGTAAACAAATGACGTCATATATTTTAGAATTGGACATTGTCCGACAATTTATTTAAAGACATTTATATTATAATATAAATGTCTTTAAATAAATTGTCGGACAATGTCCAATTCTAAAATATATATATATATATATATATATATATATATATATATATATATATATATATATATCTTTAAGTATACAAATAGAAAAAATGCTGTAAGAATTTTTTGCCATTAACAATAAAATTAAAAAAAAAACAGACGACATGCATTTAGCGGATGTCAGAATTCATTGAAAAATACATCCCTACCCATCCCTAAACATAACCCCTTTTTCGAACGTAACTAATAACTGATACAACAAAAGTTAAGAAAAATGAACACGCAACAACACCTTGTCTGGATGAGTGGATTTCGCTGTATCCTTGGAAACAGTGAATCATGAATTTTAAAACTGTAAAACTCAGTAAATTTAAAAATAAGTTACTCCAAAATTTGCTTGAGGATGAAATGGAACTAATGTTTTTAATTTAATTACAAAATTAAATTCGAAGCTTTTAGCTTCCATTTTTGAAACATGGTTATTACTGTGTAGCGAAAAAAAACATTTTAAATCAGCTAATTTATAATTATTAATGCTCTGTAAACTTACATTGAGCACTATTTTGTAAAAATAAAAATATCTATAAGAACATCAGATTATATATCTTACTGTTCTTTCTTTTTATTTATATATACATACATTGGCTCCTAATCAAAGTCAAACACTCTAAATCTTTATTTTTAACAAGGAAAAAAATATGGAGAAAATAAATTTCGGAATTTCTCTGAAGAACATTCCTAATACCAACAAAAAGGAATATGTTGTTATATTAATGCAAAAAACAGAGGAACTGATACGAAGGATGAGATGGAGTGCTTATTTCTTCCTTAATCAGAATGTATTACAAAACAAAAACTACAAGGAGATTTACAGTTTTATCAGCAAAAAAAGCAGCGCCATTTATTCATAGTCTGTCTGGTTTCAAAAATGACCTATTGGAAATAATAAATAACATAAATTTCCGTAAAAAGAAATGCTACTTCCAGAAATGCCTAGATAAAATAGTAAAAGAAATTAACACAACAGATAAAATTTTAGTAAAATCTGACAAAACTGGAAAATTTTATAAAACAACCACAATGGACTAAAATGATCTAATAAATAAGGATTTACAAGAACTACAAAAAGGCGAATAATAATGACCTTAATATGGTTTGGAATATCAATACTAGCAGTAAAAAAATCACTGATAAACTGAAGATCAGTGATAGAGTAGGTCAACTATATAACTTTAAAAGACCACAAACCAGATTTTGAGGCTAATCTGACTACAAGGATAATAAATCCTACAAGACTGATATTGGAAAAATGAGTAAAATGATCCTTGAAAGGGTAAATAAACAAATTAAAGAAAAAAATTGACCTGAAACTTTGGATTAATACCAAAGACCTGATAAACTGGTTTACTTGTATAAAGGAAAAAAATCAACTGTACACTAATGCAGTTTGATATTGAGAATTATTACCAATCAATATCTAAAGAACTGTTCATGATTGTGTTGGACTTTGCTACCCAGTACACGGATATTACAGAAGAAGAAAAGAACATTATTGTAAATGCGAAAAAATCAGTACTGATACATAAATGTGAGCAATAGATAAAGAATTCATATGACCACTTTGACATCACATTGGGATCACTCGACTCAGCTGAGTCTTCTGATCTCATAGGTCTTTTTATATTATACAACCTTACAGCACACCGTGATATTAATATAACTGTCATTGGTTTATACAGAGACAATGGTCTTATGGTTATTAGAAACTCTACTAAATTCAAAATAGATAAAATCAGAAAGGTATTATATAAAGAATTTAAAAGCATGAGCTTAAAAATTATGGTTAGCACTAAATTTAAAAAAGTTAACTTCCTTGATATAACATTAGATTTAAACAAAAATACATACACACCTTATAAAAAACCCAATGCCAATCCTTTATATAAGGAAATCAAATCAACCCCATCTATAATCAAGCATATACCTTTATCCATCCGAAAAAGAATAAGTACAAATTCAGCAAATGACAAGATTTTCGATGAACATATTAATTTCTATAATAAAGCTCTAAAAGATAGTGGCTACAAAAACCCAAAACTAACTTATATTAAAAATGAAAATGGAAAGCATAGAAAACAGAAGTAGAAAAATAATTTGGTATACGCTCCCATACAACCAAATGGTAAAGAACAAATTAGGACAAAAATTCCTCACATTAATATTCAAGCATTTTCCCAGTGAAAGTAAACTAAGTACTATTTTCAATAAAAATACACTAAAATTAAGTTACAGCTGTACTGAAAACTTAGAAAAAATTATTAAAAAACATAATGTTAATATCTTAAATAAACACTTATACCAGAACCAAAAACTTTTAGACAATGTAAAAATAAAAATAAAAATTGATGAGGATAAACAAAAATTATGTAACTGTAGAAACCCTCATAACTGTCCTCTACAAAATAAATGTCGCATGGAATCATTAGTATACCAATGCAATATATCTTCTATTGAAAATCTTGAAAACATAAATATATATATATAGGTTGCACAAGCCATGAGTTAAAAAAAAGGTTCAACCAACATCAAAGTTCATTTAGGATAAATAAATATAAAAATCAAACATCTCTCTCAAAGTACTTCTGGCACCTAAAAGAATCTAATAAAATGCCTACAGTAAAATGGAAGTTAATAAGAAAAGGTAGAATATGTAGGTCATTAAATGACCCATGTCTTTTGTGCATACATGAGAAAGTATATATTACTAAGTTTATAAAAAATAAAAATTTACTGAATCAGAGAAATGAAATAGCTATTTTGTGCTGTCATTGTCAAACATTTTCCTTAAATAATATTTAAAAATTAAGTGAAAAAAAATTAATTTTATATACTGTAAAATATTGTAGTTAAAAATTGTAGTTAAATAAAATGTATTCTAACCTTAACACCTCTCTCAAAGTACTTCAAGCACTTAAAAGAATCCAATAAAACACCTACAGTAAAATGAAATCAATATGAAAAGCTAGAATATGTAGGCCATGAAATGACCCATGTCCTTTGTACCTACATGAGAAACTATATATTACTAAGTTTATAAAAATAAAAGTTTACTGAATCAAAGAAATAAATTAGCTATTTTTTGCCGTCATTGTCATAAATTTTACTTAAATAAAATTTATATATAAAATGGAAAAAAAATGTGACCTGGTAATATACATACTTATACTTGACATGAAAAAATAATTTTATATACTGTAAGTAATTCTAATACATTTACTTGTCTTTAAAAAGATATATAGCCTATTAAAAATTAAATGTGAAAATTTTTAAAAATTGTAGTTAAATAAAACGTATTCTAACCTAAATGTACCCAAAAAACATGGTTATTACTGTGTTTTGAAACATGGTTATTACTATGTAGTAAAAAAAAACATATTTTAAATCAGCTAATTTATAATATTAATACTCTGTAAATTTACATTGAGCACTATTTTGTAAAAATAAAAATATCTTTAAGAACACCGGATTATATATCTTACTGTTCTTTCTTTTTATTTACACACACACACACACATATATATATATATATATATATATATATATATATATATATATATATATATATATATATATACCATGTATATATATATATATATATATATACCATGTATATATATATATATATATATATATATACCATGTATATATATATATATATATATATACCATGTATATATATATATATATATATATATATATATATATATATATACCATATATATATATATATACCATGTATATATATATATATATATATATATATATATATATGTATATACCATGTATATATATATATAAATATATGTGCTTACCATGTGTGTATATATACCATATACACACATCGTATGCACATATATCTATATGTATATATATATATATATATATATATATATATGTATGCACACACACACACACACACATATATATATACCATATATATATATGTGTCTGTGCGTGTGTGTGTGTATGCATGCCTATCATGTGTGTGCATATATATATATATATATATATATATATATATATATTATATTAATTGATTTAAAATATGGTTTTATCACTACACAGTGATAACCATGTTTCAAAAATGGAATCCAAAGCCTTTGAATTCAATTTTTTTTACCAAATCAAAGACATTAGTTCCATTTCCTTGTCAAGCGAATTTTGGAGTAACTTATTTTTTTTATCTACGGTTTTAAGGCACGGCAAAGATTCATAATTGAGTGTTCCCATGGATACCGAGAAATCCATTCATCTAGACAAGGGGTGGCAGGGTGTTCAATTGTTTAATTTTCATTGTATCAGTCAACAGTTACATTCGAAAGCGGGGTGGGGAGGATGTCTAGGTATGGGTAGGGATGCATTTTTCAACACATTCTGACATCTGCTAAATGTTCAGAATATGTTTTAACCACATCTATAAAAAAACTTAATTTTTAATATCCAATATACTATATTCCTTTTTAAAACCAAGCAAATGTATTAGAATTGTAAAATTATATTTTCTTATCGAGTATAAGTATGTATGTTACCAGATTATTATTATTATTATTTTTTTTTTTTTTTGGTAAACTTACTGTTTTTTTTGGTAAACTTACTGTTCTTTCTTTTTATTTATATATATATATATATATATATATATATAATTTATTCGAAAATTATAACATAAATATGTTATAAAAACACTACAAAAATAGTCATTTTATTTCAAAACTTCTGGTGTTTTATCAAGTAATGGTGTTGGATATATATATATATATATATATATATATATATATATATATATATATATATATATATATATATAACGCACCAGATATATAAATATATTTGCATACCATGTGTGTATATATACCATATACACCACATATATTTATATATTGAAATAGAGAGAAAAATAGTGACTAAGAACACAGAGAGAGAGAGCAATGGATAAATACTGAGAGAGAGAGAGAGAGAAAGGGATGAAGAATAAGAAAAAAAGCAAAATGATAACTAAAAGATGAACGTATACAACAAGATATATATCAGGTTGAGTCATAAAAAATTTCTATTTTAGGGGACCAATTCTAATGAAGAATATATCATCTGAACTAATTGTTCCACAAAATATATAAATAGTTATAAAAAAATAGCTTACAGACAACAATGTTTAACATAAACATCAGGGGAGTGACATGGATAAATATCAATCCTCAACCGACTCCAAAACCTGGGCTCCATCAAAGAAACATAATGTTGTGCATGTGATGGGATCATCAGTGTATTATTATTTTTAGCTTCTCAAAATGCAATAAAACATTAAATGCACACTTATATGTCCAGAAGATGCAATGTGTCCTTAAAAATATGGCACTTTTCAATTAAACATTTTCAATTGAATGCTAAAAGTAAGTAATATACAGTGTAACCCGGATATAAGAGAAACTCGGATATAAGAGAGATTTTCTCTGGCCCCAAATTAGAGCCTTACTTACCTAAACAAAATATACCAAACCCGGATATAAGAGAAACCCGGATATAAGAGACTTCTTCTCCAGTCCCGACAACTCTCTTATATCCGGGTTACACTGTATATATCTAAAAAGGTTTGAATAAAAAGAAATGACAAGGTTTGTTTGTCTAATTTTTTATTATATATTAAAATCACACACAAAGTTCTTACGTGTACATCACTTTCTCATTGAACAATGATTTTCCTAGGTTAGTGTGAAACTAGGAAAATAATGCAACTTGTTTGCTGATGAATCGATGAAGAGATGTACTGCGCAACAAAGGTCACTGCTCTTTTAAAGCACGACATCAGAAGAAGAGTCATCAAGTGGTGCATTGTCTTCTGCTAAAGGTAACCTAGGCGTAGCTGGTGGGTGTCTGAGTACGCGTCTGAAAAACATTGTGATACGCAGTTTCTGGCACACTGTCTTTTCATCTGTGTAAAGAGGCTTTTGTAGGGGGTTCCATCACTCCATCAAGTAATTCCAGAATAGCAATGCACACATGATTTGTGGGTTCCATTCACCAATCATGTTCTGTACTTCCTTAATAGTTCTCACAATTTGCGTGAGACACTCAAGT
>OZ038498.1:32041581-32204081 GCA_964036315.1 Acanthosepion esculentum
CAGCATTTCTTAAACTAAACCAATCAACAACAACTGACAATCCTAAATTAGATCGATTGAATCACAACATTATATAGATCTACAAATACATGACTATATATATATATATATATATATATATATATATATATATATATATATATGTATATCTTATCAACATATACAAGAGGGTGATGAAGTGGAAGGAAAGAAAAACAATAAACAGATTTAAAACTATTTCATTAAGCTATTTTTTGCCAAGAAGTATGTTTTATTTTGTTTTGTTTTTCCTTCTTTACAAATCAATATACACTGGGATTTTGTTTATCTGAAAATAACATATTCATTCTTTGCATTCTGAGTTCACACCACTTTTGATCAGTCTATTTTCTGATCTTTCTGAGGTGACAGAATAGTTAATCAGCTTTTATCAATATTTTTTCACAAGTTTACGAATGCCACCAAAAATGATGGCTCTTTTCAAATATAATTTTCCCATTATTATTGTTGTACTCAGCTATTTTTTTTTCCCAAAGTTGGTCATTCCATCACCCAGCTTTTTAAATATGGCCCACTACTGTCATAACGAAGACACTGTCACTTGGCATCGTCAGTGCAAGGGAGATAAGTCTAATATAGTAAAACCGTGTAGACATTATTAACAAAAAACAGTTCATAATATATTAATCTACATTCAGACAATATATTTTTATTTTCATTTTTGTATCATTAATTCCTAGAAATAGACAAACACCTGCCATGATGCAGTTATTAAAATGCAAATCTTATAGAGATTTTCCAAGTGTAGCTTAGATGTGGCACAAGGCCGAAAGTATGGGGCATCCAGTGAGGATCAAACTCACTACTCAGTCATAATTGTTCTAGCAAGACAAGCTTGCTAACCATTACACCACGCTGAGGTGCCCAAATGCAAGTCTTATAAGCAGCTGATGAGATGCACTATTGATTTGGCAATGCATGAAAACTGGCTTAGCCAAGAAAATACCGTTCAACTTCTATTACCAATCATTTCAAGATCAAGAATTCTATATTCTCAGTTCTTTCAAGCATAATAAATTGATTGATTGATTTGATTTGTTTTTTTATGACTTATCAACCTTTTTGCAGGTTATTTAAAGCCAGAAAATATTTTTAGATTGTAAGAAGATATTTTGGAGATAATAATCATGTAGGATGATGTAAAATAAATGACGTTAACTGTCCAAAAAACAGAATTGACAAAATTTGCAATAACAAGAAAAAGAAAAGAATACGGCAAAATATAATATAAAGCAAGCAAACAATATATGCAAGACAAATTAACAGTGATAAAGCAAAGCAAGAGTAATCTGACAAAAAGTTCACAAATTAAGAATTGGGGTTGACACACAAGAGCAAGTTCAGATAAGTGAACATAGCATTCTGACATCAAGTCAAGACAGACAGGGACTGAGTCAGATGAAACCAAGAACTGGCCTGTTTTATTGGCTAGGAAGAGATCCCAGCATGCATTTGTGTGCCTCTTCCTATAAATTGATGAGGGAAAAGTGTTTTGCAATCATTCCAAATATAGACTGAAACTAACAAATGATTTTTACTGATATAAGTTCTATGGTTGATCCATAGCCAGTGGGAGAAGAGGTGGATTCAAGGGTATTTGCACGCAAGAGAATATAACAAATCCAACAGGAACTGGAACTTGGCTCTCCAAATTCTAGTTCTGAGCCATTATTCATTGCACCACCCACACATCCAAGGTTACAGCACCTGGTATTCCCAAGCAGTCACCCATCTAGGTACTGACCAGTCGCAACATTGCTTAACTTCAGTGATTGTACAAGAACTGGTGTTTCAATGTGATATGGCTATAAGCTTAAAACATAATAAAAGAAAAAGAGATGAAAGCAATGCCGTAAAAAAACATGGTTTAAAAGCGGGTCGAGATTCCAAGTCAGGAACTATCACACTTTTTATTCTTTATTCTTATTCTTGCACATTCTTATGACTACAGTGAATCTGATAATCAGGAAGTGTTCCACATTTGTACTTTGTTCCGTGCAAAGCTCAATTAAAAAGATTTTGGTGACTTGCATTGTAATAATCCACAAACTTAACAACATTAGATATGCAGATGACACAGTACTGACTGCAGATACAGAAAGAAAAATATAGGATCTCCTACAGAAGGTAGCAAAGGAAAGTGAGAAGAAAGGACTAATGTTCAATTGCAAGAAGACAAAGTTTGGTTGTTAGCAATAAGAAAAGCCTAACACAGGAAGCACAAATTGGAGATCCCACAATCAAACAAGTACAAAAATGTAAATATCTTGAAAGTTTTTAATGTGGATGCAACATTGAAATCAAGGTGCATTGAGATAGTGAAAGGTGCCTTGCAAATGCTAAGCAAATTATTAAGAAACAAGAAAACCTCATTAGAAACATGAGTACTTAGGTGTTATGTAATATCACTCCTCCTATATGGCAATGAATACTGGACAGTCTCCTTATAGATGAAGAAGAGATTGGGTGCAACAGAAAAGTTACTTTACAGAAGGATGTTGAGAATATTATGAACTGAACATCTGAGCAATAAGGAAGTTTCAGAGAAAATGGAAACAAAAAGGAAACTTATACTTAACATCAGAGGAAGAAAGTTGAAATTTCTATGGCACATAATGAGGAAAGAAGGCTGGGAAAATCTGATACTCATAGGATGTATTAAACGCAAGGGGGAAAGACAAAAACAACACATAGCCTACCTAGCACATTTGTGTAAATGGTTGGTAGAACAGGGATTAGGAGAGGTAGCAAAAAGACTAAACTTTTAAAAGAATAGGAAAATGTGGAGAGCTATGATTGCTCACTTGCTGAAGGGACATGGCACATAGAAGAATAAGAGCATCATTGTCTTGGAATGCATAAGAGTTGGCTATCTGATCGTCGTCAGATTAACCCTTGATTGCTTCTTTCTAACCAGTTGTCATCCATAGCTCTACTCACTGCTTCCTTTTCGATGGGTTGATAGATATGGGTTCTTGCTTGTCTACCCCTCGACCATTTACCATCATTTGAATCCCATAGCAGAAGCTGATGCACAAATTCTTATTTACTTATCCAGCAAAGGACACTAAACTACATTTGCCTTCCACAGATTGTGTCCATAACCACTGGTAGATTTTCATATAGTTTTTTTTTTAAGCATTTCACCCCAAGATAGGTGGGAGTGCCACTAGTATGCAAGGCACTACAGAGAGTGAAAGTAAGGGAAAAGATTGGGTATGGTGGGGGTGAGAAAAGATTGGGTATGGTGGGGGTGAGAAAAGATTGGGTATGGGGGTGAGAAAAGATTGGGTATGGTGGGGGTGAGAAAAGGATAAAAAGAAGAATGGGGATCAAGGCAACAGAAGATGTAGATTGACATTACATTTAAAGTTTTGAAGGCTGTAGTTATCAAGGAAGCAAGTAAGAGGAAAGGACTCCCACTGTCGGAAAGTGTGAGAGAAGAAGCTTTTGGAGTAGAATAGGCAGTTACATTGAACTGTTTCAACAGTAAAAGCCAACCTAGTAGCACACGTAAACCCATGCAGTCAGGGCACCAGTGAAAATAGCTCTTCAGAGCAGATGCCATGAAGATATTTATAGAAAAGACAGAGGGAAGCTACATTATGTCGGTGAGAAAGTGACTGGTTGAGATGCCAGGTGAGGACCTATCATACTGGATATCTGTCTTTGGATTTTGTTGAAAACCGAGAGATGAACAGCGGCACAAGATTATACAGTGTAACCCGGATATAAGAGAGTTGTTGGGACCGGAGAAGAAGTCTCTTATATATGGGTTTCTCTTATATACGGGTTTGGTCTATTATATATACATTAACACAGGCTCTGATTTGGGACCAGAGAGAATCTCTCTTATATGCGGGTTACACTGTATATAGCAATAGTATTCCATGCATGGACGAATGTCACATTGTAGATGTGAAGGATGAACTCAGATGAGGATTGGGAATATGTTGTTTCTAGCTGATGGCTAGTGCTGCTCTCTAGTGTATGTAAGATCTAGTTTTTTTATCAGTTATTTTGTTAATGTCCAACTGCTTGATTTGAATAAGAGAAATATTTGTTCTGTTAACCTAGAGTTGGACCTTCAGACTTTTTTCTGTTTTTCACTTCAACATGCTATTCACTTTTGATAGTGCATGCTGCTTCAGTATGGCAGTTGACAGTGACTTCTAAGTACATGAACAAGTTTATATACTTTATATATTTTATAGGCTTCAGGGTATTTGGGAGCAGGTTGCTTTTGCTATAGGCCGACCTCCCCAATTATTTCCAGAATTGTTACACAATATTTTTTTTTTTTTTACTAATGGTTAGCCCCAAATCCTTTCTTACAAGTGAAAAGCAGTCAATGAATCCTTTGGTTTCTTTTATTGATGTTGATGCAAAGACTTCATTGTCAGCAGCAAAAATATAACAGATTATGCTGGTTCTGGTCAAAGTTTTAGCTTTAAAACAGAGAGTTAAAAAACATTTTGTGTTAAATTAAAATTTGATACCTTTTCCAACAGTCAAAAAAGGCTTTGTTATGGGGAAACACACCTAGTCTATAAATAATAGACTCTCCCACCTAATATAAGTAGGAGTCAGTGAGGGTCGACAGGAGTCGAATACGAAAGTAGTCAGCTACCACAACTAGATTACTCTGCGTAATACTTATTATAACAAGTTGCTAACATTTTTGTACATTGAACCTATTTAGGACCGAATTTAATCCAAATACAGTTTCCACTGTGGATAGTAACTCTACAACAGGCTTGCTGAAGCCTGACTGAAAAAAATAAAAGAGCAAACACCATGAAAAAACCTTGTTTCCTGCTCTTGGTGGTATCAAAAGAATCTGACAAGCCTTCATAAAACAAAATGCATTTGAAATTAAACTGCTCTCTAGTAATCATCTTAAAGGATCTTTTTTTGCCTTCCATCAGTATGGCTGATGCTAACCTCCAGGAGAACAACACACTGTACCTTCTTGGGTTCACATTTTCTACTGACATAAAGTGAAATGATTACACTGAATCAATTGCTAGGTCTGTTGCTAGTGTTGCAGGCATGTGAATACGCATTGTATGATAAACACGTGTGATCTCCTGAAATAGCCCACAACAAATATAGCAGACTCTGAGGGTATGAATCTGCCAAAAGGAATGGAAATGGAAATATGTGAAGAAAACCACAGACTGATATATATATACGTACAAACAAATAAAATTGTATTAACAAACAAAAAGGGGTTTACAAAGGATAAAAACAATATTGTGTGTGCAACAAATTAATGTGGAGAGTCTGTGTTTCAAATTATGCATGAGTGAATGCGTATGTGCGTATGCATTGTTCATGGCGTTTCCACCAAAGGGAAAACATGCAAATCTCCTAAGAGATTTATATTGTGTTGCCAGCTGAAAAGTGAGAAGTGAAAGAGAACACGACCAGATCTCACTGAGCATATATAGCATTTGAGAGCACCACCAAGTAGCGGTTTCAAAATTTAGGAGGAGGTAACTCCGACACTTGGAAAGTCGGTTCACTATGTCATGCCAAACAATTTTTCTTGGCAGAATATATCTTGCACATTTATAAATCTACCATTTGTCCATGCAGTGAATACTATAGCTAGATCTGGTCTGGTGCTTCTGTTTTATATCTAGGGATTCTTGACAAAATCCAAAGAACAATCATTGAAATTATTGGTCCTGACTTGGTATTTCAGCTTCAGTCAATTTGCCAACAGTTATAATTAACTTCCTTTTGTCTGTCATTGGTCTGATAAGTTTTACTTGTTGATAACTCAACTTCACAAATTTTAGCATAGTACTAGATTGGCAGATAGGTCTCATAATTTCACTATTGAAATTGCTAGTTGTAACCATAAGCTTTAAGCTAATTTTTTTCTTCTCTTGCTGGTGGAACTTTCTTTTGACTTCCTGCTTTCCTGTCAACTGCAATCTTCAAAAAATTTAAATGCTAATCATATTCTTCTATCTCCTTGATTCTTGTTCTTTTATTGTCCTCTCAGTTTCTTTAACACTCAATAACCCCTTGCATTTTAGTGGTTTTATTGCCTTGCTTGGCAAAATTGCCTTTTAAAATGATTTTAAAAAAGACTAACAATACCAAATTTCATCAGAACTTTCCACACTGTGTCTTAGTTCACTGTCAAAGGATTTAGTCATATTGACAGAACTCATACAAAATTTCTAGTACCTGACCTGGTATCTCAGTAGCAATCAAAACAACAAAGATGAAGACATTTTTCAAAATAATTCATTGAATAATGAAAACTTCATTCTAGATCTTAAGACAGCAATAAATGGCTTTTATTGATGCATCAGCAGAATTCTATTTCTTAGCAAGCTGATGTAAATAAAATATCATCTCATTAGTTCCTTGACCAAACAGAACTAAAATAAAAATGGTAGATATCAGTCAAGTTTGCACTGAAGTCAAAACACTAGACATAAATCTGGTCTTCACTACAGTCAGAAATGTAGATATAGGTCTGGTCTATACCATAGGCAGGAAAGTAGATATCACTCTGGTCTAGATTACAGTAGAGTCAGAAAGGGAGACATTGTTTTGGTTTAGACCTGAGATTTAAAGTATCCACCCAGAAGTTAGTCCATCTTTGATGTTGCTTTGGTTTGGTGTGGTCTGGTTAGTTTTACGGCATATCAACCTCAATATGTTATTTAATGATGACAAGATTTTTATCGCTAGATATATTCTTTTACAAAAATGTATTGTTGATAATATTTTATCAAAAATGTTCTGCTGGTAATAATTTTTCCAAAAACATATTTATTTTTATACTTTCATAGTGTTTCACTTTCATAGTGTTTTGACCCCCTTTAGGGGGTTAACTATATGCCCATAGCTGGGACCCTGACAGGTGCTACCACCCTGGGTCAGAGTGGACCTGGAAACACCTGCAATTAAAAGGTTGTTCCACACTCCTCAAAACCTCCTGATCAAAGACCTTGCTGCTGGATGTAGTCTAATGTCTTACCTATGACACAGATGTAGTTTATCGTCACACCCAGGATGGGATGTTGCCCTGTTGGGAAGGCTTAGAATACACCAACTGCAGGGGATGTAGTTGGTGTATTCTAAGCCTTTCCAACAGGGAAACATAAAGATGATTCAAGGCCAAATAGTTTAGGGAAAAATTGCAATCTCATCATTTCAGGCAAGAGATGCTGAAGAGCATACAAGTTAAAAAGTAGCAATCAAAACAACAAAGATATTTTTTTAAATAATTCATTGAATAATGAAAACTTCATTCTAGATCTTTAGACAGCAATAAATAGCTTTTATTGATGCATCGGCAGAATTTTTTTTTTTCCCGGTGCAGGTGGAATTTGGGAAGGAATAAATATTGGCATGATATCTGTATTCCTACACAGATGAATTTTGGAAGTGAAAGAATCAGATTGGAATGAAACAACATTTCCAAGAATTGACCATTATTTTTTTTAAGAATGAAGAGGAAAATGATCAACAAAACAAGAGACCGTATGAGAAAAAGAAAGAGACTTACTATTAATGGTAAGAAAAAATCTGGAGCAAAGAAGCAGATTTCAGATTTCAAATTTTTCATTTAACTTATATCAAAAGAGAAAGAACTGGATTTTCTTTATTGGTTCTTTATAAACATTCTTTGTTTTTCGCTTAGCCACATATCTAAGCTAATAATCCAAATCTTGATGAATAGAACCCAAAGCAGAATTAGACCTAAAATAAGACGACAATAATGTCACTTTGTCAAGGAGACCTGGAACAAGAAATGTGATATTCATGATCAGAATCATATCAAAGAGAGCAATACAAATGCAGAAGGATGTGCACTTATGTTTTATAGATTATGCAAAAGCATTTGATAAGGTATAGTACAAGGATCTATTTGAACTACTAGGTAAACTCAATCTATTTGGAAAGGGTGTTAGAATAATCCGGAACTTATACTGGGAGTAAGCCATCTGCATATGGATAGAAAATGAATTCAGGAGGTACACAAAAATAGATCAGGGTGTGTCAAGGAAGTGTCTTCTCTCCAGATCTGTTCAACTTCTACAGCAAGGAGCAGGGGGCAGGAAATCCTACCAGGATATATTTTGAGTGGGTGTAACCTTAAGACAGGCAGATGATAATGTGCTGATGAGAGACACAAAAAGAACACAACAGGACCTCCTGGACAGGGTAGTAAAAGAAAACAAGAAAAAATGACTAACCATCAACTGCCAGAAGACAGAATGTGTGGTCATCAGCAAGAGAAAAAAAATAAAAATATGAACTGCAAATTGGAGACCTCAACATGAAGCAAGTACAGAAGTTTAAATATCTAGAAAGTCTTTTAATAGAAGATGGAAATTTTGATTAGCAAAAAATGCATTCGTAAAGCTAAACAAATTACTAAGGAACAGGACAATTTTGTCAGAACCAAAGAAAAGGGTGATATGATATCCATCCGCTTAGATGACAATCTCTCCAAAGATGAATAGAAAACTGGAGGCAACAGGAGGATACTGAGAATTCCATGGATGGAGCAAATAAACAATAAGGAAGTCTTAAAGAAAGGGACAACAAAAAGAACACATACTCAGAAGAAGAAAGAGATAGCTGAAATTTCTTGGACACAGAATGAGGAAGGAAGGCTTGGAAAAATTAACCCTCACAGGCAAGAGCGATAGAAGGCAGCAAGCCACCTACCAGATGGGCTTGGTAAAAGGACTGACATCAAATGCAAGAAGTCGGAAAGTATAGTCATCAGCAAAAGAGAAATCCCTAAATGTAATCTACAAATTGGAGATGGCAACATGAATCAAGTACATCTACTTGCTGAGCATGTGCGAATGGAATGCGGAACTGGGAGTGGAAGGCTTAGCAAAAAGAGAAAACTGTTAAAGGCCAAAAGGATAGGAAGTTGGGGAGAGACATGATGAGATTGATTGGTAGTTATTTTCTCACCTAACGTAATAATTGTTCTTTTTTATTACTTGTGACATTTAGAGAGAGAAAAAATGACTAACCATCAACTGAAAGAAGACAGAAAGTGTGGTCATCAGCAAGAGAAGAAAAAACCCAAGATACAAACTGCAAATTATTGACCTCAACATGAAACACGTACAGAAGTTTAAATATCTAGAAAGTCTTTTAATAGAAGATGGAAATTTCGATTAGACAAAAATGTATTCGTAAAGCTAAACAAATTACTAAGGAACAGGACAATTTTGTTAGAACCAAAGATAAACGTGCTGGATATCCATCCATTTAGAGGACAATCTCTCTACAGATGAATAGAAAACTGGAGGCAACAGAAGGATACTGAGAATTCCATGGATGGAGCAAATAAACAATAAGTCTTAAAAAAAGTGACAACAAAAAGAACACTTACTCAGAAGAAGCAAGAAGAATTATTAACCATCAACTGCCAGAAGACAGAAGGTGTGGTCATCAGCAAGAGAAAATATCCCAAGATGCATGTTATGAATTGGAGGTGCAGAAGTTATACTGGGAGTAAACCACTTGTAGACAGATAGAAAATGCATTCAGGAGGTACACAAAAATAGATTAGGGTGTAAGACAAGGAAATGTCTTCTCTGTAGATCTGTTCAACCTCTACAGCAAGGGAGTAGGAAATCCTACCAGGATTTATTTTCAGTGGGTGTAACCTTAACAATATAAGAGACAGGCAGATGACATTGTGCTGATGACGGGCAGGAAAAGAACAGGACAGGATAGTTAAAGAAAATGAGGAAAAAAGACTGTCAACTGCAAGAAGGTGGAAATTATGGTCATCAGCAAAAGAGAAATCCTGAAATGCAAGCTACAAATTGGAGATGGCAACATCAATCAAATACACCTACTTGATGAGCTTGTGTAAATGGAATGTAGAACAGGGGACAGGAGGCTTAGCAAAAGGAGAAAAAGTGCAAAGGGCTACAAGGATAGGAGGTTGGGGAGAGCCATGATGAGATTGGTTGGTAGTTGCTTCTCTCACCTAACATAATAATTGTCCTTTTTTATTACTTGTGACATTTAAAGAGAAAAAAATGACTAACCGTCAACTGTAAAAAGACAGAACATGTGGTTAGCAGCAAGAGAGAAATCCTGAGATGCAAACAACAAATTGGAGATATCAACATCAATCAAGTACACATACTTGATGAGCTTGTGTGAATGGATGGTGGAACATGAGATAGAAGGCTTAACAAAAGGAGAAAAACTGCAAAGAGCCACAAGGATAGGAAGTTGGGGAGAGCCATGATGAGATTGGTTGGTAGTTGCCTCTCTCATCTAACGTAATAATTGTCCTTTCTTAGTTACTTGTGAAATTTAAAGCAAGAAGAATGACTAATGATCAACTGCCAGAAGATGGAAAGTGTGGTCATCAGCAAGAGAAAAAGCCCAAGATGCATGTTATAAATTGGAGGTGCAGAAGTTTAAATATTTTGAAATGTTTTAACAGGGGATGGAAAATGTGATACTGAGATCTGAAAACTCATTGTACTAGCAAAAGAATAATTCCAAAAGCTAAGCATGGGGCTGAGAAATGGAAAAGAAATTGTTGGAAACAAAATAATGAGTGCTGGATTGCCATGTGATATCCATCCTCTTATATGGCAGTGAATGCTGGACAATCTCCCCATGGATGAGGAGAAAACTAGAGGCAGTAGAAATATGGTTCTACAGAAAGATACTGAGAATTCTATGGATGGACTGAGTAAGCAACAAGGAAGTCTTAAAGAAAATGGCAACAGAAAGAACATTTGTACTCGGAATCAGAATGAGATAGCTGAAATTAGAGAGAATGGTTGAAAAAAAAAACAAGAAAAGATGACTAACCATCAACTGCCAGAAGACAGAAAGTGTGGTCATCAGCAAGAGAAAAGGTCCAAGATGTGAATTACAAATTAGAAATGTTGACATCAAACAAGTGGAGAAGTTTAAATATCTAGGAAGTGTTTTAATAGAGGATAGAACATGTGACAACAAAATCTGAATGCACATCAGGTTATTGAAAAATTCAGTCCAAAAAGCTAAGGAAAATACTAAGAAATAAGAAAACAAGTTCTGAAGTATATGATATAAAATCCTCTTGTATGGCAGTGAATGATGGACAATCTCCACAGAGATGAAGAGGAGAGTGGAGGCAAGAGAAACATGGTTCTACAGATGGATACTAAGAATTCCATGGACAGAGTGAGTAAGCAGGGTGTAAAGAATATGGCAACGAAAAGAATACTGATACCTAAAATAAGAAAGAGATAGCTGAAATTTCTTGGACTCATAATGAGGAAAGAGAGCTTGGCAAATGTAAACTCTTAAGAGAAAGACAGCAGGCGACCTACCTGAAAAGTTTGTATGAATAGATTGTGGAACATGGGTTGGGAGGCTGAGCAAAAAGTACTGATTAGAGCCATGAAAGTTAGGAAGTTGTGATAGGAGAGCCAAGACAGAAACAAAAAAAGAGTACTGAGTTGTTACATTATACCTGTCCTCCTATATGGGAGTGAATGCTGGACAATCTCCTCAAAGATGAAGAATACACTTTGAAGCAACAGAAATTTGCTTCTCCAGATGGATGCTGAGAATACTGTAGACTGAACGTGTCCACAACAACGAAGTTTTAGAGACAATAAAAGCAAAAAGGACACTTATACTTAACACCAAGAAGAGAGCTGAAATATCTGGTGCACATAATGAGGAAAGAGGGCTTGGAAAATTTGATACTCACAGGACAGATTGAAGGTAAGGGGGATCGAGGAAAGTAACACATAACATACCTGGTAAGCTTGAGTAAATGGATGGTGGAGCAGGGTTTGGGAAAGATGGCAAAAAGCCAAAAGTTGTTAAGGGCTGCAAGCCGTAGGAAATTGTAGAAAGCGATGATCATCAATGTCCTGAAGGGACACAGCACATAGAAGAAGAAGAATTATTAACTGATCTGAGTTATCTCGCCCTAAGCATGAGAAATCAAATGAGAACGCCTCTAACCTCGTAGAATCTGAAGAAGGCCAAGTATAAGTGCTGGAACACTTTCCGACAACCAAGATGAGCATGCTAATCCAAATAAGAAAGTATATAATAACATTAAGTTTCCATCACTAGTGGTAAAAAATTTGTTTAAGTGAATCTCATTACTAAGACTCATTACATATCTCTAAGTTCAAATCCCTCGGCTGAGTATTGGCAAAACTCATATATGAGTTCCCTTCCTCCTCCTTTTTACTATTATATGAGTTCCCTTCCTCCTCCTTTTTACTATTAGACAACTCTGAGGAGTATCAGGTCACAGCTTCATCAACATACAAGTTACTGTTGTGTTACTCTTAGTAGGTTTTTACAAGATGTAGTTGCCAGCCCCAAACATTGTATTCAGAATTTTCCTTCTCCTCAATTGGTTGCTAACCAAAGTTAAATAGTCCAGTTGGTTCTGCTATTTACTCTGTAGCTGGTTGAAGATGAAATGTCTTCATGCCTTTCCTAAGGGTATTTGTGTAAAAAAAATGAACATAAAAAACTAATTTTAACTCAATATGCTGATTTCACTTTCACGATGCGAACATCAATCATATATGAATTAATTAATTCGGAAGAATTAACTGATATATTATATCCTCTTGCATGATCAGTGGAATGAGAACTATCTCAACCCATGGACTGAAAAAAGGGGTCGATTCAAAATTTTCACAATATTACCATCTAGAAATAACAGCAGAAGAAAGTTGAAAAGCACAACAGTTAAAACACTATATAATTAGATCGATTTGGTTTTTATGGCTTATCAACCCTTTGCAGGTTATTTAAAGCCAGAAGATATTTTTATATTGTAAGAAGTTTTTTCTGCATATAATAATGATTTACTGATACAAATCCTACTAATTAACCAATAGCTGGTGTGGGGAGAAGAAGTGAATTTATAATTTTCCCATGCAAGTGAATATAATGAACCCAACAGGAATTGAAACTTGGCTCTCCAACTTACAATTCTGAGCTGTTAGCTGTTACACCACCTGCACATCCAAGCTTAGAGTACCTGGTATTTCCAAGTAGTCACCCATCTAGGTACTGATCAGTCTCAATGTTGTTTAACTTTAGTGATCATACATGAACTAGTTTCAATATGCTATGGCTGTAAGCCAACACTGACTATAAAAATCAAGAGGACATTAGTACATAAAATGATAACAACCCATTTAGTCAAAGATCAGTAGAATTGTTTATTCTGAGTTTATCAGTTCCTAATCAAAGTATGACAGGTAGTTAAAGGTCTTAATAATTTTAGTATTATTGTAATTGTGCAATAAAAACAGACATATTAAAAGACAATTCATAGCAAAAAGAAACAAATCATGACAAAAAAAGAGGGGGTGTAACAATATATGTATATTACCATAAAACAGCAATGCTGAAACATAACCGAATTAATAAAAAAAAAAGACAGCTAAACCGGTTATTGGTCCACTCTAATCAGAATAAAGATCAAAGACAAAAATACAACAACTGAAAAATATAGTGCACAAGATAAATGTTATATGAAAGAAAATATAACATTTAAAGGTTAATTTCCTTAAGGCTCTACTCATTCCTTCTACTAACAGAGAGATGGCTGGTAGGACTTAATGTACACTGATTCCAAAACTTTCAAGTGATACTCAGAATTAGTTGTACTCAGCACTGAGAACATTCTAGGCTATAAGAGTGGGCACACAGCTTTTAATCAAATATTCAGGTATTGATGAAGCTATTACATTTATGCACCTATGTAAACTATTCACCTTTTCCTTACAAATATTGGTTGGTACATGTCGGTTGATCTGTGCTTCCAACCTTTGACTGTTCCTGTCTACATATTCAGCACCGCACTGACATCTAAATTGGTAAATTGGATTATTATTGAAATTATTTGAGCATTGTGACTGCAAGACAATAACCAAACATTATGGTCAGATTAAAAATAAAAAAAAGACATACATGACAAAGTATGTGAATTAATTTGTAAACTTAAAAGTCAATAATGGTGTGGGAGATGCTGAAGAAACAAAGAAAGAAAGAACAAGCGGAAAATGTTCGCCTTTAACAAACAACAAACAATACTTGAAAAAAACTGAAAACAAAACTTTGACATAACAGAAAATATAGACTAATAGTAACACATGTTGTAAACAGAATATTGAATAAGACGAGATAATGAACAACAGTTTGATAAAAAAAATGTTGTGGGGAGAGGAAAGACTAGTGATGAACTAGGCACATAAAAAAAATAATCAATAATATTTTTCTATGGAAAAATGTAAAAAGTGCAGATTGCAAATAACAACATGATAATGATTACAAGCATCTTTTAAAATTTTATAAAATTCAGTTATTCAATTTACAAAAATAAACATTAAAAAATGAAATATTATTATTATTATTATTATTATTATTATTATTGCCATGTACAGAGAAAAAAAAGACTTGTGTATCGGAAGAGATAGAAATTTGAAAAGGGGAGGTAACAATGAAAACGGCTGTAGAATTAATAAAAACTTTCAAAAAAAAAAAAAAAGAAAAGATTTTTGTAAATCACATTATAAACATGTCATAACGAATAAATAAATCATTTATTGATAAAAGATGGAAATTATTTTTTTTAATAGAATCATGGTTTGAATTGTTTTTTTTTTGTTTAATGTTTATTATTTGCTATTCTTTGGAAAGTTTGAAGTTAAAAATGAAGAAAAAAAGAAGGAAAAAGAAACCAGAAAATAAAAAGCAACGGACACTGAAATAAAAAGAGACGACAAAGAACTAAGCAAACATGAAAACAAAACATTTTTTAAAAATTAAATCTGAAACGAATTAAAATAACTTGAACAAATCTCATACAAAGACTTTATATGCATACAGACACACAAACACACAGACACACATAACTGCTCATTTAATGATGCACACAAATATGACTTGTCTCGTTAGACACACCTTTTCACTTATATAAATATTATATATATATATATATATATATATATATATATATATATAAATATATATATATATATAATGAATCATTCAAACCTAAAACAGATATTGAAGTTAATGATATAAATGACGAGAATAGATCTTCGCAAACAAATTTAATAAAATACATTAACCCCGAACCTGTAAATGAATGTTATGATCCCTGTTTATAAATTCCAGTAGCATAAGGTCTTTTTTTATTTTTTTATGAGCTTTCATCTGTCCCTACAGACATCCTCAGGTATGAAAATATATTTGTTTTTTACATCCAGGTAATAACAGGGCAACGAAAGAATAGGGGTAATCTGAAAGATGTTTTAAGAAATGTGTTATTGTTAAATTGTAAGAAATTTTGGAGTTTGCGGTCACAACGCTGAGGTTGAATTTTTAAATTTTAAGATTGTGCGTTTTTGTACTAATATGGTAATAGGAGAATTCTTTTGCACCGGTAGGTTTTTCAGTCAATGTGGCATGAACTAAATTGTTCAATAAATAGAGGAATGTCACATTTATTATCTGAAAGTTGCACGTTGGATCAGTTATTTTAATATCAAGTATGTGGTGCAGTTCAATTTACATGACATGAATCATTCATACAAAAAACAGATATTCAAGTTAATTATATAAATGGTGAGAATACATCTTCGCAAACAAATTTAATAAAATACATTAACCCCATCTGTAGGAACAGATGAAAGCTCGTAAAAAAAAAAAAGACCCTATGCTACTGGAATTTATAAACAGGGATCATAACAATCATTTACAGGTTCGGAGTTAATGTATTTTATTAAATTTGTTTGAGAAGATGTTTTCTCGCCATTTATATCATTAACTTCAATATCTGTTTTTTGTATGAATGATTCATGTCATGTAAATTGAATTGCACCACATACTTGATTAGCTCCTGAAAAATTAATTTCGGTTGAGCCCTCTGGTTTGAGGTGTGAATTTGTAAACAGTGATTATTTAAGCTAATACTGCATGACTCTTTGACAGAATTGAGTCACTCTCAGTCACTGTGTGTTTATCTGAATCTAAAAATAAACACGCTAAAATTCACCTTCATCCCGTACCGTACGCTGATGGCTTAGTGGGAGAAGTTTGGACTGACGCAAATTCAGTCGGGTTTCGATCCTAGCTAGAGGCAACTGGACGTCTAGCCACACTGATGAGCTGTGAAACAGTGAAACAGTCTGTCTGTGGATGACAAAAATATATATATATATATATATATATGCAGAAAATGCTGTGTCTATATACATAAATTAAAACCAACCCTTAAGAACATCAATTACAAACAAGACCATAACATAATGACCATAGTTGAAAACTAGAAATTTGTCTACCTTCCAAGAATTTATGCACCATTTTTTTTTTACCACAAACAAAATTCTTGAAAAACAGTTAACAGATTAGCCATAATTACTTGGAATGAATAATCATTTGGTCAATTTCTAGATATACTAAATCCAAAAAAGAGATCTGTTGTTCTCACACAACAAAAACACTATAAAAGAACTTAAGATGAGTTGACTTGATAGTTATTTTCAATGAAACATGAATTGGAGAGGGTCTGCTACTGAAATGCACAACTATTCCAGATGTAAACTGGATGATAAAAATATTGTTTATATTTTTCAGTTAGTTGACATGGATGAGCACCAGTAATTATTTTTAAAAATGAACCTTTTTTAAATAATTTACAGAATTATTGATTGATTGTTCCTGCTATATGCCTTGGTGTCTAGTACATCATATCAACATATCTGAAGTCCATGAGGTCAATGTAAGCATTCCCGAAGGCTGGCTCCTTTGTTCAACTCCTTTCTGCTTTACATTAATAATCTACCTAATGGTATATTCTGATATTCTTCTTTTTTAATCATTTCATCATAAGCAAGGCAATAAAGCCACTAAGACACAAGTGGTTACTGAGTGTGAAAGAATAAAAAAAAAAAGAAAAACATTATTATGAGAATAATAAAAGAAGAAGAATCAAGAAGACAGTAGATAACGGTTGACATTGCATTTAAATTTTTGAAGATCACAGTTGCAAGAGGGAAGAAGAGAGTTCTACAAAGAAATAAATTATTAGCATACAACTTAGAGTTATATCGAGCTAATTCAACAGTAAAATGATGAGACCATGTTGCCAATCTAGTACTGCATTTAAATTAATAAAGTCTGGGTACCATAGAGGAAAGTTCATCCAAACAATTACAATGAAAGTTTTTATAGAAAAGGCCCAGGGAAGCTATGTTACAACAGTGGTAAAGTGACTGAATCTGAGATGTCATGTCAGGATCTTTTGTGAATATCTATACAGATGATACAACAGTATATGGGTGCATCTCTGAAGATTTGTTGACCAGAGCCCAGCAGCTGATCTCTACTCTGACCTACCTGTAACAACTCAATGGTGGGGGGTACAGGCTGTCTGAATTCAATAACTCAATAAACAAACTTGTAACATTCTATCATCACTGAACAGATCCTGAATTCTCACTTATTGAAGTGAATGAGTTATTTCTCAAGAAGGTCCTTTGCCTTGAAGCTCAACCTAGACTTCAAGTGGAATCTCTATCTATAAAAGGTAGGATGTGTGTGTGTGTGTAATGAATGCACGGCTGCAATTTTTGACGGATTTGCACCAAAATTTACATGCACATGCTCCTAGTTAGTGGGGAGACCAAGATCGACTTTGCCTTTCCCAACTCCCATCGATAGTGGAAATAATCGATTTTTTCATGCTTCTACAGTAGTTTTCATGTAGTTTAGGGCCATTTTCTACTGGCCAGAGTGAGAGCCTATAGCTGGCTGTCACGAATAGGCAGGATGATTCTATTGGCCAGCGTGAGAGCCAACAGCTGACTGACACAAATGTTAACTAGCATGCCAGCATGCAAAAAATCGATAGCTGCATTTGTCACAAGTGGGAAAAATTTAAATCTGCATGGCACTTTACTCCAATTGGCTCATTCGTTTGCTTGAACTCAACGCTGATTCTGATTCTGCAGAACTGGGTTGGGTGTGAAAAAGTATTTGTTGTTAACATTCTTTTTTCATTTGGTTTTTCCAGTTACGAGTCCTTTTTTAAAGCTGATCGTTTTGTGTTCATTTGGGTTAGTTCTTTTTTTGTAACAGATTTAATGTTTAGTATAGAGCTTAGAAAAAATTCTCAGTGTGAGATAGGCAAGAAGTAAGGCATGTAGCAACATCAGCACGGCAAAGGCCACTCCTTTAAAGTCAAGGAAGGGCAAAAATATTTTAAGTCAAGTGATAGCGATTGCTGTATGAGTCGTACAATTTTTGAATCAAGCACGGGCAACACTGCTAGTTCATATATATGATCAGTTGCTAAAGATGCTAGGAAAATGGTCCGACGCCACTAAGTACCTGACTCCTGATATGTTCTACCTTCACAAGATCCAGGCTGAAAATGAAATATTGCTGCCGTATCTGGGCTGGAGTTGCCCAGACTCCATTTTCAAGCCATGAGAGTTCAAACGTGGTGATGAACATTGCAAGCTTCTCACTACTCTATCACTATTTCCATGGAAAAAGCTCAAACAAACTACCTTCCTTAATCCCACCAGTTCTAACCTTCACAGCTAAACCCCAACATACTGTGTACACTGAGTTGAACCACCTTAAATCTCTTTTAGTGAGAAGAAAGTTGCACTCAAAAAACTTCTTTCCATGAACCATTCCCTTGTAGAATCAACTCCGAAGAAGATGCTTCCCTGACCACTACAATCTGAACCTGTTCAATTCTAGCATCAACCATTATATTTCCCACATATCATCATAAACTGTGCCTCTTACTCTTTCTGGTCACATAAAAAACTCCTTCAGTAAATCTACCTTGAGTAGCTCTTGGGCCTTTTATAAGGTGAATATTATTAAATATATATGTTACATAGAACAGAAATCCAAATTTACCTTATTTGAATAGCTATTTCAACCAACAATGAAAACATAGGACTTGATTCAAATAGCGATTCGAATGAGGTAAATTTGGATTTCTCTTCTGTGTAATTTATATGCTCTGTTATAATAAATACATTGAGCTCTCTTTGTGGATCAGTTTTAATATTTGATATTATTAGGATTCATTTGGATTATATACCAACAGATTATTATATATATATATATATATATATATATATATATATATATATATATATATATAAAGAAGTAATGGATTTTTTATTTATTAGTCTGATAGATTTTATCACTTGTATGTTATTTTTATGTGGATACCCATATTTGAGTAGATGTTCTGTTTATTTATTAAACTGTATATTTATTTATTTTCATTTTCCAGCTTAAATACTGATGGTGCATCTTTTCTTTAATAAGGTTTCTCAAATATTCAGGCCAATAGATGAAAATAAATTAATATACCATTTGATAAATAAACAGAGCAACTACTCAAATATGGGTATCCACTAAAAATTATGGAACACCTTATGAGCATGGAACTCACTATCACTACTCAGTCATAAACAGAATCAAAAATGTTAGTTTTTCAAAAATTTTAAATTTAAAATCACTCAAAAATATACATCAGGTTAACTGTTTAAAAATACTTGTTGCAAAATAAAAATCTAATATTTGCCTTGATAAAGTCCCTCAGAGAATGAAACATGTTAGCTAAGATAAGTTTTCCTTTTGTCTTTATTTATATGTGTGTGTGTGTGTGTGTGTGTGTGTCCTTAAATTAAAACATTTTGAAAAACCAATAACATTTTCATTCTTGTATATAAATACTTGTTACAAAATAAAATCCGAGCATTTGCCTTGATAAAGTCCCTCAGAGGATGAAACATGTCAGCTAGGATAAGTTTTCCTTCTCTCTTTATTCATATTGTCCATTTACAGATTTTAGTTATATCAGAAATTTTATATATTATATTTTATATATGCAGTACTTAGTGGAAAGTGCTCAATACCAGTGATAGAGCTAACATAATAAGTTGTATGGATATGAGTCTATGACCATGGGTTTCACGCTTTTGCAATCATCAGATAAACTGGTTTAATTTTTAAAATTATAACTATTTATGCTTGCTTGACTATGTTTGGTGGTGGGAAGGGGAATCTGCTTCTGTGTTTGTTTGGGGTGGGGGTGACACTCTCATACGCATAGACGCACATACATAGAGGTGCACGCATTTGAGTTCACATCAACACATCTATATAAGCAATTGGAAGCTAGGCACAGATACATATCTGTGCATTCAAGAATACATACATACACAGTTCTAATTCTATTTCAGTGTCAGGACCTTAGCTTTTTATGTATAGCAATGTTCGTTTCAACAAGGAGAGGGTAGAGGTGTTCTTGACGATTTTCAGATCTACTGCATGGGCCATCAGAAGAACTTACACTTCCTCACACACACACATACACACATGTGTAGATGTGCACATACACTATTATTGGTCTGGGCCATTTCACCACTACTTTGGTTGAGCTGCGTTCCATTTGTGGTTATGGTGATGATGATGATGCTTGTATTTTCAATGCTAACTGCATGTCTGTTGTTGATGGTTGTGGTTATGCAGGTAGTGATAATAGCTATGATATTAATTATTATTGATAATGTTAATAATTGATATTGATGTGTTAACGGTAAATTTAGCCTTAATGACAGAATTATAAAAAAGTGGGGAACAATAATGACAATTGTAGCTTTGACAATAATTGTGGTAACCATGATGATGATGATGATGATAATAATACATATATATATATATATATATATATATATATATATATATATATATATATATACCAACGGCTTTCCATACTCAATACTCATCGGATTCACTCTCTCGTGGTCATGTGTGACGTCATGAGCTGTTGTGCGATTTTCGCTTTCAGCGTCTTATATGCACGTGTTTATCGTTGCTTTGAAATCATCCATGTAAACAAAAACAGACTATCATCAATTTCTTGTTCGTGTATTGCTTAATATATTGTGTAATTGTCATCTTTGATAATGGCTTATGTAAGCCGAAAGCTTAGATTGGATTAAAAAAAAGTATGTATCAATATTGTGATTTTCTTTCATTGTTTAATGATAATGTTATTAAGCTTATCAGACTATATGAAAAAAACTTACATAAAATATATAGACAACACTTATCTATATTATTTAATGAAACATGTATTATTATATATATATATATATATATATATATATATATATATATATATATGTGTGTAATTATTATACCTGGTACATTGCACACAACTTTTTGCTCTAAGTCTCAAAAATAATTTTTCCTTGTCCTACACAAGGCTTCACCAATTTAAACAAATAATCTGTGTGGCTCGGCTAATAGATCTTTCTGCCTCACTGAACTGTTGGACCTACATATTTACTCAAAAATAATAAAACACTTTCCAAATAAGAAATGCAAAAGTTAAAAATCCATCATATCTACAAAAAATACAAACATCCAAAATGTATCTCTATTCATAAACAAACACAATAAAAACAAGATGAATATGGCATTCAAATATATAACGGACTATTGCTTGCTTGGTGTTGACCTCAGTGTCCAATTTTACATTTACATATGCTCTAATATTGATCAACTTTACTCATAAATATAGCAAACCTTAAAACTCTCTCTTTCCACACCCCCGAATTGAGTTCTCGGTCACTGGCATGCTTGTCTAAAAATAAATACATCTAAATTCACCTTCATCCATGTCATGTGCCAATGCCTTAGGAGTAAAATCTTCGACTAATACCAAATCAGTCAGGTTTCGATCCTAACTTGAGGCAATCAGATGTCTAGCCACACTAATGATCTGCGAAACAGTCTGTCTATGGATGATTATATATATATATATATATCCAGCTACTCTTTGAGGCCAAGTTGGTTAAAGTATGCTGGGCTAAACAGTAGCTCTCTCTGCTGTGAGTGATGCATGTTCAAATCCTGCCAAAGAGTTCAAATTTTTTCTTTAAAAAGATCTTTTAGAAAATTCAGGCTGGTAGACAAAAATAAATAACTATACTGCTTAATAAATAAACAGTGTGCCTATTTAAATACAAGTATTCACTAAAAATAACATTTAAAGTAATAAAAATCTGTTGGATTAATAAAAAAAATCCATTCTAAAATTCTCTTTATAAGTTTTATATAAAACTGTGTAGATATGAAAAACTTTGAGAGATTCTATGATGAGGGAAGTTTCACTTGAAGGACCAAAATTTCGTCTTGCCTGATTAACTAATTCTTCATGGTCAAGTTGGTTAAGGCATGCTTGGCAAAATGGTAGGTTCCTCTGTTCTGAAGGATGCACCTTCAAATCTTGCCAGAAAATGCAAATTTTTCTATAATAAGATTTTGGGAACATTCAGGCTGGTAGACATGATTTTCTGTCTAAGTCGAAATATACCTGTGATTTTCCATGAATAAGCACTTACATCACTTGCCTATGCTAATGCACTAGTGAAGTAATAATCTAGGATGTAAGAACACATTTTTATGACATACGTTAACATGATTAAGATACATGGAGAATATAAATATAATACATATAATGAAATGAAATTATTTTAAACTGCCTGTATATTTATTTCCAGTGATATCATTGGCTCTAAGGAGACGAAATGATGAAGCATGAGATCTTGTTTCACTTGCAGTATTACAAAAGCAGCTGCAAATCTGGAGTAAAAAGAAAAAACAAACATTTGTTATTCTTTTTTAATGAGAATTCACCAATCTCTTTACCTGTTACAGGTAAACTTACTATGTATATCCATATCTGCATGTTTTAAGCAACAAAGGACTTCAGCCAACCAACTGACCAATGTTCATCACTGTTTCTCCCTTTTTAGAGAGTTTAACAATGTCTAATTTCTTTTACATGGTGATGGCCTTCCTTTTCTTCAAAGCATTGCCATCAGAAGAGGTTACACTACACTTGGGCGCCATAATGATGAGCAATAAGTTTCCACAAACACAACACAAATGAAAGAAAGTGAACCCACAACAATCCAATATGGTATACAACCAGAAACTGATCTATGCCACCTTATGTATGAAGCAAAAGTTGAAACATGGTCAGGACTGTCATAACCCAGAGTCATCCTATATAAGACTGTCATAACCCAGAGACATCCTATATAGGACTCTCATAACCAAGGGTCATCCTATATAGGACTGTCATAACCCAGGGTCATCTTATATAGGACTGTCATAATCCAGGGTTATCTTATATAGGACTATCATAAACCATGGTCATCCTATATAGGACTGTCATAATCCAGGGTCATCCTATATAGGACTGTCATAACCCAGGGTCATTCTATATAAGGAAGACTGGGCTCTAACAGTCAAGGAGAAGAATAATTCTGAATTCAAAACTGGCTGGGCATGAGGCTAGCAACTCCACCCTGTAAGAACCTATTATTTGTCATGGAAATTACAGCAGCAACAGCTAGTTTGCTGAAGCTATATTCTCTACAAAGGAAGCTACATGGTTAACACACACACACACACACACACACAAGTATATATATATATATATATATATATATATATATATGTGTGTGTGTGTGTGTGTGTGTGTCTGTGTGTGTGTGTGTGTGTGTGTGATTTATATATATATATATATATTATATATATATATATATTATATATGTGTGGTACTTATTGGAAAGTGTTTAATATCTGTGATAGGGGTAACATGCAAGCTCACATCTATACAACTAAGTATATATATATATATATATATATATATATATATATATATATATATATATATGTGTATGTATGTATGAATGGGACAAATTGTTAGATAACAACACCAAAATATTATACAGGACTGAATGCAAAGACAGACTGACATTCTGGAAGCAGTAGCATTTCTTTATCCATAGACAATTATCTACTGAAGTGTTTAAATAAAAAAAAGTCACATAAAAATTCAGTTTGATCAGTTTAAATCATGTGACTTTTAAGTGACTTGAAATTAGTTCCTGAAAACTAGGGAATACCTGAATGAGCCTAATGTATTTTCATAAAAAGACTAAACACACAAACAATCTCTTGATAACGACTGTAGTGACATTAAATAAAATTAACTTTGGAATGTTCAGTAATTTTAATTCTGATATAAAAACAACTTAGTTGGAAAAACTTATTAAAAAATTGAACAGACAAACTTTGTCGTCATTGTTGAACAAAACTTGTTTAAAAGAATGCTTGCTACTGAAAAGCACCTTACAATATATACAGGGTGTGATGAGTAAATTATTGCCATTTTATATTTTTATTTTTGCGTTGTTTGTTTTTGATTTTGCCAACTGCACAGTATAGTAGGGCCAGTTGGACACCATGTGAGAGAAAAAGAGCACCATGACAAAATTCACTCGATTCCAATATGAACATTTTAGAGGTTTTGGGTGTCAATCTGAGGATAGTGCAGAGGATTTGGAAAGAGTTAGATGAGTCTAATGGTGATTACGAAGGTGGTTGGAGTGATCACTAGTGATGGTGACATTATGCTTCCATTCATCTTCACACAGGGCCTCACTCAACACAGAAGCCTACATCAAGTACCTTGAGGAGATAGTGCTGCCCTGGGTCAAGAAGGTGGCTGTTGGAAGACTATGCTTGGCAACAGGACTCTGCACCATGCCACACAAACAGGAGAACCCAGTCAAGGCTGTCAGACAATTTCTGCAACCACATCATCCCTTACATTGAGCCACCTAACTCTCCAGACTGCAACCCCCATGATTATTATGTGTGGGGCACAGTTGAATGAGAGACCAACAAAACTCCTTGAAACACCAAAGATGAACTGAAGGCAAGGATTATGGCAGCATTCAACATCTTAAACAAGGAAACCATCTAGAAGAGATGCAAGAGATTTCAAATTGTCTGGAGAGCATGGTTGAAGCCAATAGCAATTTTATTAGATAAATTTACTCTTTAGTATTTCAAGATATTTTTGTGCAATTTTGGTAAATATATCTGTTAAAATGAGATGTCAGTATTATTTTCATTTTTGCATAATTTAGATGACAATTTATCCATCGCACCCTGTACATATATATATATATATATGTGTGTGTGTGTGTGTGTGTGTGTGTGTGTGTTTTATTAAAAATGACAGACAAGGACTGCAATTAAGCACTTTATTTAATTTTTCTTGTGTCTGAACAAATGTTTTCTTTTCTGGACACTGTGTAGAAACTGTCCAAATATTTTGTAATTCTGAGCACTTTCAGCTACAATTTGGACAGTTTCTACACACTTTGTGACCAGAAAAGAAAACATATGTTCGAAATCAAGAAAAATTAATCACTGTAGCTTGTCTGTTGTGTTTTATAAAACATGTATAAAAGAGAGATACACAATATATATATATATATATATATATATATATATATATATATATATCTATATATATATATATATATACACACACATATTTTAAGACATTTTTATGTTTAACATTCTTTTTATAGACACAAATATTTAAGTAAATGCTCTGTTTATAATAAACAGTATTAAACTACATTTACCAGCCTGAATGTCCAAGAAATTTTCATAGAAAATATTCGTCCTCCGACAGGATTCGAACCTGTATCCTATACGGAACCATCATATAGCCTGATGTGCCTTTTAACCACAGAGGCTCGTTCGGTTGGCAAGGTTGCATTTACTGCTTATAAACTTCAACTCCCATGAAAATTTCTCGGACATTCAGGCCGGTTATTATAAACAGAGCATTTACTTAAATATTTGTATCTATAAAAAGAATGTTAAACATAAAAATGTCTTAAAATAATTGTCGAACTTTGTCCATTTCATAATATGTACATACATATATATATATGTGTGCGTGTGTGTGCAATAAAATATATTTTAAAGGTATGTTATATTTATTGGGTAAAATGTGTGCTATATTATGTTTATAGGGTAAAATCACTCAATATTGGGATAGAGCATGTATAAATATAAATTGTGTGAACAAAGAGTTTCAACACTGAATGGCAACAGGCTTGTTCATGCTTGACATGGCTTGAAGATTGTGTGCAAGTATGAAGCAGACAATTGCTATTCACAGTTGAACTGTGTCCACAGGTCTTATATCTATATATAATTTCCTACTACAGTGTAACCCAGATATAAGATAGTTGTCGGGACCGGATAAGAAGTCTCTTATATCCGGGTTTGGTCTATTATACAGTGTAACCCGGATATAAGAGAGTTGTCGGGACCAGAGAAGAAGTCTCTTATATCTGGGTTTATCTTATATCCGGGTTTGGTCTATTTTGTTTTATTAATACAGGCTCTAATTTGGGACCAGAGAAAATCTCTCTTATATCCGGGTTACACTGTATTCTAAATGTTATTTTTCATACATATATATATATATATATATATATATATATATATATATATCCTTTAAAGTAAAATCTTTCCCACCATGATTTACTCAAAATTATCATCTCTGCATATTTTACTTTAATAAGATTTCTCAAATATTCAGGTAGGAAATACAGTTTAATAAACGAACAGAGCGTTTACTCAAATATGATTATCCACTAAAAATAATGTGTAAAGTGATAAAAATCTAACAGATTAATAAATAAAAATCTATTACTTCTTTAGAAAATTACTTTGTTTACATTTGGATATGAAATTGAGCAGATATGATAATTTTGAGTAATTTATGACAAGAAGGATTTTGCTTAAAAGGCACTATTCAGACCTTGCTTGATTGGCAAAGCTTTTTCGCAGCAGAGTCGGTTAAGGCATGTTGGATCAAATGATGGTTTCCCTCTGCCCACGCGAGAGTGAAAAACAAGAAGTGGTCATGTGTGACGTCAAGAGCTGCGACGCGATTTTCTCTTCCGTGTCTCATATATACGAGTTTGTTGTTACTTTGAAATTTTCAAGCAGCAAGGGCAGACTATTATTGTAGTTTCATCTGTGTGTTGTTTGATATATTGAAATTGTCATCTTTGATAATGGCTTATGTAAGCCGAAAGCGTAGATTGGATTTAAACATGTATCAACATGGTGATTTCCTTTTGTCTTTCAACGATAATGCGATTAAGCTTATCAGACAATATGAAAGGAACTTGCTTAAAATAAATAGACAAAACTTGTCTATATTATTAAATGAAACATGCATTAATGAAAAATTACTGCCTAAATATACACAATATATATATATATATATATATATATATATATATATATATATATATATATATATATATATATATATTGTGTATATTTAGGAGCAATTTTTCATTAATATATATTTTTCATATATATATATATATGAAAAAAACAGATTTTTGTGCTGAAAACTTAATATTCCAACAGTATCATTGTGCTTCTGTATCTTGTATTTCCATGGAAATAAAGAGGAGGCATTACTTTCCGAGCATACTTTGCATGTATATATATGTGTCTGTGTGTGTATACACGTGTTTAAAATGTGTATAAATAGATACATGTCTGTAAGGGGTTATAAGGGCAGAGTTTATATGTTATTAATTTCATATGTGTGAGTTTGTTGGTGTGCATACACGTTCTCATTACAAGATTTTTTCCCAAATAAACAAAATTTCAATGCGTAAAATCACAACAACACACAAAAAAAAAACAACTTGCAAACAAGACCCTGCTCCTCCCCACCCCTAACCCTGACATGCGTGTAGAAAAAATTCAAGTTAAGACCAACTTTTCACAAAACCAGTGAAGGCATAATGCATAATTAAAACTAATTGACAAATCTGGATGTTGTATAAACATTTTCTAAGAGGGATAAAAAGTCAAATTGAAAGATGAAAAATTTACAAAAGATAAAAAAAACAAAAAACAACTGAAGAAGACAATTCGATGTTGTAAGCAAACTGGGGGAACAAGGTGGGGAGTGGGGGTGAGGGAAGGTGGAAAGAAAATAAGCAAATAATTACGAAAATTAAAATTTGATTAAAATGAACATGATGATGATGATGATGATGATGATGATTATGGAAAGAATGCAGGTAAAAAAAATATTTTCTTTAGGAAAATGAAGAAAGCAATCTTGTCACTTGTCTGTATAAAGGAGAAGTGAGACTGGGTGGAGGGGAGGGGAAAATTAAATGATTTTTCAGACTTAAAAAAAGAAAGAAAGAAAGAAAGAAGAAAAACATGAATAAGACTCACATGAAAAATACTTTTGAAATTGGCAGCACTTTTCACCAACAACAATAAAGACGCGGAAAATAAAACAAAGATTCAAAGAAGAGAAAAAAACAGAAAAATGTTCTGTTTTGTTTATATTTGTTTGTTTATCAGGCATCTGTGTTTTCTTTTAAATAAAAATTCAAACATCTTTGAAATAACAGAATCTTATGAACTAAACAATTCTTTTTTTTTTTTTTTGGTCTTTTTAATTAAAACAATTCAATATGATAGAAGGAGGCTACAGTTTATCATACTGCTTTACAATTTAATCCACTGTAGGTCTGGACTGACATTCATATTGCAATCAAAACTACCAACAGCACAGATTCATGGCATTTACAAAGAGAAATAAGTAATAAATCTGCAAGTAAAATTTGCCAATAAGAAAAGGGACAGTAAGGATTTTATTTATGAAGCCCTAACTCTTAAAAAAAATTTTGAACTTAACTATATAATAATAATAATTTAGTTAGTTACCTATGTACATAAATGGTGATTGCCACATCTTACTGAAATGAAAATTTTCACCTGACTCTTCACATTATTTGTAATGGCTTCTGTCTTATTTTGGAGTCCATGGAACCTAAAATGACTCTTGAGACCAGCATTTGATTTCGTAGATATCATGAATATATGACAGATAAACTCTATCCTTGATTGGGTTGATTGGATCTTCATGCTCTACAATTGTACCACCATTGTTCTTTTTCATTCCAGATGATGATCTGCAAACCTTGTTGCAAAAAAAACATGTTTTGTTGGCAGGACAATGAGAAAAGTTGGTATAATTGGCCTGGTTCTGGTTGTTATGATAACCTTTCAGATGTTTTATATACAGTGTAACCCGGATATAAGAGAGATTTTCTCTGGTCCCAAATTAGAGCCTATGTTAATGTATATATAATAGACCAAACCCGGATATAAGAGACTTCTTCTCCGGTCCCGACAACTCTCTTATATCGCGGTTACACTGTACTTAGAAGTCACTGTCAACTGCCATACTGAAGCAGCATGCACTATCAAAAGTGAATAGCATGTTGAAGTGAAAAAAAGAAAAAAGTCTGAAGGTTCAACTCTAGGTTAACAGAACAAATATTTCTCTTATTCAAATCAAGCAGTTGGACATTAACAAAATAACTGATAAAAAAACTAGATCTTACATACACTAGAGAGCAGCACTGGCCATCAGCTAGAAACAACATATTCCCAATCCTCATCTGAGTTCATCCTTCACATCTACAATCTGACATTCGTCCATGCATGGAATACTATTGCTATATACAGTGTAACCCGGATATAAGAGAGATTTTCTTTCTATTTCTATTATATTTCAACTATTTCTTTTATATTTCAACTATTTCTAGTTCTAACAGTTGAAATATAATCCTTGAAAATGGCTAAATGTATAGCCGAAAGCGCTCGGATAAAAAGAACATTCGGACAGTTTTTATATAATTTATCCTCTGAAAAGAAAAACTTTATTAGATCGCATGAGAAATTATATAAAAAACTAAATAAAAGCACCTTGTCAGTCGTTTTTAATGAAATGTGCATGAAAGAAGGATTGCTGCCTAAATACACAAATATATATATATATATATATATATATATATATATATATATATATATATATATATATATATACACATACACATGTTGGGCATTGTCTTCTATAACAGGCTCATCCATCCTTTGACAAGTTTTTCATCCTTTGGGCTGACATGCCATCCTCCTCATCAGCAGAAAAGCAAGTGAAGGAGCTTGTTCAGATACTGACCCCACCCATATATGTGCAAGTTTTTACCTGGATTACATGTTACCAGCTTAACCTGATATTACTGTGGTTCTCCCATGCAGATGTACGTAGATGGTCATATGCGAATATATTGGCATCAGTAACTCCTGCAGAAGGCAGGGGGGAAAGTGCAATGGCCCCAGTAATCCATATCATGAGGCAACCAATTGAAAAGTGAAATAAAAATTTAGTTCATATTTAATTTGAATAAAAAAATCTTCATTTCACATTTCATCTGTAAAATATTTTGGTTGCAATTGTTATTGTAAATTATCCTATTAAAAAGAAAAGATATTTTACACTAAATAAAATTATTGATAATTTTTCATATGCAAATAATTTTTCACAAATGCAGCTGATGTACACAACTGCCCAAATCCAAACTGGATCCAAGGTTTCGTCTCAGATACATCACCGTTAAAGATGTGAACAAGAAAAGAGAAGAAAGGGAAATCAATAGCATTTTAAGCGGCACATTGTTTTAAAATGTCCTGGACACACTTTATTGACTAGGGGCATTTTGGGCCAACTGCACTGTTGATGTGTTACATTAACTTGTAGATAACCTCATTGGTTCTCGGGGAGAATGACGAGTTGTGAATGATACTGCACAAGCTGTAACCTGTTCCTGCTATTTTGCAACTAACCATGCTGCAATCTGTTCTTTTCTATGTTGCAACTTGCGTTGTATTTACTTGTCAAATTGGATGTCCCTCTCCACCATATATATATATATATATATATATATATATATATATATATATATTGTGTATATTTAGGCAGCAATTTTTCATTGATGCATGTTTCATTAAATAATATAGACAAGTTTTGTCTATTTATTTTAAGTAAGTTCCTTTCATATTGTCTGATAAGCTTAATCACATTATCATTGAAAGACGAAAGGAAATCACTATATTGATACATGTTTACATCCTATCTGAGCTTTCGGCTTACATAAGCCATTATCAAAGATAACAATTGCATTTCAATATATCAAACAATACACGGATGAAACAATAACGATAGTCTGTTTTTGTTGCATGAAAAATTTCAAAGCGAAGACTAACTTGTGTATACGAGATGCGGAAGCGAAAATCGCATCACAGCTCGTAACGTCACACATGACCACACAGGAGTGAAAACAAGAAGTATTTAAGTATTGGAAGCCGTTGGTATAAACCAATGGCTTCTGTTATTAATTATAGGCATTTAAAAATATTTGTGAAGATTTCGTAGTTCATTTTGTTCAGGTTAGGTTTCAACTGTCTTATGTATATAGCTTCAAGAATTTTTAGTTTTTGTTTATTATGAAAGGAACTTACTTAAAATAAATAGACAAAACTGGTCTATATTATTTAATCTTGTCTATATTATTTAATGAAACATGTGTCTATATATATATATATATATATATATATATAGAGAGAGAGAGAGAGAGAGAGAGAGAGAGATAGAGAGACTTAAAATAAATAGACAAAACTTGTCTATATTATTTAATGAAACATGTGATAATAATATAGACAAGATTAAATAATATAGACATGTTTTGTCTATTTATTTTAAGTAAGTTCCTATATATATTTTATTTATTTTAAGTAAGTTCCTATATATATATATATATATATATATATATATATATATATATATATATATATATGCATACATACAAGAAATAATAATTTAGTTTATATTTAATCTGAATAAAGTGTTTATTTCATGCTTCATCTGTTTTTACATATTTAAAATGTCTTCCTTCTTCACATTTCTCAGTAGTAAGCCCTATAGGCACCCCTACTTGATTCTTACGGAGCATACGGTCAAGAAGTTGGATCCAGGCATTACCAAACCTCTGCACATCACTAGTAGGCATGTATGCATATGTGCATGAGGGGGAGAGAAAATGACTAAATGTTTAGGAAATATAAATCTGCGAAAAAACAGAATGAAAAAAAAAAATCACTCAAATAGTCAATTTATGCTTCCTTAGAACAGGCACTTGCAATCCAACAAGTACTGCTCACAAAAGGAAGCAGCAAAAATGTGCATCTTTTGTTTTAAAATCAGTTTTAAACTTTACAACTCATTTCGGCAACACCATACATGTACACATACAAAATTTTATTATCAAATACTGACTTAAAATACTCACTTGCCACTGGCAAAACAACATGAAACTTTAAGTTGGTTTTTTATATATATCCTGAAATTTATATATTTTTGATAACTATAGGCCCTGATCTGGCATCTCGTCTACAGTCACTTTCTCACAGATTTGCTGTAGCTTCCCTCTGTCTTTTTTTACAAATATTTTCATGGCAACTGCTCTGACGAGCTACTTTTACTGCTATCCCAACTTCATGAATTTCAGCATGCTACTAGGTTGGTATCTCGGTCCCATCCTTTCACTGTTGAAATGGTTAAATGTAGCCATCTCTTCTACTCCAACAGCTTCTTCTCTCACACTTCCCAACAGTGGAACTCCCTTCCTTCAGGTTACTTCCCTGATGGTTATAATCTTCAAATATTCAAATGTAATATCAATCGACATCTTCTGATGCCTTGATCCTGATTTCCATCCTTCTCTATAACCTTTCCTCAAATGCCCCTCTTTACTCTTGCTCTCACTCTCTGTAACCCCTTGCATGCTAGTGGCACTCCCACCTTGCTTGGGGTAAAATGCTTAAAAAAAACAAATTATATTTATTGCTGTAGATATCTGTTAAGCACTTTATTGACAAATTTTCTGTTCACTATGACATACTTTAAAATTATATAATTTCACATATATCAATAGGGGCCATTATTATTTTAAAACAAATTTGATTAGTTTTACTTACAGATAGACTAATATCTACATTTTTGTTGTTATGATAACAACAACAATAATGAAGATACACTATGATAGTCAGACTGTAAATAAAAGAAATTATGATAACTTTTCATTGCAGAAATTCAAAAAGAAATTATCAAATTACAATGAACCAAATATGATATAAGCTAGGGGATAATAACAACAAAGATGAGGACATCAGTCTGAGTGTAAATATTATCAATAATGATAACACCTCATCTCAGAAATTCATGAAGAAATTATCAAATTGGGATGAAAAGAATATGATATAGTAGGGAGATAACGGTGGAGTAATGGATAGCAGCTCGGCTTGACGAATCGGAGAGCCAAGTTCAAATTCCAGTCGAATCCATTACATTCACTTACATGCTAATACCCTTGGAAAAGGTATGAATCGTCTTCTTCCCCTCCCAGATATGGGTAAGTAGCAGGACAGACCAGGTTTTATAACCTTAGATGGCAACTGGTCTACCGCAGAAAGAAATGGAAACCTACTGTGGGAAAAAATTTGCCTCATCAGTCATTTATCGAAAGATACTGTTATGGTCCAAGGTTAGGACCAAGGAAGAACAACACGAACACAAGAGTAGAAATAACAAAGATATATTACACAGAATAATAATACAAGATGTGGAAGGTGTTAGTATGACTGTCAGTCTGGTTTGGAGTGAACTACTATTGGCTCGACTCGATTCCGTCTCAACCCTCTCTCTTGAGAGGCGCAGTATACATAGTGTCAGGAAGAGTTCACTCTGTTGTTATAGGTAAGGTCCCATAACAGATATACAATTGACTAAGAATGTATCACGCATGGGACATAACTGACCGAAGGGGATAATAACAACAATGGTCATGACCTAATAACTAATGACTTTTATGGGAAAGAATAATTACTATAAAGTCTTCAACAAATGTAGCGGACCGAAGAGCCAACGAGTGGCATGCGTAATATGCAAGCAGAATAGTGGACGCTTACGCAAATTTAGCAACAGTTCCTGGAAAAAAATGAAATACTGGATGAACGAGGAAAGAATCAAAATGGCGGCACCCATGTTTCATGACAGGTGGTCTCGGACGACTAACGCGAAATCTCGTTGTCTAGTGATCCGCATGTAAATTATAATAAAGTCATTATATTAAATTAATCTCATCCAGATTCTAGTAATATTCATTTAAAATAATGATCAGAAAATATCTTATTGAAAATCATAATTTATAAGATGATAAAACATCTTACATTGTAAACCCTTCAACGTGAACAGAGATGAGAATATAATTTGGAATAATACAAAGAATATCTTATTTTTCTACAACAAATGAATATGTTATAATATATCTACACAGGAAGTTACACCAAAAATATACAGACATTCTTTTGGCAAATTGCAGCTTAGTTTATTGCCTGGAAATTAAACAATTTCTAAAAAAAGAAGTGTTAGAATAAACTTTAAAAAGAAATAACATCTCTTTCATGTTCAGAAAAAAAATTACTCTCATATGATAAATTAATAAAAATATGCAGACATTTTTTGCACATAGACCTTGATTTTCTTTTAACATTTATTGTTTGTTTCAAATGACTCTAACTTTCAGGTAATAAACACAGGTGTATATATCTTTTGCTTAAAGCAGCTGTTGTTCTTACCTGGAAGTTAATTGAACAGTGACATAATGAAGAACAAAAGATTAATTTTAGAATGAAATGCATCAGGTGTTTATGTCTAAATGACACTTTATTTGAAGGGTTTACAATGTAAGACGTTTTATCATCTTATAAAATATGATTTTCTAATATCCCAAATAGCTGGATATTTTCTGGACAGATTCTGGAGATTAAAAGACAGCAAACATTGAGATTTACATTGCAACTAATAAAGAATTGCAATCATTTTCTTCTCTTATTTACAGACAGCTCTCTAAAGTTTCTAATCAAGATAATAGCACAATTGAGAAATTTTATTGTCAAGAGTCATGAATTCTTTTTGGAATTGATAATGGTGATACAAACAGATCAATAGATAGACAGATACGGTACCATTTATCATTATACTTGTTGTGTCTGTTATTTTATTTGTAGCTAGCAGCCATACGCAGCTGGTCAGTCAGAAAAAGCGTTCAATTAGAATGGAGCAAAAACAGCATCATGATTAGATGTAACAGAGTCTATCTTTTACAATTACTTTAAAGTAATTTCATTAAAAAACATTTTAAATTAATGCAGTTACTGATATAACAGAAGTTGTCTGTATTTATTCAATCAAAGTTAGCCAAGGACATGAAGCGGTAAAACAGGCAACATGAAGACCCACTTCAGACCACAATTATTTTTGAGTTTTTGAAATTCAATTTGTCAGTGTGCTATCAGGGATGTAAAAGAGGATACATTTATAAGGCAATTGTTAAGTTTCATGAAAATTGGTTGAAAGATCAACAAAAAATAAGAAAGAAAAAAGTAAAAATCACCATTTTTCGCTATTTACATGAGTTTTCATTATATGGGTGGACTCAATTATCAAGATAAATGACTGTTAAACAATCAACTTATTGTTGGCTACAATTGAGTGAAGTCTGTATTAGATTGCTTGAAAATTGAGGGATTTTTAGTTTGAAATTTGTGTTGAAATTGATTTTTCATTTTCTGCTAAATGCAATGACATAGAAATAAAAATGAAGTATCATTGAGCTCATCATGATGTAAGTAACCTACATACTGATTGTAAATGAAATCAGAGGAAGAAAGTTGAATTTATAGATTTTTGATCAACTTTATTGATTATTGATTTTAAAAAATTATCGATTTTTTATGCTAAGAACCTATCTCTTACATTGTATGATGTATGTGCCAAGTTTGGTCAAAATCAGTTGGATGGATCTCAAGTGAAAAGGTATCACACAGACAGATATACAGACACATCCATGGTTTTATATATAGAGATGGAGTCTGATCTCACTTTATAAGGAAGTATTCCATTGTTATGGTAACATGAGTTACTATTGAATTTTGATAAATAAATATACCTCATTATAATATTTTTTAAGAAAGGGTGATAAGGTTGCTGTTATATTCCGTGCTAATAGGAATATATACTTGAAAAACAAGGTGGATAAAATAAGTAAAGGTTTATTGTAAAAACCAGTACAATAAGAATAAAGATAACAGTCATGCACAAGGTTGTCGCAAGTCAATCCAGTAGTGAGTGCTACTACTGGAAGGTCAGTAGTTCTTGCGTAAGTCTGAGTCATACTCAACAGATTCCAGTTAGTATATTTACTAACCTCTCCATGCGATCAAATGTGGCACAAGGCTGGGTTTAATATACGGCAAAATTCCTGTAGACCCTGTATAAAACGGGGTTGGGTAGCTGTTTCCAAAGACAAGACTCTACCCTCCGGTATAGCCACATCTGGGGATCCTCTCTTCTCAGAGACAAAGAGTTTGACTAGCACAGCTGAAAAAGATTCCAGCTAGAGTCTGTAGTCTGTTGACTTACAGATACTTATAGGTAGTTACTACCTATAGTGTAGTCACTCATCACATTCTTTGCAAAATTAATTTGTGTTTTGTGGGGTTTGAGCAAAAAATTGCAGATGGAAATAGGGTCCAGTTAAAAAAAATGAAGAAAGGAAATGTCATATTCCATGTTAATAGGAATGTATACTTGAAAAACAAGGTGGATAAAATAAGTAAAGGTTTATTGTAAAAACCAGTACAATAAGAATAACGGTAACAGTTATACACAAGGTCATCGCAAGTCAATCCAGTGGTGAGTGCTACGATTGGAAGGTCGGTAGTTTTCATGTAAGTCTGGGTCATACTCAACAGACTCAGCTAGTTTCTGTAGTCTGTTGACTTACAGATACCTATAGGTAGTTGCTTTCTATAGTGTAGCCACTCATGGCGGTGACAAATTATTCCATTACATCAGGTTGCTAATACATTACCTATTATCTTTTGTTTCATGCTAGATTTTGGAGGTATTTTTACTTTTAATAATTTACATAGGACAATATAGTTAATTTTAAAGAGAAAAATATTGCATTTCTTATGCAGAATATATAACCAATGGAATTGAAAAATTACTTAAATACTGTCATAATTTTTACAGTAATGGTAAACTACTACTAATAATAATAATACTAATAGAGTAAAAGAAAAATGAAAGAGGAGTAGAAATAATGGTAGGTAAAGACATGGGTAAATGTGTTTTGGGATACAAGCAACTGTTGAACAAAGTTCTAGTGAAACTGAAAGGGAAGCCTTTGTCAATATGAAGCCAAATCTGGATTCTTGGCCAGGTGGGTGTTAGCAAACTTGAGTGATACAATATTCTGCCAAAAAAACAAAAACAAAAAAAAAACGCTGTATGAGTTTAAGTAGGATCAGTTATTGGGAATGTGATCATCACACAGTAAACACACACTGCTGCATTGGGAAAGCATTGTTGTCTGGCTGTACTGGCTCATATTGAGAAAAACAGAAAATTGCCATTGACTGGAAATAAATGGCGATAAAGACATTTTCAGATAGGTAGCTCCATTTTGGTTTTTGATTTGGATACTCTGCAGTACACATGAAGGTAAACAATACCACAAACACACATTATATTAAAAAATACACCACAAAACAGTCTGGATGAAACACTACTATATATCTACAAAGGTTTGGAAATAGCATTTAGTGCTAGTTTCTAACACAAACTCTATGGATTAACATTTCATGGTGTCTTAAAAATATATATATTAGAGGAAAGATGTATGACAAAGTGTAAAATAATTTCTGTATGAAGCATTTCGCCCTTCATCAGACTAAGTTCGTTTACGTTGATGTGACTATATATGTGCATGAATGAAAGACAAAGTGTTGATAAACTTTAGAAAATGAATGAATCAATCAAAAAAAAAATATATATATATTGTTTTGACTTATACATACACATTTATATCACTTTAAATGTTATTTTTAGTGGATACTCATATTTGAGTAAACACTCCATTTAATTTTTAAACAGTATTTTATTTTCATGTGCCAGCCTGAATATTCTAGAAATCTAACTAAAGAAAAATGCTCCTTCTGACAGGATTCGCACCTGCATTCTCCTTTGCAGGAAAAACTTGTTAGACCATGCTTTTAACCACCTCAGCCATGAAAGGTGACATCAATTGAGCAAGGTTCTATACTGCTTTTAAGTCCATCCTTCTCATTCAGATTTCCAAAAGTTGATGTATCCGAAGTGTAAACAAAGTAATTTCTATAAAAGTAATGGATTTTTTATTTGTTACAAAAAAAAAAAAAAATTAAAAAGAGTGTCTATTCAAATATGGGTATCCAATAAAAATAACATTTAAAATGATAAAAATATGTTGGATAAATAAATAAAAAAGCCATTACTTCTTTAAAAAATATACATTTATACAGACACATACAGAGTACGATGGATAAATTATTTAAATTATTCAAAAATGAAAATAACACTGACATCTCATTTTAACAGATATATTTACCAAAATTACACAAAAATATCTTGAAATATGAAAGAGTAAATTTATTCAATAAAATCACCATTGGATTCAACCTAGGCCTACAGATGACTTCAGAATCTCCTGCATCTCTTCTGGATAGTGTCCTTGTTTAAGTTGATGAATGCTGCCATAATCATTGCCTTAGGTTCATCTTTGGTGTTGCAAGAAGTTTTGTTGATCTCTCGCACAACTGCACCCCACACATAATAAATAAAAATACTCATTTTATTCTGAGTATTTTTGACATTAGCACAATGTCATCATTAAAAACTGAATTTTCAGATGAACACAACAAGAGGAATTAAGTTTAGCAGTCAACTCTGGGGCCTTTTCCCATATTTGTTTTTTTTTTTTTTTTGCTCTCAATAATCAAGGGTTTATCTTCATCAGAAATTCAATTTTGGTGCTCTAGCTCTTTTTCTGTCAACATTTGCACCTGTTTCTAACCACCTTTGTAATCAGTATTGCATCCCTTGTCTGGAAAACTTCAGCTTTTTTGACAATTTGTCTTTGAGAGTAGCCTTCTTGGAATAAAATTTCAATCTGTCTTCTCAGCTCATTGCTTTACTGCTTTGATTTTGACATTTATGGTAAATTACTTTAAAATTAATAAATGAATGAAAAAATCTATAAAAATACTGTCATAATTGCATAATCTTTTCTTTTCATTAAACAGAGACAGCTACATACGTTTTGTTTATGACATTAGTTAGTGCTGAGTTAACATGTAGAAACTGTATAAACATTTAACATAGTTGGAAAAAGTCAACTCAGGGTTTGATGATGAAAACAAAATATAATATTACTCATCCAAAATATTTATAATTTAGCAAAATATATTGTCAACAGGCGAATCCAAATTTGAACTTTTTCGTAGTAAGAGGAGCCTAGAGAAAGACTGAAAAATAAAAGCAAATATGCTGATGAAATTTTATGAAAATATCTCATTTTAATGCTTATATATATATATATATATATATATATAGATAGATAGATAGATAGATAGATATGAAGAAATATAGTTTTAAGGTATGCTATATTTATGGAATAAAGTGCTCAATATCAGAGATTAAGTGTATGTAAATATAAATACAAAAGTGAACACTGAAGTCAACACACAGAGGCTATATATATATATATATATATATATAGATAGATAGATAGATAGATAGATAGATAGATAGATAGATATATATATATAAAGTTAAGACAAGTTCAAGTGACTAATTAATGAGGTTAGTTAATTCAAGCGTTTCACATTGAAAGTCTCATCAGGGTCAAATATTTTATTAATCTATTGAACTTCTTATCAGATCCCATATTTAAACATGTTAAGAAGTTGAAATTTGAAAGTTAGAATTAGTGTTCGTTCGCTAAGAAACAGTATAAATATGGAATCTAATAACAGGCTTAACAGATTTATCAATTTTATTTTATGAGCATTACGACATGAAACTCTGGGACCAGCTAAGTAACTTGAACTTTTCTTAATTATTTAATATCATAACTCTGGTTATGCATTGAGCACTTTTTGGCGGAAGTTAGCCTGAAAAAATTAGTAAAATTCTCGTAATTTTAAAATATTTTCTCAGTTCTATTATTATTATCATACATAAGACTGACTCAATTGATAAAACAATTGAGTCTGAAGAAGTTCCTTCTAGAGTTGAAACATGAAATTTTTTCGATTTTGTCATTTGATTGTGTGTGTGTGTGTGTGTGTGTGTGTAGACACAATATTTTCCCTTCTTCCCATCCAAGGAGGTTGTGCATAAAAATGATTTATTGACGTTTTAATTTTTGTTATTTTGAGGATTTTGTGTGAAACACTTAACATGAAGCAATCAGAAAAACCATCAGCTTCAAAATGATTGTAAACAATCTTTTGGTATTTTTTTTTTTTTTTGCCAGCACAAAAAAGCAGATGCAGACATTATCTTGCTTCCTTTCTTTCTTCCAGGAATCGCTTGAAAGAAAATCAACACAAAACCATTTATCATATATATATATATATATATATATATATATATATATATAGCTTTGACAAGTAAAAGTAGATTTTAATCAGCTAAGAATAGAAAATACTTGAATTTATGAAAACAATTAAGTATGTAAAGGAATATATATATATATATATATATATATATTGTGTATATTTTGGCAGCATGTTTTCATGAAGACATGTTTCATTAAATTATTTAGACAAATCTCATCTACTTATTTTTAATAGAATCCTCACGTAATTACTGACAAGTTTCTTAGTATCCTTATTAAAGGAAGAAAGAAAATTACCATGTTGATGTATATTCATTTTATTCTGAGTATTTTTGACATTAGCACAATGTCATCATTAAAAACTGAATTTTCAGATGAACCCAACCACTTTTTGTCTTAGAAAAATGATGAACACATCATTTTGTTGTCTTCGAAAAAACGAGACCCTGATGACAGCATTGTGCTAATGTTGAAAGTGCTCGGAATAAAATGAATATGCATCAACATGGTAATTTTCTTTCTTTTTATGTTTCTTTCTTCCTCTGATAGGTCAGAGTAGCAAATTCCAGGGCAGTCGTGAAAAGTTCCCTTGATATTGGCGGGTAGTATTCTTTGATATCGAACTGTATTAGTGTACAAGTTAATTTATCCTTAATATTTGTAAACCAATTGGTGACTTCTTTGGTATTAATAATGAGAATATGTAGATCTTTAAATGACCCATGTCCTTTGTGCCTACATGAAAAGTTATATATTATTAAATTTCTGAAAAATAAAAACTTATTGAATCAAAGAAATGAAATAGTAGTTTTTGTAGACATTGTCTCCTAATTTCCTTAAAAAATAAGTAATTATAAAAATAATTTGCATAATTATATATCTATTATTTGATCAGAAATAAATTTTTAAATGCATAATTCTAATATTTTAATTTTACAATACCATATATAGTTTATTAGTAAATAAAATAAATATAGTATTTTAGATCTTTATAAATTAAAATATAAATAATATGACTTAATCATATTTGAAAAGCCCTTTAAGAAAATCTCGATGTAGTTTCAGAATACAATAAAATTAATAAAAAAATAAATATTTTTTTTTTTTAAGCTTATCACCCCAAGCAAGGCTGGAGGCCACTAGCACGCAAGGGGTTACAGAAGGTTTGGAGGAAGAGCAGATAGGAGTGGTAAAGAAGAGGATGTGGAGAAAGATAGTGGATCGATCAAGGCAAGGGGGTTACAGAAGATTTGGAGTGAGAGCAGATAGGAATGAAAGGTGAAAGGATGTGGAGAAGGGAAGTGGATAGATCAAGGCAACTGGAGATGTCGATTGACGTTACACTTAAATAGTTGGAGATTGTATTTGTCAGGGAAACAGGAATAGGGAAGGGAGTTCCACAGGCGAGATGTGCGAGACATGAAGCTATTGGAGTAGAAGAGACGTCTGCATCTAACAGTTTCAACGGTGAAGGGGTGGGAACAGGATGCCAGCCTCGTAGGACGTTTAAATTCATGAGGCCTATGAACCTGCAGAAGCAGCTCCTCGGAGCAATTACCGTGAAAGTATTTGTAAAAAAGACAGAGCGAGGCAACTTTGCATCTGTGAGAGAGCGAGGCAACGTTGCATCTGTGAGAGAGCGACTATGCCAAATGTAATGCATCCTTACTCAAAGTAAAATAAAAGAAATGAGACACTGATGACAAGTCCGCATAAGAGGAAGTCAGTATCAACAGACAGAAATCTCTAACCACCACCTAACATGAACTGACTTTGAATTTGCCTCATAAAAATTATATTTGTATTTTCATTCACCAAAAAAGCCAACGCCCACTTAATAAAAAATTCTGAATTCTCATTACCTCACCAACTTAAAATATATAATACTATTTGGCTTATAAATAGAGTAAATCAATTTTTTCGAAGTTTATTCTCAGCATCAGTTGAAAAATGGAACAAAAATTCAAATTTTAAGTTTAATTTAAGATTTTTAAGTTTTGATTTTGAAACATAGTAATTTCTGTGTCATGATGGAAACATATTTTTAAATAAATAATTATATTATGCTCTACTGTGTATTGAGCACTGTTTTTTAAAAATAAATCCTAAAGAATTCTGGATTATAAATCTAACTGTCCTTTCTTTTTATTTTTGAGATATATGATAAAATATAGTTTTAAGTTATGTTATATTTATGGGTTAAATTGCTCACTATCAGGGATAGATTGTATGTAAATATAAAAGTGGACACTGAAGTCAACACCCAGAAGCAAAAATCTGTTTCATGCTAAATGCAATTGTCTAGCCTGATGATTGTGTTTAGAATGAAACAGACTGTCGCCTCTGAGAGCTGACTTTAATGTACACTTATATATATATATATATATATATATATATATATATAAATAAACTAATCAGATATTTGTCTTTTATGTCTGTGTTCAGTAAACTTATTGATAAGATCTCTAGAGATTTTTATATTTGAGGAGCTAATTGGGCCAAGTCATGGGGTTAAATTTTGGCAAGTATGCTGGCTAGTAAGGTGCCGTTTCATGATTAAGCCTGTAATTCAAAATTAATAAAAAAAACTCTTCCATTAACTAACCTGTTCCAATAATTTTTTTAAATTATTTCACCCCAAGCACGGCCATTAAGAAAACAGAAGTTATTGAGAGTGAAAGAAACGGAGATATCATTATTGTGGAGAAAGAACAATAAAAGAACAAGATTAAAAAAAAAAAAAACAGATGATTGATGTTGCATTTAAATTTTTGAATCATGGTTGACAGCCAAGGTAAGAAGTTTGAGAGAAGAAAACCAACTTTTATTGGTATAATGATTAGTGTGGGAAATTACTACTGAGTAGTGAGTTTGATCCTCACTGAGTGCCCAATATGAATATTCAACATTAAATGACCCAACAGTGGCTGAGATGTAAAATCAACCAACCTAAACTTAACTTTCATTTTCGGAGAAAAAAAATCATCTGGACAAACAATGGTTCTATTATGTTAGGAGTTATCGCAATATTCTTGTAATAATACTGAAAATTACTTTAAATTCTGCATGTAAAATCTCTTAACAACAATTCTTTAAATATGTTAAAGATTAAAACCTTCATTTAATTTTTTTTTAAAAAGTAAGAAATTCTTGGTAGACAAAATGTCACAAAATATATACAAGAAGCAACTTTGTTAACTGTTTGGCATGTCTGCACCTAATGACTCGCTTTTTTCAAATTTAAATCCAAGCAAGCAGACACTTGTTCTGTTATATATCAATTAAAAAAACCTATCAAATAATGTATTAGTGCTTTCTACACTTGTACAAAATCCTAAAATGGACAATGGTTTTCATCAGGGGTTTCCCAATTTAAAAACATCTGTTTGTTATTCAGAATTTCTGGAGGCTAACAGGTGCCTATAAAGGCACCGACAGTTACAATTCAGATGTCAGAGCAACAAATTGGAATCAAATCTGACTACAGCAACATTGTTAACAGTTTCATTCTAAGTAAGGTACGATTTCATATTTTTCAGCATATTTACAAAGTTTACTTTGACCTGGAACAGGAGAATTGCATGTAGGAAAATGATTTTGCACTGTTCAAGTTGTAGTAAAGTCAGTTGCCTTGAAAATCAGCATTGAACATTTGCACTTTTAAGAAAAACTCTTGACCTCTTGGGGCTATACAGGTAGTATAATGGTTATATGAGTAGAAAGTGGAACTGGTGTGACGAGTTCAAATTCTGACCAAGTCTGTTTGGTTAACTGAGCACTAATGACCTTGGAAAAGGCATGAATTTCTCTTCCTCAAGCTATGGGTTAAATAGAAAGGCAGACTAGGCTTTTTAGCCTTAGGCGACAGCCAAACTCAAAGGAGGACAATTCTGAATTTAAAACCAGTCTCAAGAGGGAGATACAAGCACTAATGCCATGGCTGCAATACATGTGGTGTCCTTACAACCCTAACTGGAGACAGGACACATGATCATGGTCTTGATGCCTGCAACTAGTCAGAAACAAGAAACTATCGCGGCCATAAAACAAACCCTTCTTTCCACAACTTATGTTAGTAAAGCACTTTGTCGGATAAGAGGAAGAGAACTAGGAAGACTAAATTTGTAAAGATTACCTGACTGCCTTAAAAATCAGCATTCAAAATTAGGTTCCAATACTGACCACTGGTATTCAATGAGGAATATACAACTATCGCAAGCCCTGTGTATGGCAATAAACTGTATCTGGCAGCAACGCCCCTGATCAGGAGATTGGAGGTTTTGATGAGTGTGGAACCATTGCTGCTGTTCCCAGGTCACCCTGACCTGGGGTGGTAACACTTGTTAGGGTTCCAGCTATGGGCAAATAGTGAACTCATAAACAAAACACTATGAAAGTATAAAAATATATTTTTATAGTAAAAATACCAGCAATACATTTTTATATAAAATAATAACCAACAATAAATATATACAATAAAATGACCAACAATACATATTTATAGCAAAATGACCAGTAATACATTTTATCTGTAGTTGGAGGTATACAACTGCCTTCAAAATATATTTAGCTGAAGCCATAAAACTGCATTCAAATTATTTAGATTATAGTATTAAATAACCCATAGAGGAGGTTAACATGCTGTGAAACAAAATCAACCCTCAACTACAACTATCACAGCCACCAAGTAAGCTGGGTTATTTACTGTTGTAACCAAGGAATGGTTACTGAATAGAATAATTACACAAACATTGGTAATGAACGATAATACTTAGGACATGAACAACACATATAAGATTCACCAGCGGCACATAGAAGAAGTAGTCAACTGCTACAAGTGAGTCAAGTGAATTCTACAATGAATCTCCAACTGCAGACCGACATAAAGTATTTACTACTGTATTTATGTGAATGGGGACATACCCCTTATCATCTGTCGGTATGCTACAATATTTACTCAGCTTATCTTAGTCTACAGGTCATCCAATGATAATCAAACTCCTAAAACAATAGCAATGATTTGCTAGACTTGTTTTCAGTAACATCTGCAATAGCAATGCACACAAAATTCATATTACTCAGCTTCAGTCTGGCACATGGTTACAACTGTGGGTCACCTGATGAAGCTTGATCTTACAACAGCAGTAATGGCATACAAGATAAACTTGCTAACCAGTGCTCCATCCTGTAGTCATCTAGGGATTTATTCAGTTTACCTTCGTCTAATGCAGGATGCGACAGTAGTTGAACAGATATTGGCAGGGACAAAGAATTGTTGAGCTGAGTTCAGATTCCAGCCTGCAGGCACTTTCACACAAATATCCTTGAGAAAAGTATGGATCCATATCTTCTCCTCCCAGCTATGGATTAAATAGCAGGGTAGACTGGGCTCTCTAGCCTTAGGTGGTAATCAGTATAAGGGAAAGAAAAATTTGTATTTTCAATTGCAGAGGTGATAACAGGAAATCAGTCCAATATTCTTTCCCAAGAAATCATAACAATTTACAGATAATAAAGAAAAGTAATCTGTGGGAGTTATGATTGCTTGCATCCTGAAAGGACATGGCATTATTTTTAAAAAGTCAAATACAACACCATAAATATGGAGCACCCAGTGGGGATGAAACTTACTATAATATTAATACACTGACTGATAACTACAGTTTGGCAGTTTTTATTATGAATCTGGCTACGAAGTATCTCATGCCAAGAACAATTTATTCGCAGTGATACTCTTAGTGTGAAAACAATATTAAGACTTCTATTGAATCTATAAGTCAACTCATAAAACTTTTTTATTGCTTAAGTTGGCTATTATAAAGTTGGTGTTTGAGATCAGGGTGGAGTAATGGCACGGTGGATAACGGCTTGGATTGAGGAATCGGAGAGCCGAGTTTGAATTCCAGTCGATTCCATTACATTCACTTACGTGCTAATACCCTTGGGAAAGGTGTGAATCCTCTTCTTCTACCTCCAACTATGGGTAAATAGCAGGACAGACTGGGTTCTATAGCCTTGGATGGCAACTGGTCTAGGAGAAGGACAACTCTGAATTCAAAACCTGTGGAGGGTCGTTTGGGGACCTTGTGGCATCCGTTGCACCAGGTCCCTGTATTCGTCCCTCCAAAAAGTGTGGATGGTCCTGCACAAAGCCTTCACCACTATAATCAAATCCTGTGTGGCTGTCGGGCTTTCAGTTTCTGGGAACTGATCTGTCTGACCCTCATACGTTGAGTTCAACGGGAGAGCCATAATAATATAATAGTTTGAGGTCAGGATTCATGACTAACCTCTGGCAGTCAACCTGTTAACAGTTTGCAAAGGTATTCTGCTAACAATTACTTCATAGAAAAACATTGGTTTAATCCATATTGTTAGATTAGTATGGCTTAACGTTAAAATACTAAGCACTCATTCAGGTTTAAACTCACTACAGGAGGAATGGTCTTTGAAACTCTCTTGCAAATCCAATCTGCATGCTAAGCAACTGTCTCATGTGAAAATAAAAAAATAATATTCTGACTGATTCCCATTCGATGTAAAGTCCAAAAGATATTGATCTAAATTGGAAATTGACAGGTTGATTGGACGATCAGCTATATCAAAAAGATTCAATTAGTCAACTAAGTGTGAAGGACATTGTTCCAAGGACTATGTATGTATGGATTAGGTTACAAAATAAAAGCAACTTGAGGACATTTAAAAAAAAAATTTATTACCAAATGAAAGAAACAAAAAATTCTCCAAATTTATGTAAACATTTTACTGTTGCATATGAAGCAGACATCAACAGGAAATTGCCAAAGATGAACAAAGTTATCCACCTTCAAGCCAAATTGAAAACAGTAAATACAGCATTGAAAGAAAAAAATACTTCCAATTCAAATTTAAACTTTTTGGTTTTAAAATGGACAACAATGAACTTACATCTGACATTGTGATTGACTGGGCTTAGTAAATATAGAGAATAGAAATTTTATAAACTTGCAATACTTTCATACCATGTTTCATAATCAATCTTGAATGCTTATATTAAGTGTTGTAACCTAGGGAAGGTTACTGAATAGAATAATCACATGAAGGTTGGTAATAAACAAAAATACTTAGGACAAGGACAACACATATAAGATTTGCTAGCAGTGCATAGAAGTAGTAGTCAACTACTAGACGTGAGTCAAGTGAATTCCACAATGAATCTCCAACAGCAGACCAACATACAGTATTTACTACTGTATTTATGTGAATGAAGACATACCCATTATCATCCGTAGGTATGCTACAACATTAAGATAAACAGGTCCTCCTCAACAACTAGTGCAAAACAATCTTCTGTTATTTTATCTGGCTTCATAAATATCAGAGAATGATAGAAAAGTTAGGATCTTGGAAAGCTTTTAGACTATGTCTAAAGATGAATCTTGAATACTTATTTATAAAATAGACAGATTCTCCTTACCTCAGAAAATTGGTGCAACACAATCTTCCTGATACTTTATTTAGTCCTGCATTATCCTAAGCTTCATAAATATGAGACTAACAAATGTTAGAGCATCTGTCAAGATTTATTTCACATTATAACGTCTGAAGTTTCAGCATAGGAATGCTTTCACTAGTGTTCGACAAAAAGTCTTTACTATACATTTTATAATTAAGGTGGTTTTTGTTTTAGCATGCTTTTCTTTTATGTGCTAAGTTCTTTCAGCATCTGGGTGATCATGGTTCTCCACAACTTCCTGTTTTCTGTTGGTCTAAGTAACTTTTGATCATTTACCATCCATCTTCGTCCTTGTTCTGCTATCCATTCATTAAAATTAATTTAATGTTTCTCACCATTTCTCTGTCTTGCTTGCCTTCAATATAACCTTTCTTTTAATACTATTCAACCAGTAGAAGGCCAAAGAGCCACTCTAGATAGAGGGCTAGTAAATGAGTTTGTTGTAAGGACATACACAAAGGGGATAGGAGGTGCATATTGTGAGGATATGCAGGATAGATAAGTGTTGACCCCTGACTTGAAGTGGTTAAGACTGTAGTAATTGGAAGAACATCCACTTGCAAAATTGGTCTACAAAGTGACAGTTCTGGAGAAGAAGCTGTTTGAGTGAGACTTACTCTATACTAATGCAATATGAAAGGCACAAGGACAACTCAACCCAAAATGTTATCTGGTGAGTGCAAACTGGTGGAAGCAAGTAATGGAAACATTATGCATGGGTTTTGTTGGCAGCACCTAGAATACACTGATAGCATCTTCTGCAGACAGGTAAAATTTCCCATAAAATGGGCCACCTGTTGGCCTTAGATGGTGTTATGGTGTACTCCTTCTAAAGAGTCTATGTTGGACTCTTCTGTCTACTATAAGATTAGTAGGAGAGAAGGCCTTGGGGGAACACTTGAATAGATTGAACACTGGGTCATCCGACACACATTCACTAGTCTTGTAATACTCTTCTGATGTACTTACTGTTTAATATATGATATATCTGTAACACTTGTTTTGTTATTTCTTTAACCATTTACTTGGTCACAAGAGATGGCAAACACTGATACCTGATGATAGGATCCTGATGGATCCTATAAAGAAAATCATTGAGTCTAAGAAAGTTTGAGTTGTCTCTTTCTCATTGTAAATATAAGTTTCCTTGTGGTTCCTATTTTCCTTAAAACTTCCTCATTGCTCACATGTTTAGTCCCTGGTATTTTCAGTATTGTACAGTAAAACTACATCTCGGTCACATCAAATGTCTTCTTCTTCTGTGGGATTGTCCAACTTTCACTGCTATATAGTAGATTAGATATTACATAGCAGTTCAGCACTCTATTCCTTGTTTCTAAGAACATTTTCTTATCTCTTAATGCTTTGTTTAGTTTCTCAAAGGCATCTTTTACTATTTCTGTGTGTCTTCAAATTTCTGTATCATGCATTCTGCTGTCTGTTACAATATCACACAGTTAAATTCCTGTACAATGATGTGCAGAGGTTTGGAGATGCCCAGGGCCAACTCCTTGATTGTATGCCCCTAAGACTCAAACAGGGAATGCCAATAGGGCCTAGTACAGAGAAATGAGAGAAAATAAGACATTTTAAACATGTAAAAACAGATGAAACATGAAGTAAACACTTTATTCAAATTAAATATAAGCTAAATTTTTATTTTGCTCTTTGATTGGATGCCCTCCCGATATTGAGTGCGCACTCTCTGCACCTCCCTTCGCCTGCTACTGTTTCTTTCTGTAACCTTTTTTTAATCCTTTCACCCCCAAACAAGGCAATAAAGCCATTGAGATGGAAGGGGTTGTTTAGTGTAAAAGAATATAAGAAAAATAAAAGCACCATCAAGGAGAGAGAACAATAAAGGAAGAAGAAATAAGAAAACACAAGATAAGCCTTGACATTGATTTAAAAGTTTTGTAATCAAAGTTGACTGGAAAGCAAAAAGTCGGAAGAGAGTTCCACAAGCAAGAAGTGAGAGAGAAAGCTGTTAGCCAAGAATTTATGGTTACATCCAGCAATTTCAACTGTAAAATTATGAGACCTAACTACCAATTTAGTACTGCACTGAAATTCATAAAGTTGAGGTACCAAAGAGGAAAGCTCATCAGAACAATTAACATTAAAATATTTATAGAAAAGGCACAGGGAAGCTACATTACCATGGAGGAAAAGTGACTGAAGCCAAGATGCCAGGTCAGGATCAATAACATAGCAGATTCTTTGGATTTTATCAAGAATATCTAAATACATACGAGAGCACAAAGCCAGATCTTGCAGTAGTAATCAATGCATGGATGAATTGTAGATTTATAAATGTCTAAGATCGATTCTGGTTTGCTTTGGTTTATTTTACAGCATATCAACCTCAATGGGTTATTTAATGCTGACAAGATTTTTATTGCTGGTAATATTTTTTTTTTTCAAAAATGTATTGCTGGTAATATTTTTTTTTTTCAAAAATGTATTGCTGGTAATATTTTTTTTTTTCAAAAATGTATTGCTGGTAATATTTTTTTTTTTCAAAAATGTATTGCTGGTAATATTTTTTTTTTTCAAAAATGTATTGCTGGTAATATTTTTTTTTTCAAAAATGTATTGCTGGTAATATTTTTTTCCCCAAAATTCATTGCTGGTAATAACTTTTTCTTCAAAAATTCATTGCTAGTAATATTTTTACAAAAGTGTATTGCTGGTATTAAAACCTATTTTTACACTATCATAGTGTTTTGAACCCTATTTGAGGGTTAACTATTTACCCATAGCTGGGACCTTAACAGGTGCTACCACCACAGGTCAAGGTGGACCTGGGAACATCAGCAATTAAGGGGTGGTTCCACACTCCTCAAAACCTCCTGATCAGAGGTCTTGCTGTTAGATGTAGTTTATTGTCTTACCCAGGATTCAGATGTAGTTTATCGTTATACCCAGTATGGGGTAGATTCTGGTGAGAAATTTTTCTGGCATGATAATGAACCAACTTTCCAAGCATAAGACCTAGCAATTGATTTAATATAATAATTATTATTGTATATTATATAATTATACATAAAATAATAAAAATAATAATAATAAAAATAATAACACATATTGATATATGTAATATTATATAATTTAACAGATCTTAAGGGGAGCCAATCTTTTACTGTGCATAAATTTGTAAAATAGAGGTACCACAGAGGAAAGAACATCAGAACCCACATGATTTTGATGTTCCCAATACATAACTCATATCTTGTGTTGTCTCTTTAGTAATACCAAAAAAAATGTGTGTACAGTATTAGTCAAAGACTATGTAAACTTTAAAATCAAAACAGCTCTTTAATGCCAGCAATTGGAATAGTGCCACAGAATAGAATACTGGTAATGATTCTTGAGAACTTCTTGTAAAATTGGACAGTGGTGACAAAAAGAAAAAAGAAATTTTATAGATATGTGCATATCATAATTTTAAAAGGATTCAGTATTACCTGGCAAATATGTAAGCATTGCAAAACAAAAAAAATAAATTCAGTGCCAAAGTATGCCAGCAGATGAAAAGATTGGATGTTACTTAACTATGTTCTACAGTTTTAGACACATGATATCTTTGGGGCAAGGACTCCAATATGCAGCAAGTAAAAATATATACAGTCTCTTAAAATAAAGTAAACAGCAGGATCAAAAGGCTTGCAAAAGACTATTGATCTGACAGTGATTGGGTCAGATATGGTAATTGATCAATTTGATTGCTTTGTTTTCCAAACAGTTCTGAACAAAGGTAACCAAAGTGTTAGAATACACTGTTCTTAATATCTACAGGGACATAAGCGTCAGATAGAAAAAAAAAAGCCTACTAAGTTTGATGGTAGAAACTTCCAGATTTGAAGGGAACAGAGAAAAAAGTTCAGAAATCTATGTCATATGTTGAAAAGAATACAGGGACTGAATGTTATGATAATCTGTCGTGTATTTCTAAAATTATCACCCAACTTATTATATTTAACAAATAATACAGTGAGTGTATTGTTCTGTAAAAGATCCCTAGTGTTTTCATATGCTTTACTTTAATCTAAACATACTGGATTATTTACATTATTCAGACTGTTATCCTCATCTTCATTGCCATATTCACAACGTTTCGGCCATTGTATGCTCTGACCTACTTCAGGTGATGAGAATTTCAAACCGAACCCTTTATTTCATCCACCAGGGTAGATTGTTCTAGTTCCACATGCCATGCCCATAAGTAGTAACCCAGATACATACCAACAGGATTAGCATCAAGCATTCACTAATTTTTAACAACTACTAGGAAAATATAATTCTACACAGAATTCTCCCACAGGACAATAGCCTAATGGATTAATATGGCGATTAGTGAATTTGGTGACATAGTAATTGTGGGTTCAATTCCTACGGCAGGTAGTGTGTACTCAGACTCAGTAAAACAGGGTTAGCAATAACTGAACAGTACTAAATAAGAATTAGACAAGATATCTTTTAACATTGGCAGTGGATTGAGAACAATTTATCCCCATAGATGAAGTAAATGGTTCAGTTCAGAATTCCCTGTCCAGATCAATATAAACCTGATGAAGGCCAGAGGACACAACAATTGAAACTTTGTGATAATAACAACAAAGATGAGGACAATAATCCACATACAAATAATATAAATAAGTGCCTCTTATGTGCTGTTAAATATGGTTTTTTGATCTCATATGATTCATATGAGATCAAAAAACCATATTTAACAGCATATAAGAGGAACTTATTTATATCAATTCTGGTTGCTTAGAAATAAGAAAATGCAGAGTAACATATGACATGACATTTAATAAGTACAATGTCAATGGTAAAAACTAAATACTATGAAAGTATGAAAATATATACTTTTATATAAAAAAAATTACCCACAATACCTATTTATTGTAAATTTACCCACAATACCTATTTACAGCAAAATTACCAACACATTTTATCTACAGTTGAAGGCGTACAATTGCATTCAAAATATATTTAGTTGAAGCTATAAGATTGTGTTCAAAATATTCATATTTCAGCATTAAATAACCTATAGAGATGTTGATATACCGCTAAATAAAATCAACCAAGTAATCAATGGTAAAATTAGTCATTTCCATATTAGAACAGTTAGTGTTACGGTCAGTTGAAAATTTATAAAATATTATTATTAACTTTTAGCCCTCTGCATTATTAATATGACTTCCCTTTCCACTGCATTCTTTTTCAAGGTCTCTCAATTGCAATATCCTTATTGCTGATTTCACTGAAAATTGTTTTCTGTTGCCATAGAAGGATATGATGACACAACTATGAAATTTAAACACACTATTATTCAGGGATCAAAGTCACCTTCAGTGGGAGGATAAACATTTTGTACTGCAAATGAAGTCACATCAGTCAGTTAAGTGCCACATGTAATACACGCTTGGGTGATCATATATCTTTCGATACATGACTGATGAGGCAGAAGATTTTTCCCAAGGTAGACTGGTTACCAACCAAGGCTAAAAAACTCAGTCTGTCCTGCTATTCAACCCATAGCTTAGGGGAGAAGAGATGGATTCATACCTTTCCCAAATGTATTTGTTTATACAGAGTTATAAAAGTTAAAACGGTTTTTCAAGAAAATAGATTTCCCAAGTTCAATGTTATTGATTTGTTTAGTATTGATGAGAGTTTCCTGCCTAACATTTTGTCTAATGTAGTGGAAAGCCAACATCTTGATTATTATTATTATTATTTTCCCTTGTAGTTCCATGAACTACTCATTTTTGTTGTTGCTGCTCTTGGAAGTCTTCAAGTACTGTTTTGTTTTTTTGATAAAGCTTTTAGTTCAGGATTCTGTAGCCATCTGATTGTCTTCTTTAACAACTAAAGGATTCATTTCTTAAAGCCATTTTTAAGCATTGATCAGAGGAAATGGTTGTATATAGCTAATAGTTTAGATATTTCTGAACAAGTTATGCAAATGACATCCACACAAAAGTCTAGATCTGACGAGGCTATTTAAGAACATGACTAGAATTCTCAGCTTAATATTTTGGTTCTGTTGCATCATACAATGTCAGAGAAAAGTAACCCTAACCCAACTTATACAATGTTCAAGTTTCTTACTTCCTATACTAAATTTATTATAACTGATCTATATACTAAGGTATTTGAAGTGATTTCAATTTATTCATTCTACATAACTGAAAAATTATTTAAATATTACTGAGTTTTTTTTTTATGCTATAGATAAACAGGCATAATATGACTTTCAAAGCAGAAATGAAGAAAGAACAGAGTAAACTAAATATACACATTAGTTGACAGCTAATGGAAGAATTGGTTAAATGATGTTGTGTCTAATCAATTGGAACTCAAAGATTAAAATAACCACTTGCAATAAATAACAGATTGGAAGCACATTCAGAACTGACAAGCAACAGACATGACATTTAAATAATTTCCATGTTGTCAATCAAGACAAACAAATGAAGCTGTTCTTTGCAGAAGCAATATCATCATTTTATTAAACACAAGAGCAAGGAAGGAAAATGAAAAGAAAGAACAATATATAAAGGAAAAATAAAATCTGTTTTCATAGTTGCCTAAACTGGGATGTGACAAAGAAAAGCTGGCAACCTTTTAACCTTTGTACCAAAAAGAAAAAAAAAACAGTTTGTCAAAAGGATGGTTATTCCCTTGATGTTACTGTATACGGTTTTGACTCCCTCAGCAATGTTTATTTATAAGATTATAAAAATATATGAACCGAGTACAATGTTATATTTATTATTTACATATTAGAATTATGTAGTTTAAATAAGTCTGTATTGCTACAACGTCACTTGTACAAATCAAGATGCCGCTGGTTCAATTCACCGTCCTTGCTTTCTGAACACGTCACTACGTATAGTTGTCGTTCTCCCCCTGTTTTCACTGCTTCAGCCCTCTTTTATCAGGCCAACACCGCGGTCGACTAACCAATCAGCATTCTTGGCTTTTATTCTCAGCTACCCAGGCAAATAGCCTCCTCCAGTTCGACCAATCAGCACACAACTTGCTATTGGTGGAAGCATGCCAAACTGTACAAAAAACCCTCGTTACTGCACATGCTGCTAGAATTGCTAGACGGGAGAGTAATTCCATTTTCACAGAGCAAACTTGCTGATGTCACATGCCACACGTTAAGGTAAGACCCTTATTTTCCTATGCATCAGATGCAAGCCACTCTGGCTCGCTTGCTTCTATAGGGATGTTCACCACAGATTAATAAAAACATGAAATTTGTCACTTAGCTGACTGATGTTATATTCAGCACCTTAGCTCCAGAGTATCATAGACAAAACTTTTTGTAATTGTTCAGTCCACTCATCAGGAGGTTTTAGCAACTGACTACAGATTTTCTCATTTTTTATTATTATCTTTATACTAAGTTTGATGTAATTAATTTATGTGCTAGTTATTGACTCCCCCCCTCTTTTTGTGTGTGTTTGTATTCATATGTGTATATGAGCATGTGTCACATGTCATGGTTATTTCTCCTTTTCATCATTTTCTTGTCTCTTTATCTTCTTCTTCTTTTAGGTGCCGTGTCCCTTGAGGACCTAGGCGATCATGGCCCTCCACATCTTCCTATCCCTTGTAGCAATTAATAAATTTAGTCTCTTTGTTATTTCTCCCAAACCCTATTTTGCCATCCATTTACTCAAGCTCATCAAGTTTGTTACACAAAGCTTTCCTCTGTCCCTATTTCCCTTAAACTGTCCTGTGAGTATCAGATTTTCCAAGCCCTCCTTCCTCATGTTTATAATATTATAAAAATATGTGAACTAAGTACAATGCTTTATTTATTATTTACATATTAGGATTAATAAAAATATGAAATTTGTCACTTAGCTGACTGATGTTATATTCAGCACTCTGACTCCAGAGTTTTGTAGATAAATCTTTTTGAAATTGTTCAGTCCACTCATCAGGAGGTTTCAACAATTGTTTACCAATTTTCTCATTTTTGTTATTTTTATACCAAGTTAAAAATAATAATAATTTATGCTCTTTTTATTGGTATCAGGTTGATTTTCTGCTTCTTGTGTGTGTGTGTGTGTGTGTGTGTATACATGTGTGTATGTGCACATGAGTAGAATATTGTGGTTATTTTTTCTTTTTGTAATTTTTTGTCTCCCTCACTATTCCTTTTCTTTCTTTTTTCTATGTTTTGGTCAGTTTATAAAGAAACAGATTTAAAATAAATATTTTTATTTGAACATTTATAAAAAAAAAATTACTAATTTATCAAAATATGTAACGGCAATATTTATTATTTACCATTTTATAAATGACAATGAAAACAAGTTTGTTATTCAGTCTAATAATTAAATAGTATTTAATATGTTTGTTGTCAATTCTCAAGAATAAAGGAAGTTTATAAATCCATATGTTTGGGTTGTATTAATATTCTAATTATCACTGTTTAAAACAAACATTTTACTGATAGTCTTTCATACTGAATATTTTTTTTATAATTTTAAAGAAAATAATTTTTTTATATATAGAAAATAGAATTTTTCATGTTCAGCCATTTCTTCAACTTAAGAAAGTAATTTTTCTTTATTTTGAAGAAAAAGTGACTGAATTCTTCATTTTTATCATTTTCTTTTTTGAATGACTTTCAAAAAATATGACTTCTTCATTTCCTTGATATTATAAACAAACACTGAAGCAATTAAGCCTGACAATTAATACATTAACAGATCTATGATACAGATACAAAAAAATTGTCTTAAATTCACTTACATCTTATATAATACATAGCACAATATTAAAAAATATAAACTGACTTTATTTAATTCCTATTTCTTAAGTATATTCACAATATGAGCCTGTAACCCATTAGTGTGATTGGGATCCTCGATATGGATTATGTCCGGAGCAAAATACCTGATGGACCCCATTTCTCTTCAAGCTGGTTCTCTTTCTTTTATACAGGTTAGGCTAGAGAAAGGAGTTTGTAAATACTATTTAATACATAGTTAGTGAGAAAAAAGATGATTTCATACTGTTCCCAAGGATATTAGTGCAAAAGTGGACATAACGACCTTGACTGGAATTTGAACATACTTGACAAATCCCCCTTTTTGTGTCAATATCTGCACTGATACATGTATATTAAATATGTTAATTATTCTAAAATTTATGCAGTTGATTTGCATTTTAGCCATTGATTTTAAGCTTCAACATCAAACAGTTGAGTGAAAAACAAATTTAAGTCAATATGAGACTTTTAAGAAGAATCAATGGTCATGTTTGGGTAATTGTAGATATCAATAAATTTTAAATACTGAACACAGGCCAAAATTTACAAAAGAAATGGAAAATTAATTTCAAATAAGCAAAACAAAGTAGCAGTTATCATTAAAAAAAAAAATGTTCACCAAATATTTTTTATTTTTACCAGAAGCTAAAATCTCTACCAAAGAAAAATATTTGTACAAGGAATAATCAAAATTAGATAAATCCAAGAGTCAGTCAAAAAATGCTTGTTCTTTCATTCAAATCAGATTTAAGATTTGAAGCAACAGAGCATAACAAAATGAACTCAAAGGTCTCAGGCTTTGAAAATTAATCCTCAAAATAGTTACTTTCCTTCTCAATTCTATCATGAGGGTCAGTCAAAAAGTAATGCTCCTTCATTACTTGCAATAAATTTGATAGCAGAAGGAACATAGCATAACAAAATGAACCCAAAGATCTTTTCCTCAATACCTCAGAGACTCTTCCAATCATTGGTAATAATGGCTGTCAACAATTTCCTGTCCTTTGGAGCCCTTAGTAATTTTTGTCTTTTTGCTATCTCTCCTAATCTTCGTTCTTCTATCCATTTATACAAGCTAGTTAGGTAAGATATGTGCTGCTTTCCTCTATCCCTTCAAAATGTCCTATGAGTAACAAATTTTCCAAGCCTTCTTTCCTCATTATGTGCCCTAGAAATTTCAACTCTCTTTCTGATGCTAAGTATAAGTGTCCTTTTTGTATCCATTTTCTCTAAAACTTCACTACATGGTACTCTCAGTAGAACCACATTTCTATCACCTCAAGTTTCTTCTTCATCTGTGAGGAGATTTCCAGCATTCCCAGTCATATCGGAGGACCAGCATTGCATAGAAGTTCAGTACTCTTTTCTTTGTTTCTAATAAGATTTTCCTATTTTTAATACTTTGCTTAGCTTTTTGAAAGCAACTTTTGCTATTCCAATGCACCTTTGGATTTCAATGTTGCACTTTCTGTCGTCTGTTAAAACACTTCCCAGATCAGGATAGCAAATTTCGTCCTCAAAATAGTCTACTTACTTCTCAATCAAAACATGAGATTCCAGTCAAAAAGTAATGTTCCTTGATTTTTTAATATCAATAGATTTAATAGTAGAAGCAATATAGTATAATAAAATGAAGCCAAAGGTCACAGGACACCAAATTTAGTCCTCAATATAGTCTGTTTCCTTCTTGGTATTCAACCTTTGAATGAAGACATAAATATTTCTTTGATGTTTTTCTTAGTCATATATGAGTTGTGTGTTCCAAGTTCATCACTGGAGAACTTCTGTAATTTTGAGTACTTCTTTTATGGACACAAAATAATGAAAATCTCAGGACGGTATATCAGGACTGTCAGTGGTGCGAAGCAAGGTTATCGAGCTGGGATTGGTTGTCTGGATTTGCATTGTTATGTTGCAAAACCACATCACCTGTCTGCAAATGGGCATCTGACTCAAAGAAAACGTTTTTTCATGAAGGAGTCAGAATTGATAGCAGTGTTAGTGAATTGAAACTTTAATCATTTGTCTCCTTTCTGGTCCCAAACACAGTGGACATCCCTTTCTCTGTGGTGGGTGCTGGTTCAATTTTTCACTTTCTTGGTGAGTCTTGGGTGGCACCACTTCACTGATCTTTTCTTACTGGCTTATAGTGGTGTTGTGAGGGAGAATATTTCTCTACAAGTCTGGACTTGGTAATCGGATGAAAGACATAAACGTACTCCCACATCAAGAGGAGTAGCAGGAGTAGCAGTAGCTTTTGCTTAAAAACAATTAGTCATTCACAGCCAAACATTCTCTTTCCTAGTTTCTATTCTACATTATGTTTCCCTGTAGCAAAAGGTAATGAGCTTGTTAAAACAACTCCAGTTTTCTGCTGTAACTCAGTTGCAACAAGTGGTGAACCCAGCTCTCATCTCATGTGACAATCCTGCTTAGGAAAGTGTTATCTGTGTAATGCAGTCCCAGAATCCCTTGGGTAGCAACCACCCTTTGTGTCTTCATCAATTCTGAGATTGATTTGTTTTTTTTTTAGTGTAAAAATAATCATGTTTTTCTTCTTTGTGAATGAATATTGCATGATGGAGAAAGCATTACCTCGAACCGTCGCCAGTGAGACACGCTGCAAGAGCCACTCCGTTTCGCGAGGCTCGTTCCTTAATTGACTGAACTTGCTTTGTTTCAATGACTTCTGTTTTGTTAATATTAATTACTTTATACCCATTATTATTAAAAAAAAAAAAAAATCGACTTCCAAAAATTAAAAAAAAAAAAAAATTCCCAGCAATGTTGGGACTCGACGCCTTTTCTCAGAAATATTGCATTAACAATTTTTTAGAGACAACAATGATTTACCTATACAAGTCCTACTGTTTAAACCGTAGATAGGGGGTGAAGAGAATGGTATTTGTACATAAGTGTATATAACAAACTCAACTGAAATTTGAACTTATCTCTCCAACTTCTCATTCTATCCATTACACCACCCACACATCCATATTAATTCTGTGAAATTCTTTTAATAGATACCAGATAAGAGCATGTCTGTCATTGTTTTTCTTCTATGTTCTGTTTCTCTCCAGGACGTTGCCGATCATAGCTCTCTATAATTTCCTGTCCTTTGTACCCCTTAATAAATTTTGTCTTTTTGCTATCTCTCCTAAAACCTGTTCTACAATTTACACAAGCCCATCAGATAAGTAATGTGAATTTTTCCTCTGGCCCTCTCGCCTTCAATATGTTCTGTGAGTATCATATTTTCTAAGCCCTCTTTCCTCATTATGTGCCCTAGAAATTTCAACTCTCTCTCTTTCTAATGCTAAGTGTCCTTTTTGTTTCCATTGTCTCTAGAACTACATCGTTGCTCACAGGCTTGGTCCATGGTATTCTCAGTATTTTTCTGTAGAACTACATTTCTGTTGCTTCAAGTCTCTTCTTCACCATTGAGGATTTGTCCAGCACTCACTGCCATACAGGGAGACAGATATCACATAACAGTTTAGTACTCTTTTTCCTTGTTTCTAGGAAAGTTTTTCTATTTCTTAATAGTCTGCTTAGCTTTTGCAATGCATGCCATCAGAGATATTTTACACTTAAATTTTAACACTATTTTAAATTCTAAATTTGAATTTCTTCGCAAATTTTAACTCATCAAATTACGAAGCAATTATTCCAATTTACTGTGTTACTTAGAATGATTACTTTGCTACTTATTTAAATGTAAAAACAGTTTGTTTGTTTGTTTGGGGTTTTATGGCATATCAACCACTATGGGTTATTTAATGCCAGATCCAGTATTTACTAGATATATCAAAAACGTATAGTTGGCAACATCATTGTTTCAAAAATGTATAGCTGGCAAACTGTTTAAAAAATGTATAGCTGGAAAACTGTTTCAAAAACGTATAGCTGGCAACATCATTGTTTCAAAAAACAGTATAGCTGGCAACTTCATTGTTTCAAAAAAATGTATCCCTGGCAACATCATTGTTTCAAAAAAATGTATCCCTGGCAACATCATTGTTTCAAAAAAATGTATCCCTGGCAACATCATTGTTTCAAAAACGTATAGCTGGCAACATCATCGTTTCAAAAATGTATAGCTGGCAACATCATCGTTTCAAAAACGTATAGCTGGCAACATCATTGTTTCCCATCACATTTTAGGGGTAAGGTGTTAGTATATTTAGTGTAGGGTTTGGGAGGGAAAGTTAATTGTAAGTTGTAGTTGTTTTGGGATGGGTTAGATGCGATGGGGCATGACATGACCAGCCGATTGATCGGATCGACGGCCTTTTGGTTGGATGTAGTTTATCGTCATACCCAGGACGCGGATGTAGTTTATCGTCATACCCAGGACGCTGATGTAGTTTATCGTCATACCCAGGACGCTGTAAAAACAGTTTTAGATGGCAATAATATACATAAGAGATGGCAATAAAAAGATCATGTTGATTATTTACAGTTAATTTGTTTAGATAATGCACTAACTATTGTTTGTGTCGCATAGTAATAATTGTAAGTAAAATGATACACTAAAATAAGTAATTGTGCCTTTTCAAAACAGGATATAAAATCCTTTTCCGAGCTGCTATCAGCTGCCTCATCACACTTACTTTAATCTCAACCATGGCAACAGAAGCCTTTGGAAAAAACAAAATGTATGCAAACTGTAATGAATGCTAACAGACCAGTATTCTTCTTCTTTTTTTTTATTGATTTAACCCCATGCAAAGCAGTAAAGCTGCTAAGATCCAAGGGATTACTCGGTGTGGAAGAATTTGAAACAGAAACTACTAATAAGCAAAAACAAAAAAGTAATCAGGAGGATAGTAGATAGCAATTGACATTGCATTTAAATTTTTTAAGATTTTTGAAAATTATTAATATATTAATATATAGAAATATAATAAAGTTATATCAAACAGAAAAATATGATCGATGAATTAACACCTTGAAATATATTACCAAGTATGTCTAATGAGCACCTTTCTCTGAAAATTCTAAAATAAGTTTTGAAATGGAAATTAGAAGAAACATGGAATAACTAAACATCCACTTCATTTCTATTCTTTAATGTCGTGAAAAATTAAATAATTTAGTGAAATATATGTATAACATTGAGATTTTAATGGATAACATGGTACAACTTTTAAAAAAAAATTACATAGTAATGGCTGTACTACAGGGTTATTTACTCCTGCCTCAAAAACAAATCTAGTGTCGCTGACAAAATTAACCTGGCCGTTTGTCTCGAAAAGGACCTCCAATTGGTTGTGAACTAGGGCAGGAACTGGCTGGTTAACTTTAACACCTCAAAAACAAAACTGCTCTCTATTAATCACCACAGAGATCCTTCCCTGCCCCCCATTAGAATGTCTGACGCTCAACTTCCCGAGAGCACCTCTCTGCGGCTGCTCAGTTTCACGTTGACTACTGACCTGAGATGGAACAAATACATTGAGTCAATTGCTTCATCCACCGCAAGGAAAGTTGGCTCCCTGTGCCAGGCCAGGAAATTTTTCTCCCAGGAATCGATCCTTCAAATCTACAAATCAACCATTCGCCCATGCATGGAGTATTGCTGCCATATATGGTCTGGAGCCCCTTCTGTTTGCCTCGGGGTTCTTGATAAGATCCAGAGACAGATATGCAATGTAATTGGCCCTGATCTGGCATCTCGTCTGCAGTTGCTCTCTCACAGACGCGCTGTCGCCTCTCTCTGTCTTTTTTACAAATACGTTCACGGTAATTGCTCCAATGAGCTGCATTCGCTGGTTCCCAGACTCCATGAATTCAAACATCCTACAAGGCTGGCATCCCCCTCTCACCCTTTCACCATTGAAACTGTTAGATGTAGACGTCTCTTCTACTCCAATAGCTTCATATCTTGCACCTCTCGCCTGTGGAATTCCCTTCTTTATTCCTGTTTCCCTGACAACTATAATCACCAACTATTCAAATGTAATGTCAATCGACATCTCCAGTTGCCTTGATCTATCCACTATCCTTCTCTACATCCTTTCCTCTATCACTCCTATCTGCTCTCGCTCCAAATCTTCTGTAGCCCCTTGCGTGCTAGTGGTTTCCCATCTTGCTTGGGGTCAAATGCTTAAAAAAAATATATATATATATATATTATACACAAAGATGTCATTTATTCCCTGTTTTTAGCTTCAGAAACATGCGGTCATATTGTACTCAAATCATACTATATACCAGAAAATACGATAATACATAAATTAATTCAATAGCAGTTTGTTTCTGACTGAGTAACCCCATGGGAGAGTGTCTGCTCACACAAGTGAATTTTCAGTAGTATGTATCTTTTGCAAAAAGTTATCTTTACCCAAAAAAGACAGGCAATTATTTTTCATCTCAGGTTTTATTGTGGTGTATAAATTTAGCACTGAATTTATTCTAAAAATAACTCAACAAAAATGAAGATATTATCATTTGAAAATACCTGATGAAAAAACTAATATCCTATTCAAAATGGAAAAAGTATATTTGATCTGATGGTTTGAACATCGAAACAATGAACTATTGTGTAAATAGAGTGGATGTTTGCTCTTTGACAAAGGCACCAATAGAAATAGGTCAGAAAGATGGACTGTCACTTAATATTCATTCAAAAATACAATATTGGAACCTTGTGAATTAACACATAAAGAGAAGAGAAGATGAAAGGGACAAAACAGAAGGAAGGAAAGAGAAAGAAGGGAACAAGGGAAATGAAGGAAGGAAAAGAAAAACAATGTCAGAGGAGAAACAATGAAACAAACAGAAAGAAAAAAGAAGACATGTTGCAACGAAAATAGGATGAAAAGAAAGGTAGCTTGGAGAGGAAGTAAATCACTTTGTAGTAAAAAGTGTGAAAGAGGGAGAAAAATACCAAGAAGGTGATAAATACAGATTAGAGGATGGGGGAAATAGGAACTCTCCAGGAAATGAAAAGTAAAAAAAGAATGCATCAATTCCTTTTGGATGCAAGTCACAGAGACCCATTTTTAACTCACATCATATGACCTGCACAAAAGTTATTAAATTCTAAACAATTTGCCATTTTTTTTTCACTTTATTTTGGATTAAATATACACATACATTTGATCTCTCTCTCTCTCTCTCTCTCTCTCTCTCTCTATATATATATATATATATATATATATATATATATATATATATATATATATATATATATGTATGTATGTATGTATGTATGTGACTGTGTGTGTAGAAATGTATTTGCAGAGATTAAATCTTTGTTCGTTATATATTCTTATTACACACGCAAGTTGATTAGATATATTCATGTTTGGACAGTTTATTATAGATTTTTATTGTACATTGCAAATTTTAATATATTATTCTTCACATGTTCATTTTTACTTCATATATATGATCTTTATAATTTACATGTGTGTGTGTGTGTGTGTGTGTATATATATATATATATATATATATATATACAGCGTGTGTGTGTATGTATATATATATATATATATATATATATATATATATATATATATATACATATACAGTGTGTGTGTGTGTATATATATATATATATATATATATATACACACACACACACATGCACACACAGCATGCTGTAAAAGTAGGTACACAGTAAGTTTTATAATATCGATATGTTTGTATACACAATACAATAAATTTTGTGAACATGTTTTCTTTTTTCATTACTATATACTTACTTTTGCCTCTGTGTATGTGTGTATATATATATATATATGTATGTATGTATGTATGTTTCATTAAAAATGACAGACAAGGTACTGTGATTAAGCTTTTTTGGGAAGTATTGTGCATATATGTATATATAAAAATAGTAGGGAAAGAAAAAATCAAAAACCTCATCTTCCAAATTAAATTCTCACAAATTCGACATTAGAGTCAGGTAAATCTGCTTGCCTTTAAAAGCATGACGAGTGGATGGAGTGATTCCGAGAGGGTCTGTCTATGAAACTCTGGAGTCAGGATAAATGAAGGTAATATCAATCAGCTAAGTGACAAACCTTTTATTTGCATTAATTCTCTCTCTCTCTCTCTCTCTCTCTCTCTCTCTATATATATATATATATATATATATATATATATATATATATTTTAATCTAGTTCACCCCAAGTAAGTCAGTAACACCACCAAGATGCAGGGGGTTACTAGGTGTGGAAGAAGAGTTAGAAACAAGAACATTGCTAAGAAGTGAGAACAAAAGAAGAGTAATCAGGAAAACAGCAGATAGCAATTGATATTGCATTTAAATTTTTGAAGATTAAAGTTGGCTGGAAAGCACAGAGCTGGAAGGGAGTTTCACAAGCAAGAAGTGTGAGAAAAGAAACTGTTAGCATAAAACTTACAGCTACATCTAGCAAGATCAACTGTAAATGGATGAGATCTCGACATCAGTCTATTACTGCACTTAAATTTAAAAAAGTCTATGTACTGTAGCAAAGAGCCCATCCAGACAATTATCCTGAAAGTATTTATAGAAAAGGCACAGAGAGGCAAGTTATTAATGGGTGTGTAAGAGTTAGAAACAAGAACTTTGCTAAGGAGTGAGAAGAGAGGAAGTGTAGTCAGAAGGACAGCAGATACAGATTGACATCGCATTTAAAGTTTTGAAGATTAAAGTTGACAAGAAAGCATGGAGTCAGAAGGGAGTTCCACAAGTAAGATGTGCAAGAAATGGTTATGGTTACATATAAGAAAGCTCAGCTGTAAATTGGTGAGACCACATCACTAGAATACTAATGTGCTTAAATTTGAAGAGTCTAGGCACCATAGCCATCATCTGAACAATGACCTTGAAAGTATTTATAGAAAAGGCAAAGGGAGGTAAGCTTATATATATTTGGCTAAGTGACCTAATGAGTTTCTAGACCCAGTTTTAGTATCCTATCCGGAGTACTGTGTGCTTGACTTGTTTCAGTTTGCTGATTACATGCATAAATTGAAACCTAATTCCGACACTGAGATTTTTGTATAGTTTGATATAACTAGTTTGTTCACAAATGTTCCACTTGATAAAACAATAGAAATTTGTGTGACTTTTTGTATCGTTGCCCTGCAAAGCCTCTACCTTTCCCTGAGATTGTATTTGTTGAGTTGATGGAGATGACTACTAAGTCTGTCTCCTTCAGCTTTGACAATTGCATGTATCAACACATAGATGGAGTTGCAATGGGTAGTCCATTGGGTCCTCTATTGGCTAACATTTTTGTTGGCTCTCATGAGAAACAGCTTTTTAATAGGATTAATAATCCTTACTGTTACTTCCACAACGTTGATGACACATTTTCCTCTCGTACGAAAGCAGAAGAATTCTTTTCATACCTTAATAATTTCCATCCTTCTTTAAAATATACAATGGAGGTAGAAGAGAATAATCAGCTTCCTTTCCTGGATGTATTGGTAGAAAGAAAACATTTGGGCTTTCTTATCAGTGTCTATCATAAACCTACTTTTCCTGGGCTTTACCTAACTTGGGACTCATTTGCTCCCAGAACCAGGAAAATTAATCTTATTAGTGCCCTTACTTGATGAGTGTAGACTTGACTCTGAGTTAAAGAAAATTAAACAGCTATTTTTAATGAATGGTTACCCCGAATGTGTTCTTAAATCTATCACTGAGCAAAAAATTGCTAAGTTCAATGAAGTTAAGAAATATGGTCCCTCTAAATGTCCTGTATATTTGAGACTTCCATAAATTGGTCCCGTGAATATGCTGAGAAAATTTCCAGTTCCTTCAAACAGTGTTTCAATGCCATAATGGTCCGGAGCATTTTTTTCAACCAGAAGGGCTTTCCTCTCATACTGTAAGGATGTCTTGCCTGTCAACCAACAAAATTTAGTTATATATCAATAAAAATGTTGATGTGAGATCGACTATGTGAGCAAGACAATCCAGAAGTTAGAGGTTAGGATTGCCTAGCATGTCTTCTGCCAAGTGCATAGACATGAGCCTGTCAAATTCGGATGTTCACAGACTCATGACTCTGCTATCGGTGAGCATTTATTAAATTCTGTTGTTTGCAAGACAAACTATTCTTCTGAGTTCTTTTCTATCTTGCATAGGTCACGGACCAGACTCCATTTAGACATCCTGGAGTCTTTGACTATTAATAGGCAATATCCTGTCCTGTGTAGACAATGGGAGTTGAAATATAAGTTGGCCTTATTCAGGGAATCAGTCGCCTAACTGCAAAGAAAATTAATTCTTTTTTTTTTTTAATTCTCTCCTCTAGTTCGGTAATTTACGTCTTAATATCAGTTGTTGGTAAAATGTTTTCTTATCAACTACTTTGTTTTATTCGGCTGCTGATTATATTTCTGAAGAAGTGTCGGCCGAAAAGTCCCTTAAATTTTAAATGTTGTGATACTTTTGCATCCAATTTTAATAAATTATGATCCCTGTCCTTAAGATTATTTTAACCTGGTGTGGCAACAGCAACCTGTTTATATAGATATAATGTTGATAAAATATATATAAATATGGTTATATCAAAATTTCAGTTTGACCGTTTAAATGACATCATGTTGAGTGACTTGAAATTGGTTCCGTCAAATCTAAGAACACTTGAATTAAGCAAAAACAGTTATGTAAACATACACAGAATGAAATGTAGCAACATTCAAAAGTACTCGGGAAAATAAAAAATAACTATATATATATATATATATATATATATATATATATATATATATATATATATTAACTTTTAATTTATTATATAAATGATAGTGTACTTTTTGTAAACAGTGTTTATTTTGTCTACCAGCCTGCACACTCAAGAAAACTTTACTAAGTTTACCAAAAAAATGTAACCTCCAGCAAGATTTGAAGCTTCATCCCCCTTTGAAGGAGAAACCAACATCTGATTGATCCAGCTTGCTTTGACAGCTCAGGTATGGAGAGCTTCACAGTTTAGCAAGGTACTCAAATATGTTTATCCAATGAAAATAACATCTGAAGTAATCACAATCACATGTCCTGTAACCCATTAGGGTTGTTGGGGCATCACATGTATTGTAGCCACAGTAGCAGTGGTATTTACAGGGCAAGAGGAGTCCAACCCTCTCCAGAGTGGTTTGAAATGAGTTTTTACTTCTCCTAGACTAGTTTCCACCAAAGACTATAGCACCCAGTCTGTCCTGCTTTTTATCCATAGCTTGGGGGAGAAGAGATGGATTGAACTTACAATTACTAAGTCATCAAATTCACATTCCTGTGGTTTATGAATTTGATGACTTGGCAATTGTAGGTTCAATCCTTGGACCGGGCAGTGTGTACTTGGACTCAATGGAAACAGAGTGAGCAATAACTGAGAAGCACTAAAAATGAAAACCAGATATCCCTTGACATGGGCACATGGACAGGGGAATGAGGACAATCTACCCCCTCCTCAAAGATTAAATAAATGGTTCACTTTAAAATTCACTGTAGGTTACCCAGATCAGCATACACGTGATGAAGGCTGGAGAGTACAATGACTGAAACGTTATGATAACAATAACAAAGTTGAGGACAATAGTCCACATGTAAATAAAAAAATAAATATCAATAACTATCCTATAGTCAGTCAGTCAGTTAAGTGTCATTACAGGATACATGCTTGGGTGATTATGACTCTTTTGATTCATGACTGACTAGGCAGAAGATTTTCCACAGTAAGTTGCCGTTTCTATCTGTGGTAGACTGGATACCAGCCAAGGATATAAGACCCAGAAGAGAAGAGATGGATTCAGGCCTTTCCCAAGGGTATTAGCACATAAGTGAATGTAATGAACTCAAATGGAATTCGAACTCATCTCTCCGATTTTCCAATCCAAGCTGCTATCCATTACTCTAAATGCCTCTTTTGAAGGAACAAAAATAGGTATATATATATATATATATATATATATATAATTACGCAGTCTTAAATTTGTTATATTTATGTTGTAGCATACCTATGGAAGATAATGGGTATGTCCCCATTCACATAAATACTGTATGTTGGTCTGCAGTTGGAGATTCATTGTGGAGTTCATTGACTCCCTTCTAGCAGTTGACTACTTCTACGCGCCGCTGGCAAATCTTATATGTGTTGTTCTTGTCCTAAGTATTATCATTCATTACCAACCTTCATGCAATTATTCTATTCAGTAACCTTCCCTAGGTTACAACAATTTATGGGTAAGAGTACTCAATATTGGAGAGAATGTGTTGGTAGATACAGTGTGGACATAGGAAACAACACTGAAGATTACTTGAGGTATGAAACTTAGTCAGCTTGCAGTGTTGTTCTATCTATAATGGTTTTTAATTGAGAAGAATAGATATATATAGGCTTCTTAAAATGTATCCTATTTAATTATTATTTATAAATGTATATACTTTTAAATATATCTATTTTTAATTTAATTATCTAAATATATATATATATATATATATATATAGTTGCCTGACGATTGCACTAGCATGAAACAGACTGTCACCTCTAAGTGCTGACTTCCATGTCCACTTTTATATTTATATATATATATATATATATACCATAATGAGAAGCCACGTATACTTTCTTAATATGTATATATAGAAAAAATAACTAAAAAGTTGTAAATTAAAAAAATATATAATATAAACTAGGGTTAAATAAAGACTTGAGTATTTTAAATCTTTATAAATATTTCAATACTTAAACATTTTTTTAGATATAGTTAAAAATTTTTTTACACAACATCTGAAACTATTATTACACTTAGATTTACGTTAAAAATATTTGAACACAGTTGCATTCCATATTACATGACGTCCACGTCTTGCGACGGACGCTACTTGTAAACAAACCTCTAAAACCAGTTATTTCTGATGAAAGATCGAGGTTGATCTGAAATATCAAATTACATATATAAAATAATATAAATAAATACTTTCATAAAAAAACATTATATATTTTTTTAATTTACAACTTTTTAGTTGTTTTATATATATATATATATATATATATATATATATATATGGAAGTCAGCACTTAGAGGCGACAGTCTGTTTCATGCTAGTGCAATCGTCAGGCGACGATTGCACAAGCATGAAACAGACTGTTGCCTCTAAGTGCTGACCTCCATGTCCACTTTTATAATTACACACGCTCTATCTCTGATATTGAGCACTTTATCCCATAAATATAGCACACTTTAAGACTATATTTCTTCATATATATATATATATATATATATATATATATATATAGATAGATAGATAGATAGATAGATAGATAGATAGATAGATAGAAAGAAAGATAGATAGATAGATAGATAGATAGATAGATAGATAGATAGATAAAATATAAAGTGATTTTTTTGTTATTATTTCTCTTTTTATACAAAGGAAGAAATCAATCTTTGCTATCAAAATCTCATTCAAAGTGTCAACAATGCAATGACTTATTAAAGTCATTTTAGGACAGTGCTAAAGAAAGAAAAGAAAGAAAGAATATCAAATATATTTTTTAAAAAGACACAAAATCAGAAAAAAAAAATGCAAGCAAGAAGATATTCAAAACACGTTTCAACAGCTTTTCAGAAACGTAAATAGGATGATCATTGTTATGGAAGTCCGAACATCCCCATTAGACAAGAGAATAAAAGACAACGGACTGAAGAAGGCAACAGTGAAAAATTAAGAAAAGACTGGCATAGAATAAAAATAAATTCTAAGAGCTCACGAAAAAAAAAAACCTGATTAATTGAGATTTAAAATTGTCAAGTTGTGAATTTTAACCAATTCCTAAAAGAAAGTCAGTCATTAACGGCACCAAATCATGAAAAAAGCTTGTTGATTTACGTGGAAGGATGACTCAAAAAGGACAAAAATGAACGTGTTTGTTTAATCATGTTTTTGTTTATGGCTAAATCTCAGAGGTAAGTCATTATACATTGATTTTCCAAAACCATTTTATTGGTCTTGGTGCTTTTATCACAGCATTTCAGTCAGCCCACTCTCCAGCATGCTTCAGATGTCTATTCAGTTTTCCAAACCTACTGAGAATATTAAAAAAATTCTTTATTTCATTTACTGGAATAGAGTTTTATTTACCTTGAGGAATTTTGGTTATAAGTATCAAGGTATAGATAATTGAAATGGCAATGAATTCATTGCTTGCACAGCGCTCTACAAAAAAGGCTTTATCAGAGATTTGGTGATGCCCAGGGCCAACTCCTTGATTGTATACCCACAAGGCTTAAGTAGTAGGGGCTTATAGGGCCTTGTGCTGAGAAATATGAGAAAGGAAAACATTTCAAATATATAAAAACAGATAAAACATGAAATAAACACGTTATTCAAATTAAATATAAACTAAATTTTTATTTCACTCTTGGATTGGATACCCTTCCAATATGGATTCCCAGGGCCACTACACCCTCTGCTCCCCTCTTTTGCATGCAACTGAGCCTCATACCAAACTTTTTTGCTAGTATTCTTGACCTCAAATGATGATGAAGTTGATTATGGGTCTTTCTTAAAGATATCAAACTCATGTGGACAAGGTTTGCACTAAGGTTTTTTATTTCAATTTATTTTTTTTACAATAATATTTACCCTGTACAAGGCCCAAGAGCCACTCGAAGTAGAGGATTACAGAGTAAGTGGCACAGTTTATGGAGATATGTGGGGAAGATAACGGTCAATCGTAGACTTAAACAGGTGAAGATTGTAGTGATTTGGGGAGCATCCTCAGGCGAGTGGGTTCCACAAAGTTCATGGGAAGAAGCTGTTCAAGTAGAACTTACATCTCAGCATTGCAATACAAAGAAAATGGGGGTAGTTTGCTACAGTATGCATGTTATGGCAGGTCTTAGCTAAGAAAATTGTATAATTAAAAAGTTACTCAGTTGCCAAAAAATCGCAGATGATGAAATCAGATTCTAGCTTAGTTATGTATTTCCTTCAAAAGTGGAGCAGCTACTATGGGATTTTTGTAATAGGGAAAGCGAAGAGTGTCAAATAGGGTTCTCTCTTTTTTTTGACATTTAACTGCACTTAACTTACCTCAAAACACGACATAGCATTGGCATTTTGTCCCTTTAAAACGGCATTAATCTCAACTTTTCATGTTAAACTGTTCCAACAGTATGTACTGTAATGGTGTCTCTTGTACAGCTTATCATGGTTCGGCCAATAGCAAGTCGTGTGCTGATTGGTTGGACTGGAGGAAGCTATTTGTCTGGGTAACGGAAGGCAAAAGTAAAGAACGCTAATTGGTTAGTCGGCCGTGGTGTTGGCCTGACAAAAGAGGGCTGAAGCAGTGAGAAGGGAAAAAATGAGTTTACATTCAAGCGTGCAGAATTCAAGAACAGTGATTTGAACAAGTGGTATTTTGCATTGTACAAACAACATCCGAGGAATTAACTACAATTAATAAAACCTTAAAAATAAAAATAAAAAATTGGCATATACAGGGCTGGTGCAAGTGTCTCATGGCACTGACCCCAAATATATGATATGAGGGCCCTTACTCTCCTACATTTCAATTTTCATAAGGTAGTATGCATATGAAATACAAATTTTATTGTCACCTAATTATGTAAAGTAATGGATCCTATGCAATATAGATGAACAATTCAACTAGAAAAATTGAAAATAAATACAAAATAGAGACATGTCATAACAGATCATTCCATCTTAAATAATTAGAGACATGTCATAATAGATCATTCCATCTTAAATAAATCAACAATGTTTTGCTGCAATTTTTAACATCAACTTGAGATTTTTCTTGTTAAAAAGTTGAACAATTTTAACACATTCAACTTGTTAGGGCAAGAAATAAAGACACAGAGAGAGGAATTGCGTTAAACAAATATATTAACAGAAACAGTAATACAAACATATGCAAACGAGAGTGTTACAGCAAGAATGTTCGGTCCGACTGTCAGAGCTGACTGCTGGAAACTTCATACTCCAAAAGGCAGTACCTGCTCTTATTTATAGCTGGAAGAGTCCATGCGTGCATGGATAAATTACCATGACAATTATGGATAAAAAATAGTGAATTTTTATATAGTGTTTTCTTCAATCTTAGAATGAGCAAAAAAGCCACAGATTTAGATGGAAAAAAATAAACACCAGAATGACATCAAAACCTGTGAAATTTTTTCATCCTTTAATAAACAGTTGTCCTTAGTTTAATTTGTAACGTATATAAATGCAGGTAGAAAAGAACAAAGGATATTGAAGGTCAAAAATCACTGCCCAGGGCTCGAAATCAGGTTAGTTAGAGCATTCAGTGGGTAGTACATGTCAGCCCTTGACATATAGTCTAAAGAAACAAACAAACTGATTCCAAACACATTTAACCACCTGATAACTTTCAACAAATATCAAATATTTTCCATTGCTATTTACTATAGTAACAACACAGATGAGGAGAATAGTTTGATTGTAAATAGTGTAAATTTCAAAACTCCTCATCCAGAAATTCAGACAGAAATTATGTATGAACATGTCCGTGATTGTTAGCAAACATGTCTTGCAACACTTCATTTTTAAGTTTTCTTCTTCCTTAAGTTTGTTCCAGTATTGAAACCTTGTGCCAGACTAGGCAAAATGATGAAATCTCTTTCTGTATTCCTATAGAAAGTAGCACTTAGTCTAATGTTTACTGATTAAGTCATATGATACCACTTTAACTCTTGAGCATTCAACATGCTCAAACCCACACTGTAAATATCGGTTCTCAAAGTCTCACTGTTTGTGTGACTTCCTGTATTATTTATGATGATATCGTCTTATATTATGACGCAGTATACATGGGGAGAAGACATGGTAGAGTAATGGATTGTGGCTCGGATTGAGGAATCCAAGAGCTGAGTTCAAATTCCAGTTGAGTCCATTACATTCACTTAAGTGCTAATATCCTTGGGAAAGGTATGAATCCAACTCTTCTCCCCCTCCAGCTATGGGTAAATAGTAGAACAGACTGGGTCCTAGACCTGTTACCTTGGATGGCAACCTGTCTAGGAGAAGGAAAACTCTGGCAAAGCACCTACTATGCAGCTAAGGAAAGGATTTTTTGCATTGACTCGATGACCCCGACTATGGTCAACTCCCTAAACATGGGACAGGTGACAGCAGGTTAAACATTGAGAGCTGATATTTACGGATGGGTTCGGGTAGGTTGAATGCTATGTTGGGAATATACTTTTTGTCATTTCGGAGTAATACAAAGGTTTTGTCATTTTTGGTCATCCATATTTCAGCTGAAAAAATTTAAGCAGGTTTTCAGCAAATATGTATAAAGAAAGCCGTCTCAATACCCACTTGATTTTTGTACTAAATCATCATGTGAAAGACTTCTCTTATGTACTATGTTCCTTCATAAAAAGATGATCATAGCTCACCACAACTTCCTATACTTCTCAGCAATGTTTCTCCCCTTAATATACCTTCCAGTCCCTGCTCTGCAATCCGTTTAAAGATAAAAGTAAGGCATTTGCTGTAAACTATTATATTTTTCACTGTATTTTGGTAAAAATTAATACTTTTTTCAAAATCAAATTAAGTAATCAGTAAATTAATAAATTTTAATTGCTTCCTATATTTCTATAATGGCCACTTTATTTTTGGAATATTTTTAATTATGAGTTTAAACTTTTCAGTCAGCAGAAAACAATCATAATTTTATTTACAATATTTATATTAGAGACTATTGTCCTCATCTTTGTTGTTGCTATCACCTGATTGCCTTCTGTTTGAATTTCTGGGATGAGGAGTTATCATTATTGACACTATTTACATTCAGACTATTGTCCTCATCTTTGTTGTTGTTATCACCTGATTGCTTTCTGTCTGAATTTCTGGGATGAAGAGTTATCATTATTTACACTATTTACATTCAGACTATTGTCCTCATCTTTGTTGTTGTTATCACCTGATTGCCTTCTGTTTGAATTTCTGGGATGAGGAGTTATCATTATTGACACTATTTACATTCAGACTATTGTCCTCATCTTTGTTGTTGTTATCACCTGATTGCTTTCTGTCTGAATTTCTGGGATGAAGAGTTATCATTATTTACACTATTTACATTCAGACTATTGTCCTCATCTTTGTTGTTGTTATCACCTGATTGCCTTCTGTTTGAATTTCTGAGATGAGGAGTTATCATTACTTACACTATTTACATTCAGACTATTGTCCTCATCTTTGTTGTTGTTATCACCTGATTGCCTTCTGTTTGAATTTCTGGGATGAGGAGTTATCATTATTTACACTATTTACATTCAGACTATTGTCCTCATCTTTGTTGTTGTTATCACCTGATTGCCTTCTGTCTGAATTTCTGAGATGAGGAGTTATCATTATTTACACTATTTACATTAAGACTATTGTCCTCATCTTTGTTGTTGTTATCACCTGATTGCCTTCTGTTTGAATTTCTGAGATGAGGAGTTATCATTATTTACACTATTTACATTAAGACTATTGTCCTCATCTTTGTTGTTGTTATCACCTGATTGCCTTCTGTTTGAATTTCTGGGATGAGGAGTTATCATTATTTACACTATATTTACATTAAGACTATTGTCTTCATCTTTGTTGTTGTTATCACCTGATGACTTTCAGTCGGAATTTCTAGGATGAGAAGGTATCATTATTTACACTATTTACATTCAGGCTATTGTCCTCATCTTTGTTGTTGTTATCACCTGATTGCTTTCTGTCTGAATTTCTGGGATGAAGAGTTATCATTATTTACACTATTTACATTCAGACTATTGTCCTCATCTTTGTTGTTGTTATCACCTGATTGCCTTCTGTTTGAATTTCTGGGATGAGGAGTTATCATTATTTACACTATTTACATTCAGACTATTGTCCTCATCTTTGTTGTTGTTATCACCTGATTGCCTTCTGTTTGAATTTCTGAGATGAGGAGTTATCATTATTTACACTATTTACATTAAGACTATTGTCCTCATCTTTGTTGTTGTTATCACCTGATTGCCTTTTGTCTGAATTTCTGGGATGAGGAGTTATCATTATTTACACTATATTTACATTAAGACTATTGTCTTCATCTTTGTTGTTGTTATCACCTGATGACTTTCAGTCTGAATTTCTAGGATGAGAAGGTATCATTATTTACACTATTTACATTCAGGCTATTGTCCTCATCTTTGTTGTTGTTATCACCTGATTGCTTTCTGTCTGAATTTCTGGGATGAAGAGTTATCATTATTTACACTATTTACATTCAGACTATTGTCCTCATCTTTGTTGTTGTTATCACCTGATTGCCTTCTGTTTGAATTTCTGGGATGAGGAGTTATCATTATTTACACTATTTACATTCAGACTATTGTCCTCATCTTTGTTGTTGTTATCACCTGATTGCCTTCTGTTTGAATTTCTGGGATGAGGAGTTATCATTATTTACACTATATTTACATTAAGACTATTGTCTTCATCTTTGTTGTTGTTATCACCTGATTGCCTTCTGTCTGAATTTCTGGGATGAGGAGTTATCATTATTGACACTATTTACATTCAGACTATTGTCCTCATCTTTGTTGTTGTTATCACCTGATTGCTTTCTGTCTGAATTTCTGGGATGAAGAGTTATCATTATTTACACTATTTACATTCAGACTATTGTCCTCATCTTTGTTGTTGTTATCACCTGATTGCCTTCTGTTTGAATTTCTGGGATGAGGAGTTATCATTATTTACATTCAGGCTATTGTCCTCATCTTTGTTGTTATTATCACCTGATTGCCTTCTGTCTGAATTTCTGGGATGAGGAGTTATCATTATTTACACTATTTACATTAAGACTATTGTCCTCATCTTTGTTGTTGTTATCACCTGATTGCCTTCTGTCTGAATTTTTGGGATGAGGAGTTATCATTATTTACACTATTTACATTCAGCTATTGTCCTCATCTTTGTTGTTGTTATCACCTGATTGCCTTCTGTCTGAATTTCTGGGATGAGGAGTTATCATTATTTACACTATTTACATTCAGCTATTGTCCTCATCTTTGTTGTTGTTATCACCTGATTGCCTTCTGTCTGAATTTCTGGGATGAGGAGTTATCATTATTGACACTATTTACATTCAGACTATTGTCTTCATCTCTGTTGTTGTTATCACCTGATTGCCTTCTGTCTGAATTTCTGGGATGAGGAGTTATCATTATTTACACTATTTACATTCAGACTATTGTCTTCATCTTTGTTGTTGTTATCACCTGATCGCCTTCTGTCTGAATTTCTGGGATGAGCAGTTATCATTATTTACACTATTTACATTCAGACTATTGTCCTCATCTTTGTTGCTGTTATCACCTGATTGCCTTCTGTTTGAATTTCTGGGATGAGCAGTTATCATTATTTACATTATTTATATTCAGGCTATTGTCTTCATCATTGTTGTTGTTATCACCTGATCGCCTTCTGTCTGAATTTCTGGGATGAGCAGTTATCATTATTTACACTATTTACATTCAGACTATTGTCCTCATCTTTGTTGCTGTTATCACCTGATTGCCTTCTGTTTGAATTTCTGGGATGAGGAGTTATCATTATTTACACTATATTTACATTAAGACTATTGTCTTCATCTTTGTTGTTGTTATCACCTGATGACTTTCAGTCTGAATTTCTAGGATGAGAAGGTATCATTATTTACACTATTTACATTCAGGCTATTGTCCTCATCTTTGTTGTTGTTATCACCTGATTGCTTTCTGTCTGAATTTCTGGGATGAAGAGTTATCATTATTTACACTATTTACATTCAGACTATTGTCCTCATCTTTGTTGTTGTTATCACCTGATTGCCTTCTGTTTGAATTTCTGGGATGAGGAGTTATCATTATTTACACTATTTACATTCAGACTATTGTCCTCATCTTTGTTGTTGTTATCACCTGATTGCCTTCTGTTTGAATTTCTGAGATGAGGAGTTATCATTATTTACACTATTTACATTAAGACTATTGTCCTCATCTTTGTTGTTGTTATCACCTGATTGCCTTTTGTCTGAATTTCTGGGATGAGGAGTTATCATTATTTACACTATATTTACATTAAGACTATTGTCTTCATCTTTGTTGTTGTTATCACCTGATGACTTTCAGTCTGAATTTCTAGGATGAGAAGGTATCATTATTTACACTATTTACATTCAGGCTATTGTCCTCATCTTTGTTGTTGTTATCACCTGATTGCTTTCTGTCTGAATTTCTGGGATGAAGAGTTATCATTATTTACACTATTTACATTCAGACTATTGTCCTCATCTTTGTTGTTGTTATCACCTGATTGCCTTCTGTTTGAATTTCTGGGATGAGGAGTTATCATTATTTACACTATTTACATTCAGACTATTGTCCTCATCTTTGTTGTTGTTATCACCTGATTGCCTTCTGTTTGAATTTCTGGGATGAGGAGTTATCATTATTTACACTATATTTACATTAAGACTATTGTCTTCATCTTTGTTGTTGTTATCACCTGATTGCCTTCTGTCTGAATTTCTGGGATGAGGAGTTATCATTATTGACACTATTTACATTCAGACTATTGTCCTCATCTTTGTTGTTGTTATCACCTGATTGCTTTCTGTCTGAATTTCTGGGATGAAGAGTTATCATTATTTACACTATTTACATTCAGACTATTGTCCTCATCTTTGTTGTTGTTATCACCTGATTGCCTTCTGTTTGAATTTCTGGGATGAGGAGTTATCATTATTGACACTATTTACATTCAGACTATTGTCCTCATCTTTGTTGTTGTTATCACCTGATTGCCTTCTGTCTGAATTTCTGGGATGAGGAGTTATCATTATTTACACTATTTACATTCAGGCTATTGTCCTCATCTTTGTTGTTATTATCACCTGATTGCCTTCTGTCTGAATTTCTGGGATGAGGAGTTATCATTATTTACACTATTTACATTAAGACTATTGTCCTCATCTTTGTTGTTGTTATCACCTGATTGCCTTCTGTCTGAATTTCTGGGATGAGGAGTTATCATTATTTACACTATTTACATTCAGCTATTGTCCTCATCTTTGTTGTTGTTATCACCTGATTGCCTTCTGTCTGAATTTCTGGGATGAGGAGTTATCATTATTTACACTATTTACATTCAGCTATTGTCCTCATCTTTGTTGTTGTTATCACCTGATTGCCTTCTGTCTGAATTTCTGGGATGAGGAGTTATCATTATTGACACTATTTACATTCAGACTATTGTCTTCATCTCTGTTGTTGTTATCACCTGATGACTTTCAGTCTGAATTTCTAGGATGAGAAGGTATCATTATTTACACTATTTACATTCAGGCTATTGTCCTCATCTTTGTTGTTGTTATCACCTGATTGCTTTCTGTCTGAATTTCTGGGATGAAGAGTTATCATTATTTACACTATTTACATTCAGACTATTGTCCTCATCTTTGTTGTTGTTATCACCTGATTGCCTTCTGTTTGAATTTCTGGGATGAGGAGTTATCATTATTTACACTATTTACATTCAGACTATTGTCCTCATCTTTGTTGTTGTTATCACCTGATTGCCTTCTGTTTGAATTTCTGAGATGAGGAGTTATCATTATTTACACTATTTACATTAAGACTATTGTCCTCATCTTTGTTGTTGTTATCACCTGATTGCCTTTTGTCTGAATTTCTGGGATGAGGAGTTATCATTATTTACACTATATTTACATTAAGACTATTGTCTTCATCTTTGTTGTTGTTATCACCTGATGACTTTCAGTCTGAATTTCTAGGATGAGAAGGTATCATTATTTACACTATTTACATTCAGGCTATTGTCCTCATCTTTGTTGTTGTTATCACCTGATTGCTTTCTGTCTGAATTTCTGGGATGAAGAGTTATCATTATTTACACTATTTACATTCAGACTATTGTCCTCATCTTTGTTGTTGTTATCACCTGATTGCCTTCTGTTTGAATTTCTGGGATGAGGAGTTATCATTATTTACACTATTTACATTCAGACTATTGTCCTCATCTTTGTTGTTGTTATCACCTGATTGCCTTCTGTTTGAATTTCTGGGATGAGGAGTTATCATTATTTACACTATATTTACATTAAGACTATTGTCTTCATCTTTGTTGTTGTTATCACCTGATTGCCTTCTGTCTGAATTTCTGGGATGAGGAGTTATCATTATTGACACTATTTACATTCAGACTATTGTCCTCATCTTTGTTGTTGTTATCACCTGATTGCTTTCTGTCTGAATTTCTGGGATGAAGAGTTATCATTATTTACACTATTTACATTCAGACTATTGTCCTCATCTTTGTTGTTGTTATCACCTGATTGCCTTCTGTTTGAATTTCTGGGATGAGGAGTTATCATTATTGACACTATTTACATTCAGACTATTGTCCTCATCTTTGTTGTTGTTATCACCTGATTGCCTTCTGTCTGAATTTCTGGGATGAGGAGTTATCATTATTTACACTATTTACATTCAGGCTATTGTCCTCATCTTTGTTGTTATTATCACCTGATTGCCTTCTGTCTGAATTTCTGGGATGAGGAGTTATCATTATTTACACTATTTACATTAAGACTATTGTCCTCATCTTTGTTGTTGTTATCACCTGATTGCCTTCTGTCTGAATTTCTGGGATGAGGAGTTATCATTATTTACACTATTTACATTCAGCTATTGTCCTCATCTTTGTTGTTGTTATCACCTGATTGCCTTCTGTCTGAATTTCTGGGATGAGGAGTTATCATTATTTACACTATTTACATTCAGCTATTGTCCTCATCTTTGTTGTTGTTATCACCTGATTGCCTTCTGTCTGAATTTCTGGGATGAGGAGTTATCATTATTGACACTATTTACATTCAGACTATTGTCTTCATCTCTGTTGTTGTTATCACCTGATTGCCTTCTGTCTGAATTTCTGGGATGAGGAGTTATCATTATTTACACTATTTACATTCAGACTATTGTCTTCATCTTTGTTGTTGTTATCACCTGATCGCCTTCTGTCTGAATTTCTGGGATGAGCAGTTATCATTATTTACACTATTTACATTCAGACTATTGTCCTCATCTTTGTTGCTGTTATCACCTGATTGCCTTCTGTTTGAATTTCTGGGATGAGCAGTTATCATTATTTACATTATTTATATTCAGGCTATTGTCTTCATCATTGTTGTTGTTATCACCTGATCGCCTTCTGTCTGAATTTCTGGGATGAGCAGTTATCATTATTTACACTATTTACATTCAGACTATTGTCCTCATCTTTGTTGCTGTTATCACCTGATTGCCTTCTGTTTGAATTTCTGGGATGAGGAGTTATCATTATTTACACTATATTTACATTAAGACTATTGTCTTCATCTTTGTTGTTGTTATCACCTGATGACTTTCAGTCTGAATTTCTAGGATGAGAAGGTATCATTATTTACACTATTTACATTCAGGCTATTGTCCTCATCTTTGTTGTTATTATCACTTGATTATCACAACATTCCAGCAACTGTGCTCTCTGACTTTCCTCTGATGTATAGCAATCTGGGTAACCTACAGGGAATTCTTAACTGAACCCTTTATTTAATATACAGGAGTAGACTGTTCTTGTTCCATTGCCTATGTCTAGGGATAATCTCATCTAGCTCTAGTGGATTCAAGTATTGATTCATGAATTTGGTGATTGTGAATTCAATCACTGGACCAAGCAGTGTGTACTTGATCTCAGTGTAAATAATTGAGCAGTAATAAAAGTAAGAACTCGACAATATCCCTTGTAATGGGCAATTAAATGAGAAGAGTATAGCCCTGTAGATTAAATAAAGTGTTCAGTTCAGAATTCCCTGTAGGTTACACAGATCAATATACACCTGAGGAAGGCTGGAGAGCACAATGGCCGAAATGTTGTGATAGCAACAAAAAAGATGAAGGCAATATTCCAAATATAAATAGTGTAAATAAAACTATTTGTATATACTCTAAAGAACTGGAAGTATTTGTGAAAAGTGATAGTGTGAAAAGTTGTTTGCTTGCAAACAATACCCATTTTTTAAAATTTAACAAAAGAAATCAAAAAATTATTTGATTCTAATAAAGTTTATTTTTTTTACTGAATAAAGGGCAAAATACATTTTAAAACTAATTTTTATTGCCAGTTGCAGAGAATAAGACAAAGTTTACAGCACACACGGAGGAGACAATGCTAAAAAACGAGTGCTGGAGAAAGACTGAAGATTTCTGAAATGGTAGAAGCTTATGTAGAAGTCAAATGACTTACCTTCTAATATGGCTGTCTCCTTGTAAAAACAGGCCAGCTTATTTACCTCATTTATAGGAGAGTACGTAATACATCAGGTGGGTTAGTCCACTTTACTAGAATGGACCTGCCCAACACATTTGCATGAGTGGACTCCATTCACCCCATATATCTCTCCATTAAATCACTCAGTGCTACTTTCCAACCTGAAGTCTACCTGTGTGTCAGACCACTTGCAAATTAAACAATATTCTACAGAGTGTTCTATGCCTATACAGTAAAACATTTGCATATATTTAGTATTATGCCTGATGCACAGTAAATTCAAATTTTGCTTTATGGAACTTTTCCAGAATTTTTTCTTCTCAGATATTTTTGAACCAATCAGCAGATATGAAGAGCTGACCATATCAACCCACTGTAACTAAAAGATTTTCTTTCTTTTTATGTGCTGTATCCTTTCCGGATGTAGATGATCATGGCTCTCAATTTTTCCCTATCCCTTGTATCTCTCAATAAGTTTCATCCTTCTGTCACCTCTCCCAGATCACGTTCTGTCAGCCACTTGCTTAAGCCCACCGGCAGATATGTCATGCATTGCATTCCCTTGTCTCTCTTTCCCTCTATTCATCTTGTGAGTATCAGAAAAGATTACAGTATAATAAAAAAAATACATTAGGTATTACACAATTGTCAAGTCGTTAGCATTGATTAGAAATAAAGAATAAACATCTGACAGGTATTTAACCAGTGTCGCTTATCCTTGGAAGCCTACCTTTCCATATCAGTTCCTTATCAATACATTCACAAAGGTTAATCAGTAGAATTCATTGAAATTTACCTATATAGCTACATTCTTTATTCTGTTAGCACTAATAAAACACTATCACAAATGCTGACATTTTAAACTCAAAGGATCAGATATAATAGCATTCAAATTTCTTCAATAAAGCATTATGAATTATTATTGAGGTTTTATTAGTATTTATTCTACCTTAAATCTGGTAATCCCTAATCCAACTTTCATACTGCCTTTTTAAAATTTTTAATTCATGCTACTTACAGAGCAACAATTTGGAAGTTGTGATAAAAAGTAAGAGAACTAACGTTAAAGAAATACAAGACAAAATTTAGTCAGAACTCATCATGATCCAAGAAATTCAATTAATGTTACGTCTAATTAAAATAATTATCAAATGAGAGTAATTAAAGAATGAAGAAATATTAAAATTAATCCTTTCCTATAACATAATAATTAAATAAATTTTGAGTTTATCTTTAATTAATTTGTCTTTAATTAAATTAGTTAAACTATTTCGCTTAGAAATGCAATCCTAACTTTACTTGCAAATCTTGAGTAATTCTTTTATAATATAATTGCAGTCAAGATTTTCTCAACTAGATAAATAAGTATGTATATGTATATATATATATATATATAAAATATGGTATAAGTATAAATAACAGTATAAATAATTGTAATTACAGTCAATGTTTTCTCAACTATCTGACCCAAAAAATTGTTTGCTTATTGAGTAGAAAATTTACTTAATAAACCAAACATACTTCTTTGGTCAACCCTATATATATAATGTAATAGTTGTAACTGTAGTCAAGATTTTATATATATATATATATATATATATATATTATGTATGTATGTATGTATGTATGTTAGCTATATCACTGATATTGTGCGCTTCCCAATAAGTACCACACATATATATAAATAATATATATGGATATTACATATAGAATATATAAATATTATATACAGAAATGACATTTTAAAAAATCATTTTACAAGTATCACCCAAAGAGACCATCAGGCCAAAACTATTGTTGTGTACTTTAATTGACCTCGTGATTTTTTAACTATATATATATATATATATATATATATGTATATATATTATGAAATAGACTAAGTTTGACAATTATTTTAAAATAATTTATTGTTATACTTTATTTATATAGACATAAATATTTAGATAAATGCTCTGTTTATAGTAAACAGAATTTACTTAAATATTTGTGTCTATATAAATAATGTATAACAATAAAAATATATATATATATATATATATGAAAAGCTAAGGAACAAATAGGAAACATTTATCAATCTAACATGTTTCACTTTTATTAAAGCTTCAGCAGAGAAGAAGATATGTGAAAAAAAGACAAAATTCTGGTAATTTTTTTTGTGTTGTTTGATTTTCATTGGTTAATCAACTGTCATGTACATTCAATTGTTAGAGAAACGTTAGTATAATTTATGGCATTCTAAATTCAAGGCAACTCGTTACTTTGAAGTTCTTACGAATTAATGGATTCCAAGCCCAACTGAAAAACCATAAATATTGCTTTTGCATTTAAGTGTATAATAATTCTAGTATGTCTATGTAAGATTCAGATAACATATATTCATAAGGGTCTGTGTGGGCGTGTCAAGTTAATGTGTTTGGTGGTATTGTGCATGTGATTTGGTAACATTTTTACATATTTGTTTCAGATAAACACATGTTAGATTCTTTAAGATTCAAAAAAGCTTAGTGATGCCTATGACATCTGTTAATAGTTGGTGATAAATTTATTAGTAAACTCTCAAAGTGCATTCAGCATGAAGAATTATGTCCTTTTATTCCTCTAGTTTTGTTCCTCTGTATTGCATGCAACAGATATAGAACGAAAGTCAGCCAAGGAAAACAACAGCAGTTAATGACAGAAACATCATGAAAGCTGTGAGGAAAACCCCAAAACAACAGTCAATCACCAACAACCTCCACAGTGCAGGGGTGAAGGTTTTGCAATCCACCATTCAAAGAAAACTTCAAGAGCAGAAATACAGAGGTCATATTACAAGATGCAAGCCATTCAGCAGCAGTAAGAATCAGAAGATCAGATTGGAATTTGCAAGGAAGTACAGAGATGAGCGATGGAAGGAAGTTTTACAGACTGATGAGACCTCTATGAAAGTGATGGAAAGGCCAAAGTGTAGAGATAGAACAGATCTGCTTATGATCCAAAGCATACAAGCTCATCTGTAAAGGATGATGGTGTTTACCAGACCTCCCACGCGGTCCAGATGTGGCACAAGGCCGGTTTAATGTGGGAAAAGGGGGAAGTGGGGATAGGCCCGGGCGTTTCCACCCAGGCCACTGGTCATTAGCTGGTCTTAGCTTGTCCAAGCTGGTCAGAGCTAGTCATAGCTGGTCTTGGCTGGTCATAACTGGTCACAGCTTGTCCAAGCTCATCAGAGCTGGTCAAAACTGGTCATAGCTAGATGTAGCCGCGATACTACCAGCGCAGGGATGAATCCCTGCGACCGGCCTGTATCAGTGAGCAATCCCAGCCTAAAGGCGATCGTCCAGCGAGTAATCTGCGAACAGATACTACACCGTGATCTTAGCCTAAAGACCGAGAAAGCGTGATCAAGGCCCGGGAAAAACCCGGATCCGAGATGTAAAAGGATGATGGTGGCAATGTTTTGGCTTGGGCTTCCATGGCTGCTTATGGAACAGGCTCATTCATATTTATTGATGATGTAACTCGTGATGGTAGCAGCAGAATGAATTCAGAAGTCTACAGAAACATTTTGTTTGCCAATTTACAGAGAAATGCATCAAAACTAATTGGGAGGAAGTTTATCAAGCAACAGGGCAATAACCCAAAATGCAATGCCAACACAACAAAGGAGTTCATCAGGGGAAAAATGGAAAGTTTTAGATCGGCCAAATCATGCATTTCATCTCCTGAAGAAGAGACTGAAGGAAGAAACCCCCTGGAAGAAACAAGAATTGAAAGATGCTGCATTAAAAATCTGGAAAAGCATCACAAATGAAGAATGCAACAGTTTGTCAAAGTCAATGGGTTGCAGGCTTCATGCAGTTATTACAAGCAAGGATTATGCAACCAAATATTAAATGTTATTTTACTTTAAGACTATCCGTTACTTTAATTTTGTTCAACTAAAAATGTGATGATCTTATACAAAAGGTCGTAGGTCTTTAGCTGTTTAACACATCTAAATGTAAATATCAGGAAATAAAAGTTGAAATTCTGAACTCTTGTCTCATATTTATCTTTTGATCTTAAGCCCAAATGCCTTCAGTGAACAACAAAATCAAAGGAATTGACCTTGGCATTGCAATACTTTGAGAGGGGACTATATATATATATATATATATTGTCATCCACAGACAGACAGTTTTGCTGTATCACGACTCAGAATTTCATGCAGTCCTTGCAATCTTCAGGTGGGGAACATGTTACGCAACTGAACTGCATTAAACTCTGAGTCATGCTATCAAAATATATATATATATATATATATATATATATATATATATATATAAGTCGTGGCCTGACGATTGCATCTAGCATGAAACAGCCTGTCGCCTCTAAGTGTTGACTTCAATGTTCACTTTTATATTTACACACGCTCTATCTCATATATTGAGCACTTTATCCCATAAATATAGCACACCTTAAGAGTATATGTCTTTATATATATATATATATATATATATATATATATATATATATATATATATATATATACACACACACACACAAACATATTTATATTTCATGTATGTATACTTCTACATATACAATATACATGAAAATATATAAACACATAGATTATTACATTGTGTGTACATGTGTGTGTGTGTGTGTGTGAGTGCATCCCTCCAGATGCATGCAACTATGTCTTTGTGTCTGCCTTGTGTGCAACTGAAGGAATGTGGAGGGAAAACACTGCTCACCTTGTAAATTATTTTGGTTCCTATATGAAGCAACTTGAGTTTTGTATTCTGTTTATGTCGATTGGGGACAGTAAATTCTAAGTTAAAAACCTGAAGGCAATAAAGACAATAGTAGCAGGGGGATAGGTGTAAACAGAATTGTGGGTGTGGGGGATTTGGCAGTTGGAGAAAGAGAGAAATTTAAGATGATAGGCAAACAAGCAGAGTGCATATAGAGAGAGAAAGAAAGAAATGAGAAGAAAGGATAGAGAGAGAAAAAAATGAGTGAAGAAAGTGAAAAAAAGAGTGGACGATAAGAATGAGAGAAGAAAGGTAAAGCCATGAAAAGGGATGGAAAAGGAAGACAAGAAAAGAAAAAAAACGAGAGATAAGAAAAAAGAAAATGAAAGAAAAACAAAGACAATAAAAACATAAACTGAGAAAAGTGGAACAAAATAAAAAGAAAGAGAAGGAAAGTGATAATGAGAGGAGGAAATTGAGGAAAAAAGAAAAGGAAAAGAGAAAAGAAAAGAAAAATGAAATTGGAAGAAAGAAAAGAAAAAGTGAGGAAAAGAGAGAAGGAAAAGTCATAATTAGAGAAGGTGAAGAGAAAAGAACTGAAGAAAGAAAAGGAAAAGATAAAATGAAGAAAGAAAAGGAAAAATGAAAATGCTGGAAGCAAAAAAGAAAAGAAAGGAAGAAAGAAGGAAATGTTATAATGAGAGAAGGAAAAGATTAATTTAAGAAAGAAAGAGGAGGAAAAAGTGAAAATGAAGAAAACAAGAATGAAAAGTGAAAATGAGAGAAAGGAAAAAGAAATAGATGAAGAACGAGAGAAAAAAGAGGAAAGAAAAAAGAAAGAAATAGAATAAAATTTAAAATGTGAGAAGGCAAATGAGGATGAGAAAGAGAAGACAATTTAGAGAGAAGAGAAGACAATACAGATAGAGAGAAGCAAAATTGGAAAAGATGGTAGAGAAAGAAAAGAAAAGAGAATGCAGAAAGAGGAGAAAAGAGAAGAAATTCAAAGAGAAGAGAAAAGAGAAGACAATGCAGAGAAGGGAGAAAAGAGAAAACAATAGAGAGAGAGAGAAGCAAAATTGGAAAAGATGGTAGAGAAACAAAAGGAAAGAAGAGAAAAGAGAATGCAGAAAGAGAAGAAATTCGAAGAGAAAAGAGAAGACAATGCAGAGAGGGGAGAAAAGAGAAGACAATGCAGAGAAGGGAGGAGAGAGAGAGAGAGAAGCAAGATTGGAAAATATGTTTAGAGAAACAAAAGGAAAGAAGAGACAAGACAATGCAGAAAGAAGCCAATATAGATAAAAAGGAGTAAGATGACAGAGATGAAGAGAGGTGAGAATAGAGTGGATGACACAGAGAGACTAGAGAAGAGAAGACATGATGGAGAGAGTAGAGGAGAAAAGACAAAGCAGACAGAGAGAAGAGGGAAGAAGACAATAAAGAAAGGAGAAGGCAATAAAGAGGGGAGAAGACAATGCAAAAATAATACAAGTGAGATGATAAAGAGGGATAAAATGAGCCGTTGAGAGAAGTGGATGAGAAAAGAAAATTAGACAGTGAAGATTGGAAAAGAGAGGACAGTGACAGAGAAAGATGCCGTAAGAAAAAGTCCTTACACAGGGAGAGAGAGAGAAAGGGAAGGAGAAGTATGAAGAAAGAGAGAGATAAGGAGAAAGAGAGGAAAAGTGTAGTGAAAAATAAAGAAGCAAAGGAAAAAGAGAGAGGGGAGGGAAGTGAAGGAAAGTGAAAAAGAGAGGGATGGTAGAGAGAAAGAAATGGGAGAAATGGAGAGAGAGAGAGAGAAAAAAGAAATGTGTACAACTAAAAATACAAAAAATCCTAACAGAGAGAATGATGTTTGTCAGAAAGAGACTGAGTAGAACAAGAAGACATTGCAAGAACGACAAAATGAAGAGAAAAAGAATAAAGAGAGAAGGAGGGAAAGCAAAATGGAGAGGGAGAAGGTGAATTCCAAGCCAATTCCAAAGAGCAAACCAGGCAGAAAATGAAACAGAATGAAATCAATATACCATTAAGGAAAACGTTGATCGTTCTGTTCAACTGTGATTTATAGAATAGCAGACAAACCAGGCAGGAGCTGGGTGAACATTGGTTTTAGAAAGGATAGAGAAAACATTAGCCCTTTCCCCACTCTCGCCTTACCCTACTCTACATTCCTTGCTCTCTCTACCTTAATAAGTAAACCCCAACACTCTAGCCTTAGCCAACAACTTACCCAACCCAGAAGGTTTTTTTGTTTTATCTCATGGTCAAACAATATAAGCTACATATAATTCAGCAATCACCTTTTGTTTTTATTATTACACTTATTTATCTGTGTATATATTTATTAGCCCTAAACACTTGCAGATTTTATAAGAATGTGAAAGTACTGGAAAAACTGAAAAGAGAAGGAAGGAATTTCTCCATCAAGATAACGGCTTCAAAGAACTGACAATTCACCAATCATTTAGATGAGCCAAGCAAAGATGAGCTTAAACTATGCTGAACTAAAATAGGAATAATTTCATACTAGTGAGAACTTCAAAGACAACATTAACGTAACTACAATAAATACTAGTCCTGCCATTATCTATGATCATTAATCTCTTCATTTCTGAAAATAGAGAAGGCTTGATCCAAAAGTAATACTTTAGTATTTTGTTATGTTGACCTACAATGTCAGAGGCAGATATTGGTTTATATGGCAATGGTTGGTTGAAATTTCTGACTAATAACCTATAATGTTTTTTGCCCTGTGACAGAAAATGGTCTCTGACTTGAAAATGCATAAAAGTAGAGGTCATATATTTTAGAATTGGACATAGTCCGACAATTTATTTAAAGACATTTATATTATGTTTAACGTTCTTTTTATAGATACAAGTATTTAAGCAAATGCTCTGTTTTATAATAAACAGTATTAAATAACATTTACCGGCCTGAATGTCCGAGAAATTTTCATAGAAAATTTTCGCTCTCCGACAGGAATCGAACCTGTATCCTATACGGAACCATCATTTCGCGTGATGTGCCTTAACCGTTCGGCCACAGATGAGCGTCTGGTTAGCAAGGTCGATTTTACTATCTTTAAACTTAAATCTTCCATGAATCTCTTCTATTCATATCTGCTCTAGTGTATCAAATGTAAACAAATGATGTCATATATTTTAGAATTGGACATAGTCCGGCAATTTATTTAAAGACATTTATATTATGTTTAACATTCTTTTTATAGATACAAGTATTTAAGCAAATGCTCTGTTTAACGGTTAAGGCACATCATGCGAAATGATGGTTCCGTATAGGATACAGGTTCGATTCCTGTCGGAGAGCGAAAATTTTCTATGAAAATTTCTCGGACATTCAGGCCGGTAAATGTTATTTAATACTGTTTATTATAAAACAGAGCATTTGCTTAAATACTTGTATCTATAAAAAGAACGTTAAACATAATATAAATGTCTTTAAATAAAAGTAGAGGTGTACCATTGAATTCATCCATGTGGAACAAAAATTATGTCCACTGGTATTCATTAAAACTTGTTCAACATTTTATGCCTGACTAAACAATGGATGCACTGACTAACCTATTGGGCAATTTGATTAAAGTTTTCATGATAAAGTAGGCAACTCTTTTCTTTGCTAGTACTATATATATATATAAAATGAAGAGGTTATAATGGTTCCAACGAGAGAAAAGTGTGTATATTAAAAAGAAGAGAGGTACCGCAAACTTTTTTGGTTGTAATGTGGGTTTTTTAAAAAAATATTATTCTTTATTTTTCATAGTTTTACATAGTTTTACAACACGTGTTTCTGGTCTCACGACCGTCTTCAGGTAAAGGGTGGAGATTTCCACATATTATAAAAAATAATTATTAAAAATAATTAATTTTTTTCCTTTATGTTTTTCAATGTTAAATCTTCTCTATATGAGACATTCTCTGTTTTTGTGTTGGTCCTTTCCAGGAAAGAATGAGCAGCTTTGAAAGAGTCTGCCCAAAAGTAGCCTACCGGCATAAAAGTGCTCAATGCCATAAGAAATGGCAGAGCTTAAATATTAATTTAAAAACCAGGTTGGCAGTGACTGGCCACGACTATAAGTTTCATGCATTTGCACGCAATCATCAGGCTACCAGATGGCTGTGTGCAAAACACTGAAACTGACAGTCGTGGCCAATCACTGCCAACCTGGTATTTAATTTATATATATATATATATATATATATATATATATATATATATGAAAAATAGCTGGCAGTCATATTCGAGGATACTCGTCTACTAGGGTGGCTAGCCAATCCCGATTGCAGATGATGCTCACTTAGACACATTTGTGTTTATTCAACAAAGACAGAGTCCACATGTGGTTTATACTGCAACTATGATGAGCAGACCTTAGTTACAGTTTCCAGGAGAGAGTGTGTTATCTAGTATGATCAACAATCTGAACAAGGCCAACACACTCAAATCCTTGGTCATGATGACTCATTACTTTGTGCTAGCACAGCTATCAACGGCACCCAAGTGTTCTGTGACAAGGCTTCGGTAATATAAAAGGCTCAAACCCTAATATTCCATGGTTATAATTTATTACATTGGAATTGTAATCATGATCCAATTGATCAGACCTATATATATATATATATATATATATATGTGTGTGCGTGTGTGTATCCAAGGATAAGCTTAGTTATAGATATATATATATTAATATAATATAAAATAAATTAAAATTATATATATATATAAATATATATATATATATATATATACATATATATATATGTTTGTGTGTGTGCGTGTGTATCCAAGGATAAGCTTAGTTATAGATATATATATATTAATATAATATAAAATAAAATAAATTATATATATATATATATATATATATATATAGGGTGTGACATATTTGTAGTGAAATAGAGTAAAGAACAAAAAATGTGTTTTTATTTTTGAAATGTCCATATAATGCCATTTTGTTTCATTTCACTTTCAATTGCCAAAATGCATTGGCTAAACCAATTCCTTGATTTGAATCCATGTGATTTTTTTTCTGTGGGGATACCTGATATCAAAGGTATACACTCATTGCCCTTGATCTATTGAACAATTAAAAGATCCTATTCGTTAAGAAATTGCTGCCACTCCACATGAAATGACCCATCCAGTTATGGGCAACTTTCATGAATGCCTTCAACAATGTGTGGGAAGTCATTGCACACACCTGAATGATTTAATTTTTAAAATGAAATAAAACAAGATGGCATTGTATGTACATTACAAAAATAAAAACACATTTTTCATTCTTTACTCTATTTTGCTTTTATTAAATTTAAATTGAAAAATCTTTCTTAAGACTTTTGTTTTAGTTTTAATTTGAAGGTAATAGATTAAAAATGTATATTTCCAATAAACAAACTGTATTTCAAAATGAATTCAAACTGATTGGAAGGTGTTATTTTTTTTTCAATCGCTGATTTCAGCCATTGTTTCAGCACAATATGATTCTCTTTATTAAAAAGTCTTTCAAAAATTAAATATACTTTTCTGAAACTTTATTTGAGGAATATTAGCTGATTTAAAGCTTAATTAAGAGGATTTTAAACAAATATTATGTAGGGATACAAAAGATTATCTCCCTTTGGTCAAGATAAGTCATGTGAATCACATGATAGATGCTAAATACCTTAATCTTTAAGAAGGAGTGGATAATCCTTTCCCTTTTGCCTTCTTCAAGAGATATAAATCAGTTATCAGCTACTCTAAAACGAAATAACAGATTCTTCATAAATCCCTTGAAATGAAAGCTTTACCATAAATCTTTGGGCATGCTAAACTAAATTCCATATTTTCAAATTTCATGACTAATTTTTCTTATTAAAATTTAGAGTGAGCCCTAGAGTTTTAGTTAATCTACAAGTGCACCCTGAAATTAAAAAAAAAGTTGAGAAACACTGGTCTAGGTACAAATTCTGGATTAATCAACAAACATAGGCAGTAGCGAATATTGATTCGTAAGAAGGAACAGTCTCTCAGACATTGCAGAAAAGGTAAGGTCCACGTTTTTAGAGGACAGGCCACAATGCCACACACACTAGCTGACAGAAACTGATGAAGTAACAAAGTGAAATAAAATGTAATGTTAAATATTATCATATTAAGTCTTGTGTTCTCATTGAAGCGTACAATATATTATCATTAAGAGGCACAAAAAACAACAACATGACACACCACATCACCCATGTCTGCCAGCAAACTGACAGTCAAAATTTGATTACCTCTTATTTCTGACTGCCACAATCTAAAAAGAGACTGTGGACAATAATTAAAGAGAAGGCAATGAGACAACTACTGGCAATCCCAGAAGTGGACATTACATACTGTTTTGAAAAATGGAAAGAGCACTATGTTGTGTGAGAGGTCTCCACAGGGAGGAGGTGCTTTGAAAATAATGAAGACAGTATTGCCTGAGATATACTTTTATTTTAATTAAAACTTAATGCAAACAAAAAACATATCTTAAGCAATAGTGCCTCAGTATCTGCATCATTTTTGAACTGGCCTTGTTATCCTGTACTTGTTAACACTTTCACTGCTGCACTGTTATATCATTGTTGCCTGACTGTACTGGCCCATTTTGAGAAAAATAGGAGATTGCCTTTTACTGGAAATAAATGACTATAAAAATGTTGATGGTGATTTCTCATGGGTACCACCATTGTTTTGATTTTGCAGTACAGAAAAATAAACACACCCCAAATATACAATAAAAGTATATCACAAAACAGGTTGTACTGGATACTACTATATGTCTACACTGTGTTGAAAATAGCACTAAACACTTATTTATAACACAAATGCTAGGGACCAATATTCTACAGTATCTTGAAATTCCCTGACAAGTGGACAAAGAGATTACTGGAAGGTTCATCTACAAAACTCTTTTTTGGATATCTCAGTTTAGGTAAATTTCCTTTAGTAACTCAACTCTTCAAATTTTTGTTCCCACTGCTATTGCCAGGTATTGAACTCACAACCCTTTGGGTTAAGTCACTTTTTGGATTACTTCAATCAATGCTTTTATCCATTGGGCCAGGTTTCCTTGGGGATGTAAATAGTGTAAATAGTTACAATACAGAAATATAGACAAAAATTTATTTATATTCATATAGGCTCTTAAGAAAGGACTTTTAACACTGCAGCATTGTATATAGCATTGTTGCCTGGCTGTGCTGACCTGGTTTGGGGGAAAATAGGAAATTGCTATTTACTGAAAATAAATAACTATAAAGAAATTGGTGGCGATTTTGTTTTCAATCAGATACTCTGAAGAACGGACTCATCTAAACGATATCACCCAAATTCTTTTATGCGCAATGTCCTTTCATGGCCAATCGACAGCTTCTTGTCCTTTGCAGTTCTGAGTAAATTTTCTCTTTTCACTATCTCTCCTAATCCCCATTCTGCTAACCATTTAAATACACTTATTAAGTTGGTTATGCACTATTTTCCTCTGTCCCACATTCGTTCAATATATTCTGCGAATTTCAAATTTTTGAAACTCTCTTCCCTCATTATGTGCCCTAGAAATTTCAACACTCTCTTTCTGATACTGAGTATAAGATTCATTTTACCATTTCCTCTAAAATCTTTGTCATTTCTCACATGGTCAGTTCATAGTATTCTCAGCATCTCTCTATAAAACCACACTTCTGTTGCCTCATCTTCATCCGTGAGGAGATTCTCCAGCATTCACTGCCACATAGGAGGATTGATATTAAATAACAGTTAAGCACGCTTTTCTTTGTTTCTAATGAGATTTTTCTGTTTCTTAATACTTTACTTAGCTTTTGACAGGCATCTTTCACAATCCCAATGAGCCTTCAGATTTTGGTGTCGCATTCTCCATCCTCTGATTGTGGCATCACTAATTTGTAATTTGCATATTTGACTTTTCTTTTTTTTGCTGACAACCATATACACAAGTTAAAAATTTATGTCATAAACCAGGCACAGTATACGCCACTGTATGACTTTGCTAATTTTGGAAATAGCATTAAGCGCACATTAATTTTTAACACAAACACAAGTAACCAACATTTCTGAGTGTCTTGTAAACATTGGCAGAAAGCAATGTAAGTTTCATAAAGATGGATAAATACATCAATGGAAGTACCATTTTAATAAAAATATTACTAACTGATTAAAAAAATACTTATGTAATCAATTTAAAAAATAATATGTAATCGATTTATAAAAAAAAATTATCCAAAAGATATGGCAGGAATTTCAAGATCATCTTTTGGTTTACAGACTAAAATTATCTTATAGGCTAGTATAGGCTGCAGCCTAAGGCCCCTCAAACTTGGTTAAAAAAATGTTTTTTTATACTACAGTTGTGTTGAAATATGTACTAATTTGGTTTCCAATAAATACTAAAATACTAATATTTCTTAAAGAATATTTTAATTAACAAAAAAAAAAAATAGCTATTCTAGAATTTGCAATAGTTTTCTGTGCAGTCAAGTTAGAGGGTTGCTTCATCTGAGGAGGGACCCTATAATTTCATAAGCCTAGGGGCTCCAAAAGATCATCATCTGACCTTTTATTCTTGTGGACTTGTCACAATTCCAAACAAAGAAACTTAAAGAGTCATGTCACCTGCCTTCCACATCTTGTTTTGGTTTTTATTGAACGTTGTAGCTGATTGCAAAATAATCAAACTAGGACATTATTTAAATTATTTTTTTATTGAAAGATCATTGTGTGTCTGGACTTGATCTCTTCTTAGCTTCAATAACAATAAATCAATGTTTAAGATACAATCAGACTGATCAAAAATTGGCCAGTTTTCTTTGGCACTATCATTGGGAGGTGAGGATAAAATCAATAATTTAATGATATTTTTATTTAGATGTAGTCAACTAATGTTCAGACTTGTAGGATTATATATATAATTCCATAATATGTATATATGTACATATGCACACATATATAAATATAGACACGCACACACATACATACATACACATAATATACATATACACACATATATACACATGTACACACACACATATATACACATATGCATACACACACATAAAAAATCATATACATACACACATACATATATACACATATATACACATATACATACATACACATACATATATACACACAAAGGTACACACATACATATACACATGTACGTACATACACATGCACACATATACGTACATACACATGCACACATATACACATATAAGTAAATACACACACACACACATATATACACATATATGTACACACACACACACACACACATATACACATATAAGTAAATACACACACACACATATATACACATATATGTACACACACACACACATATATATAGACATATATGTACACACACACACACACATATATACACATATATGTACATACACATGCACACATATATACACATAAGTACATACACACATATATATATGCACATATATGTACATACACACATATATATGCACATATACATACATACACACACATACACATGTACGTACATACACAAACATACACATATACATACACACACAAATACACATATATGTTCATACATACACATATACATTCATACACACACATACACACTATATATATATATACACACACACACACATAGATCTCTATATATGTATCTGTCTACATTTCTGAGATGAGGTATTGTAATTATTTACATTGTTGGGTCTGTTGTCCTAATCTTTGTTGCTATATTCAACTTGTTAACATTGTTCACTCCAACCTTTTTCAGGTGATTGGAATTTCAAACTGAACACTTTATTTCATCCACCGGGGTAGATTTTTTTAGTTCCACCACAGCTCATATTGCAATTTTGTTGTTATTATATTTTTTTTTCTACCCCTCCATATTACTGATTCCCAGATTGTATCCATTTCTATTTCTACATATAGTGCTAGAGAAAAACAATAAAAAATGGTGACTGAGATATTAGATTTATAAGTCCCAAACATTCATAAACTTATGTCCTTAAGGACACAACGGATAAGAGCTGGTTCAATCCAGTGTCTTGTGAGTTCAATACTTAGCTACAGCCAAGGTGAACAAAAAACTTGGAGCATTGAGATAAAGAAAGATAACTAATGCTGAGACATCAGTGGCACCTGGAACTAGAACAATCTAGCCCAATGGATGAAATAAAGGGTTCAGTTCAAAATTTCAATCAAAACTTTGTGAATATGGCAATAAAGATGAGGACAACAATCTGAACAATGTAAATTATATATATATATGTATATATATGTGTGTGTGTGTGTGTGTGTATGCATATATATATTTATATATATGTGTGTGTGTATGTACACACACACACACACACATATGCATATATATATATATGTGTGTTTGTGTGTGTGTGTGTGTGTGTGTTTGTGTGTGTATATATATATAAATATATATATACACACATACACACACACACAGGGTGTGATGGGCAAATTGTCGCCATTTTGTATTTTTCATTTCCTATATGTACATTGTTAGTTTTTGATTTTGTCAACTGCATAGTATAGTAGGCACCGTCTTTGAGAAAAAAAAGCACCATATCACAATTGAATCTACCAGAAATTTGGAAACAGCATGCTGTACTGCTTGGCATTTGCACCAGAAGCTCCAATACGAACATTTCAAAGTTTTTGGGTGTCAATCTGAGGACATTGCAGTAGATTCAGAAAGAGTTAGATGAGCCTAATGATGATTATGAAGGTACAGCAAACTCGGAAAAAAACTCACTCTGATCATTCTGATAAGATAAGAACTCCTAAATGTATGAATCAAGAGGGTGGCTGCTGAAAGATCCTATGTTTGGCAAAAGGGCTCTGCACCATGCCACACAAGCAGGAGAACCAAATGATGGCAGTCAGAAAATTTCTGAAACCACATCACCCCTTACATCTAGTCACCTAACTCTCCAGACTGCAACCACCTTGATTATTGTGCGTGGTTCACAGTTGAGCGAGAGATCAATAAAACTCCTTGTAACACTAAAGATGAAATGAAGGCAAGGATTATGGCAGTATTTACCAACTTAAACAAGGAGACTGTCCAGAAAAGTTGCAGGAGATTCTGAAGTTATCTGGAGGCTATGGTTAAAGCCAATGGCAATTTTATTGAATAAATTTACTCTTTAGTATTTCAAGATATTTTTGTGCAATTTTGGTAAATATATCTGTTAAAATGGGATGTCAGTGTTATTTTTATTTTTGCATAATCTACATGACAATTTATTCATCACACCCTGTATAAACCTCCATGAATTCATGATACTTAAGGTTTAAAATGAATTTTAAAAATTAAAAAGCTTTGGTGAAGCTTTCATTTTAGCTTTAATTGAAAGCTAAAAGATTAAATTCACTATTTCCAGTAAGCAAAATACTCTATAGTGTATTTCAAACAGAAATTGTATTTGATTAACTTTTTTTTGACTAAAAATAGCTGATTAGTGCCTCTTTTTTAGTCATCTGTCATCACAATGTAATTTTCTTTGTTAAAAAAAATCTTCCAAAAATAAAATATACTTTTCTGAAACTTTATTTGAGGAATATTACCTGATTTAAACTATAATTAATTTGATTTGAAACAAATATTATTTACTTCTTAAGTTGAAAATAACAGAATTGGATTTTTAAAACAATAGTCGGTGATTTACGTGTATTTCACCACTTGTGAATCACTTAAGCACTGACAAGGTTTTTTTCAGTTTTTATTGTTGTTCTATGGAAAATTTATCTCTTAAAACATGATTCAAGAAAATGAAGGATGATCCCCTTTTAGATATAATTTTGAAGTACTCAGTATTCTTAAAAATGCTGCAAATATTCTCTGTAAACTAATTTTAGGAATGTTGACTTCAAATTTATTATAATCATCAACCTTATTTTCTGATAATGTCATGTATAGTCACGCATACTTTCAAAATAGGCATGTTTATACATAAAAATTTTTTTTAATTTAGTGTATGATGATTAATATTAAGCTTCTCAATTTTCACTTAGTAATTATAGTCTTCACATAATAACTTAATAAACTAATGAGATCAAAATTTTGAAGAATTTAAAAAGATTTTTGAAACTTTATAAATTGGTATAATTAAAAAAAATGAAAACAATTTTTGTAAAAATTCATTATTCACTGAAAATTTTTTTCTTCTGACTATAATGTCCTTATTATTTATAAAAGCAATTAAAAGCTTATCTAATTAAATAATGTCATAGTTCACTACTTACATTATTCGAACTATTGTCCTCATCTTTGTCGCCATATTTATTACAATGTTTCAGCCATTGTATGCTCTGGCCTTCTTCAGGTCGTTGGAATGTTGAACAAACGGACCTATATCTATTTTTTTAAACTCTAGTGTAAACCAGACCTGTATCTACCGTTTTAACTCTAGTGTAAACCAGACCTATGTCTACCATTTTAACTCAAGTATAAACCAGAGATATGTCTACTATTTTATCCTTAGTATAAATCAGACATATGTTTAGCTTTCTGACTCAATGATAAACCGGACCTATACGTCTTCGATAGTTATCAAAACCTCCTGCAAGCTTTGCAAGGAATCAACAAACTGTCTTAAAACTTCGTGCAAGTATGATAAATGCCTGAAGACATCACACTCCCTAGAATGTTCTGAATTCATCCAACGGTATTTATAAGGAAGTCAAATCCAATTATAAATCTTGTAAAATCTACTAACCTGTTAGATTTTATAAAGCATTCTTTGAAGTTTGGAAGGACTTCAAAAATTAAAAAAAAAAAAAACAAACAAAAAAATTATAGCTCTTCCTCTTTTAAAAAGGACCATTTTTCTGCTTTATCTAGAATTCTCACATCGACCTAACACTGACCAGGAGGATCCCTTTACAAAGCGGAGAGAGGGGATAAAAATCGATAGCAATCCAAGAAGAACAGAGCACCTGTTAAACCCTGAGAGATACATCATTTTCACTATTGATGCATTTTCTGGATTGCAGACCAGTGAGTTTGCAACAAAACAAACTACGATGGCAGTCAACAGCCATCTGGTGATAAGCCTCATGAATATTTATTACTCTAGAGTGACACATGCAGCTACCCTCCCAAATAGAGGCAATCCAGGTAGACATGTGCTATCAATCATGGACGGACAGAAGCTGTCATTTAGAGAAGACTTGATAGTTCGACAAACAATAACGATAAACAGAGAAGAATTTTTTGTCATCAGGTTGGGTGTGAGGCAGAGGGTAGATGAGATAGAAATCATGATAACAGTTTATGATCTATGTATTCAGACTTTCTCCTGATAGTTGCATTATTTCGGTATTGTAGATTTTTCAAACTTTGTTTCTTGCTTACCGCGAAGGCTCCCCATATTATGGATTGCTGTAATGCAATTCCCTAATAATAATAATAATTGTTTATGACAACATCAATAATGTTGATTATTATTATGATGATGATGATGATATTAAGCACTTACGGTCCCACTAGGGAATGCTGGGAGAAAACTGATCAAGTGGTAGTCGTGTCTCGTGTTGTCATTGTGATTCTTCATCTTTTCAGCGGCAAGTCTCACATATTTTATCTTTCCAACCTAAGCTCAATGGAACAACAACAATAATAACTGTATTAAAGTTCTGCTTTGAACAAAAATGTTTGGCAATCGCTCTGTGAGCTTGTTAAATTATGAGTTTTTTTTTGTTTTGTTTTTATAAAAGGGGACAAAATGCTGTACTGGGCTACTACTAAAATCAACTATCTGTTTATATTTCTGAGATGAGGTATTATGTACATTATTCGGACTATTGTCCTCATCTTTGTCGCCATATTTATTACAACGTTTTGGCCTTTCAGTATCTGTCTATATTTCTGAGATGAGGTATTATGTACACTATTTACATTATTCGGACTATTGCCCCCATCTTTGTTGCCATATTTGTTTCAGCCTTTCAGTATCTGTCTACATTTCTGAGATGCGGTATTATGTACACTATTTACATTATTCGGACTATTGTCCTCATCTTTGTCGCCATATTTATTACAACATTTCGGCCGTTGTACGCTCCGGCCTTCTTCAGGTGGTTGGAATGTCGAACTGAACCCTTTATTTATTATATTCCACTGCCTTAGTAGGGTATTGAACTCACACTCTTTTCGTCCTGTCACTGGATCTAACTAACGCCTTTATCCACTGTGGGACAGTGGATAAAGGCGTTAGTTAGATCCAGTGGAGAACTTTCACAGGGGAATTAACGGGAGATAACTGATAACTGACATCCATTAAACATGGCACGTGGAACTAGAACAGTCTACCCCAGTGAGCACAATAAAGGTTTCAGTTCAACATTCCAACCACCTGAAGAAGGCCGGAGCATACAACGGCCGAATCGTTGTAATAAATATGTCGACAAAGATGAGGACAATAGTCCGAATAATGTAAATAATGTAAAATCAACTACTTTACTTTAAACCCGGAGAACAGAACATATGAACCAAAATGTTGTAATAAACACTACAAAAATGAAGATTCTCGTCCAAATTGTAGTCAGACAATTCCAAATAACGTGAAAGGATATCAGTAAAAGAAAACATTATTAATAAGCAAGAACAATAAAAGAACAGAAATTCACAAGGCAGGAGATAATGATGGCATTGCATTTAAATTTTTGAAGAACAAACTTGACTGGAGCTGAAAGAGAATTCCACAAGTGAAAAAATAAAAAAGTTAACATAGAAATTACGGTTACATATAGTGACATAGTCAAATCCAACTGTAAAATGACGAGATCTTGCTGAGAATCTAGTACTCAGCTTAAATTCCTTAATTCGAGGTACCAAATAGGAAAGTTCAAGAAAACAATTACCATGTCGATATTTATAGAAAAGTTAAAGGAAACCTAGATTATGGCGGTAGAAAGTGACCGAAGCTGAGATAACAGGTCAGGATTAATAACATTACAAATAGTTCTTTGGATTACACACATACATAAAGAAATATACTCTTAAGGTGTGCTATATTTATGGGATAAAGTGCTCAATATCAGAGATAGAGTGTGTGTAAATATAAAAGTCAACACTGAAGTCAACACTTAAAGGCGACAGGCTGTTTCATGCTAAACGCAATCGTCAGGCTGCCCGACGATTGCGTCTAGCATGAAACAGCCTGTCGCCTCTAAGTGTTGACTTCAATGTTCACTTATATATATATATATATATATATATATATATATATAGAGAGAGAGAGAGAGAGAGAGAGAGAGAGAGAGAGAGAGAGAAATTAATTGTTCATTTATTTTGTCTCTACTCAGAGTTTTGGAGAATTACATTCACTCTTCAAGAAACTTCTTGATTGTAAAAGCATGATTGGTGAAGAATGTAATTCTGCGAAACTCTAAGTAGAGACGAGAAAAGTAGACTTTTTTATTTTATTTATTATTATTAAAGTTCTATTTTTTCATATTGAGCACCATCATTACTAAAAACTGTTTGCCTTAAAAAAAACTTATATCATCTAGAAATAACATGGTTATATATAACAAAGCTTGTTTTGCTAAACACACACGTATATATATATATATATATATATATATATATATATATATATATAATTAAGCAACTATTGACTGATATTAATACAAAAAAATCCTCCAACCCCACAAAAATTACTTAAGGAGTCGATAAACTCTGGTACCCGCGAACTCAAATAATAATTTTAATTTTAGCCACTCAATAAATTGTTTTTACTCCAGTGTTTGTTTTTGGTCTTAACACATTCAACAAGAAAGATGTTAGTAAATGACTATGGAAATCGAGCCGACAAACTGTCGTACCAGCGAACCATAAGTTACCAAATTGAACTACAGGAACAGATTAATTTCCTAAAATAATTCAACTCAAAAAATAATTCTAATTTTTGTGTTCCAACAGTTTTAACTCTGTCATTTGTTTTCGTTGTTTCTGGCATGGAACTGTCGGTGTACTAAATTTGGTGAAGCTTTCTCCTGTTCCCCATGACTTTTCTGACATTGTGGGATAGAGATGCATAATTTCATTGCTTCTGTTCGAACTTGATGAAAGCATATGACACGTTTGAAGCAGATCACATTCAACAAAAATCCTAATGCTTACCAGCTATCCTTTACGAAGTGCATTTGTAACATTGTGGATGTAGAATAGAATACAGTGATTTCATTTGAAGGATTAAGCAGAAAAAAAAATCTAATAAACAGTCATGTATATTGATGCAATTATATCGTATTTGACAGGCTCAACTGACCGTCACAAGTCCTTCAAGAAAAAAGAAAAGAAGCCGGATATGATGGGGTGTTTTTATTGGTCCGTGAATTGACTAATCAGCAAATCGCAAGAAGGCAAGATTTCCTAGTTAAAAAAAAAGGAGTTCCTCCTTCTACGATTCTACAGGTAAGGTTTTTGAAGTAATAGCCAGCAGATGTGGATGGGGAAGTTCTTCCACTCACTGTACATTCTTCGTCACTGACAGGTAATTGGCAACATTCCTTTTCTGGAGATGGGAGAAAGCACTGCGTTGTTCCATTTATTATTATAAGAAAACGTTTCGCCTGGTGAAATGGCTTTTGAATTTCAGTTAGAAAACAAAACGGTGCGACTTAAGGGCTGAAAACAGTTATTGCAACCACTAACAATTACTCAACTTAAATGAAATACAAATTTTCAAAGTTACGCTATAATTTAGTTAGCTTAGTTTTGCACAAGAGCACAAGGGTGGGCACATAGTTAGGATCGAACTCACGAACCAAACCCTGGTTACCTGAAAGAGCATTTGCTATTGTGCGAGTCTAACACGCACGGACATACATACAGACATACAAACACAACTCACGTACAACGCCAAGCATTCATTGGTTAATTAATCACCACTACGTTATTATAGACAATTTACAAATCGCAGCAATGCGACAATTTTGTAATCGCTCTATTTTCATGTAGTCAGTTTTGTGCACTTTTGGGAGAAACGGATCACAGAAGCTTTCTTAAGTCTCCCCAAAACTCGCTCGCTGATTGGTCTATGCCAACCAATCAGATCGTCTGCACATGAAGAATAATTCTTCCCGCGCAGCGATCTGGAGCCTACAGTCACTTATTTAAGCAAGAATTTTCTCACCCTTTTTAGTGAGATTTCAGTTGCCAAACGAATCCACGACAGTTGAAACCATGCACCAACCTTCTCACTCACACACACCACTCACATGCTGAACATTCCTTATACACTCACATAATCTTTTCTTACACAGCAAAAGCTTACAAGTACAAACATAACAAAAGACTCTCATGAACATTCTTCCAGTGAACTTGGAACACTAAAATAACAGTTAAAGAGAGACAACTCTTGTTTTATTCAACTTTTTCTTACTTAAATGTATGCTTTCATTCACATCGTATATTGTACTTCTTGTTAAATACATATTTTATGTGTAACAATGTCTTTTGCTTATCCTTTTCTGCGTCAGCCCTGTTTTCTAATCAAAAGTTAAATTAATGTGGTGAAGTCCGCCACACTATAAATCACGAGAAAGAGAAATCACAAACCTTCAGAAGGGAGGAAATGAGAGATTTCGTGTTCATGTTGGACAAAGAAGGAAAAGAGATTTTGTGTGTATGCGTCAGAGAGAGAGAGAGAGGGAAATAACAATACGAATCTACGTATCCGCGAAAAACTTAATGAGTACTGCGAAGAAAGAGACAGATTTATATGGACAAAAGAGAGAGAGAGAGAGAAAAATAAAATAAAAATGTAACGTAAGCATGAAAGAAAGTCCACGAGTACAGTGGAGAAGGAGAGACCAAGTATTTATCAGAGGAAAAGAGTAGGAGATATAAACAACGTGTACGTAAGCGTGAACAAAAACTCTTAAGTATATTAGAGAAAGAGAGAGAGAGAGAATTTATGTGCAGACAAGGGAGAGAGAGAAACAAACAAACAACATGTGTGCTGTAAAAGTGAAAAAAGGCGCATGAGTACAGTAGAGAAAGAGATAAACAACAAGTGCGTATGTAAGAGTGAAAAAAAGCTCATGGAGATATAGGAGAATGAGAATGAGAAAGAGTTAATTTACCAGCCTTATGTAAATTAAATTAACTCTATGAATGAAGTGATAGAACTGACACGTGAGTAGTGTACCTATGCGTGAAACAGAGCTCATGAGTGCTGTGGAGAAAGAGAGAGAGAGAGAATTCACGCGAGGGAATGTATGTGAGAGAGAAAAAAACACGTCTCTACGAAAGATTGTGAGTACAGTGGAGTGAGATAGAGAGAAATAACACGTGAGTACGTAGACGTGAAACAAAGCTCATGAGGGCAGTGGAGTGAGAGAGAGAGAGAGAAATTACAAGAGGAAAAGTGCGGGTGAAAGAAAAACACGTCTCTACGAAAGATTGTGAGTACAGTGTAGTGAGATAGAGAGAAATAACACGTGAGTACGTAGACGTGAAACAAAGCTCATGAGGGCAGTGGAGTGAGAGAGAGAGAGAGAAATTACACGAGGAAAAGTGCGGGTGAAAGAAAAACACGTCTCTACGAAAGATTGTGAGTACAGTGTAGTGAGATAAAGAGAAATAACACGTGAGTACGTAAGCGTGAAATGAAGCTCACGAGTACATGTTTCCTGTTTAGGATTATGTTTCCGGTTTCTTCTAAAGTCTATAGGGTGGTCCGAAAGTCTTGTCACCGCTTACCTTTCTTCCAAACTGTAGGAGCTTGTGTCAGCAATCTAAAATAGAAAATTATTTTATGTAGATGTGACAAGACTTTCGGATCACCATGTTCTTCAGCTGTATACCTCTAAAGTCTCTGTCTAAATTCTGAAATTTTATTTATTATTTTTTTCCTCAATAGAAGCAAGGTTCGCCATTGTCCGGTTCACATTCTTCCCTCATCTTTTCAACAGGATTAGAGGTTTATCCTTTGTTTCCAGTTTAGGATTAAGTTTCTGGTCCCTTCTAAAGTCTTTTCATTCTATTTCCCTCCCAGTAGGCTCTTGCGTGTTAGTGGCATTATCGCCTTGCTTGGGGTGAATTGATTTAAAAATTAAAAAAAAAAAGAACAGGGATTGGGAGTCATATGCCACTTAATTATCATGGTCCCAATAGACAAAATTTGGAATGACCATTTTAATTACATATCTGGTGTAAGCGTGCGTGCGTGTGCTACATCGACCAGTTATTATAACGAAAATGTCGAATCACCTAATGGATTCGTTTCTCTAATCCCACGTACAGTATCTACATTGAATAAGAACTAAATATAAAGAACATTAAGACAGTTTCTAAAAAGAAGAATACGTACGGATGTGCGTGTGTAGATACATATATGCTCGTGCGTAAAGATCCAATTGTTGGATATCCGTTGAGGAAAGAGTTTTGGCCTTACTTCTGCTGCATCAATGTGCGAGCGGAAATTGGACATAAGAATAACATGCATGGCGCAAAACATGATCAGAAATATCTATCCTGTCTGCTGTACGCAACCATATTCTAAGATCAATGTTTAAAAATGGCTTTGAGCGAGTGAAGACCATCTTTCTTCGAACCTTGTGAAGTGGCGGTACAGAATCACAAAGAACTATACCAAATAACAGAAACCACATCACTTGAGAACTTTCAACAGTAGTAACAACTGAAATGAATAGCACATATAATGTGAAGAGAAAACAATGGCATAATCAAGATGCTGACTTTCCATACTACTTCAGATAAAAGGTTAGGGAGGAAACCCCCATTAATACTGGAAAGAAGATAACAGCCACTGGATTTGAGAAAACATATTTTCCTGAAAAATGTTTAAAGAGAAAGATTTTATAAATTCCAACCGACAGTAGCACAAGCTGTCTGGTCAATGAATGCCAAATGTTTCCTTGTAAGGAAATGGCTAATATTACCATTACGGACAGGAAGTGACGTTGGTAGATTCAATGCAAAAGAAAATAGAGCGGAAAAGGATACAATCTGACCTGATTTGAAAGAAATATTATTTACTTTGAGTTTAAAATATCGTAGAAATGTATTTTTTATCCAGGCAATAGCTGTTTATTTAAGGCGTTCGCAGATTTGGTAGCTTAATGACAGATTGATATTTATCTAATGTTGTTCTATGGGGATGGTAGGCGTTAAAAAAATGTAATTGAATTAGCGTGAGTGCCTTTTATATATAATTTTAAGTTCTCAGTAATCTTAAAAATTTAACAAAATATTCTCCGTAGTCTAATGTTTTATTGAATTTTAAATATTTTATTGTAAATTTACTGTAGTTATCGTTCTTATTTTCTGATAATGTCGTGTATGGTCGAAACATTGTTACATTATATTTTGACATTCTCGACCGAAAGATAGTGAAAAGATCCTATATAGAAAATCGGCATGTTTATTCAATACTTTATTCACATAAAAACATTAAAAAAATATTTTTAAATATTGGTGTTTGATGATTTGAATTAAGCTTTTCAATTATGAATTAGTAAATATAGTTTTCACTTAATAATAATATCATCTAAAAGGGACAAATTAAGACAGAATTTTAAAAGATCAAAAATTATTTAAAACTTAATGTTATTCTAATTAAAATGCAAAAAAAAAAAAATTCTTGTAAAAATTAATTATTCATCTAAAAAATGTTTTCTTAAGACAATAGTATCCTTAAATATATCTTATTCATAAAACCAATTAAAAGTTTTCCTAATTAAATAAGGTCTTAGTTTGATTGTATTTTTTATTTTATGATTCAGAAGAGATTTTTGGTAAATGAGTAATTGTTTAAAAAAAATGAATCCAAGGAGTTTATCTTTTAACTAGTATACATATGAAGAGAGACATCATTTAATATCTGGAAATTTCATTAAGAGGGGGAACAGATGTAAAAATTATTTCTACAAAGAATTTTTAATAAAAGTAATGTTGTAAAATAATTTCATTCACTTGTGAATAAGTCCTGAAAGTTTCATTAAAATCCGACAATTATTTGATTTTTGCAAGAATTTCCAAATCAGTGTGTTTTTTTAAACTATACTATACTAATCTTTACTGTCCCTGCTAACGCAAGAAAAGCAAGATTTTTAACCAAAATTTTGACCGTGCTAGAATAATTTTAATAAAATACTTTTGTCTTTCTTCTTAATAATAACATAAATATTTTAATAACACTGTTTTTATCAAGTTTGGGTCCTTTTTCATTATGGTATGTTCTTTTTTCAGTGAATTATTAGCGGTACATAATATTAAGACGAAGACAGGATACGGTAAAATAATAATTAATGACTATATGTAGAAGAGATGAAATCGCCAATCATGTCAGATAAGCAAAATGGTTTTCATGCTATTTTTTTCTGTCGTTTTATTCACTTGGTTTGCCATGTACGCGTTTTCCTAACGTGTACCTTTATTATTTTTTCAATGTGATACAAATGCAAACGTATGGATTCATCACTTGTGATGAACCTTAATGCAGGCATCTGACACGTTTCAAGCTGATTCCGATTTTTTGTTTTTTAATCAGTGCTTAAAGACTGCCTATTACGCAGTGCAACTTCGCGGGATCCGTTTCCTCTTGAAAGCCATCTGAACCACTTTGAAGCCATAGAATCAATGACATCACATTCCCCAAATGCTGTACGTATTCTATGAACTGCTTCTGCTGTTTTTTTTTTTTTTCAAGTTTAAATCTATTCAACAGGCTAATTTTATCACCATCACCTTTTGGACCGCCATTTTGATTTCACTGGTAACTAATGCAGGTATTCGTTTCTGAAAGTTGCCTTGTAGTAAAGTGTGTGTAGGCTTCGCGTTGCTAAAAATGTTTACACTCTATAAATATTCAAAGTGTTCTGCCATAGAAAAGAAATCCCAAGAACTATTTTGATGGCCTGACATGATAAGCTAATAGAAAATGTATCTGAGAAATAATGCAAACCTAGATATGACTGGGTAGGAAAGGTGATCGACTGGTAACTGAGATTTTACTAAGCTCAAACCAGAATCTGTTCTCGAGAATAATGAATAAGATGTATGCGAGTTTGAAATTCAAAAGGATCGCCCAATCTAAGCCAAGAAACAGAGTTCAGTCATCATAAAGCAAGAAAAGAAGATTTGTCAGCACAGGCCGTTATTTCAACAAACTACAGAATTAAATTGGAATGAAGTGAAAAGATGTAGTAAATATTTATACCATCCTAAAGGAAATTATTTAAAATGATGATGACACTTATAGCCATCAGTGCTGAAGCGTTTGGAAAGGTGTAGAATGAAAAATCAAACATCAGAAAGAACAGAGCAACTGGGTAGATGGAAAAACGAAGATTGTGCGTGTATATATATATATATATTATATATATATATATATATATATATATATATATGTATATGTATGTGTGTGTGTGTGTGTGTGTGTACAAATCACTGGTAGTCTCCATTCTCCTATACGGATGTGAAACGTGGACACTTTTGGCAGAAACAGAGAGAAGGATCCAAGCGTTTGAGAACAAATGCATGAGAAAATTCCTTAGCATCTTCTATTGGTAAAATAAAACCAATGAGTTTGTGCGGAAAAGGGTTGTAAGTTTTGTGGACCACCAGAAAGCTCTTCTTGCCACTGTCAAACGGAGGAAAATGAAGTGGTTTGGACATATTACGAGGCACGACAGCCTGTGCAAGACCATCATGCAAGACACCGTTGAATGTGGGCTTAGGAGAGGACGCCAACGTAAAAACTGGTTGGACAATGTCAAACAATGGACAGGCATGACTATACCAGAATTGCTGATGGCTGCCGTTGATAGAACGTTGTGGAGGACATTTAGTGTGTGGCTTCTGCATTCGGATCACCCGCTACGATTACAAAATTCAAAGGGATGATGATGATGACGATATATATATATATATATATATATATATATATATATATATATATATATATATATATATATATATATATTTAAAGATATTTTTGAAGGGTACAAAATTTTATCACAGCAATAAACGTATGAAGCTTGATATTACTAAACATATTAAAAACGGGCGAAGCAAACGGTTTCGCTCCCGCTCATCAGGCTTTCAACGGGAGATTTAATTTAAATTAAAAACACAGAAAATGTACAATAAAAGAAAATGTCGAAGAGGAGGGGAAAAAATGAGCAAAAGGAGCTAGAGGCAAATAACAGCGAACCCCAACAAACACTCACGTTGTTTACACAAGGAAGGCTTGCGGGACCCAATATATATATATATATATATTAGAATTGGACATAGTCCGACAATTTATTTAAAGACATTTATATTATGTTTAACGTTCTTTTTATAGATACAAGTATCTATAAAAAGAACGTTAAACATAATATAAATGTCTTTAAATATATATATATATATATATATATATATATATATATATATATATATATATATATACACTCACACACACACACACGCGCGCGCATACATACAGGGTGGGTGGAAAGAAACTCCCTATTAAAAATTATTACAACTTTTTTGATATCACCACATTTGTATGAAACAAAATATATTATAATTCCTGAAGAGGCATTTTTTTTTTATTGGTAATTTCTATTTTTATTTCAAAGTGACAGGTGTAGCCCAGAATGGTACGATGCCTGACACTGCATGATCAGCTAGTAATCTGTTACAAAGGGGTGTGGCAGTTCGTGCAGAGATGGTGGCACTTGTGCTTCAGGAGATGCCAAAACCCTCAGAAATTGTCATTCCAAGCTGATGAGTACGGGATCTGCAGTAGATACTGTGCTTCTACCATTGTACTGTTAAAAAATAAAACATATTTTACGAAAATCGACCGATAATTGATAAAGTTTTAAAATTTTAAATAGGGCGTTTCTTTCCACCCACCCTATATATATATATATATATATATATATATATATATATATATATGGTTGACTCTCCCGTCGCATTCGACATATGAGGGTCAAGCAGCTCAGTTCCTAGGAACCGACAGCCAGACACCAGCACATAGGATAATAGTTGTGATGGCTTTGTGCAGAACTAATCACACTTTTTAAAGGGCCGAATACGGAGACCTAATACACTACGTGCCACAAAGTCCCCAAACAACCCTCCGCAGGTTTTGAATTCAGAATTGTCCTTCTCCTAGACCAGTTGACACCCAAGGCTATAAAGCCCAGTATGTCCGCTGGAGACAGAAGAAGAGGATTAATACCTTTCCTAAGGGTATTAGCATGTAAGTGAATGTAATGCATTCGACTGGAATTCGAACTCGGCTCTCCAATTCCTCACTCCGAGATGCTATCCACTACTCCACCGTGTAAGTTTTCAAGATGCTCTCGTTAAGTTGTTATATAATTTTTCATGTGTTCGTATAATTTTTTTTCAGGATATAAATTATATCAAATTGTCCGAATGTTTTAGACATCCAAGCACTTTCGGCTATACTTTTAGCCATTATCAAAGATGAATTTCAGGTGAGAACAAAAACAAGATTGATAATCTCAAAACTACATTCTAAAAATTTCCGTCCTCAACTTTTTCTTTGAACTTAGCCCAAAAAACAATAAACTTCCATTCTTGGATGTTCATGTGGAATCTAGTAATAATATATTCACTATTTCGTTATATCAAAAACCCACAAGTAAAAACTCTTGCCATCTTAATTTTACTAGCCAGTGTCCTCTCAGATATAAAATAGGTGTTATTAAAATTTTCGCGACTTGAGAGTTGTGGCTCCATACGTCTCAGGGTGTCTACGGACTTGAGAGCGGTCGCTTAATACTCCTCAGAGAGTCTTCGGAACTTGAGTGCTATGGCTCCATATTCCTCATGGAATCTACCTGACTTGAGAGCTATGAACCCCTACGCGTAAGGGAGTCTACGAGACTTGAGATCTGTGGTTCTATACTTCGAAGTGAGACCAAGAGAAGCGAAAGAGATATTGCTTATCTGAAGGAATACTCTTCGAGGTGAAATGTTTAATAAATTTATAGTTGATTAGAACATCTAGTACAATGCCGAAAAGAGGTAGAAGGGGAACTCTCCAAGAATTAGAAGGATCAGACGGTTCATCAGAGTTCTTAAAGACTGGGACTAAAGATGAGGTTTGCCAATAAGCAGGAAAGCAAGAAGCAGCAAGGTGTTTATTGCAGGAGCCATTTCAGAAGCACATTTCTTAAAGTCTATTGCAGGGATACCATCAAGTTCATATGCTTCGAAGTGATCCAGTTTAGAGACGGTAACAGAAACTAACAGAGACCTAGTTCTAAGTGGAAGGTCAGGCAAAAGTACTCAAGAGAGTCAAGAGTTGAATTTGAAAAGCATTTACGAGCAAGACATTCTATTTTATCAGTAGAAGATGTTAATAAGCTGAAATTGAGTGCAAAGAGGCGGGATAGAAGACTTATTCTTATTTAAAACACTATTACAGAGCCACCAGTAGTCACGAGAATCAAACTTGTTAGACGCTATATAGTAACAAAAATTTAGCCTCTTTCAGGACACGTTTACAATTATTTCAAGCAGATACAAAGAGGCGTCTGTCGCGATCGGAACTATCATGTTCGTACACCCGGAAAAAGTGATTCCTGTGGGCTATAGCGACTGAACAGGCTGGTGTGAACCAAGGAGAAGAGTGTGGTTTCACATAGTATTTCCGAGAAGGTACAAAATCATCGATGCCGGCTTTAACCAAAGAAGAAATCTCCATGGCACAATTCTCAATAGAAAGGTTAAGAATATCATTTGGGGGGGGGTCCAAGAAAGTCACGAAATGAGCACGCTGGTAACAGAAAAAAGTCTTGTGAATAGTAGGTTCCTATCTAGCAGACGACTCAAAAGAAATATCGACAACTACTCCAGCGTGACCCGAATTGCTAAGAGAAAAGACTTGAGATGCTCGACAAGGGCTAGGTAAGGAACAAATCAAGTAAAGAAGCATGTTGATCCGAATTATTAGTGAAACGCGTAGGAAAACCCACTGTTTAACAGAGAGACAAATCAACGGAAACATTGAAAATTTGAATACTGGCAACATCTGTAACATTAGCATTAATAATCATCAGACACAAAAATCTTCAGATGTTTTTGTCTCATATATTGTAGTCGTGAAAGGAGGAGAGCGATAAAGGAAAAATAGACAGCTAACAGAGTGCAATAAAGAAAGTCGAAAGATCATGAAAGATTTATCTGGGGAATCGAGAAAACTTCCATGCAATTGGAAGATTAAAGCTATGCATATGTACCCTAGAATCTTTTTGACAAAGAGGAAGATATTCTGGAACAATGAACTCATTGGTAGCAATATATATATATGTGTGTGTGTGTGTGTGTGTGTGTGTGTGTGTGTGTGTGTGTGTGTGTGTGTGTGTGTTACCGAATTGTGATTACATTACTTCTGTGTACACACACACAAGAGAGAAAGAGAGAGACAGGTGAGAGACATTGGAGGTAAAGAAGAAGTAAACAATCCATTCGCCTTAATTAAGTGCAAGGCTAGTGATGCTGACAATACAAATATGGCAAAAAGAATCCATAAAGTGCTCTCTTAAAGTGAAAAAGTCATTTTTCTCGGTTTTATACGGAAAAATAACAGTTTTATGTTAGAGTTGCTACAGTAAGAAATAATCCTCTATCTGTCACATAACTTTTATTACAGTATATTATTACGAGGGGGTGTTGAAAAATTCTTGGACTCGCCCACTTCCCAAAATCTGACTAAATTTCAGATTTTCCCTTTTTGCATGGGCTTCTTGATCGGGCCGAAAATGTTTCAAAATCCCTCTGTACGACTGTTCTATTTTATTATTAGTTATTGTTGTTAATCTCATATTTTCATATCGTTATTTCCATGGAAAGTGTCCAGACAAACTACATTCCTTAATTCCACCAGTTCTAACCTTCATCTACCATGCCACATAGCAAACCCCCATTCCATTGGTGAGATGTAAATTCCACTCAAGCAGCTTCATCTCAAAAAACCCCGCTATGTGTTACGACTCCCAAGAGGATGCTTCCCCGATCACTAAAATTTTAACTTGTTCAAATTTAGCGTTATCTTCCTCACATATAAGCTATGCCACTTACTCGGTAACCCTCTATCTCGAGTTGCTCTCGGCCCTTTTCCAGAGTCAACATTACTGTAAAAAATGACAAAAAGTGAAAACGTTCTCAGCTTCAAAAAGAAAAAAAATCTTATTCTGAGTTTGCTAAGCGTACGTATTTTTAGCCCAACACACAACTTTTATCACAGCATACTTTTATAATTGTAATTGTTCGATTAGGCCGAGTCATAAATATTTTCCGTTTTTGATTCAATTATATATTCACCAGTATTTGCAATGACTTATCAGGCAGCTCTTTGATAACTTTTGAGTAAAATTCCGCAAGTTTTGGTGTGAAAAGATTTTCAAAGAATTCTTGAATTTGGTTTTCATGAGAAATTACCATGTACAACATTTCTTTCCTACTGACGAGCGCAGGGTGCTTTTTGATCAAAATCTTATGGACAGGTTGCAGCTGCTGAGAGTATAAATGTGCATTCAGTGTTTCGTTGCTCTTTAAGAACTTTTAATGAATACTACCCCGGCGATTCTACCACACACACGACATTACCTTTCTTCCATGGAGCTCAACTTTTGGGGAGTCAGTTGTGGAGATTTATCCCTGTCAGTCTACTGCCTTTTACGTTGAAGAGTAACCCATTTTATCTCTTATCTATTTAAGCAACAGTTGGTTAAAAGAATGATATATTAACCATTACAATTGGTTTCCGAAAACTGAATTTACTTATGAAACAACTTAAATATTTTATTATTGCCATTGTTTGAAAGGTGACGCTGTTTCAGGATCCCGTTATAGAGTTTAGTAGACCACGTGACCATAGAGGAAACGCATATATGTAGGAAGTAGCTGACGACTAATGATCGCTATTTCTATTCTATCCTCTATTACTACAGGGACCACTATTTACTATACTATTTCTCTATTCAGATCACTATACGGTGGTTACTTTCGAGCAAGTACTACGAGTGCGAGTGTTATTCGAAGGCGTCTGACACCAGTATTGTTCAACGGCGATACTATAGTTGTATCTGCGATTAAAAAGTCTCTGCTGCAACGAGCATATTATGAAAGTGACAACGAGTATTCGCTGACATCACGAAACAGGACTATAAAACATGGACATAGCCCTTTCATCCATCTGCTCTTTTTCTCCGAAATCTCATGGTGATAACAGAACTCTTTCCTGTCGAGAAGACATTCATGCTCGGGCTGCAGATTTCTTAGTTGCAAAGAAAGCAAGTGGGCATCACACACACGTACACATAATTTCTAATAGCAAAACCTTAAATGTCTTACTTCCTGTTTAACTTGTGTACAGAGACGTATATATTTTTCTCATCTTGTATTGTTACTCTTTATATAAAAATACATATAATATTCCTACACGTGTTGAAATTTATTCCTTCCAAAAATGTTGAATTCAATTTCTTCAAACGTTCTCAAGCTCAGCGTCGACCATTACAACCAAAACCTCAGCAATTTTTACATGTTAATCTCTTATTGCGCTAGGAACGTACAGGAAAGAAATGAAAAAGTTAAATAAATACGATACAGTAAAAAATAAAGTTCGGCAGTATCCACAATTTATGGTATGAGCTGGGGGCTTGAGAACAATTCCGCCGCGGATAAGGAGATACTAACATACTCCTAGTAAACATTCATTGTACACAAGCACTGCAGAACGGGGTAAAGATGGCGAACGAGTTATCTGGTTGGCCGGGCACGTAACAGTAATTCTTTTCAACTTAGAGCACCTATTTATATGTGTACATTTGCATGTCTAAGATTTAAGCAGACGTCTACAACTTTGGTTGGCCAGTAGTAAGCTGCTCTCTGTGCCAGTAATAGATATTGAGATATGTATTATTCGCTTTGAAGATTATTCGCATAAGTAAACATACATGCTCTTGCCAGAATACGTACTTATACACGCACTGCGAAAAATTCAAATCAAAACTAATGTAAACGCTGACAGACAACCGTAACATGCTTTATATATATATATATATATATATATATATATATATATATATATATATGAGAATTTGGATCAATAATTCTGCAACCTGACACGGTGTCATGAGTTGAATATTTACCTGGCATTTTTACTGTATTATGCTTGATTTACGTGATTAATATTCACCAATGAATTAAGTGCATTGACAAGGAAAAAGACTATAATTTTCCAAGGAATTTTTGGGATGAAGAATAATCATAATTATATGCTTTGCTATTCAGACCGTATGTTCATCCTAGTTATTCTACTGTTGGATACCAAATACAAGTGCCGACACAATTAAATTGTATACTTAAATTCTATAAACGTTCTATCGGAGATAGAGAGTTTATAGATGTGGACATCGGAATCAGCATTGCATGGTGACTGTCAGTTTCACACCTAAATGAGATCTTCAATCAAAAGTCCACTATTTCTTTATATATATATATATATATACAGTGTAACCCGGATATAAGAAACCCGGATATAAGAGAGATTTTCTCTGGTCCCAAATTAGAGCCATACTTACCTAAACAAATGTAGACCAAACCTGGATATAAGAGAAACCCGGATATAAAAGACTACTTCTCTGGTCCCGACAACTCTCTTATATCCGGGTTACACTGTATATATATATAATGTAAATCTATTTAAACAGCATTGGTTGAAAAAGCCTGGCATCCGAGGAATAATTGAGAAAAAGAATATATAAAGCACCAAAAACCTCCGAACAGGGCGAAAGAAATAGTCTATTACCTTACATTTCTGGTACAAAGAAAAAAAAATCAGCGAGTAATAAGTTAAAACGAAGAGTGCGCAACACGCTAAGTAAACCAAAAGGAAAATAAATAAATCCTAATGATCCAGGTACTACTTACCTAGATTTCACCACACCGGATCATCAGGGTGAACTTATATGTCTTATGGGGTAGCAATCCTTCTTTTATACAGGTTTCATTAAGGACGACTGACAAGGTACTACGATTGTGTCGCAGTTAGCTCCTCCTCGTTTCCTTAACCCTTCAACAGGGGTCTCTCTCTCCCGGGAGTATAAATACTGGATGACCTTTCGCCTCTTCCTCTTTTCTCTGCTTACGCGCACGTGCGAGCAACTATCTCGACTTAGGCCGCGGGTCGCAACCTCGCGCGTGAGGCGAGGTATAAAACTTTCTCTTAAAATTTCCAATATGTGAACTCTTATACACAACCAGCGTTTCCCATATTCTGGGAACACACTAAAACAAAATACACACCCGTACTGACATTCAATTCAACACACACAACTTTCCATACAGACACTGTAACATTTTATTCATGTCTTCAATGTATTTGTAATTCGTATTTTAATCTATTTGTCATTAATATATAATTGTTTTGTACATATATATCGGTCTTGTTTGTTTTCTTTTGCTTTCTTTGGACTCCATTAAAGTCCAACATTCTTATGTAGCTGGACCGGCCAGCGGAAGCCATAACCTAGAGATAACTCATCTTCTCTTCTCACATTCACACACCGCATGGTCCACTACAATTGCATTTAAGCTTTTTATTCGATTTTTCTCCCATTCTTTTCTGGTCGTAAAATGTGTAAAAATTGTCCCAATTTTCTATATATTCGAGCGTTTTTTTCTCTATTCTGTTAGCTATTACTAAGGATGTTTTTTTTGTTTTTTTTAATATGTATATATATATCTATAGTGATATATATAGATAAACATATAAGCGCTTGGATATAGAGAACATTTGGATAGTTTTTACACACTTTATGTTCAGAAAAGTAAACCCTTATATGAACACAAATAAAATTAAATAAAATGGATTTCTTAAAATTTTAACTGAATATATAAATTTAAATATATGTGTATCTATAGTGATGGGAATGATTTTTTATTTTATTTTCCAAACAAAGTCAGTATGTTGCGGCCATTTTCATAATTGATATTATTGAATGATGTCTTTTTCTTTGCTATTATTAATGCTTCCATCATTTGTAGCCGTTTTTTACATGTTTTAAAATAATAAAAGCATTAATAATAATTTTATGAAAGAAGTTTTGAATCAGAATGCAACCCCCAAAAGTGGGGTTTATCACATATTAATGCACTTCTCTCCGAAACAAAACTGCTTTCACTTAATCACAGAGAAACCTTTCTGCCTGCCATCAGCATGGTTGATGCGAAACTCCAGAAGAGCAACACTACGCTTTCTTGGGTTCACGTTTTCTACTGACATGAAGTTAAGCGACTACATCGAATCAATAACTGCATCTACTGCTAGGAAAGTTGGTTCACTCTCTCGTGGTAGAAGATTTTTCTAGTCAGAATCCATCTTGTACATTTATAAATCTATCATTCGTCCATACATTTGACACTGCTGCCATATCTGGTCTGGTGTTCCAGCTGTATATCTCGAAATTTTTGACAAAATCCAAAGAAGGGTTCCGAATGTAATCGATCCTGATCGAGTGTTTCGACTTCAGTCACTTTCTCACCGACGTCACGCGGCTTCCTTCTATCTTTTCTACAAATATTTTTATGTCAACTGTTCTAAGCATTTTGCGTCCTAATGGTAGCATCACTTTGATTCAAAATACGTTATGAAGACACTTCGCAACTATCCTGCATACAGACGTTTAATGCGCATTGTGAGAATATTTTAAAGATATTTGATTTATTTGATCGAATATAAATATCGATTATCCGAGAGATTAACAAATACGGAATGATTCACAAGAATTACATGTCTAGCCAATATTTTCGTAAAAGTGAATGACATGTCGCAGTTAGCTCCTCCTCAGTTCTTTAATCCGTCAACAGGGGTCTCTCTCTTCCCTGGCGATAAGTACTGGCTGACACCTCTCTCTCTCTCTCTCTCTCTACTTAGGCCTTGGGCCGCTACCTCGTGCGGAGACGAGGTAAAAATCTCTCTTTTTTCCGACTCAGGCCTCGGGTCACTACCTCGCGCGGAGACGAGGTAAAATCTGTTTTTCTTACACTTACACCAATACGTGACCTCTCACAGATACAGCGTTTCCCAAATTCTGGGAATACGCTAAGAACAATACACGTACGTACGAACACTTACAACACACACACACATAATTTCTCCATACAAACTCTATGTAACAGTCCATGTCTTTGTTTAACTTGTTTTGTTATTAATATATATTTGTTTACCCGGGTATATCGGTCGTTTGTTTCTTTTGTTTTCTTTGGACTTAATTAAAGTCCAACATTCACATGTAGCTGGACCCGCCAGCAGGAAAGTTTAACCTTCTGATATCTCTTCACATCTTCACCCTCACGGTCCGCTACAGACACGTTTATCTCTTTTATTAATTGATTTGTTTTTTTTTACGGCTTATCAACCCATCATTGGTTATTTAAAGCTGAAACATATTTTGGATTGTCGGAGGTTGCTTACAGTACCCGCTGTTCCCAAGTTGCTCCCAAACCCCATCTAAGCAGTGATCGGGCTCGACGCTGCTTAACTCCGTTGATCAAACGAGAAACGGTGTTTTTAGCGTGATTCAATTGTAGGTCTCTCTTAAGAAAAGAAGCGAATATTTTCCTTACTAAAAATAAAATGATATCGTTAATATGCAAAGGATCTCAGCTAAAAAATAAGCTACCTTATTTGTGCATTTCTACAGAAGAGCACCTCTTTGTATTACTGTTGAACTCGCTACACGCAACCGCTACTTTTATTCTAACAGTTTCTTTGCTCGCCTGTGGAAACCCTTCTGATTTCTTGCTTCTCTGATAACTACAATCTTTAAAAGTTAAATGCAACGTCAACTGCCATCTTCTGTCTTCCTGAACTTTGTTCCTTTATTGTCTTTTCTTCACTTCTCGTCACTAAAGTCTTCTCATTCTCTTTCACTCGCTGTACTTCTCCCTGCATCCTATCGGCATTATCGCCTTGCTTGGGATGAAATGATTAAAATATGGAAACAAAAAAGTAGCCGTCAAGGCCCACACACATACAGAGGTGTCTCAATTGGATCCATTGTGGTGAAAGTATTATTATTATATAAACTAGACTCTCGTCGGTTTATGAAAGTCAGCTCCGGCTAAGAGATCAAACAACTGCAGTAAAAACTGTATCCTTCCCTAATAGGAAATTGTCTATCTGCGATGCTGACCTCACAACACTATACGACCAAATCAATAGAGACATTTTATCATTTAAAACTCGCCTTCCACGTTCCGAATCCACTGAATGCATCAATCTAAGAACTTTATCGGTTCACGAAATCTTACATGTCTGGTGAGGACACCAATAGGGAAATATTTCAAACCTCATCAGGAAAATGACAAGAGGGAAATGAGAGCCCCAGTGTATTTTTTACAGTATGCCGGGTGCATTTACAAGCATAGATGTGAAGAGATGGGCACTGACCATTTAAGCACCTAATACCACATCCAAAACGATTCAACTAATAAAAGACTGCATTCCGGTTTTCCCACCCAAGGCCAATGCATTGATGACGAGGTGGGCTCTGCCGACGACGTAGTTTGGATAAGAATGATCTTGAATAAGAAAACATCGTCCTCGACCAAGTATTCCAAAAATAGGACTTTCCAAAACAGAAGCGATGATCTGGAATTGGAATGAAAGCAGTGATGGCACATGCAATGAATCCATCATAAAAATTCAGAATGTGCAATTAGTAAATACTAAACACTTCAGATGCCTCACTGTATGGATCAGTAATAACAAATTTAGTATAGGAGATAAGGAAATTGAACATGGAATAGGCTGCACTAGATATAGTTTCGTCCAACACTGCAAACTGCTATAAAACTAAAACATCAACCTGAAAACTCGAGTCATGTTCTTAAATAGCCTCGTCAGATCAAGACTTTCATATGGATGTCCTGCATGCCGCCGAACCCATTCAGAAATATCTAAACTGCCAGCTGTATACAACCGCTTTTTAAGATCAATGGTTGAAAATGGCTCTGAGTGTGTGAAGACTGTGGATACTGGCGAAGACTATCCTTCTTCAAATATTCTGAACTGGCGCTACAGAGTCACAAAGAATTGTACCAAATAATATAAACCACATTACTTGAGGACTAGCTACAGCTAAAAAAATGGACAACAAATGTAAGTCGAAGAGAGAATAATGACATAATCAAGTTGTTGACGTTCCACACGACATCAAATAAAAGGTTAGGGAAGGAAACGCCAGACAATAACAGCTACTGGACTTGATAAACTTATTTTCCTGAACAACTGTTTGAAGAGAAAGATTTTAGAAATTTCAACCGATAGCAGATTTTATTCTAACCTAATAATGTACAATAATAGATCATATGCAATATAGGTGAACAATTTTTAACTAGAAAAATTTTAAATAATTACAATGAATCTAAATACAAATTAGAGACATGTCATGATAGATCATTCCTGTCGGAGTTATCTCCTCCTCAGTTCTTTAATCCGTCAACAGGGGTCTCTCTCTCCTGGCTATAAATACTGGCTGACCCTTCTCTCTCTTTCTCTCTCTCTCTCTCTCTCTCTCTCTCTCTCTCTCTCTCTCTCTCTCTCTCTCTCTCTCTTTCTTTCTTTTCGACTTAGGCCTTGAGGCGAGGTAAAATCTCTCTTTTCCGACTCAGGCCTTGGGCCGCCACCTCGCGTGGAGATGAGGTAAAATCTCTCTTTTCCGACTCAGGCCTCGGGTCACTACCTCGCGCGGATTCGAGGTAAAATCTGTTTTTCTTACACTTACACCAATATGTGACCTCTCACAGATACAGCGTTTCCCAAATTCCGGGAACGTGCTAAGAACAATACACGTACGTACGGACACTTACAACACACACAAATAATTTCTCCATACAAACTCTATGTAACAGTACATGTCTTTGTTTTTACTTGTTTTGTTATTAATATATATTTGTTTACCCATGTATATCGTTCTTGTTTGTTTTCTTTGTCTTCTTTGGACTTAATTAAAGTCTGACATTCTCATGTAGCTGGACCCGCCAGCAGGAAATTTTAACCTTCTGATATCTCTTCACATCTTAACCCCCCACGGTCCGCTACATTCCATCTTAAATAAATCAACAATTTTTTACGGCTTATTGTTTATTGTCTCAATGTGACATTAACCTATGTTGAATTAAAAGTTCCTTGGATGTTAAATTTGCTTCTTTTTTAATAGACTTTTGTTTATACTTATGTGACCAATGTTTTGTCCACTTTTGGGATAAGAGGCTAAGATTTGCTGGGATTTTATCCGGTTCCACTACCTTTTGGTGTCTGGTAATTCGTATGAACGCGTTATTGAGCAGCTCCCGAATTTTCATGATCTTTGCTCTTTCATTTTTAAAAAAAAAAATCTTTTGTCACGTGATAAGCACCTGGGCTACTTTGCGGAAAATTAAAAGAAACATTTAGCATTAATCTCTCTCTCTCTCTCTCTTTCTTTCTCTCTCTTTCTCTATAGCTACCAACTCCCATTTTCAGTTTTCTCTGGAATATTTTATTCATTTCAAATTGTATTTTTATGCATTTTGAGTAGTTTTATTCTCAGCCACCACCACTCACACCCGGCGTCCCACAGCCGCGCGGAATTTTTTTTTTTTTTTTTCTTTTACTGCTTATTTGTTTCCGGTGTTAAATTCATCGGTATTTGAGTGCATTTCTCCCATTCATCAGTTGGTCGGATGGTGTGTGTGTGTGTGTGTTGGGGGGTCGGTCAGTAGGGTGAGGGATGATTCCCTAGAGGAGCAACGATCGAGAGAGTGAGAGAGAACAAACCGCGTCTTTATGTTAGCAAAAAAAAAAAAAAAAAAAAATTTTTCTCGTTTTCTTCCGTTGAAAAGATTCCTTTTAAAATCCCGTCCAATGCTCGCCGAGATGAAATAATGACTCCTTCCATTCTGATAGTCGGCATTTATATGAAGGAACACAAGAAAAAAAGAAAAAGAAAGGAAGTTAAAAAAAAAAAAGAAGAGATATGAAAAGAGAAAAAGAAAAGAAAGCGGAGATTAGTATAAATCAAATCGAATAAAGTTATTTTTAAAATTCACCGAGATTATTCGTATTTAAGTCGAGCTCTTGATTTTTTTTTTAACAATGGGGTCGTTTTTTAATGTATAAGTAAAAGTCGAATTCAGTTTTTCAGCCCTTGAACAACGTGTCTGATAATGAACCTATAAAACGGCATAAATATTTACTAAAATTACACAAGAAATCCAAAAATAAAGGAATACCTCTTGACGACTGAACTGATGCGCTGATCGGTGAAAGAAGCATACTAAACACTGCGCTACCGTAGGCGCCTCTTGTCACTCACAAGCATGTACGACTTCGCCATATCATCTGGCCGAAGTTTTATGCCTCCGCATCAATGAGTGAACTGTATCAATGTGTCATATGCGCATAGGCTGCACACATTAATTTCAATAGTGTGAGAAAAAAAAAAAAACTAGGACCAATCCCGCATGGGCGAAAAACATCGCATCTTGATTCTTTCAGGGTCCATAAAAAAAAGACAGTCCTAATAGCCCCACGTCAGCCATTCCACAAGCACAGTCGCCTGTTTGAACTCAGTACATTTTACGCTGTATCACAATAATTACAAAAGGAAAAAACGGAATGAAGATTGATTCATTCATTTTACGGTTTATCAACCCTTTCAAGGTTATTTAAAGCCAGAAAATATCTTTAGATTGTAAGAATTTTTCTGGTGATAATAATGATTTAGTGATAGTGTAGAGGACCGTGCGGAGTGTGAATGTGAGGAGATATCTCTGGGTTAAGATTTCCTGCTGGCCGGTCCAGCTACATAAGAATGTTGGACTATCATGGAGTCCAAAGAAGATAAAGAAACAAACAAGACCGATATACATGTATGCAAACAAATATATATTAATAACAAATTACAATGACATGAAGGGTTACAGAGTGTTGTATGGAGAAGTTATGGTGAGTGTGTTGAGTGTCCGTACGAACGCGTATATTGTTTTTAGCGTGTTCCCGGAATATGGGAAGCGCTGTATGTGTGAGAGGTCAAATATTGGAATAAGTAAAAAAAAAAAAAAAGAGAAAGTTTTTTTTACCTCGCCTCACGCGCGAGGTTGCGGCCCGAGGCCTGAGTCGAGACAGCTGGCCGCACGTGTGCGTAAGCCGTAAAAAGAGAAAGAGGCGAAAGGTCAGCCAGTATTTATACTCGTGGGAGAGAGAGACCCCTGTTGGAGGATTAAGGAAATGAGGAGGAGCTAACTGCGACAATAGATGTCTTGTAATTAACCCATAGTTGGTGGGAGGAGAGGTGGATTTATATCTTTCACAGGAGTATTTGTGTGTTAATGAATATAATGCACATACAAGGGGTCACCCATCTAGGTACTGACGTTGCTAATCTTCGGTGATCGTACGGGAATTGGTGTTTCAACATGATATGACCGTAAGCCCCCAAACTGGTCGGTAGAACAATGATATTTTTAAACAGATAAAAAATAAACGAATAAAAATGATAGAATTAAAAATGGAAAAAAAAGGAGGGAAAATATTACTGCGTCTTTTTCCCTTCCAAAAATGTTCCCTGAAAAAAAAAAATGCGCTCAAAATATACGGTCATCTTTTACGGTAGGTCTTCGGGTTAAGGTATTCCATTTACAAACATTAAACTATATAGGCTTACGATTGAAACAAACAGCAATAGACCTGACTTTTACCATCTCATTTACACATGACCTAGTTTGAAATTTTCTCTGAAGAAAAAAAAATCCTACACTGCATTTGATAAAGGTCATGATTTTGGTGAAGGTCAACGACTAAACCCGTTGTCATCAGCAAAACATTACTTTCAGATATAATCAATTTCCAGCGTATCAAAGAGTTTCAAATGAAATCATCAGTCATGATTTTTTTTTTTGTTTACTAATTTTTAGGACGATCTTTTTCTTTTCATTATAGCACTAAAACCTGTCACAACGACGCACGATAATGGCCACTTAAGCATCATTGCACGACCTTACCTTTGAGACTGTAGCATTACAAAACCTTATTATCTGTCCTTGACTCAGCTATAATTAAAGTGCACATAAGAAGTGTAAGTGCGGGAAGAAATATATCACGTGGCAGTCTGGTTAGAAGCGCGAAATGTACGTTGCCTCGCTAGTTGATGCCAGTTCGTCAGAACAACATTTTTATTCCAAATCTTTTTATCTCGCCTTTCATGACCAATGCCACATTAATGACCCAATGTACGACCAAGTCAACTCACCAGTAAGACCTTATTTCATTTCTCCTTTTTTGCATCTTCTATGTGTTTCGTTCGTTGCATGACCAAATTACTGTGTAATCTTAGTTTCTGTAAATATATAGATAAAGTGTTTACCCTCAAATATTATACACGTGTCTCTGTTTTTATTCACCCTTGTACATAAATGTTACTATATCGCGGCTGTAGAAAAATATATGTTGGGATTTTAAGATATACGTTATCTCTGCCAGCCATTTCCAATAATAAATGTGTTTGGTATTCCTGCCACAACGACGCATATCATACTAGTGACTCAGATAATGACTGTCATCACTACACAATATATTTCATACCATCTAATTTGGTATCACTAGCACCCATCACGACGACACATATCATAGTAATTACTTTGGCATTATCACACGATATCATTTTCACCAACCTTTCAACGTTGTTTAGGCTTACGTTGAAACACCGGTTCCAGTACGATCCAAAGTTAAGCAACGTTGAGCCTAGTCAGTAACTCGATGAGTAACCTTGGATGTGCGGGTGGTGTAATGGATAATGGCTCGGAATTGTTAATCAGGGAACCGAGTTACAATTCTAGTTGGGTTCATTATATCTACTTACACAGAAATACATTTGGGAAAGGTATGAATCGACCAATTCTCCCCAAGATATGGGTTAATTAGTAAGACTTGTATCACAGAATCATTACTATCTAAAAAAAAAAAAAAAATTCTTACAATCTAAAAATATTCCTGGCTTTAAATAACCTGCAAAAGGTTGATAAACCGTAGAAAACAAATCAATTAACAATCAATAAAAATGTTTACATCGTCAAATTTCTTGAGACGTCAACATGAAATGAGCTTCGATTTTGTATTTTTGCGCGCTATCGTATATTCTGGAATTAAATATTTGCATTTTTACGCACATATTCGAACATCTAAAATTCATCTTTATTTTTACCACATTGCTTTGACCGATATGTTTTGTCTGTGATCAATGCTGAAGCCAAACTCTCTGACAGATATGATTCAGTTTTTCCTTTCTTTTTTCAAACATTTTACTCGTTTCCAGAAACCTGTTTAGTTTACAGATGTAACGTAATTATTCGTTTATAATACGCACATTTACCAGATATTTTTTAAGCATAAAGTGATGCGTATTATACACGATGAATAAATACTACTTTTTCTGGCCACATGCGTCGTGATATACATGATGGTATATCTACTGTCCAAACAATCTAATGCGCAACAAAGTATTTAAATCATCAACCAAACTGCGATTTTTAATTATTCTCAGCCTATGAACGTTATTTGTTGGGCGTAGGCCTTTTTCAGATTCATGGGGAGGAATTGGGCCATTACTGTACCGCGCTGACCTACTGTATGTTGGTAGGGGTGGATGTGACACGCTTGGGTGATCATGCCTGTTTTTGATTCAAGATTGTCTGTGCCTAGTGAATGTAACAAACCCGAGTGGAATTTGAACTCGGCTCTGATTTATCATTCCAAGCTGTTATACGTTACAACACCTGCTATTACCAAGCTGTCACCCATCTAGGCACTGTCCAGGCTCGACGTTGCTTAACTTCGGTGATCAGACGAGAACCATTGTTTCAATGTGATATGGCCATAAGCCATATTTTTTAATTATTAAACACATTTCAGTCTGCTTCACTTTTTCACTTGTGAAATAATAATTCGCAATTACTATTTCTTTTATTTCATTTATAATATATTTTATCAGTTAAAAATGGCTTCAAGCAAGTGAAGCGTGTAGGTCTCAACGAGGACCATCCTTCTCCAACTGGTTACAGAATCACAATCCAGATAACAGAAACCACCTCACTTGACTTTCAAAAGCAGCAGCAGCAACTAAAATAGACAGCATTTATAACTCGAAGGAGAATAATGGTATAATCAAGATGCTGACATTCCACATTATTCTAAACAAAAGGCAGAGAGGAAAACTACATGAAAAATGGAAATAGTATTAAGTGATACTGAACTAAAGATAGTATTTTTCCTGAAAAAATGTTTTGAAAGAAGGATTTTATGAATTTTAAACTTCGGCAGCACCGACTGTTCAGTCAATGAATGCTGAATGTACACTATTTACATTATTTGGGCTAATGTTTAATGAATGTCAGTTATCAGTTATCTCCTGTTAATTCCCCTCTCCATTTTCTCCACTTCCTTAACCGGGTATTGAACACACACTCTTTGAGTCCTGTCACCGGATCTAACCAACGCTTTTATCCACTGTGCCATGTGTCCTTGAACTAGAACAGTCTACCACAGTGAGCGAAATAAAGGGTTCAGTTCGACATTCCAACCACCTGAAGAAGGCCGGAGCGTACAACGGCCGAAACGTTGTAATAAATATGGCGTCAAAGATGAGGACAATAATCCGAATAATGCAAATAGTGTACATAATACCTCATCTCAGAAATATAGACAGATACTGAATGCTGAGTGATTACATATAAGGAAACAGCTAATATCATCATGTCCATTAACATTTGTATTAATATATTTATTGATTATTATTATTATTTCTTTCAACTTTTTTCACAGTTACCAGGGTTTTCTTCATCAGTATATTGTTTTTGTACAACTATTGCCCTCTTCAATCTCCGTAGTTTCAGTCTAAGTTTATATATCACTGGAATGTGGTCGCTCCTGCAGTCAGCAGTTAGTTATCTATTCGGAATGAACGCGAAGAAAAATGGATCCAATAGGTCCAATAGGTCACGGCGAATGATCAGCTAGTATCCACCACCTAGTTTCAAGAACTCTCTAGAAGTATATGGACATTGAGAAGTCCAGGAAGAGAAAAGAAAAACCACATCGACTATATAACTATCAATAAGAAAATCAGGAATGCAGTTTTACACTGCAAAAGATACCTAACTGCTGACTGCGAGACCGACCACATTCCAGTGATATGTAAACTTAGAACGAAACTACGGAGATTGAGGAGGGCAATATGACAGACTCCTGAATGACCCGAATGTGAAGGAGAAATATCAGGTCATCCCATAAGTTCTGTCCGAATTTTGAATTTTGAAACAAGTGACTAAATGTTACATTTAATTACAGATTCAATCAACAATGTATTTTCCCTGATTATCTATGACTTCCTTCCATCTATTAACAAGCTTACTAATTCAATTACTGTAAAATTCTTTTGGCTTTGATTCGAAGAACTCACAAATGTCAGTTTTAACCTCTTCCTGTGTTACAAAAGCTGTTTCTTCCAAATGATTTTGTAAGCTACGAAACAAATGGTAGTCTGAAGGAGCAAGGTAGGGAGAATAAGGTGGATGAGGAATTTTCTCCCAACCGATCTTTTGTGACGTGATTCTTGCTGTGTGTGGTCGCGCATTGTCCTGATGAAACATCACCCGTTTTCGATTCACTAGAGCAGGTCTTTTTTTCCTCGAAGGTTGGTTCAAACGCTCTTATTGCTGACAGTATATTTGAGCGTTAATTGTTGCATTAGGTGGTAAGAATTCAAAGTGGATTATTCCTTGGCAATCCCACCAGATTGAAAGAAGAACCTTTTGCCCATGAAGTTCCCTTCTCAGCTGTGGCTGGGGTGCTTCCCCTTTACCAAGCCACTGTCTACGACGCTTAACATTTCGATAAAAGATCCATTTTTCGTCGCCAGTCACAAGTCTATCCAAAAAAGGTGAAACAAGTTGGCGAGAATGGAGAGAAGAGCAGATGTCAACTCGGGATTTGAGGTTGTTTTCAAACAATTCATGAGGCACCCATTTTCAAAGTTTAGGAACTTTTCCAAGTTGTTGAAGATGACGATGAACAGTTGTATGGTTTGAACTGAGAACCACTGCCAATTCCTCAACTGATAAAGCAGGATTTTCTTCAAGGGCTGCTTCAAGAAGCTTTTCATCAAACTCAACTGGACGTCCGGTTCGATCTTCATCTTCAAGGGTGAAATCTCCACCTCTGAATTTTGCAAACCATTTTCTGCAAGTTCTTTCATTCACACATTCCTCTCCATAAACTGAGTGAATGTTTCTAGCCGCTTCGGTTGCTGAGTTTCCTTTCTTGAACTCATAAAGCATTATGTGCCTCAAATGATTCTTGGGTACTTCCATGTTAGCAGGGTTTTAATCAAACAAAATTTAATTTTATTGTTATCTGAAATAAAATTTGATCAGTTTAAATGCATCTAAACATAAAAAAATGTTCAGCTCCATTAGACTTTAAAAAACTACAAATTAAATTTCGTACATTTTAACAAAAAGTTAAAATTCGGACAGAACTTATGGGATGACCTAATATATGGACAGTGTTAAAAGCAGATACAATGGACAAAATGAAAATGGAAACTCAATGAGGGACACACTAAGAAAGGCTTTATTAACATCAGCAAATCGAGATCATCCCAAAGAAAAAAAGAATGGATGATAGATGAAATTCTTGACATGATGAAAAGGAGACAAAAAACAATACCAAGGTAAGGCACAGAATATAGGACTCTGTACAAAGAAATAGGACAAATCGCAGACAGATTAAAGAGGCTCAACGTAAAATGTGCAGAAGTAGAGAGAATGAGTATCACAGATGGATATGCATAAAAAATAAGAAAACTAACAGGACAAAAGACATACTCATCAACAGGATGAATAAAATTCAAGGATGGGTCATTCATATTAGAGAAAGAAAAAATACTTCTGTGATGAAACGGATACATCGAAAAACTCGTCCACAATGAAAGAGAACAACTGGCAGTATATGAAAATATCGAAGGACCAGGAATATTAAAACCTGAAGTGGAATCGGCACTGGCCAAATTGAACGGAAACAAAGCAGCAATTGAAATATACAACAGTGGTGATATTCCGGAAAATCTACTAAGCAGATCCATTTTCATAGCATTGCCTAAAAAGCCAGGTGCAAAAGAATGTGAACTCCACTGGACTATCAGCCTAATGAGCCACATAAGAAAACTCATCATCCGAATTCTGATGAATACAGCACAGAGTAGAATCAGATCTGAAATAAGACAGGAACAGTGCGAGTATGTTAAAGACACTGGATCAACGAATGCGATACTTGTGCTCAGAATGATATCAAAAAGAAGGTGTACCTGTAACACCTATTCTGACCCCACTGGATCGATGTACTCTACAATACCGGCCGTTGGTCCTGTCCTGGTCCAGTATTACAGGTTCAATCAAAGTCTCCGGTTCACAATGTCGATTTGATTCCACTTTCCAGCCACGTTGTGATTTTTTTATACTGGAGAGCAATTAACAAATCGTAGATCCCAGAAGATTCAGCTGATCTACCTTCAAGTTCGTTGGGGTGAGAATCGGGCCAAGCAGAAAAATCAAATATGAACAAGTCGATTCGAGTCCAAAGAAAAAAATATGTATATGTATATAAGGAAGAAATTGGTACAAAAAGAATAATGCTTCTTTTACAAGTAGTGTATATAAAATAAAGTCCAGAAAAAAACAACAACAAATATTCCCTAATAATTCTAAAATGAGAGAAGTAGTTTTCGGGTTCACCCTTTTTGTTCTTAGTAGTTGCCGTAATTATTTCACTATCAGGATATAAGGTGGGTTCTCTGGCAGTATTGCGCCAATATTGCAAATAACTTCACTTCACTTCCTCCCTTATTACAGCAAAAAGCGGACGCTTTCACTCTCACTGCCTATCCCCCCCTCTCTCGTCGACTGCTTGTCAACTCACTTCACCCAGCTCCAATCGACTTTGACTGTTTTCGCACAAACACGCGCGTAAATAAACGCGGTGGTAGCGACAAAAACCCGGGGTGTTGGTAAACTTAGAACAAAACTTGATTACTGACCTCTCTCCCTTCATGATTAAATGAACAGTCTCTTCTTCTCAATTGGTATTCCATAGTTCATATAAACACTATTGTTTTGATATTTTATATTAATAATTCTGACAAAGCACAGATTCTCTGGGCACAAACTTCACCACAGATTATTTTTCTCATCTATCAACAAAATTCTATATTACTATAATTATTAATATTTCAAGGGTGACCATTACTCTCTGCCACATACCTGTGTTTTATAGTTTATGTAAAAGCGTTTGATAAAATACACCACAAAGAACAGTTTGAATTGTTAATTAACCGTGACATTTTTTGGAAAGAATATTAGAATGATCCAGAACCTATACTGACAGCAAACTATCTGGATATGTCTGAAAACGAGTTCAGTAAATATACAAAAATGGAAAAGGGTGTAAGAGAAGGATGTGTCGTCTCACCAGATATATTCAACCTATGCAGCGAATTCTGAGGGAATTAGAAGTCCTACCAGAATTGTCGACCACAATATTAACAACATAAGATATGTAGATGACACAGTGTTGACAGCAGACATAAAAAGGAAACTACAAGAAATCCTACAGGAGGTGGGGAAGGAAAGCGAGAAGAAAGGACTAAACATCAATTGCAAGAAAACAGAATGTATGGTTGTTAGCAAAACAAACAGCCGAAGATGCAAATTACAAATTGGTGACACCGAAATCAAACAAGTACAATTTAAATATGTGGGAATTGTTTTAATAGAGGATGGAAAACTGAAATCAAAAGGTGCACTGAGATAGTGAAAGATGCCTTCCAAAAGCTAAGCAAAGTATTAAGAAACAGAAAAATTTCGTTAGAAACAAAGAAAAGATTACTGGACTGTTATCAGTTCTCCTATATGGCAGTGAATGCTGAACAATTTCCTTACAGATGAAGAAGAGACTTGATGCAACAAAAATGTGTTCTACAGAAGGATGTTGAGAGTAACATGGACCAAAAACTAAGTTCTACAGGCAATGGAAACAAAAAGGAAACTTATACTTAACATCAGGAAGAGACAGTTGAAGTTTCTAGGGCATATAATGAGAAAAGAGGGCTGAGAAAATTTGATACTCACAGGACGTCAAACAGTGGAAAACAACGCATAACCTACCTGACGAGTTTGCATGAATGGATGGTGAAACAGGGTTTCGGGGGAGATGGTAAAATGACACAGGACACTAAATTTTGGAGAGCTATGATCGCCAATATCCTGAAGTGATATGGTACACAAGATCGTTTGCCTTATTTTTAGTTTCTGTTTTTGCTTACCTAGCATTATGTTTATCAACTTCGCCTTTTCTATTCTCCTTTATTTTTTATCATTTGATAGTTTAGGTGTTAGTACTGTCAAAAAGGTAATACAGATTATTTTTATTGTATGTCATAAATAATGACTTCATAATCTCCGACTATTTTAGGCTTAAATCCCAATTTATATCTTTATTTTCCTTTCCGCTATATTTTTCCACTGTTATCAAACTTTTCGATATTTATGCGTGTTTATTTATGTACAACTCTTTTTAAAATTTATCCGTCTTTCTAGTATTTTTGTTTATCTAGCGTTATATATTTTAAATATATTAACTTTTGGGGAGCTTCTAAAACACGTGCACACACACACACACACGCGCACACACACACACACACACATATATATATATATATGTGTGTGTGTGTGTGTGTTTCAAAGGTTGTCATAGCTGTGGACGGTAGTCAGGACAACTTCTATTGACACGTGTCTTAAATAGTTTCTGACTACTAGGTCCGACTTCAACCTGGAGAAAGGGTGATGGCGGACCACCGGCGCCTCATAATCAGCTGCTTCATGTAGATGGCTCTCGTCAGCAAGAGGAGGCAGTCCACTCTGGTTTTGAGAGTATGAGAATTGTTCAACCATTGATCACGCTAGATTGTGCACTCTTTTCCATAAATCGTAACATAGTTGCAGTATAAACCACAGGTTGGCTCGGCAGATGTAGGAAAAACACAAATGTGCCTGACAAGATGTCTGCAACAGAGATTAGTTTGCTACCCTAACAGACGAGCAAAACTGGAAACAAGTAGCCAATTATCACACACACACACACACACACACATTATATATATATATATATATATATATATATATATATATATATATATATATATATATATATATATATTCAAAGTCAAATGAGAACGTTGTTAATATTTTCTAAAACCTTAAACTGTATTTTGATTTTAATAAAGCACAGTAATTGTATGGACTGATTGGAGGTACGGTGGAGTAATGGATTGCAGCTCGGATTGAAGAATCAATGAGCCGAGTTCGAATTCCAATCGGATTCGTTACATTTACTTACGTGCTAATACCCTTGAGAAAGGTATGAATCCATCTCTTCTCCCCACCAGCTATGGGTAAATAGCAGAAGAGATTGGGTTAGCCTTGGTTGCAACCCGTCGAGCAGAAGGAAAACTCTGAATTCAAAACTGTATGTAGACCTGGCGAAGTCAATCCCTTTAATCGATGAAAAATAATGAAAAATGAAAATGGTTTATATTTTTCAGTAGAAAGTGGGTGGAAAATTTAAGAATATATGTAAGACCGCAGCCGGGTTTTTAAAAGCAGAGCTCTGGGTGCCAATCTATCTCTGAGTAAGTAACCTCTAAATTCAGAACTGTGGATAATGTAACGGGAAACCACTCCGTTCTCTTTCTATAGAAGTAATGACCACATATATTAATCAAAAGGAAGGGACATAGCATTTTTATAATTATGGAGAAATCGATTCAGTTTGAACAATGTTATCATTTCGTCAAATCGAAATATATTCTATAAAATGAAGTATCTGAATAAAGAAAAGAAACTTTGACATAACCAGTGACCAGCATCAAATGTATCCATGGAGCTCGTTTAAATGCTCCCAAAACACCTAAATACATGTTACATTATTTAAATGTTTCCCAAAAGCAATGGTTTCAATTACTATTTTCTTTTCTTTGGTTAATCTGTAATCATTAATTAATTTTCCATTATTTATTTATAAATATAACAGCTATTTCAGGACAAAAACAAGGCTTGGAGAATTTGACACTCACAGGACACACTAAAGACAAGAGAGGCAGAGAAAAACATTGAGTAACCGACTGTTATATACCGTACATATGAACACTAATGGGTATGTCCCAATCCTCATAAATATGTTGGACACTATTGTAAGGTATGTGGCGGGTAAGATGCTTTCTAATTAGTCCACCACCAGCAGTGGTTTACCTACTTCACGCCGCTGGCGAGTATTGTATTTAGTTGATATTATAAAGATTACCATTTCATTTCCAACCTCCATTTTGGTTATTCCTCATTAAGTAACCTTTTCTTGGTTACAACACCTATTTACGAGTTTGTGTAAATGAATGGCAGAACAGAGATAGTGAGGGATAGTATAAGGACAGATACTGCTTAGAGCTATAAAGGACAGAAAGTTGTGGAGAGCCATGATCAACATTCTTAATGAACTTGTGTAGATGATGACAGAACAGAGACAGGGAGGGTAGTAAGTTGCTTTAAGCTACAAAATATAGGAAGTAGGGACCCATGATCACTTACACCCCAAAGGAACACGACACAGAGAAAAAGAAATGGAAATATATAAAGACACATATAATATTAAAACTTTATTTAAACAGTGTTGATAATATTTATTTTTTGTCACAGGCAATGATATATATGAGAGATGCTGAAAAGTTATCGGCTCGATCAACTTCCCCCAAATCTGACCAAATGACTTAAGATAAGATTTTTAATTTTTTTTTTTTAAAGTTATTCTTGTTTGGTAAGGCCGAGAACTTTTCAGTGCCACTTCCCTTCCCACAAATAAGACTCCCATCAGTAAATTATTTATCATTTATCTCCCCAAGGCTTCCCTCAGTAATTAGTCTAACCCGCCGAAAGGTCTTTATAAAAACAACGAGAGACTTGTCCAAATAATGTTCGGAATATATGTTCCCCAGCCCGAACGAGCTGCAGACTCTTGAGACTTGAAGAGAAAGCAACGAATTAGAAAAGGAAAAATCAAAGAACATGGAACAATGATTAAAGGGAAATAAAAAAGAAGAAATAAAAGAAAATAAAAACAATAGAATCCATGAAAATGGCGCGGAAAAGTGACACAAAGAATCGTGGGGAGAGAAGGAAAAAGAATATAAAGAAACAAGTGCCCCTATCAAATAATTTTTAGACATTGAGAAGGAGAAGTCATGGGAAAAATACATTTGCTGGAAATCAATATTTGATTAATCAACTGGAAATAAGTTTGATAATATTAGAGCGTTCTGGAAGTAATTACGTTTGACAAGAAAGGATGTAAAAAGAAATAAAAGTTAAATTGAAATATTCTTAAACTAAACTGTAATCACCTTCATTCCCAATGAATGCAACCCAAAAGGAAGGCAAAGGTTCGACTCCACATTTAAAGTAATCTATGGTTTTTTCTCTGGAAAAAAGTTTAAAAGACTGTTTTGGACTTCTTTGTTTCTGAATATTCCATCACTTATAAAATATTTTAGTGATCAAAACAAATGAAAATCTAATGAGTTTGGAGGACTGTTGTAACCTAGGGAAGGTTACTGAATAGAATAATAAGGTTGGTAATAAACGATAATACTTAGAACAAGAACAACACATATAAGATTTGCCAGTGGCGCGTAGAATAAGTAGTCAACTGCTAGAAGTGAGTCAAGTGAATTCCACAATGAATCTTCAACTGCAATATATCTACTAACCGCCCCACGCGGTCAGACGTGGCACAAGGCCGAATTTAATATGCGGTTTAATGTGTTGAAAAGGGGTGCTATTTTCGGTCACGTGTACGACAAACAAAAATGCCAAAATAAAGAGAGGAAGAAAAAGAAACAATATGGAATGGGTTGGAACAATGTTGCAGTGACATGGCGAAGATAGAAAGTGTGTGTAGTGGGGGGGGGGGGTAAAATGTGAAGATACAAGTAGTTGAGAGACGAGAAGTGATTAGAGGCGACTCGTAAAAACTGCTCTAATTTATTCAAGAAAAAGAAAGAGCAAACAGAGAGATGTGAAGGGGGGCATCAGAGAGTGAGAAGTAGGTGGATAGCAGTGGAGCGAAAGACCGATAGAGAGGAAGGAGAGATAATGACTGAGAAAAAGAGAGATAAAATTACTAAGAGAGAGAGAGACAGACAGACAGACAGAAAAAATAAAAGAGAGAAAAATGGTCGAAAGAAAGTGAGAAAAAAATGGATGATAAAGATTAAAAATGTCAAAGAGATAAAAAAAAATATGACCGAAAGAGAAAGGAAAAATAACAGAGAGTGAAAGAGGAAATAATGATCGAGAGAAAGAGAGGAATGACATAAAGAAAGAAAAGTGGGAAGAATTGAGAGAGAGGAGAAGGAAGAATGATCAAGAGAAAGAAAGGGATGACCTAGAGAAAGAAAAATCGGGAGAATGACAGAGAGAGGAGAGGAAAGAATGATCAAGAGAAAGTGGAATGACACAGAGAAAGAAAAGTGGGAAGAATGACAGAATAATTGAGAGAAAGAGTGGAATGACCTAGAGAAAGAAAAAGGGGAAGGATGAGAAAGAGAGAGGGAAGGGCAAAATGTGCAAGATAGGGGAGAGAATATGCAAGAAAGATAGGCACAGTTTTTTCTTCCGAGAAAAAGAGTCGGGCCAATCGGGAAGAGAAGCGAAATAATTTAAAGGAATGTTACTTCAAAAATCATTTTAAAATCATGCTTTTGTTGTTTGTATTACCGCTTTCTAGCTGTTTTTTTTTAAATACATATGTTATTGTTTTTTAATTCCCTTTAACTTCGTTGACCTACAGCGGGTAAACAGGTGTTTCAGTCAGGACGGGATAGGTAAAATCATTATGAGGCTTGGAGACACGGTTGATTGCACGATTAGTATGGTTCGGAGAATTGTTTGGGTAAAAAAAAATCACAAGTTGGGTGGGTATGTATAAAGATGTGGTACAAATTTGGGGTAACCATCATAATACATCGTCACACCGCAATATAGCCATATACAAATGTAAAGTAAGAAATGAAAACTGGAGCCAATCAAGAAAATTAAAGCAAGTTCTTTTCTCCACTGAACGGTTAGTGAGAAATTTATATAACTTTGAGAGACAGAGAGAGAGGACAAAACAGGCAAATGTTTATAGCAGGACCAGGATTCCAGTCTAAATTCCGGGTGTGTTCTTATCAAACTTGATGAAAGAGGGAAGTTTTCCAACAGTAAATAGAGGACTTTTCAGCTTTTCAGTTTGAAGCTGCGAGGACAACAACTTTCTTCAAAGTCAAACAGGAAGCATAATGAAAGTTCGTCAGGTGGGAAAAATGAACACACAATATACGGGCAGGGATAGGTCGGCAATGGAAGACTTTCAGGTGCAAATTCGAAGAATGCCTCTTCTTGTCGAATTTATCTAACTTAAACAGCGGGATGATCCTAAGAGGACAAGAAGACCTATGATTTACTATCGATGGCCGTAATCTTAACAACTTTGATGACGTGGATATGCTGAGGACAGATTCACAGGAAAAACTACAATAATTCCAAGATAAGCAATAAAGAAAAGCTAAAAAAAAAACAAAAACAAAGACTAACCATTAGCTATAAAAATACAGAATACATCATAGACCAAAGGTTTGGGAAACCTTCTGAATTTAAGTTTCAAACTTTTGTTGGTTTAACACCTAAGATAGGAAAATGACACTGTTTAACGTGTTAAAGCATGGTAGTTTCCGATAATTTAAAATCTGCCAGTCTTAAGATTACAGTTAGTCAAAATGATACATTAGGCAAAAATCTATGAATTGCTATTTCATATTTACCACCTGTATATCAGTGAACGCTTCATAATCTCCTTAAAGATATAGAATATACATGAAATAACAGATGTGGTTTTACAGACGGGGTGCTGATAAAACCATGGACAGAAATTGGAAGCAATGAAAAATGTTATTAAAAAATGTTAATTAGCAAGAGACTCATATTTACAAGTAGAAAGGGGCAGTTCATATTTCTTTGACACATTATGAGGAAAGACTGCGTGGAAAATGTAACACTCACAGGACGTATAAACAGAAGAAAAGTTAAAAGGAAACAATTTACCTAATGAGTTTAAATGAATGGGTGACAGAATGAAGTATGGTAAAAAGACAAGCATTGCTAAGTGCCACAAGGAACAGGCAGTTGTGGAGCGGCATGATCGTCTACGTTCTGAAGTAAACCAGCACATAACCTATGATGAACGAAAAACCAAGGTTAATAAATAATAATTATGGCCTGACTCATGGGTGAGAGAGTTACGTATTTTGCTCCTTGAAGAATCAAAAATGTGATACTCACCCGCGCAGGGAAGTTCTCAACTAGCGTCTAGTTGGCAGGCAAAAAAGAAAATGAGCACTAACCAAATACAGGTTCCGGTATTCACGGGGTAATGATGGATATTTATTGATCACAGTATCCATACCAAAGTCAGCAGCCAATCAGAACCGAGATAATGTAGAATATTGGTTGGCTTGGAAGTGGTCTGACACACAAGTAGACTGGTGTAGCCACCAAGTTGAGTTATTTAATGGAGAGATATCTGGGTGAATAGAGTCCACTCATGCAAATGTGTTGGGCAGGTCCATTCCAGCAAAATGGACCAACCCACCTGTTACATTAGGTAAATGAGGTAGATTAGCTGGCTTGCCTTTACGGGGAGATACAAGAAGGCAACCATGTTAGCAGGTAAGTCATTTGACATCTACGGAGAATAGGCTTGCCCAAGTAGCAGAATGGAACATCCCAGCCTGCTCTCACCAATCACCAACTGGCCCAAAGATATGATGTCAGAGCAGCCTCAACTTCCGATACAGTCAAGTACTGTCCGTTGCCCAACAAAATCCTACACTTCAGTCGTCAGAGGTTGAGGTTTAAGATCTGCTGATTTTTAAAGTAGACACTGCCTACTGAAAGATTGATGCAACGCAACTGACAAAGCATTTCCTTCATTTTTAAACGGAGGCATACCAAATAAATTTTCGTAAATTTTGTGTGAAAAACGAAAGTATCTTATTGTTTTAACCCCAAGCAAGATAATAAAGCCACTAGGATGCAAGTTACTGAGAGTGAAAGAAACAGAGAGGACAATAAAAAAACAGGATTCAGGGAGACAGAAAATGATGATCGGCATTGCGTTAAAATTTTTAAGGATCGTACATAACAGTTATGGAGAAAACCAAAAAAGATAAAAATTAAGAAGTACAGTGTAACCCGGATATAAGAGAGTTGTCGGGACCGGAGAAGAAGTCTCTTATATCCGGGTGTCTCTTATATCCTGGTGTCTCTTATATCCGGGTTTGGTCTATTTTGTTTAGGTAAGTATGGCTCTAATTTGGGACCAGAGAAAATCACTCTTATATCCGGGTTTCTCTTATATCCGGGTCTCTTCTATCCGGGTTACACTGTATGTGCAAAGAAAATATTTGCATCGAACAGTAAAATGACGACATCTAGTTGCCAATCTAGTGCTGCACTTAAATTTATGAAGTCGAAATAACGTGAAAATATTTATAGAAGAGGCACAGGGAACCTATATTATGGCGGTGAGAAAAAGACTGAATCCGAGATGCCAGGTCAGGACGGATAACCTTGCCGGTTCTGCTTCGGATTTTGTCAAGAATCTCTAGATATAGTGATTTTCCAAGTGTAGCTTAGATGTGGCACAAGGCCGAAAGTATGGGGCACCCAGTGAGGATCGAAATCACTACCCATTCGTAATTGTTCTAGCGAGACAAGCTTGCTAACCATTACACCGCCTCGGGGTACCCAAGAATCTCTAGATCTAAAACAGAAGCACCAGATCAGGTGTGACAGTAATATTCGATGCACAGGCGGATGGCAGACTTACAAATCTGCAAGACAGATTATGGCAAGAAAGATCGTCCAGTACGATATAGGGAACCGACTTTCCTAACAGCAGATTTAGCGACTGATTCAATATAAGTATTCTACTTCATGTCTGTAGAAACCACGAAACCAAGAAGGTTCAGTGAGTTGCTGTCCTGTCGGTTAGCATCAGCCATGCTTAATAGAGATAGGTTTCGTTTTAGAAGCGTTAAAATTAACAATTCACTTCTTGCTCCCGTTAATAACAAATTGTAGGTCATTAGATGAGGAGTTATCTTTATTATACATTGATTTACTCTCATTCAGTTGAAGAGGTAAACAAACAACATTAAATCTCCAAATTTTCACCACCAAAAAAACAACAAAAAAAAAGTTATCTAGTAGAAAGGGGTTCAATCCCTGCAGTACAAGAAGTGATATCACAAGAGTAAATTAACTGAAACGAGTTATCTCCCTTAGCATTGACAACGGGATGAGAACTATCTATTCTATGGATTGAATAAAGGATTCAGTTCAAAATTCTAAGAAGGTTACAAATTATGAAGAAGCAGCCGAAGTGTTACTATAGCAACCAAGGACACGACTCTGGATTAGTGTATCTTTAAAAAAAATTCTTGTAAATAATTTTGGCTAATGAACAAGTATTGTGGTTGAATGCAATACTGATATCAGCAAGTTGGTTGGGCAGAGAACTTTTCAGCAGCACGATATAAAAATTCAAATGTACGGTTTATTTCCTTAATATTTCAATATCTGTTTCCAACATTGTCAGTATATTTTTTTTAATGTTGTAATGTTTAGTAACATCATTGCCAGCATAGGGCTATGTAAACAATGTAAATAAACATTGAACTATTAACAAAATCACCAATGCCTTCTTGACAGTGAAAACAATATTCTTTATAAGCAATCGCGTTTCTTTTTTTTCTTTTTTATTTAAAAAACACTTATTAACAATTCCGCTGCTGTGGGCGTATTTATATGTATTTACAAAATTTACACTGATTGTTGTCAATGTATACATTTTCAAATCACGGTGAAATGTCGCTCCCAAGTGTTTGTTTTTATAAAGAAACTCGCGCTTAGTGCTATTTTCAACCCAGCAAAATACCCGATTGAAACCAATGAAGCCAGGAATAATCGCTGTCAGCGTCTAAATGCTCAGCAAATAGGTGAAATGTTGCCTGTTTTATCAGAAGACACTTCAGCAAGGCCAGACAACAATTTTAAAACAATGCAACAGTGAAAGTGTTAGATTTATATGGAATAGTATATTCGCATGTTTCTGTTTAAAAAGATTGAATGTCTTAGGACAATTTAACTGACGCATTGGTTGCTATCGCTTTTAACGCTGCGTCCGTCACTTCGGGTTTCTGAAAATAGGTATTCAGCGGGTGTATTTACAGACCCCAATGCAAAAATTCTTATAGTGTTAAAATTATGTAAAATAGTGTCATACTGCTGAAAAAAAGAAGCAATCTCCGTTACAATATACATTAAAGCAAAACTTGAACTGAGGATATATTCATTGAAATGAAAATTATAATAAATTTGTTGCATAAACATATGCTGTAAACTGTAGGTGAAGCACAGAAATATAATAATAGATTACATTTTTATTCATCAAAAATAGCCACAATATATTTCCATGAATAGAAAGATATTAAATTAGCTAAACTCATAATTCGAGAGCTGAAAAAATAATTGAACTTTATCTGTAGTTTTCATTTGTTTTTCTATCGTTAACTTTGGTCATTCCCTGTGTTGGTCAAACGGCCTCTTTGAAGTTGTTTTCAAAATAGAGGATGGCAGATTCCTGACTAAGAGTGCCATCTTTGGTCATTTTGACAGTTTTATTGGTTGCTGGGAATGGGACGAGTGTGTTAAGTGTATTGTGGAATCTTCCACGTCAGTCAGTCTACCCTCCGCTTGAAATAAACTCTTCTTACATCCATTGGTCGATCACCGTAAATCCGGCTTGCTGATTGGTCAGTTTCGACCAATCAGATCGCTCCCACGCGCACGTTTATTCTTCGCGCCATTCTTCCCGGAGCCTCTTCGACTGCATATAAACTGAAGCAACACGTGTCACCTTAAGTATTCCAGAAGCAGAGCCGAGCAAAGCAGACAGCAAACCAATTTCGATTACCAAGATGTAACCTTCACGCAACTCCCGTCTTTGACTAACGCAGTCAGACGTAAAAGAACTTTCGAACATAAGCAGAGCCGAGCAAAGCAGATAGCAAACCAATTTCGACCGCTCAACACGATTACCAAAATGCAACCTTCAAGGAACTCCCGTCTTTGACTAACGCAGTCAGACGTAAAAGAACTTTCGAACATAAAACAACTTTGCTACCCAAAGTGAACAGAACATTCACTATGACACTTACGCAAGTACAATCTACAATCTACTTCTAATATGAGCTCAGATACAAATATACTAAGTTAAGGGTACGCAACTTTTCTTGACTTAAACCAATACGACACTACTTCTAACATTGAACATCCGGCAACATGAAACACTATTGTAAATACCTTTCAGTTGTATATAAATGTTTGTATTATTTCAATTTATTCTTGCTTTGTTTGTTCCATATTTTTTGAACCTTAATATTGTTTTTAATATTGTTGAGGATGAATGTAAAGAACACATCGATCTAACAACCTAAACCTTCTGATATCACGTAACACAACGACATCCAACCTCCATTAAATAATTAATAATCCTTTCATCATCTACAAATTGATGATATCGACGTTCAACCAACATAATGATATCACCCACATTCAATTCATCCCCAACAGTATAATATTAAATAAATATGAATCATGAAAACTTAGGTTCCTTAGTCAGGTGGGGTGACAGGACATCCCGAAGGAGACAAAGCGATGTCTGTCTCCCACGACAACTGTGCCACAAGTGCGCCACACCGTATGCTACAAACTCTCACAGAGTTACGAGAGTAGTGGGAGGGAGCAAAAGAAATAAGTTGTCAACTAGGAATTAGGAGTACTTTAAAAATTTTGGGGTAACAAGACACCCCATGTGACTAACACAGGGTTAAAGAGAGAAAGAACTGGTTTACTGAAAACAATGCTTGGAATTAATTTCTCGCCTCAAGACAACTAGGGAGAAAGAATGATCCCACATTTTACATTTAATCATTTTTTAAGGTTTAGTTGAGCAAACCCTGAGATGGGGTATTATGTACACATGGCACAGTGGATGAAGGCGTTAGTTAGATCCAGTGACAGGACCCAAAGAGTGTGAGTTCAATACCCGGTTAAAGCAGTGGAGAACTTAGAGAGGGGAATTAATAGGAGATAACTGATAACTGACATCCATTAAACACGACACGTGGAACTAGAACAGTCTACCCCAGTGAGCGAAATAAAGGGTTCAGTTTGACATTCCAACCACCAGAAGAAGGCCGGAGCGTACAACGGGCAAAATTTTGTAATAAAGACGGCGACAAAGATGAGGACAATAGTCTGAATAATGTAAATAATGTGAATAAAAAATATTTTAAAATAAATGTTTAAATAATTTGAAACATTTTTAAATCGATGATTTCAAATGTAATGATTGACTTAGCATCTAAAAATCTCAGTCTGAGTGAAAATTTGATAAACGGAAAAAGATTTTTCGGAAAAAGTGAATAAGATTAAGAATAACACATAAGTAATTCAAATAAAGAGAAATCTATTGGAAATTTAAAAAATGGCAATAACAGTTCCGGAGTATCGAATAATCTTCTTTTCTTTTGTTTGTTAATGAAGTGAAATAAGTCCGATAAACACGAGAGGCCAACGAGATCGTAATCACGTGGGCTCCTTTCACAACTGTTTAACAATGCAAAAAGAAAAAAAGAACTCACACAGAAATCGTTTTTCATGCACAAAATTAATCCTACAATAATGTCATTCCAAATCTATCAGCACGACTGTCTGATTGTTCTGAAAGTATTTTTTAAAATCCTTCAAGACAGAGGTTACCATGATTCTCTTCAAACTCATTCATTTTTCTAAAAAGTAAATTAAGAATATCCACAAATATATATACAGTTTTCTATTACGTGTCTGTAGCCATTATGTCACCTGCATATCTTCAAAAAGTAATATCAAATTCAAAATAAACAGACTTTTCAATTGATGGGTCAGTAGGATTCTTATTTTCTTCTTTGTTTTGGACATCCTTATTCAAATCACCCATTTTATTAAATATGCAGAAAATTTGGATAATTTGCAGTTTAAGCCTCGCGCTCAGTTTTTATTAAAAAATTTCCCGAATAGTTACATTAAGGTGTAAATTTGCATGCTCAATTCGAAAATAACAATGAAATTTTGCAAAAATCTACCGTTTTGGAGTTATCGACAATAAAAGCTGGGACTCATTCGCGTCGGGTCCGTTCGCGTTGGGTCCGTTCGCTATTACTGACTTTGTTTTCATACGTTTGCTTCAAATAGTCACGCGCGGAAGCATACTTAGTTAACAGCCTTTTTTCTGAACTTACTCGTATCAATTACTGCACAAAACCAAAAGAAGTCTTCAGACACGTTTGAAAGTGAAGCCTTTATTGAATTGTTTTTTTGGTAAATTTGTTTAAGTTATTTAGAAAAGCAATGACAAGTGTTGTTTTTTTTTATAGTGAAGGTTTTTTGTTGTTGTTTTTTATAGTAAAGCTTTTTATATTGAATCTGTAGTAATAACGAATTCTTGGTTAAATAATAATAAGATAAATAATAAAACAATAATAATAATAATGCTTTTTTAAAGTCTGCGCATTGCGTGCGCATTAATCAAGACAAGTGAAGCTCCGGCGCATGACTTATCGAGGCAAACCTCTGTAAACAACGCCAGTAATGGCTGTCGTATTGTAGCCGCAACGTGAATGGGTCCGAAATTTTATTGTCGATACCTCCAAAATGGTAGATTTTAGCAAAATTTCATTATTATTTTCGAATTAAGCATGTAAATTTACACCAAAACGTAACTATTCGGGAATTTTTTATTAGAAACAGAGTGCGAGGCTTAAACTGCAAATTTCACAAAAATTCCTGCTCAGCCCTTAATTTAGGCTTGAAGCATTTTAAGAGAAAGCATTTCATTACTGAGAATTGTAAAAAAAATTACATCTGAAATTATAAAGAAATTTCAATACCCCATCTATCTGAAAACCAACCCATTATTTCAAGACCACATTTAAAGAGAATACAATGGGACCAACATTTTGTTGTTGTAACTGCTCTGTGAGTATAATTGCAAAGAAGTAACGGGAGTGTAAAAATGGACACAAAAAGGACACTCATACTTAGAATACAATTGACATTTTTAAGAAGCATAATAAAGAAAGTAGGCTTAGAGAATTTGATACTCACAGGACATATTGGCGGCAAGAAGGAAACCACGAGTAACTTACAAAATGAGCTTGTATAAATCAATGGCAGAACAGGGATTAGGAGAGATAGTGAAAAGACAAACCTTACTAAGTGCTACAAAGGATAGAATAGTCATCATTGCCCAAATCCTGAAGGAACACGGTACATAATAGAAGACGACGACTAACACACACACACACACATATATATATATATATATATATATATATATATATATATATATATATATACATACAGAGAAACCCGGATATAAGAGAGATTTTCTCTGGTCCCAAATTAGAGCCTGTGTTAACAAAACAAAATAGACCAAACTCGGATATAAGAGAAACCCGGATATAAGAGACCCATCCGGTCCCGACAACTCTCTTATATCTGGGTTACACTGTATATATATATATATATATATATATATATATATATATATATATATTTATCGGAGATAACATCACAATTGTCCAAATCATGTAACAGTATAATTGTCCATCCCACAAAATGTTTAATATCTAAAAACCACTAAACTGAGTTGGTTTTTCCAGGTTTTCAGATAAGACGTTTATCCATCTAGACATCATTTGTTGTAAGAATCACTGAAAAACCATTTGAGTTATTCAGCTAGAAGCAGAACAAGTTAAAATTGTTTTGTGTCAGCCCCACTATGTCTTCCCAACTGAACAATCGTGAGAGGAAAACATCATTCAGACCTTCAGTCATGGTACCAACATTGATATTCTGGCTTCCATCTTCAAACTCCATTCAAGAACCATCAAGAGAATGGTGAATAAGTTTAAAAAAATAGAGGGAACAGTAGAGAGGAAAACTGGATCAGGAGGTCACAACAGGAAGAGAGATCATCATTTCAACTTATAGCTAAATAGATCAATTAGAAAAGATTCAACTCAATCCATAAGACGTTTAGAACGTGGGAGACGAGTTTTATCTATGAGAGTACAAAGAGCACTGAAAAAAGAATTAAAAATGAAATCGTACATGAAATCTCTGATGCACCTTGTTACTCCAGGACTGACTCTTAAAAGAATAGAAGGCGAAGATCAGCTTGAATAAGTTGGAAAATTATCCTGGAATAATATATACATACATACATATATATATGTGTGTGTGTGTGTGTGTAAGCAAATATATGGATATAGATCCGACAGTATGAGGAAAAATATGAAAAAACAAGATCCGAATATGTTATAACATTAAAACAGTAAACTTGCATATTCGGATTGTTTTTTCATATATTTTTCCTTATATATATATATATATATATATATATATATATATATATATATATATATATATATATATATATATGAACTTGATATCAATCCTTCATGAGCTTCCGATCCTTAGCTATGATTAATTAATTCATTTATGATCGATTACGCCACAATCCTTCTGTTAAGCTTGAAGAGTATTTATACATTCTTACTGCTCAAAGTAGAGTCCAATAGTGTTATAAAAACCTCGGAGAATTCCAGTAAGATAACTTTAATCATTTTTAAGGTACAATGATTCAGAGCTTAATCTAACAGATGGACAAATTTGCTGTTATACCCAGTATATATATATATATATATATATATATATATATATGTGTGTGTATGTGTGTGTGTGTGTGTGTGTGATTCAATAAGTTACAAACATTATATCTCCTTATTTTGATCATAATCTTTTCAAATTCATGAATATTTTTCCGTATATTATAAGTAAATGAAGCAAGAAATGCACTGTAACAATGAAAATCACTTTTATTTCCTAAGTACTTTCCATCTCTTTCTGAGAAATAAAAGTGATTCTCACTATTACAGTGCATTTCTTGCCCCATTTAATTGTAATATACGGAAAATATATTCATGAAAATGAAAGGATTATGATCAAAATAAGCAGACATAATGTTTGGGAATTATTCAATCAGACATGCCTAAAAGAGAATTTCCTGCCTAAATACACACACACGTGTGTGTGTGTATTTGTGTCTTTATAGAAATTCGTACGGTTAATTATTTACATAAATAATGGCTTATAATGTTTTACGTAATTACCAACATGTAACTGTCTATCTTCTCTATGTGCCATGCCTTTTCATGACGTTGGCAATCATGGCTTTGTATAATTTCCTACCCATTGTAGCCCTTAGTAAAGTTTTTGCTATCTCTCTCAGTTCCTGTTCTATCGTCATATTTATACAAGATTGTTAGAATGATTATGCGCTGTTTTCCTCTCTCTTGTTTTCAATAATCCTGTGACTGTCAAATTTTCCAAACCGTCTTTCCTCATTATGTGCCTTAGAAATCTCAACTGTCTCTGTGGCGCTAAGTATAAGTGTCCTATATGTTTCCATTTTCTCTAAGAGTTTGTCGTTGCACACATGTTTAGTCCCTGGTGTTCTCAGCATGCTTCTGTACGACATTCCTGTTTGTTCAAACCTTTCCTTCATCTGCGAGGTAATTGTCCAACATTCACTGCCATATAGGAGGACTGACATTATATAACTGTTCAGTACTCTTTTCTTTGTTTCTAATGAAAATTTCCTGTTTCTTAATAATTTGCTTAGCTTTTGGAAAGCATCTTTCTCTATCCCAATGCGCCTTAAGATTTCATTGCCGCGCTTTCCGTCCTCTGTTACAACACTTCCAATTCAGGTATCTTCAATTTTTAAGTTGCATATTGTGCTGTTCTTCTTGCTAACAACAATACATTCTATCTTCTATCTTAGTACTTTCTGAAGGAGATCTTGATGTGCACTTTCTGTTTTATGTATATAATGATTTGTAATTCTTTACATAGGTACTCGTATCAGCGTGTAATCATTTACCAATACATCGACGGATATATTTTTTTTTGTTTTTATATCGGCGTTTAAATCTCTACAGATATAACAGTCTTTTTCTTTCTTTACCATCGTGTGTTTCTTTTGATACTGACATTTAATTCTTTACAGAAATACCAAGCTATAGCTGTTTAGGTCTATACTTGCACCAGCATGTATTTTATTTGCGTATAATCCAACGTGTAATGTTTTTCGTAATTATGGGTGTATAATCCGCTCTGTAATGTTTTCTCGTAATTACCGACGTGTAACAAAAAGTTAAAAACAAATGCAGGCAGGCTAAAGATGAACGGCTCAATGAAAAGTGTGTAGAAATAGAAAGAAAGAATAACACAAATACAGCCAGTATGCACAACAGAATAAGAGAATTAACAGGATGAAAAGTAAGCTAATTAAAAGACTCATAATATTAAAAGAAGATTCACTGATAACAAAAAACGGAAAAAATATTTCAAAGGTGGAGCAAATATTTCAGAGAATTTTTTCACAATAAAAGAGAAACGCTTGAAAATATGCAAGGGCCAGAAATATTAAAAGATGAAAAAAGATGAGAACTGGACAAAATGAAAAAGAACAAAGCAGCAGGCACCGACGGGATCGTATCAGAAATACTCTCAGCCTAAGATGTTTTTTTCGGAATCGACAAGATCATAGAAGTATTAAAAGAAATATAGAACAGTGACTATATATCGGAGGATATCACTTAATCCATCTTCATAGCATTTTCTTAGATGCCAGGCGCAAATGAATGCAAGGTCCATCGGACAATCAGTTTAATGAGACACATAACCAAACCAATGACGCGAATCTTGATCAAAAACAGAATTAGACAAGAAGAGTGAGGCTTTTTCAAGGACACTGTAACAAAAAAAGCGATATTCATTATTAGACTGATTTCAGAGAGATCAATAGAAATGCAGACAGATGTGAAATTATGTCTTATAGATTACACAAAAGCGATTGACAAGGGGTAGCGCAAAGTCCTATTTGAACTGCTAGGAAAACTCGATCTATTTGGAAAGGATGTTAGAATAATCAAGAATTCATAGTGGGAGCAAATGGCCTGCATACGAAATAGAAGAGACAAGGATGATGTATTTTCCACATATTTATTCAAACTCTACAGCGAGGCTATCCTAAGGGAGCCGGAGACCCGACTAAGATTTATTATCAGTGGGCGTCAGAATGTTATTAGAAAGAGCGATACAGATGCAGAAGGACGTGTACCTATGTTTCATCGACTACGCAAAGGCCTTTGAAAAAGTATGCCACAAGGATGTGATGTAACTGCTCAGCAACCTCGATATATTCGGGAAAGATATCAGAATAATCAAGAACCTATACTGGCACCAAACAGCATGCATGTGCATAGGGAACGAGTTCAGTGAATACACAAAAATAGAAAGGGGCGTAAGGCAAGGATGCATCTTCTCACCTGACCTGTTCAACCGATACAGCGAGGCAATCCTGAGAGAATCCTACCGGGATTTAGCATTGGTGGCCACAATCTTAACAACATAAGATACGCAGATGACACAGTACTGATAACAGACACAGAAATGAAATTCCAAAATCGCCTACAGAAGGTAGCGATGGAGAGTGAGAAGAAATGACTAAGCATAAACTACAAGAAGACGGAGTGCATGGTCGTCAGTAAGAGGGCGAGCACGAAATGCGATCTGAGGGTCGGGAACACTAGAATCAAGCAGACGCGGAAGTTTAAATACCTGGGAAGCGTCTTGGCAATGGACGGTAAGTGCGACACTGATATCTGTAGGCGTAATGGGATGGTCAAGGACACATTCCAAAAGTTGGGCAGAGTACTTCGAGACAGGAGGATATCTTTGGTAACAAAGAAAAGAATACTGAGTTGTTACGTGACATCCGTCCTTCATTATGGCAGCGAATGTTGGACGATTTCATCAAAGATGAAGAAGAGACTCGAGGCGACGACAGAGATGTGGTTCTCCAGAAGCATGCTAAGGATATCATGGACCGAGCGTGTGAGCAACGATGAGATCTTAGAGAGGTTGCAAACAAGGAGGAGGCTTATATTTAATATCAGGAAGAGGCAGCTGAAGTTTCTCGGACACATAATGAAGAAGGAGGGCCTGGAGAATCTGATACTCACGGGTCGAATGGAGGGGAAAAGAGACAAAGGAAAACAACGCGTGACATAAGCAAGTGGATGACAGAACGTGGTCTGGGGGAGGAAGCAGAGGGAAGGAACTTGTTGAGAGCTGCAAGTGATAGAGGGAGATGGAGAGCCATGATCGCCTACGTCCTGAAAGGACATGGCACATAAAAAGAAAGTCTTAACAATATAAGATACGCAGATGACACTGTGCTGATGGCTGATTCTGAAAGAAAACTACAGGAACTCCAAGACAGGGTAGTAAGAGAAAGCGAGAAGAAAAAAAGACAAAGCATGAGTTGAAATGAGACGTTAAAAGTAGAGTACTGAATTACTATGTAATATGCATCCATCTTATATGGCCGAGAATGCTGAACAATCTCCCCAAAGATGAGAAGAAAACTGGAGGCAATAGAATTGTTGCTTTGAAGAATAGTATGAGTTCCATTCATGAAACGAATAAAGCTCCGAGGAAGTACATGGCAACAAAAAGGAAGAGACAGCTGAAATTTCTTAGATAATGCAGAAGGAGGGCTTGGAAAACTTAACCATCACAGAGTATATCGAGGGCAAGAGAGATAGAGGAAGGCAGTGGGCCATTTACTCGATCAGCTTATGTGAATGGATTGCGGAACGAAGGGTGGGATCTATAGAAAAGGGAGAAAAACTGCTAACGATGTAATGGAATTTTATTTATTAATCCGACAGATTTTATTGCTTTTATTTATTTATGTCTACCGGCCTGAATATTCGAGAATTCTTATTAAAGAAAAATATGCACTCTTCGGCAGGATCCGAACCTGCATCATCCCCGGCTAGATCTTGGCAACAAATGGCCTGCATGCAGATAGAGAATGACTTTAGATGACTTGGCCACGAAATGCATCGACGATCAAGCAAAGTTGAATAGTGTCTTTAAAGACAAATCTTTCCCTGGCTCTCGAAATATACATATCTGCTTAGTTTCGTATCCTAACGTAAAGAAAGCAATTTCTAAAGAAGTAATGGATTTGTATTTACTAATCTAAGAGATTTTATTAGTAAAACATTATTTTTTTAGCGAATGTCCATGTTTGAGTAGACACTCTTTTTATCTATTAGACAGTATATTTATTTATTTACGTCTACTGGCCTGAATATTCGAGAAATCTTATTAAACATAACTATGTATAAAAAATCATTTTTTTTATCTGTTTTTTTTTTTGTTTTTTTAAGCTTATCACCCCAAGCAAGGCTGGAAGCCACTAGCATGCAAGGGGTTACAGAACGTTTGGAGGAAGAGCAGATAGGAGTGGTAAAGGAGAGGATGTGGAGAAAGATAGTGGATCGATCAAGGCAAGGGGGTTACAGAAGATTTGGAACGAGAGCAGATAGGAATGAAAGGTGAAAGGATGTGGAGAAGGGAAGTAGATAGATCAAGGCAACTGGAGATGTCGATTGACGTTACACTTAAATAGTTGGAGATTATATTTGTCAGGGAAACAGGAATAAGGAAGGGAGTTCCACAGGCGAGATGTGCGAGACATGAAGCTATTGGAGTAGAAGAGACGTCTACATCTAACAGTTTCAACGGTGAAGGGGTGGGAACGGGATGCCAGCCACGTAGGACGTTTAAATTCATGAGGCTTGGGAACCAGCGAAAGCAGCTCACTTTGATTTGATAACTTTAACTTCGTAGTTATATGACAACTTAAGAAAAGTTTAATAAGTTATTAAATATATTTGAACTCATGTTTAAAAGAAAAAATTTCAGTAAAACTTATATATAAAGCTGTTGCCAATATTCTTCTTTTATGTGTTGGGTCCCTTCAGAACATAGACGATAATGGCTCTCACTTCTCCCTATCCCTTGTAAGCTCTCAATAAGTTTTGTCCCTTTGTTGCTTCCCCCAGACCCTGTTCTGTCAACCACTTGCTTAAGCCCACTAGGTATGTCATGCATTGCTTTCGCTTGTCTCTCCCACCTTCGATTGACCCTGTGAGTATCAGATTCGCCAAGCCCTCCTTTCTCATTACGTGTCCCAGAAATTTCAGCTGCCTCTTCTTGATGCTAAGTATAAGCTTCCTCCTTGTTTGCATCCTCTTCAAAACCTTATTATTACTCACACGCTCACTCCATGATATCCTCAGCATCCTTCTGTAGAACCATACCTCAGCTGTCTCGAATCTCTTATCTTTGAGGAGACTGTCCAACATTCGCTGCCGTAAAAGAAGACAGATATCACGTAGCAGTTCAGTACTCTTTTCTTTGTTACCAACGAAATCCTCCTATCTCATAATACTCTGCCTAGCTTTTGGAATGCGTCTTTGACCATCCCATTACGTCTTCGGATCTCAGCGTCGCACTTACCGTCCTCTGTCAGAACACTTCCCAGGTATTTAAATTTCCGCACCTGCTTGATTTTAGTGTCCTGGACCTGAAAATCGCATTTTGGGGGTCATCTTCTTACTGATGATCATGCATTACGTATTCTTGTAGTTTGTGCTTAGTCCCTTCTTCTCGCTCTCCTTCGCTACCTTCTGTAGGTGGCTTTATAATTACTTTTCCGTGTCTGCTATCAGCACTGTATTGTCTGCTTATCTTATGTCTTTATCAAATGTGACCACCAATAATGAATCCCGGCAAGATTTCCAATTATCTCAGAAGTGCCTCGCTGTATAGGTTGAATAAGTCTGGTGAGAAGACACATCTTTGCCTTACGCTCCTTTCTATTTTTCTATATCTGCTAAACTCATTCTCTATCTGCATGCAGGCCATTTGTTGCCAAGATCTTGATTATTCTAATATCTTTCCCAAATATATCAAGGTTACTGAGCAGTCCCAACAGATCTTTGTGGCGTACTTTATTGCATGCCTTTGCGTACTCTATAAAACACAGGTGCACGTCCTTCTGCATTTGTATTGCTCTTTCTGGTAACATTCTGAGCATGAATGGCGCGTTCCTTGTATCATCATTTTAACTCTATAAATTTTACACGTAAGAATAGCCACCATTGCTTGGGGAATATATCTTGAAGTATAACAATTTTCCTTAACCTTTTTCTTCTTACACAAAATTACAGATTAAAATAAATATTTTTTCTTTTCATGTGAAAATGCCCTTTTGCCTACAGGTAAACACGCGGCTGGTGCAAAGATTTTGTCCACTAAATTTATGCTAAGAAACACACACACACACACCAACTCTACTACATCTCAGTTTTTGTAAGGTAGTATTCATATGAAATACAAATTTTATTCTAACCTAATTATGTACAATAATGGATCATATGAAATATAGATGAACATTTTAACAAGAAAAATTGAAAATAAATACAATGTATTTAAATACAAATTAGTGACATGTCATAGTAGATCATTCTATTTATTTAAATCAACAATGTTTTGCAGTAATTTTTAACATCAACTCGAGATTTTTCTTGTTAAAAGTTGGATAATATTAACACATTCAGCATTATGAATAAAAAAATAATGAATTTTATACTGATTTTTCGAGACTTAGCACGAGCAAAAGAAATTCATGGATTTGAACAGAAAAATCTTTTGCAAAAATTTTTCATCCTTTAATAGTCAGTTGTACTTAAGTTGATTTGCAACTTGTATAAATGTAGATAGGAAGAAGCAAATGTTGATAAGATAGCAAGGGTATCAAAGAACTGTACAGGGTCCACCAATGAAACTTGCCCCAATGTTATGGGATTTGGGGGTAGTATGCATTGGCTCTGAGTACATATTGAGTGCCAGTATGAAAAAAGGTTGTTTGAAGATCCAACACTGGAACAACTAAGGGAGAGTAAGATGGGAAAAGCATAGTGAACTCAAATTACATTCAGCCATCTTGACAGATTTTTTTGTTAAATACTACAACTGTCTACAAAACCAAAACATTAACCCAAAACTAGAGTCATGTTTCTTAAATAGTCTTGTTGGATCAAGACTTTCATATGGATACCATGCATAGCACCAAACACATTCAGAAATATCTAAACTGTCAGCTGTATAAAACCGGATTCTAAGATCAATGGTTAAAATGCCTTTGAAGAAGTAGAGACTCTGGGTTTTTGGTGAATGCCACACTTCTTCAAACCTTGTGAACTGGCACAGCAGAATCACAAAGAACTGTACCAAATAACAAAAACGACATTACCTGAGGACTTTCAACAGCAGAAACAGCTAAAATGATTTCACATGTAATTTGAAGAGAAAATAATGACATAATCAAGATTGTGCATTCCACACAACTTCAACCAAAAGGTTAGAAAGGAAGCCCACATCAATACTGGAAAGAGCGATAACAGTTATTAGACTTGAGAAACCTATTTCCTTGAAATTTTGTTTGATCAGAAAGATTTTATAAATTTCAACTGACAACGCCACTGGTTGCTTGGTCAATGAATGCTGAGTATTTCCTTATAAGGAAACGGTTAATATTGCCTTTACCATAACCATTTGTTGATGGTTATAGCAGAACTGAGCTTCACTGGTAATTAAAATTGATTTAATTCCAAAGGCAAATCTTTTATAACTATGGAATTCCAATAAACACATCCCTCTTTTTGCCTCACAGGTAACTGAGGTAACTTTTTTTTTTTTTGCAAGACATCAAAAGAATCAATTTTTCTTAATCCAGTTGGTAAGATTTGAGGAAGTAAGTCAGACTGAAAACTTTCTGGCCTGAACACCTTGTATACATCCTTTTCACATACAGTAATTCCACAGGTTACAACAGTACTGTCTATGACAATTCATGGTTATGACATAATCTTCATTAATATTCTTTCCTGGTTGTATGCCAAACTGGATTGTTGTGCCTTCACTCTCTTTCATTTGTGTTGTGTTTGTGGAAACTTAGTGTCCTTCTTTATGACTCCTAAGCCTGGTGTAACCTCTTCTGATGATGGTATTTTGAAGAAAGTCATTACCATCAAAGTGAATTTATGGCTACATTCTGACTTACACAGAAAATTGTATTACGACACATCATAGAGATGGAACAATGTCATAAGTTGAAGACACCCTGTATTGCTATCTTATTTTCAGAATCAGAGTTTCTTTATTGTTTGCTCTCACAGGTATACAGCCAGATCATGTCGAAGCACCAGTTAAAGTTAAGCAACATCAAGCCTGGTCAGTACCTAGATGGGTGACCACTTGGGGATACCAGATGCTGTAATATTGGATGTGGGGATGGTTTAATGAATAATGACTTGGAATTGGAACTCGGAGAACAGAGTTCCAATTCTGGTTTGGTTCATTATATATTTACATGTAAATCCCCTTGGGAAAAGTATAAATCCATCTCTTCTCCTCCCAGCTATAGGTTAATTAGTAAGAATTGTATTAATCATTATTATCTCTAAAAAATAAAATTGCATGCAAGATATTTAAATTTCAGCATTAAATAATCAATAGAGGTTGATATGCCACTAAAGAAACAATCAAACCAAACCCAACTTTAGTTTTGTAAACCTAAAAATGATATAAACTAAGCAGATTTACAATTTTCCTATTTTCTCTTTTAACTCACACCTTAATTATAAAGTATACAAGTATAATATTTATGATAAGTATTGGTTTGGTTTGGTTGGTTTTACGACATATCAACACCTCAATGAGTTATTTAACGTCGACAAGATTTTTATTGCTGGTAATATTTTTTCCTAAAAAAGTATTGCTGGTAATAAATTTTTCTTCTAAATATTTTTTTACGAAAATGTATTGCCGGTATTAAAACTTATTTTTACATGTTTTGACCCCAGTTTGGGGCTAACTATTTGTCCATAGCTGGGACCCTAACAGGAGCTACCACCCCAGGTCAGGGTGAGCCTGGGAACCCCAGCAATTAAGAGGTGGTTCTATGCTCCTCAAAACCACCTGATCAAAGGCCTTGCTGCTGGACATAGTTTATCGTCTTACCCAGGATGCAGATGTAGTTTATTTTCATACACAGGACACAAATAAGCATAGGAATAAAACGTAGCCCTGATTCAGACTTCAAGCTAATATTTACATCCAACCTATTTTTTGAATAAGAGTCACAAAAAAACATGTTTCTCCAAAAATGTTACTTCTGGTAAAGTTTGTATATACATGTACGTTCGGACATGATAGCTAAATGGAAAGTCGCAAGGACCCAGTGTTTTGCAAAAATGTTGAGCAATAACAGGAAATTGATGATTGACATTAGAGGTCATTCCAGCTGGACCAAAGGTCATGAAAGAGCAGATAATGACATTTCATGTCAAACTGAATTTTCTAAGAAGTAAAAAAATTTTTTTTTTTAGGCAGATATGGTCAAATTTGTTTCTGAGAACATTTGTTGTAGAATTAGTTTGTCATCTTGATGATCTGTTGCAGTCAAACACTTGCATCCTTCAATGTAAATTGCTATGTGCAGTGAGTTAAGAAGAAAAAGATGATAGGATAGGTAATGTTGACTTACTAGTTAACCAGAGGTCAATTTGGGATTAAATTAGCTTTTTTTTCTTTCAGACCTTCAACTGAACTTTAAGGACTAAAAAAAATTTGATTTATCCATTTTATTTGTAAAGTGTTGTGGAAAAAGTTATGAAAATGCCATGATTAAATGTTAGAAAAGAAAATTCACTTAGCTCTCCATGAATGAGTTGTTTTTGCTCCAAACAGCAATGACGTATGGCCATAGCATGTTGAAATACCAGTTCTCGTATGATCACAGAAGTTAAGCAACATTGAAGCTGGTCAGTATCTAGATGGGTGACAGCTTGGGAATACCAGGTGCTGTAAGCTTGGATGAGCAAATGGGGCTAGGAACTGGAAATCAGGGAGCCAAGTTTGCGCCCCCATTATATTCACTTACGCACAAATATCCTTGGAAAAGTTATGAATTTACTTCTTTTCCACCCAGCTATGGGTTAATTAGCATGACTTGTATCAGTAAATCAATATCATATCAAAAAGAAAATTTTTACAATCTAAAAATATTTTCTGGCTTTAAATAACCTGCAAAAGGTTGGTAAGCTGTAGAAAACAAATCAATCAAAGCAAATAGTGATAAAATCAAAGAAATAAACTTGAAACTGTTGCAATATATTCCTGGAGAAATTCAGCTATTACAATATCTCATCCTCGTCGCCAAAAGTTGTTGTGGAGTTATTTCCACAATAGAACTTGTAGTCGGACTAAATGCGTCCTAAATGGGTTAAACGTACAGAAATGTTAGGAAATTGTAATAAAGTGTTACGCAGAGTAATCGAGTTGTGGTCGCTGAACACTTACTCCTTCTCTCGACTACTACTGACTCCTACTTATAATAGGTGGGAGAGTCTATTACCTAGACAAGGTGTCTTTCACTATAACAGCTGTACAAGTCAGCTGATCCAATTCCAAGCAGCTCAGAAGCTGTTCAGAAACCAGTCGGGGAACTCAACTGGTTTCTGAATAGCCTGATGTTTCCCCACACAGGTTTCAAGTAAAGCCTTGTTCAGCCATCATGCTTCTTAGAAAGTTCAGTGGTCTTATGTTGAGCAATGAAACTTAGTATGTAAGGAGAGATGAATACTCTGATAGATTTGAACAGAATAACACAGAAATGGAGATTATGAAAAGAATAAGAGTGAAATAGCCATCTGTAGTGAAAGAGATAATCAGTTACCTCGGAAAAAAGTTTGTGTTTTGTGTGCGATCTGCCGAAGAAAAATTACCAAAAAGTAGTTAGCAAAAATCTACTTCAATGACTAGAATCTATGCTAATTTTCTTCCCTCCTCTGAATGGCGTGACCAATCAGAAAAAATCTCTTGGTAAACAGAAGCCGTTGTTTTTTGCTTATAAGAGCAGAATATTTTCTGAGCTAGAGAGAGGAACACGCGTTTTTGCTAGTGAGAAGTGAAGGTTGGACGTGTAACCCAATTTTGTCGTTTCTACTTTTCTTGTTGGACTGTTACGACAGACTATCATTTGAACTGTGATTGGGCTACAAGTGTTGCGGCCGAGAGACAAAAGAGATCTGTTGCAGACGTTTGTTGCTGCTTTAAGTTGACAGTTTTATTTTATTTCCTCTCACTACTACACCATCCTATATTTCCGTCCATATAACACACACATTTTTCTATATAAAACTCCAACAAAATTAATCTGTGGCTGATACTTCAATGTCTGGGATTGGATAAGCTTCGGTGTAGAAGCTATACATATAAGACTAATACCCAAGCATCCTGCTGACATCATAATCAAATATATATGATTATAAAGCAAGGACTCATGGCACAGTGGATAAAGGCGTGGGTTAGATCCAGTGACAGGACCCAAAGAGTGTGAGTTCAATACCCAGTTAAGACAGTGGAGAACTTTCAAAGGGAAATTAACAGGAGATAACTGATAAGTGACATCCATTAAACATGGCACGTGGAACTAGAACAGTCTAACCCAGTGAGCGAAATAAAGGGTTCAGTTCGACATTCCAACCACCTGAAGAAGGCCAGAGCGTACAACGGCCAAAACGTTGTAATAAATATGGCGACAAAGATGAGGACAATAGTCCGAATAATGTAAATAATGTACATAATACCTCATCTCAGAAATATAGACAGATATAAAGCATTCATATCTAGACTTTATGAATTTAAGTGCAGTACTGTTGAATTGGCTAGATGAAACTATAAACTCTATGTGAACAGTTTCTTTTCTCAGACTTCTTGCTTGTGGGACTCTCTTTCAGCTTCTTTCTTTCCAGACAAATTTGATCATCAAAAATTTAAATGCAATGTCAGTCGTTATTGTCTTCTTGATTGCACTTCTGTTCTTCTCATTCTTCAATGATGCTTCTGTTTTCTAATTTTTCCACACCCAGTAACCCTGTATTTCTTAGTGGCTTTACTGTCTTGCTTGGGGTGATTTAGATTAGAAAAAAAAAATTAGGATTATAAATCAAAATATATGTTATGTCCACAGAGTTCAATCACCCTCACTCCCTATGTTTTGCATTGGTGAGAAGTTCCACTCATACAGTTTCTCCATAAAGAAATGTTGCTTTGTGGTACAAACTCCCTCATGGATACTTTCCTGAACACTACAATCATAAGCTCTTCAAGTTTTAAGTCAGTCATTATCTATCCTCAATATCCTCATCATCTTCACTTCATACTTCTTCTCCTAATATTCAAATCACACATCTCATTCAGTAACACTCTACTTTGAGTTGCTCTTGAGTTTTGTTAAATTTATTATAAAAAAAACAATTCCCCACAATTATTACAGTTTTCTAATTTTTCATAAATATTCCTTGCCTAAATATGGATTTACGTCATATATTGGAAAAAGGTAATCATACTTAGATATACAATATAACTACTATAGATTTTACAAGTAAGCAAATGTATTGTAGCTGGAAACTAGAGTCTACCATAATAATTCCTTGCAAGAATCATGCATTTTGTCTTTATTGGAAATTTTAAGAGTGGATTTCCTAATGATAGTTATGTTTTAACCCTACCAATTCTGAATTAGCAACTAGTGACTATATAAAAGAGAATCACTTTCTGACATTGCCTCTATGCGTGCACATATATTTGTATAGGGTGGAGGTGAATCTAACCGAAGACACCTATTTCAAGTGCATTTCCCCTAAGATGTTTATTGGTGTATGTCAATCCTGCACAGACACTGACTCCTGTTCTCGACCCTACCCTCACTGCCTGGTGATCGTTTCAGTGTCTCCTCTCTTTTATTGGCGTGCACTAATTAAGAAACCCCACACTACTCTAGTTCCACCCTGCCTCACCCAATATTTTATGGATAAGATGGATGAGATAATTAGTTCAGATAGGACAAGCCATAAACGTCACAGGGGTCGGCCTGAAAGTTTGAAAATTTACTACTTAATAAAGTCACGATTACTTGCATTTTGGCTTATGTAAATAGTCTTGATTCATCCAAGAAAAGTGCCATATGAAAGTTCGTTCTTTATGTGCCACATTTCAGATGCCTTTAGAGGGTATCAATAAATTCAAGACACCGTGCAATGAATGTTTGTTCAGAAAATGTTATACACACGTTTTTTTTTCTTTTTAATAGATTGAGTGAATCAAAAACAGATGACACACTTTGAATTTGATGTTTTTTTTTGTGTGGTGAGGAAGATAATAGCGTTTATATAGAATTTAAATTAATAATTAAATATAAAATGGTCAAAGTCTATGCTGGTGAAAATAGCCTCGGACAATCAAATGCAAACTCAGACAAATATAAAATGCAGACTCGAACAGACAAATAAGATTAATCATAAACAGACAGAAAAATGAAGAAAATCAGCATCACAGACATAAACAACCTTGATTAAGAGACAAACATGACCTGTATAATACATATATATATATATCAGTATCATATATATATATGTATATATATATCAGTATCATATATATATATGTATATATATATATATATATATATATCAGTATAATATATATATATATATATATATATATATATATATATCAGTATAATATATATATATATATATATATATATATATATATCAGTATAATATATATATATATATATATATATATATATATATATCAGTATAATATATATATATATATATATATATATATATATATCAGTATAATATATATATATATATATATATATATCAGTATAATATATATATATATATATATATATCAGTATAATATATATATATATATATATATATATATCAGTATAATATATATATATATATATATATCAGTATAATATATACATATATATATATATATATATATATATATATATATATATATCAGTATAATATATATATATATATATATATATCAGTATAATATATATATATATATACATATCAGTATCATATATATATATATATATATATATATATATATATGAGGTCATCCCATAAGTTCTGTCCAAATTTTGAATAAAGAAAACAAGTGACCAAATGTTACATTTAATAACAGATTCAATCAACAATGTATTTTCCCTGATTATATATGACTTCTTTCCATCTATTAACAAGCTTACTAATTCCATTACTTTAAAATTCTTTTGGCTTTGATTTGAAGAACTCACAAATGTCAGTTTTAACCTCTTCCTGTGTTACAAAAGCTGTTTCTTCCAAATGATTCTGTAAGCTACGAAACAAATGGTAGTCTGAAGGAGCAAGGTCGGAAGAATAAGGTGGATGAGGAATTTTCCCCCAACCAAGTTCTTCGATCTTTTGTGACGTGATTCTTGCTGTGTGTGGTTGCGCATTGTCCTGATGAAACATCACCCATTTTCGATTAACTAGAACAGGTCTTTTTTTCATCAAAGTTTGGTTCAAACGCTCTAATTGCTGACAGTATATTTGAGTATTAATTGTTGCATGAGGTGGTAAGAATTCAAAGTGGATTATTCCTTGGCAATCTCACCAGATTGAAAGAAGAACCTTTTGCCCATGAAGTTCCCTTCTCGGCTGTGGCTGGGGTCCTTCCCCTTTACCAAGCCACTGTCTACAATGCTTAACATTTCAATAAAAGATCCATTTTTCGTCGCCAGTCACAAGTCTATCCAAAAAAGATGAAACAAGTTGGCGAGAATGGAGAGAACAGGTGTCAACTCGGGATTTGAGGTTGTTTTCAGACAATTTTCAAAGTTTAGGAACTTTTCCAAGATGTTGAAGATGACGATGAACAGTTGTATGGTTTGAACTGAGAACCACTGCCAATTCCTCAACTGATAAAGCAGGATTTTCTTCAAGGGCTGCTTCAAGAAGCTTTTCATCAAACTCAACTGGACGTCCGGTTTGATCTTCATCTTCAAGGGTGAAATCTCCACCTCTGAATTTTGCAAACCATCTTCTGCAAGTTCTTTCATTCACACATTCCTCTCCATAAACTGAGTGAATGTTTCTAGCTGCTTCAGTTGCTGAGTTTCCTTTCTTGAACTCATAAAGCATTATGTGCCTCAAAGGATTCTTGGGTACTTCCATGTTAGTAGGGTTTTAATCAAACAAAATTTAATTTTATTGTTATCTGAAATAAAATTTGATCAGTTTAAATGCATCTAAACATAAAAATAATGTTCAGCTCCATTGGACATTATAAAATAATCTTTAAATTTCGTTCATTTTAACAAAAAGTTAAAATTCAGACAGAACTTATGGGATAACCTAATATATATATACATATCAGTATCA